>JALPQD010000608.1:0-600000 GCA_023101885.1 Typhlomys cinereus | reverse complement strand
TCCCAGTCTCCCCTGCTCTTCCAAGCCCAGCTCAAACCTTTCCCTCCACAGTGCTTCATGCTCACCCTCCTTAAAACCATGGCCCTTTCATATATTCTTCCAACAATTCTGAGCCTACACCTGTGGCGGTCAAGGTCTCCCTTTTGGAGAAACCACTGTAGACCAAGTGGCAACAGCTTCCATGTTACCCTGAAGATTATGTGAGTACTCATGCCAGAAGCACACCCTCATCCGAGGACTGAACACAGGCTGGCAGAGGCTGCCTATTCCTACCCTCCAAGAGACTCAGCACACAATGCACTGGTTTGCTATCCGTCTGCCCGCAACCCCGTCAACCGCTGCATCCGGAACTGAGGCTCTTTCTGCACCTTTGTCCTTCCGTGGCTCCTTGAGCAGACATCAGGCAGGGCAGTAGCTGAGGTCCATCCCTTCCTATTCCTGCTTTCTCTCCTCAGGGCTTTTTCTCCCTTGCTCATTGCTTGTTACCAGAAGGCCTGAACTCACACCCTTCTAACTCTCAATTCCAAACATTAGGACAGAGGTCCGATCGTCATCATAAAAGTTATGTGTATTGGTTGCTCTGTTTTGCCTCTTCATTTACAACCGGGGCAGAACAGACATATTAAAGCAGAAATGAGAAACTGAAATTGCTCAGGCAAACCTCTCCTTTCACAGATGAAGTTTAGGGAGGCTCTTTATGTCTCTGGTGTTAACTGAGCCTCTGTTGTCATCTGGGCTTCAGGATAAACTCAATCAGGGAGTTCCACATGGAGAGACACCTGGCAGCTGTCCTGACCTGCCTTCCAATCCCTTGGGACCCATCCCCACCTCCTGCTGCAGCTGGAGTCTGATTTGGGACTTCCTGCTTCCTGTTCCCGAGTGATGTTCCTTTCTGTGATCTCTGGTAAGGTGAAGGGACAGAGCTAGTATTGTACAGTATGAAACACGTGAGCTGTAGAGTTGGCCTCCTGGGCTGTCATCCCAACCCTGCTAGGTACCCTGTGGGGATCCTCAGAGAAATCATTCAACTCCCTGTACCCAACTTCCTTATCTGCCGGTGACAGTATTAACAGCTTCCAACTCCAACAGCTGTTGCTACATTCAGAGTTAGTGCACATAAAGAGCTTTAGATTGTGCCTAGTACATAGTTAGATAGAGTAACTCCAACAGGCCGAGTTTCTTGGTGCTCTGTGTTATCTGATGGTCTGTCAACTTTGACAGAATCAGGGTACTTACAAAAGCATCAAAGCCAAGAGCATGACTTCCTGTCTGACCTTGTTCCTCCCCATCATCTGTCTCCACACTCAGTCTCTAGACCTGCATGGTCACATTCCATGTTCATGCTGAGCCAGTCAGTGGGAGCTCCTACCCATCCCTCAGGCTGCGGCCCCAGGGCTGCCCACACTTCAGACACTTCAGAATCTGTCCTGCTTCTACCTCTTTTCATGTTGGATGGTACACTGCAGTGTGGTTAAAAACACCAAAGCATTGCTATAAGTTTTGGTTTATTTATGTTAGCATTTTCATCATAAAATATATACACAGTGGAAAAAACTGGAAACATGAATACTAACCATTTTCATCACGTAAACAGTAAAGCATGTGCAAGAAGCTTCATGAACTTCTTGATAGTTAATGACACAAATATACTAACAACAAAATATTAAATAAAAAAGTGGAATGAAATCTTATATATGTAATAAAATCCAGGCATTAAGTATGCATTTAAGGTCTAGAAGGTAATATCTAGAATCATGGAATTACAGATTTTATTTTTCAGTTATTTGAACTTTTCCACCTTTCCCAAAGTAGTAAAATTATGGTTTTTAAAAGAAATTTTCTGAAGTACACAGGCAACAGTAGAGTGCAGTAAATGGCACTTGTGAATGAACCAGCAACCTTGGCAGTTTGTGAAAAGATACAGTAGTAGAATCAACTTGGGGGAGACAGAGGCACCACTAACCAAGAGAAAGAATATACTTGGGAATAAAAATGAGACTAAGCTTTGAAACCCACTGAGATGTTTCCTAAAAACTTAAGAGTTCTTTCTGAAATGATGAAAATGTTCTTAAGTTAACTGATAGAAATGGCTGTGTGTCAGTACAGGGCTCCATTCCCTCTCATGGGTATATGTGTATGGGGCATGTGCATGTTAGTTAGTCTGCATATGGGTGGGTGTGCATGAGTCCCTGTATGTAGAGGCCCTAGGGTGATACAGGAGTCATCTTCAATTGGTCTTCTACATTATTCTTTGAGGTTGAGTATTTAATTAAACTCAGAATTCACCATTAGGAATAATCAGCACTAGCCAGTTTGTTCTGAAGATTACCAGTGCTCTCTTCCAGGGTCGGAATTACAGGTGAACCACAAACTCCACCAGTACTTTATGTGAGATCTGAGGATCAGAACTCTGGTCCTCTGCTTTTGAGACAAAGGTTTTAACCACTGAGCCGTCTTCCCAGCCCCGGAGCTTCACTTTTAAAAGAGTGACTTGTATTGTTTATGAATTGGCCCATTTGCAAATATTGAAAAAAGATTTCTGTACCTTCCAAGTCAAAGGTGTGAGGCAAAGAAGAGTGGCTACCATAAAGAAAAAGACAATGAATCAAACTATTCATTACCCACATTCCAAATGGAAAGGTAATGCTAAGCATTTGGATGATCTGTTTATTTGTAAAAATGTGGAGTTGCAGGTAACCGCAAAGAAAGCCTTGGCCCGCTATTCTGGGAATCTCCGTAAGGTTTGTAGTCTGGTACACTTACGTTGTCCACAGTGAGTTCCTATGTATCCCTTCTGGCACAGGCAGTGATCCTCACTACAGCTGCCTCCATTCATGCAGCGAATATTACAGTGTTGTACTAGAAGGAAAAAAGAAACAGTGATTCATTTTTGCAACTTGAGTACATAGATTGCAATATTTCACATGAGTTAATTTGCAGTTATTCAAAAAGAAAAGAAAGTTATTTGTCAGGACTCATAGATCTAGATAGATAAACAGAAATGTCCTAGTTAATAAGACTAAATGATATTTTCATGTAAAACCATATGCAGCATAATGTAGCTTTAACTTGGCGTTTACTTGAACAAGGCTAAATGATTTCCTTAATTTGGTAGAACTTAAAACTCAAGTCATCTCTGTAATTTATTCCATCAATGAGTGCTATAAGTAACCATAGCAGGGAAGATTACGATGGTAATAATTTTCCTGTGAAAGGATTTAGAGTTCAAAGCAGATGGCCATAGAAATAGAGTAATACATTCCACTGAACTTTGTTCAAGACATTTTGGTAGCAGAAAAAAGAAAATACCTAGAAAGCATTTAGTAGCCAGACTGGTGATGGGGACGTGGACGAGGAGACAGGGCTTAGAAAGAGCTGCCTGTTTAAACTGACCTCAATGTGCAGGAGCCCCTCAGTGCTTGAAGCCCACTCTTTGTCACATTTACACCTGCAAATAGTAAACGTGTGCTTCCAGACTGCGGTGGAAGCCTTACACCTGAGCAGACGCCACACTACAGAAGGCTGTGAGAGGTGACTACCGTGAGCGTGCACTGTCATTTCTCTCACATCTAGGCTGTCCCTGTTTCGGAAATTTAGGTGTGCTCATGGCACTTCCAAAGAGGCAGTCCCTCTACAAGCAGCAAGAATTCTACCTGGAAACGACTAAAGGCCTGGCGGAATCAATCGCTGTGAAGTTTAGTCTCAGTTGGCAACTTGACACAATCTAGAATCCTGCCTCTGGGCATGTCTATGAAAGATTGTCTTGATTAATTCATGTGAGAAGACCCACCTCCCACCTTAATTGTGGGCGGGGCTATTCCCTGGGTAGGGGTTCCTGTCTATGAAAAAGAGACTAAGCAAGAGCGAGCCTGCATGTTTTAGTAATTCCTTGCTCTCTGCTCTTGACTGTGGATATGATGTGACCAACCGCTTCAAGCTCCTACTGATGAAAGTCACATCCATCTGTGATGGACAGAAGGCATTATGGAATAGAGAGTGAAAGAAGTCCTTTCTTCCCTAAGTTGCTTTTGTCCAGGCATGTTGTCACAACAGGAAAAGAGCCTAAGACTGTCATGAATGCTGTGGGCACAACTCCACAAGGAGTCCACAAGTTGGATAACTGAAAGTTTGGCTCATTCTGTCCTGTCCATAATGGGAGTCAGTTCTCTGAGGATAGGGGTGGGGGGAGCAAATATACAGGGCTGCCTCTTCCTAGGCAGCAGCTGAAGCCAACTGCTTTGCCCATTCTTGGACTCCCTTTTTGCAGCACAAGTACAAAGAAGTTCCAGAATCCTCCCCACAACCAGCCCCAGCAGGGAGAGGCTCTCAGGCAGCACAGAAGAGGCCATTTGTCTGAGGAGCTCCAGATACGAGCCTGGTGGCAGGGAAGGAGATCCAAAGTCCTGTGCTCACTGTACCCTCTTGGTGCAAAGGTCAACTCAAGTGGACAGGTCTTTTTAGGAACATGCTGCACACTTACTGAGATATCTTGGAAGGCACTATCTTTGCTGGTAAGGAATGCCTTCATCTCAAAATTAAGGTCCTCTTCAACAGGGACCAAGGTGCCCTTCAGAATTTCTGATACAAACCATTCACTTCTTCAGTAAACATATCTGAATGGCTGTTATGTGCCAGGAGAAATGCCAGGCCCTCGAAGCTAGTATCTTTGTAAACTTTCCTCTCTACCCTCTCTGATTCCGTACCCTTAGCTTTTATCCCCCCAAATACAGTTCTCACCAAACCCCATCTGTTTCAAAGATCCTTTACAAATGCTTCCTATTTCCCTTCTCTCTTTTCTGATTTCTGTTCCTCCTCCCTCCCAGACCAGATGGGCACTCTCTTTCCTCTCAGAGTATTCATATTTCTCTGGAAATACTTACCTAGATGCATGTATCTGTGTGCTTTCTAAAAACTTTGTGAAAGTGGGGAATGCCACAACTTAATGGCATCCTCTAAAGTGGCTAGGACAGCTCCTTGCCTGAGTGTCCTTTGAATGGTGTGACATTAATTTCTATTTGCTCATCTCAGGCTATCTGGTATTGGCATCAAAGATGTGCTCAAAGAGCAACTGAGACTGCACAGTGGTCCCTTGTGTCTAAGCATGTGGAGAGCCCTAAGAAAACCTTTATCAAAGTATTTGTATACTTTTCTCCAATAACTACTTTGTTGAAGTGCTGTTATAGAGACCAAGAAACACAGCAAAACAGCTCATACAAACTGATTTCACACTCTGGTGGTTCCATTAAAACATCTTGATCAAGAGCTTAACTGTAATACTATCTACAATTATACAAAGAAAAAAAAACAATTTGGTGAAAACATTGGATAGCCTTCTCAGTATGTCGGGAAAAGGTGCACAGTTACTTTAAAATTCAGCGTTATACTTAGCTCCATCCTATCTTAGAAAAACAACCAGGGCTGGGAAGGCACAGGAAATGATGTCATCTGTGAAGCAGCACAGGAACTCGGCTGCAACAGATTTCAATTAGAGTGGGTCATGCCAAGAGCTAATCTCCATTCCCATATGAGAAACAAAGCCATTGAGCTACTTTGAGATAAAAAAAAAAAAAAGAAAAGGAAAAAACTGGGAGTCATTTAAATGGTGACTTGAGTGAGGCCTGTTTGTTCATGCTGAAAACCAGAATGAATTTTTCTTTCCAGCAAGAGTCCGTTCAAACTGAAATGTGATAGAATGAAAAGTCTCCCTTCGTGTGTTTTGGTTTTCTTTTCATCCTGTCTTTCAGGTGAACCTTTTCCAGGTTAACCATTCTTTCTCCTTCAGGAAAAAGGCTTTCAAGGCTTTAAGACATAGTGAGTCCAGGGGCCACAGAAAAGCAATGGGTGATGAGTCCTTGGGGGGACTGAAGCAGGACAGTTCCTCAATAGGCTAGGGGTCTACATCACCTGCTTTGCATCACTAACATGTTTTCCATGAGATGTAGATATTGAGGGGAAATAAACAGAAATAAACAGAACATCTAAATGATACCCCTACCCAAAGTTTCAGGAAACACCACTGAACAAAAGCAGTAAGAATGTAAGAGCCTAAAAATGGGGAGGAGCAATGTTATGCAAGATACTCCACACAAGTTAGGGCCGAAGCAATCATAATAAGCCTTTGCATGACCTGCACAATGTCCAAAACATTATTGATCCCTCAAAGACTAGCATAGACTAAAGGCACTAGGATCCTTAGAAGCTAACAGCCACAATAGTGTTCCTATACTTAAGGGAACACAAGAAAGAGTTCTAGGAAATGCCACTGAGTCCTTACTCATCAGAGAGGAGGACCCAGAGGGAAGTTTGATATACACATTAAAGGATGCTCCAGGGATGGGGGGAGGAGGCATTGGGAGATAGGGAGGGAGGGGGGGAAAGGAAAGGGAAAAGGGGGGAGGGAACAAGGGGGTCCAGGAAGGGGTGGAGGGAGGGAGGGGACCGGTGTACCTATTAAGTTTGTGTGAGCGGAAATAAAAAAAAAAAAAGAATGTAAGAGTCTGAAAGCGATCATGGGTTCAACCAGCACATGCCGGGGCTGCTGGATATGTAATTCCACAAGACCTGCCCAAGATTCACTTATCAACAGTCCACTATAGAAGAGGAAAGAACCCAGGAGGCTCTGTGCGTCCCTGAGACACTACTGAAGGTTAATACTGAATGCCAGGGGAAAGAGAAGATGCTTTCCTCAATGGTACATTCGCTAATACATGATTCATGTGCCAGCAAGTGCTTAGGCGTGTGCCAGCAAAGGCAACTCGGACGAAATCGAGTGGGCCACACATGTGAACAGACATGAAAATAGAAAGGAGACTGGTAGAAAAAAGGGTCATAATATGAAAAGGAGGAGGATGGAACTGGGGATTAATGTGCAAAAATATCATACATTTACAGAATGCATGCATGAAACTCTAAAAGGATAAAAATGAAATAAAAATAGCTAATTAAAAAAAAAAGATAGTAGCAAGCCAGACAGGTGGTTTAAGCCTATGGTCCCAAAACTTGGAAATACTGTCATGAGTTCGAGCTTAGCTGCATAGAGAATTCAGGGTCAGTTTGGGTTACAGAGTGAGAACTTGGCATTAAGAAAAACGGTGGGAGCAATCACTTGGGATTTCTGTGGGGAAGTGGAAGAACTGTACACTCAGCTTCCCACCCACACTGGAAAAAGTGTAGAGGGAAATATACACAGATTGGTTTTAATTTCAATTGAATCCTGCCACTGATGCATATTCTAAATTTATTCTGATTTAAACAAGAATTCCAGATGTTTCACAATTAGCAGACAAGATTCTATGTCTTTCTCTTTCTCAAGAAAAAAAAAAAAGAACTGAAAAGCAGACCCCAACCCCAACCACACAGCTGCCATATTCTTCATTGGATGTATAAATACTCATGTAAAAATATGTCCCCAACTTGATCTGTGTGGAGGCTTTCCTGCAAACTTAGATAAGCAGGACAGTCAGACCACAGATTTCAAGTGGATGCTGCTCCTTCTATTACCCTGAGAGCTGGGTACCTCCAATGAGGATGCCCCACTGAAGATTGCCAGATATCCTCCAAGCATTTCCCATGAGGCTCAATGTCCTGGAGCTCTCAGAAAATGTGTTCATTTCAGATATCAGGCAGTCATTCAACAAATACTGAATGAACATCTTCCATGGGCCGGACAGCAAGAACAGTACAGTATAAATCAATTATCCAAAATGACAACTAGTGCTTTTGACCTGCGCTCAGTGGTAGGGCATTGGTCTCCACATGAAGGGTCATCAGGTTCAACTCTACAACTGCCAGACAAAAAAACAAATGACAACTAAAACAGAAGATCAGTATGCAAATCATGAGGTATGAGGTTGAACTAAGTCTCAATCTCATATCTCACAAAAAATTTATCCCCAGAGATCGCAGATAAAGACGGAAAACTAACTATAAAACTTTTGGAAAAGAGTTAAGAACATCTTTAAGTCCTAGGTTTAAGCAAGAATTCTTAGACATGACACCAAAAGTAAGAAGGAATGAAGGAAAAATTGGAAAATCAAACTTCATCAGACTTAAAAATGTCTCCCTTGTGAGAGGTCCCATTAATGTGATGACTGAGTGGGAAAGAACTGTCAGTAGCAGACCACGTACCTAATGAAGGACTAGATTTGGGCAAATGGAAACCCTCTCAAAAGGTAGTAATGATGAGCAAGCTAATGAGTGGATACAACACATGAAGATACTTTGTGAAAAAGACACTGGCAGCAAACAAGCACATGGAAAGAAATTCACCCCACTGGCCATCAATGGAAATTAAAATCATAAGAAGATAGCACTCCACAAATGAAATTTGTCAGAAGAGCCAAAATTAAGTGTAGCAACAACATCGTATAGGTGAAGACACAGAGAAACTGGGCCATTAATACAGCACTAGTGAGAATGTAAAGTGCTATACAGCTACTCCAAAAATAGCTTGACAATTCTTACAAAGCTAAATACGTAACCGTCACACAATCCAGAAACTGCATTCTGAGGCATTTATCCCAGGAAAATGAAGTCTTGTATTCACCAAAAATCTTCACACAAGTACTCATAGCAGCTGTTTATCTGAATAACACACACACAAACCCACAACCTAGAAACAATGTAGGTGCCCTTTGACAGAGAAGTAGTTAAACAAACTGTGGTATATTCCCAGCATGAACTTTACAGAGCAATACAAGGAACAAGTTGCTGATGCCAACGAAACCTAGAGAAATTTCCAGAGAATTACACTGAGGTTTTGAAAAAACAATCCCAAAAGGGAATATACTGTCTGAGCCCATTTCTGTAACATTCTTGAAATGATAAAATCATGGAACTGGATACCAGATTAGTGGCTGTTGGGATTAGGGAAGGCACAGGGCAGGAGAAAAGGACCATGAAAGGGTCTCGTGAGTGCTTCCTGTGGTGATGTAAATGTCAGAGCTGTGCTGTGTCTACGCCATCAACTACTGTTAACTTAAAACCATGCTATAGTTTTGTAAAGTGCTACCATGAGAAAAATAGGTGAAAGCTATCCAAGCTCTCTCCATATTAGGTCTTACAACTTCTATGCATATACAGCTATCTCAAAATAAGAAATTTAACCTTAAAGATCTTCTTTAAAGTGGTAAAAAGAATGAGCATATAATTTCTAAATAATATGAAATATAGGGAACAACTCCATAATAATATATTACATATAACTTTGTTGTGCTATGTCCAAATTCATTTGTTAAATCCAATGTGTCAGTATTCAGCGAGGAGAGCCTAGGGAGCTGAGCTTTCATAATGGGATTGGGATCCTTATTAAAAAAAAAGGACCAGGAGCATGTTTACATTTTTTTTCCTGTAAAGACACACAGAATGTGATATCTATGAAAAATTTGTCCTTAGCAGATATGAAATCTTCTGGTGCCCTGATCTCAGAATTCACAATTTCTAGAACATAAACAAAGTTCTCCTGTTTGTATATTACCCAGACTACAGTATTTTGTCATGGCAGCTTAAAATATTTCTTAATTCTATTACAACCTCCTGAAAAAATAAATTAAAAAAAGATTTATAAAATCACCTAAACTTTAGAAGGATTGTGCTATGACCCCAATTGAATATGAAAAATATTTGAATAGATCTTATGCTTGAGTATATACATATTTTAAAAGCATCAGAGTTTTTTCTGATATTTTCTGTGATATTACAGCCATGTTTGAATTGTCAATAAACGAAACTTTTAAAAAATGAAAAAAAGCTCTTATGAATTGGTATACATGCATATGTATATACTTATTAAAAAAGAACTGAAATACATTCATTCACCAATAAGCATGGTCTGTGCTCATAAGAACCAGGACTACTTAAGATACAACTCTACCCTAGAAGCTTGAGTAGAGCCCCACATATGGCAGGAATAAAAATCTTGAGAAACTACAGTTGGGACCATGATTATAATCTTTCTCTTGTTCTGATATCTCAATGGTCAATTTTAAGTCTTCCACCAGGCCTAAGAGATTTGACATTGTCCTGGTCCCTGGACAATGGTTCCTGGAGACTTGCTAGCTGGTAGTCTGAACCTCATCACTACACTAGGCCACTGAAAGACCATTGTGTTTTCTCAGAGACACAGATCATGGAAGTCAAAGCCCACCTGAAAGAATGGTTTCCTTCTAGCCTTTCCACTTTCACGGAAGAATGACAGGAGTTCAGAGACCAGATCTTTGCACCTGGCAAAGAACAGGTATAAACTTGTTCTTTGGATAAAGTGATGAAATTATGTAAATCATGGTTGTCCAAACTGCATCCCAGGGTAGCTGTGGATACATCCCTACCCATTTGTAGAAAGACTGGACACACTGACAATTGACCCCTTTTAATAGACTATAAAACAGCAAATGCAAGCCCCTTCCTGGAATGAGTTCATCCTGTCAGCAAGAGAGTTATCAAGTAATCTGTTTGTACTTTGTGCATATCACCAGTCACAGTCACAGAGAGGGCTGGGTACAGCACGGTTCTTCTCCAAAGCATCACATCAAAAGATTAGAAAGGAATTCTGACCTTCCTCAACTACTGTTAACTTAAAAACCCTGTTATCTTTAATTTTTGAAGCCATAAGACAATGGTAATTCGAGAGAAGTCAAATTCAATAATTTTAAAGACTCCAATACCTCAGGCATCCAGAAGACATAAGTCTCCTCCACCTGCCCCTCTCATCTACAAATAAATCTGGGGCTTTGTCCAGCATCCAGGTATCAAAAATGGATCCAAAGTTCTTCCTAAAGCACCATCCACAAGTCTTAGATTTCAGTCTGCAGGTTAAATCTGCCCTCATGGCTTATTGCTGCAGTCTCCCTCATGCCACAACTAGTTTGAACCATTCAAAGACACAGACTTCCCCTCCAGTCTTGTTAAAATCCTGTCCACTTCTCATGATTTTATCTGACGCACAAGTCATGAGCAGTTCATGCTATCACTGGAGAACTTTCTAGTCGTACCCTCACTTTTACATCTACCTGAATTTGAGAAGGTTAACTGGTTCAAGAGTAAATCTAAGAGATGGGCTTTGTTCCTAGTTTGTTATTCACACTCTTCCTCAATATTGAGGCTGTCTTTCCTCAGCGGCCTGGGGTCATCTTGGCAGAGGGAGAGGCGTCCAGCATGTTCCTAGAGCTACTACCAGCTGACTTCACCATCCCTGTCTACTCCTTAGGCTCAGATGCCCTTACTCTATAGAGATCAGGAAGGAACATGCCGTGCTCTGGGTGATAAGTAAGCATTCACAGCCCACAGAGGAATTTCTCTCCTGATCTACAATTATTAAATTTAGTTTAAAGTTATATTGGGTTTCACCAGAAGTAGATTCTGAGATTAACTATTTCAGCAGGTGCAGTTAGTCTGGAAGTAATTCCAGGAAATACTGGCAAGTGAGAGGAAAGTAGTCAGGGACAAGGGAGCTGATAAAGTATTTTCCCACTACCAGTATAGGCAGGAAGGGCTTCATCCTGGTGAGGGACTTCAGGACACCACACAAAAGAAATCTGTCATCCAAACTGAGCAGCAAAGAAAGTGAAGTACTTATCCAATGATTCATAACCTTGAAACTTTTTTTCTGTATCCACTAACCTTCATCCCTTCCTTTGAATACAAAGCTGGAATTAACCTGAAAGTTTCTATCAAACCTTCAGATCGAGATTATGGTACTCACCTGTAAGCACCAAGGGAGGTAACTAGACACCAAGTAGGTCTGCTACACTGGACATCTTGTCCTAGCCTGCTAACTAGCCTGTCAGAACCCTTGCAATAATCAGTGACTCTTGACATGAGGTCGCCTCTGCTTGCATCAGACAGGGAGAATGCACTTGCTCCCCAGAAGTTTTCCCCAAACTCTTATCAAAGACTAACCACACCATGAGAGGAATACATTTTCTCGCCAGAAACTGGAATTGAAATAAAGATGCACTTCTTTTCTGCAATGGTTGAGATACTAAGAGGCTGATTATATAAAAATGAATTTCAACTTTTTAAACAACCAATGATGACTCACTTCCCAGTTCCCACATTTCTCTATTTCATTATTGTGCACACTTAAGGAAAAAAAAAAGCAAACAAACAAAAAACATGCAACAATAGCCAGAGGCTCTTTAAAATGAACTGTGAACATTTATCTGGCATGATAGAATGAACAAAATGTTAAAAATGTTTGTTTTTCATGACAAATTACCACCAGAAACTTTCATGCAGACTTTTTGCTTTTTCTTCTGAAGACAGGAAATTGACGTAGTTTTTAATTATATCAGATTCATATTCTCAGTATCTCAAAGAAAATGACATGTTTTCTTGAGCCAAAAACATTCATTAAATGATTATTTTAGTAAGTGTTTTTCACAGTCCACTTGGAGATACAAAAGTGAATATGACTATATCTACATAGAAGGCCATGATCTCTATATTACCCCTATTGGTAATTTTCCTATAAAGAGTAAAGAAGGGCAGTGGGAGGCCAGATCTAGAAAGCCTTTCTAAGTATTTTAGGCAAAGCAGAGAAGACAGATGTTCTTGTTGGAAAAAAAAAATGTATTGCACACAAAGAGAAAAGCTAAAAGCAAATTTAAGAGAAAATAGGCCATAACCACATAAAATAATATTATATATAATGACATGTTAGACTCACTGGATCTGGAGCCACAGGAAGGAGCTATCTGACCAGATGGGCAAGTGCACATATTTGGCCTCGAACAGAATCCATCCCCACAGGAATGTCGGCAAATGGCTGTGAATAAAACCAGAGGTCTGTCAACATATAGATTTATCAGCACATGGTAAGTGACTGAGACCCAAACCTCAAGTGAGCGGGCCTGAGCCTGCATGCCCCTCATGAGCTTAGGCAGCATGATTCATACGTTAAACCTCAGGTACATGCACTTACAAAACACAGAAACTGCCTGAGTAAACTAACATAGCTCTGTTTTCAGCTCTCAATCCTCTGCTTATTCAACAGTGCTCAGCTTATCAAAATTCCTGAAAAGGCTATTAAGGGAAAGCAAAATAAACTGAAATCTTACATCTAAACATATTTATTGTCTTACAAGACTGTGTTTTCACGTTAACTTAACCTAACATGTTAATGATTCAAAACTTACAACAATATTCCTGGGAGACAGTTTTATTATAGCTGTTTAATTTCTTCAGCGTTCTGAATTATAAGACAACTTGAAGGGAGAATCTGGAATCTGCCACCCCAGTATTCATGCTACACTTGGGTATCATCCCTCTTTTAGGGAGACAATGATACAATCAGGCCACCCAGAGACCAAGATCACAGATGCTCTGCTAGCGTCCAAAAGAGCAAACCAAATGGCCAATCAATTGTTTTATCACAGACTATGGTTTGTTCACTGCTTTTTAATTCTTTTTGGCATGGCATGTTCTTTCCTTCAAACTCCTGAAAAAAAATTTTGTGAGAACCAAACATGACATAAAAGGCTAAACTAACACAGAGGATGGAATGGGTTTGAAAGTCCCAAACAGCTCAGATGAAAATTAGGAATTGTGATGAAATGAACTGTTGAGAATCACATTGACATTTGTTCTCAGAGAAGTCTACAGAACTTAGGGCAAGGATTCTGTTGTCAAACACAGTGAAAAAACTGTTGCAGTTTTCCAGATGCTATTATATCCCCCACTTAGTGAATTTTATTTTCAGACAGACTGACATCAAGTTCTTGATGCCCCTGTCTCAATTTCTGGATTGCTGGAGTCATGGTGTATATTATTATAGACAGCTGTGAATATACTCTGATCATCAAAATAAACCTCTACCTTTGCTCTTTGTGTAAGAATTAGACCAGCTTTTGCTCTTGACCACTCGAACTCAGTGTATATGGTTGAGGATGACTGCAGGTGACTGCAGCCAGCAAGGTCAAAAAGGAAGGGAATGTTAGAGGTGCATTAATGGAATGCAGTTATAAGCATCCCCACGCAATTGAAAACTTCAAATCACATGCAGAACAACAGGTGCTATTTACTTACGGACAATGCACTGGTTTCCTCCAGGTAAGGTTTTCCATCCAGGACAACAATAGGCATTATAACGTGATCCACAAACATTGGGTCTAAAACAGAAGCATAGATTTCCATGTTAAAAAAAAAGATACGTCTGAGACATGAAAGAGAAAAAAATCTTTAAGTTATTAAGCAGAGCAAATCCTGGCTAGAAGAGAAGAGCAAAAGCAAGGAATCCACTGAGAGCCAAGTAGTTCAGAACATCATGGACATTCTGATACAATGATTAAACCATCTATTCATAGGGTCCATCAGAATCTGAGAGGTGTGAAAGGTGGCATGTTGTATCTAAATGCAAGGGTGAAAAAAATCCAAGGAGCTATGAGTCCAATATAAGCAACAAACTTTCTATTGACTGGATGGAAAGGTCATATTACAAATCTGTTACAAGTAGGGTTTTAAATATCTCTCTCTTCCATAAAAGAGCTCACCTCTAAAATGTTACTACATTCTTCCTTTTGCCAAAATTACAGAAATGCAAACTCTACCATTAGTCAAAAAAAAAAGAGTTAATATTTCCTTAGCAGAAGTTTGGAGACATAGCTGGCCTGAGAAATTATAGGAAAATAAAAACAAGGTCACTCTGCAATTATCATTTATGGACAGCTTGTCACATGTTAAAGCAGACTCTGTTCTGAATCCAGATGATCCATCTTCAGCATTTTCAGGGCACTACTGCTGTACTGGACAGTAAGACAAGACGGAACACTTAAGAGTGAGAAGAAACCATCTGTTTCGCTTTGCTTATCCTTTGAGCCTAAATATTGATACTAGTTGCTGAGTTCCAGGAGCTGATAAGAAAGGTCAAATGAATATTTTGCAAATTCCCAAATCTGAAGCTATTCCAGAGCTTGCTAGTATAAATACTGCCATCCCAGAAGGAAGCCTTCAAGCAACGGCACAGCTAAAGTGTGCTTCTCTGTCAGGGACGTACTCATCCATCCTATTTCCACGTGCGCAGCCCAGCATGCACTCCAAACTTCCCTTCCGCTCATGAAGAACTGGGTGGGGGACCTAGGTGAAGTCTTTTTCCTGCCCTTTACCCTTTTATAATGTCAGAAATCCTGTTACTTTCTGTAATATCAATGCGTACTTCAAAATGACTAATGTTGAGGTCAGAAAGAATTAGGAAGAATCAGGGAAACCTGAACTCTGTAACTGGCAGCTCAGAGCTTCCTGGAGCTAAAGTGTGAATGAATACAAAGAGCTTAATGGATGCATGGCTGTGTTTCCACTCTGAGTCTGGCTTTATTTCACCACACACTGTGATAACAGAATGCTAGCCAGGTCTGCATGATGCATGGTCCCATCCGATGAAACAATGGCATGAAAAGGACAATGGGCACACAGTGCAACACTGTTGCAGGGACAGAATCAACTGGCCTACATTCCACCTTCTGGCCTACACTGAACTACAGAGGATTCAGGAAAAGACAAAACGATTCAGCAGTTAATGTGCTCGCCACACAAGCAAAAAGACCAGAGTTTAAATTTCTAGATCCCATATAAAAATGTCAGGTACACATGGAAGACCCACTGTAATTCAAGCCCTGGAAAGCAGAGTATGAGCAAGCTGGCTAACTAGACTAGTTCTATAGGCAATTTCTGGATTTAGAGAACAAGGTGGAAGAGTAATTGAGAATATTTCACAATATCGCCCTCAGACTGTCACATGCATTGACACACACAAGCCATCCACATGCAAAAATGCATACATACCACAAACATACATGCACATGAAAATGAGGGGGGGAAAGAATTTAATTTTGTGACTCTTTTGTTCCTTCTGTGACAAACTAGTGTCCCACACTCAAGTAACCAGAACTGGGAAAGTTCAGAATCTTGGCACAGAAAATAAAAGAAAATAGGATAAAGGCATTGGGGTGACACCCAAACCTTCTAAACTCCATGAAGGTTCTCTTGATTTGAAATGATGACTAAATCTGCCTCAAATCTTCCCTATCAACACTCCATTACAACAGCTCCACTGGATCTAGTCCAATCCAAAATAAAATCCTGGAAGTATTTTATAGGATCCATGAGCATTTGCAGGGTGCCAGTGGTTAAAGGAATTATGTTCTCCAAGTCAAAATCGGGCTATAATGTCTTGCAAAAATGAATGTATTAATGGAGTAACACACTATAAAAGGAGGGGAGAGCTAGCAATGCAAGATCCAGAATCTAACACTTCAGCCCTTCCAAGAAAAACTTCAAGAGATTCATACAAACTTGAAAATTTTCAGCACTTATTATTTTTGAGAGTTTATAATGTATTTATTGCTAAAATATGGATAATTATACCACTTAACATAGTTGCAAAATAGAAGATCAATGTTCTAGATCACCATGATACGCAAGCTATGGCAACATGAATTCAAAAACAAGCGGGGAGAAGGGTGTGAAGGGCAAAAAAGAAAAGGTCAACTAAGAACAAGTCACGCAAGTATACTACACAATATTTAGAAACAGCCAGTAAGTACAATGTAAACTATAATTGAAGAGAGAGAGTTATCTCTCAGTGAATTAAGTCCTCATCTCTTATGGCAAGAAACAAAGGGTTGTCACTGCATCTGTATGCAATATGAGGCAATATAGGCACATACTGTATGTGAGCACATATGTACACATGTGTACATGCACTTGAAGGCCCAAAGATGGCACGGTGCCAGTGGTTAAAGGAATTATGTTCTCCAAGTCAAAATCGGGCTATAATGTCTTTTTTTTTTAATTTTTTTTATTATTATTATTTATTCAACTGTGCGCATGTGTGTGTGTATGTGCGCGCGCGTATGTGTGTGTCTGTGTGTGTGTGTAGAACCACGGACGAATTCGCGAACCACCATGGACGCCTCCACCTCCTTCTGCCCTGGGATTCACAGGCTCCACCCTACCAGGACCAGAAGCGCAGGCCGCCCCCGCTTCCGCCTGGCGTCTATACGTGGGATCTGGGATGCGAACTCAGGACCTTCTGCCTGCAAGGCGGAGGCTTAACCCCTGAGCCACCTCTCCAGCCCCGGGCTATAATGTCTTGCAAAAATGAAGGTATCTTCATCAATTGCTGTCCTCTTTTTATTATTAGAGTGCAGTCTCTCGACTGAACCCAGAACTTACCAGTCAACAGAGCTATCTAGATTGCTCTGAGGAGTGCATATCTTTGCTCACCCGAGCGCGGGTATTCCAGGTGGCCAATGCACCTGCCCTGTTTTTACAAAGGCTCCAGGACACCTAACTCTGGTCCTCACACTGTGAAGCAGTACTTTCCACTCAGCCATCTTCCTTGCTCACCAGTGGACACTGTTCAAGTCTAGACCTAGTGGTACAAGTGCAGTAGACAGTGCTATACAAATAGGGAAAAGAAAAACAGAAATGAGCATCTGTGAAGCGGGGGGATTACTTGCTCTGTCATTTACTGCTAATCCACAGCTGCTCTTTCTTAAAATGCAAGCGCTTATATTATCTTATATTCTGATCATCTCCCATATCTCAAGCAATGTTACTTATAAAATATGAATGCCAGGCTGAGCATATGGCTCAGGGATTAAAACCTTTGTCTAGTAAGCAAAAGGACCTGAGTTTGGATTCCCAGATCTCATGTAAAAAGGCCAAGTAAGGAAGCAGCTTGCATAGGAAACACCAGAGCAAAGCAATAAGAAGGAGGTAGCACAATCTAGAAGAGTCTCAATGTCATCCTTAGGCCTCTACAAGTGCACACACACTCAAACCAACCTCTTGCATACACATGCATGCACACACACACACACACACACACACACACACACACACACACACCTATGAATGCCTTTTCTTCCAAGCTGAATACTTTCTGTTCTGTGAGATAGAACATTCTGTGAGATAAAAACATCTAGTCAGTTTGTCTAGTGCAGCTCATTTCTGTTTCTTATACTTCTTTTAAAGTGTACAGAATGTTGGGTTGTGATCTATTTTATTTGCATTCTGACTTTTTAAGTTACCCTGCTATCTTTTACCACAAGGAACAGACTATTCAATTTCATTGTCAATTGTTTCTTCTGATATCATCATTTGATAGTGATTATCTGAATCTCCTCCCCACTTGTTCTTCAAAGTCATTAAATACTCTTTTATGTGGCTCAACACAAAGTGTTGGGCAGATCTAGAATTTCCTCCTTGCTAATTTCAGACTTGTGAATTACAAACTTAAAGAACTTGCTTAAACAAGCTGGGTGGCATTTTTTTTCTACTCACACACAGAAACACACACACACACACACACACACACAGCTCTAAATCTAGAAACAAATGAATGTCTTGTTTTAGTTGGAAAGTGGTGGACATGTAAAATCTACAGAGACATGCTGGCTTGTTTTCATTATAAAAGATTTTACTCTAAGGTTTCAGAACAAGCAGCAATTACAAAGAAGATAAGTTTTAATAAGGTAACTCTTGTGTGTATGAAAGGATAACATTCCCATGACTTTCTCTGCCTTCATATGAGCTATCTCTGTTGACCCACTGTCCCCAGAGAGTGGTGTTCCAGTTCTGGTGAAGACACAGAGGCTCTGGGCAAATTAAAGAGAATGAAAATTCACAGGCAAAGGACCTTTCTTCTAAATGCTAAAATCGATTACTGTACTTCATTCCTGCAGCAGCTCTCTTAGGTGAGGCTGTGATTGTTCTCTTCTATGCTAAGGAAACCAAGATCTTGCAGGTATATCCAACAAATCCCATGACTTGAAGTATGTCAAGGATGGCTTTAAACTCAGGAAGTGTCCTATTTTCTTAACCAATATTTTGGAGTACCCGATGTCCTTGGAGGGCAAAGTATTTCACCTCAAAGCACTTGTGGTGACATGCATAACAAAACTCAGAAAGGTCTATCAGTAGACTATGAAAGGGTAAAAGTTTTTTGCCCATAGGGGCAGAGGAGAGTAAAAGTATATTCCACTTCAGCACTGCGTTACATTTGTTTTAATAACTAAGTCTTCATCTGTAACTTCTCTTACCCAACTTCATCACTCCTGGGGAGAGTGAGCCTCCGCGGGCTGTATGTTTGCAGCCAGTTCAGACACAGTACTCAGAGACTGTGTGGGCTAACTAAAGCCTCTCTCCACAGAGCAAACAGCTGGGCTCTACCACGTCTGACCACATTGTTTCAGGAATTGGCCTGTGTGCAAGATGTCTGCAGCGTGTTCACATTCTTTTAGCCAGAACCCATTTCTGCAAGATTGGGCTGTCTTACAGCAAGATAGCCTTTCTGCTTCCTTTCCTGAGTGCAAAGTGTTTTTTTCAACTAGGATTAGAGTAATGAAAACCAGGTCAGAGGGCTCTTATTTCATATGCAAGAGTTTCTCAGCCTACGCAGTCAAGGAAAACCAGTAGGTATCGGGAACAGGCAAAGGAGATTACTTGACTCCGTGAGTTACCTGCTCTTTGATCTCTAAGGGAATATGGAAGGGTATCCAGAGGTCTGTGCTCTCATGTAACAAAGGGCACCCAAGTGCCTATTCAACATGCCCCAACATAGCGTCTTAATGTCCTACCGTTCCAGAGCTAAAATGACTTTCACTGTCAAAACTGTGAAGTGTGGAATAATTATAACACACAAATGAGCCCGATCGATCTGTTGTTAACTACATTTCATGATTTTGTTTGTTCTTTAACAAATTTTTTATCAAGAGGAAAAGAACAAAACAAAATCCAGGAGAGCTCCCTAGTGGGACATGCTACTCTAACATACCTCACAAGTTCCCACCCTACTCCTGCCTCTATCCTCGTCCTCTCCCGGGAAGGCGGTGACATGAACACGTGATATTCCAGCCCACCTACGGGTCTCAAGAGTAAGGTAAGTGTGTAAGGTAAACAGCTTCTGTGGTCTCCTCAAGCCACAGGCAGCTCTCCACTTCCAGGTTGTCTGGACCAACGCCAGTGGGACATGGACAATTCTTGTTTCCTGCTGTGAAGGTGCAGGCCAGTCAGCCTCTCTGATCTACTTCAAGCAGTTTTTCTTAACAAAGTCATCAGAAATTCTATTTGAAAATAATTCAGGGGCTGGAGAGGTGGCTCAGGGATTAAGCCTCTGCCTTGCAGACGGAAGGTCCTGAGTTCGGATCCCAGACCCCACGTATAGACGCTGGGTGGAAGCCGGGGCGGCCTGCGTTTCTGGTCCTGGTAGGGTGGAGCCTGTGAATCCCCGGGCAGAGTAAACAAGGAGGAGGTGGAGGCGTCCATGGTGGTTCCCGAACTCGTCCGTGGTTCTACACACACATACGCGCACAAATACACACACACACACACACACACACACACACACACACGCACGCATGCACGCACAATTGAATAAATAATAAAAAAATTAGAAAAGAAATTAAAAAGAAATAATCCATGCTTTGACTTCCAAAGGCTTTGTTCCCTCTTGGGACTTCAGTATGTGTTCCCTTCCAAAGTTGAGTTCCTCAGACAATTAAGTGCCGTATGTACTCCCTAATAGGTGGCTCCTAGTACCAAACCCATCCAGCCCACCTAGAGACACTCAAAGATAAATCTCTGTAATACCTATAGTAATTGCAAGGATTATGAACAGGAGGGATGGGGTAGGAGGACCACACCAGAAACAAGGAGAGAGGGGACCATGTAACAGCAGAGAAAATAGGCCTCCATCAAGGACTGCAAGTAAGTAATGAGACATCTGGTTAAGTTCACAGACTTTCCTTCCTGATCATTTACAACTGAGGGGCCTTGATCTCACCAGAAGGGGAGGGCATATAGTCTGGCAGATAAAAAGTAACCATTTTGCAAATGGGTGATTGACCCCTTCCTTACTGTGGTTTCCTACTTTTATTACATCTACCTTTGAATGTGCTCTTATAACAAGACTTTAGTTTAACAGCTTTTTGTCTCTGGCCAGGGGGTGACATACAATGCCCATCAGGATGGAGTGAAGGGCATTGCAAGAGCAGCAAAACCGCAAAAGAAAATCAACAAACCATAATCCAGAACTTCAGAGACTCTATATCAACCACCTAGAACTAGGCCAGCCTAATCTCTCCCCCATCCTGAAGCTCAGGAAAATTTGCGGAAGAGGGAGCGGTAAGAGTGTAAGAGCACAAGCATGGGAGGAGCAATGATATGCAAGATACTCCACACAAGTTAGGGCCGAAGCAATCAAAATTGGACTTTGCATGCCCTGCGCAATGTCCAACACACTATTGACCCCACAAGTCTAGCATTTGCTAAAGGACACCAAGATCCTTGGAGGCAAGGGATTGACAGCCACAGTAGTGTTCCTATGCTCAAGGGGAACACAGGAATGGGTTCAGAGAAATGCCACTGGGTCCTTGTACGTCATCAGAGAGGAGAGCCCAGAGAAGAGACTGGCAGGCACACTAAAGGATTCTCTGGGGATAGGGGGGAAGGCACTGAGGGATGGGGAAGAAGGGGTGAGGGGTGGGAGAGCAGGAGGTTAGGGGGTAAGAGGAGGGAGGGAGGGAATCGGTGTACCTACTAAGTTTGTATGAGCGGAAATAATAATAAAAAATGTTAAAAAATAAAAAAATAAAAAATAAAAAAAACAAAGTTGAGGTCTTCCTTTTCTTTCTCCTCTTTTGCTTCTTCCTTACTTCTACTACCTTTCCCATTCACTTCCACTCTTTTCTTCTCTGCTCAATGCCTATTTTCAGGCATTAGGCTGTCATTTGAACTCTTTGCATCCAAGATCAGAGCTCACCTTCCTGTGTAACCACAAAGTTCACCACATGTGCATATCAGACTTATTATCCATCTTGGTCAAATCCAGAAGGCTATATACCACTATGACATGATAAACATGGAATCCACTTCTAAGGTCCCTTTCTCTGATCCCCTAACTCCAGGGAAGTCATAACAAAAAACAATCAAAGAATTCCAAATAAGGGGCATTTCCACAAAACACCTGTTCAGATTTCAAAATCTTCAAAACAAGGCAGGTTCAAGAAACTGCCTGTCACCTAAATCACTAAGTAAACAGCCAGAAGAATTTATGAATAAAGCAGTTCAAGACGAGTGCTAATGATTTTTCAGATCAAAGATTAGGATGATGTTCACATAAAGAAGTCATGATGACTCTATGTAATGCGGTACCCTATGATAGAATGTGGACACAGAACGATGGTGGACAAATGCTATTTGAATAGCTCGGGGACCAAACCACCATCTATTAATACTGCTTCTGTTAGTCAAATAGCAGGCTGTCGCCTACATGATCAGCTAAATAGGGCCACTGGTCTGGGAACTTGACCACGGCTTAAAATGTTTGATGGAGAGCATTCCTCAGAGGAAACCTTAAGGAATCTTGAGCATGCAAACCCACTGGGACAGCTTAGACTCTAGCCATCCCCAGATCCCTACCTCCCAAAACCATTAGCCATGACCATCAGGACCAAAGAGAATACCAGGAAGTTTCTAAAGCAGACACTTGGAATTGGGGAGCAATAAGATAATTTGATCCTCCCTGTGACTGATTTTTTTTTAATGCCACACAATTGCACTCCAAAATGAGTAGAGGAGGCTGCTGGAAGCAGGGAAGTAAGTCAGTTTCAAACTTTATCTGGTGACTCCAATCTTGAACATGAATTACTCAAGCATTTCTGGTTCCTTGAGACTGGATAATTACCCCTTTTTGTAATGTGAGTTGCTTAAAGATAAGTTAGGATTCATCTTTATAACTTTAATATTAACAGGGTGCCTGAACCTTATGTTGTAAATAAATGTTTGGGATTTCAAGCATACTTGACAATAAGAAACACGAGCTAGTAAGAATTTTCTTGGAGCAGTAGTAGTGAACTTCCTGGGAGGGAAAGGATGTTTATACAGTATCGTAATAAAGCAGATGGAAAAGATAATTATAGTAAGAAATTAGCATCATGTCACCCACATTTTAAAAATTTAATCAATATTTAAAAGCAAAACTCAAGAGCTACCCATAAAGGAACATATAGGGTTTGACAGTAAATGATTCCATGTTGCAGATGTGCTTTCTAGAGACATTTTATCATTACAAAAGTCTTCATGACCTCACAGTTCAAACCATGTCACAGTAGGTAATGGGCAATGACTCTTCAACTATTTCTTTATCAAACCCTTAGGAACATGGACAATATCATTGCTTCATAAGCAAAAATAAATCATTCATAAACTCAATGTTTCTAAAAAGTCAAAGGAAGCTAAGGAACAACACAGAGTTATTAAGATTTTTCCCCTGCTATTAAAACTTCATAATATTGTTTGAAACTTGACAGTTTTATTTTTATCTTTGCAATTGAAGCAAAACTGTAAGAGTTTATTTCAAGATATCCAGATATCTGAAAAAATTAATAAAAGTAGTCCAAATTTGAAGGAATTTGATTAAATCAGTTTCTGTGCAGTCGCACTGGAAAATGAGAATAATAGTTAGCAAACTTTACAGAGCATTATAATTTTAAAATGATTGTGTAAGTTTCCCCTAAAACCTTATCAGTAAAATACACTACTGTGCCATTTTCAGATGAGGAAATGGAAAGTCAGTGAAGGGACATAACTTTTTTCAAAGACTGTGTCTTGGAAACATGTCCTAAATCACTAAGTAAACAGCCAGAAGAATTTACGAATAAAGCAGTTCAAGATGAGTGCTAATGATTTTTCAGATCAAAGATTAGGATGATGTTCGCATAAATAACCCAAAGAAAATGTGCTTGCCTTTTTTCATGAACTAATTTATCCATAATTTTTATACTCTGGTTTTCCTTTATTAGTTCTACCAAAAAAATCTTTAAGACAGATCCTACGAAGTATATCAGAGGGAAAAAATGTATTTTATAAACACCCTCCTACAGATTGGTATTTCAATGCATCTGCATTGAGTACCCACCGACTTCCTCTGACAAAACTGTCAGCCACACTGAAATGCTCAGTGTCTGAGGATTGGATAATGGGTTATATACAATCTACTCTGAGCTGGTACCGGAGGCATGCTGGAGACATTTGAGCACTGAGTGTGTCTACTGAAAAGCATCTTCAAACAGAGAAATGTGGGGATGCATCGACTACCTGATCTAGCTTAAGAAGACAGTGGGAAGTCAGGAAGTTGAGGTGACCCTAATGATATTCTCCCATCCCACATCTCTGCAAGAAGAGGGTTA
The DNA here is from genome assembly GCA_023101885.1 of Typhlomys cinereus. Lineage (NCBI taxonomy): Eukaryota > Metazoa > Chordata > Mammalia > Rodentia > Platacanthomyidae > Typhlomys > Typhlomys cinereus. Next base: position 575,815 of record JALPQD010000608.1, on the reverse strand, counting down.
CAGCCACTGTCCATTCCACCAAGAAGATGGAGACCCTGCTCAATCCCAGAGCCAACACAGCTCTTACTTAAAATTTCACCAAAGCTTTCTCGCAGCCCACATTCTACTAGTACTGTCTGCCACACCCATTAGCTCTGGGGAGGGTAGAACAGTGTTCACGGTTGAAGCCATAATTGAATCAGAAGAGTGTTAAACACGAAGCTGCAACATAGCATCAAAACTACCACCTAATGCACCTATAAGATTTCCAAATCTTTGTAGCAGCACCAGTAGGGGGAAAAAACGTGCTTGTTTGCAGGGAGTTGTCGAGGAGAGAGACATGCTTCAGGCCTTAAGAAATGTATTGGTCCTCCTGAAACAGATTCTGCGCCAGTGCACACACACACACACACACAATTCCTCGCCAGCACTGGGGTAGGCTACTGAGTGGCTCCTGCTCCCATCCTCCTTTCTTTCCGAAGGCTGTACCATGGGCTTTCAGAATCCTTCGTTCAAGGCACCAAAGTTGTACCCAGGCCATTTCTTAAACAAAAGAAACATTACTGCAAGAGCTATACTGAAATTGGGAATAAGCAATCCTCTCTGGATGTTGAATGAAATTTTTTTGTAGAATTTTTTTGCAGGGGAATGAAATTTTTTTTGGCAGAATTTTTTTGTAGGGGAAAAGTTTACCAACTTCTCATAGTGTCCTTGCCTGATTCATTCTTTTAAACGAGTGCTTTAAACGTAAAGAAGGTAGAGTGGTGCAGGCCTGCAATCCCAGAAACTGGGAGACCAGAAGGCAGGAAGACCGCCATGAGTTTGTGTCTAGCCTGGGCTACATAATTCAACCAGAGATACGCAGCAAAAAGCTTTCTCAAAATTAGTGAATTTTTAGATAAAATGATCCATTGTTTCCATAGAGTTGCAAGATAAGGGGACAAAGGAGTGGTGAAAGAGCAGACTCCTGTAGCGGTCCCCAAACTCATTCTTCTGCCTCATGTTGTATAACTAATCTCAGAGTCAAAATTTAGAAAACCCAAATTCAGCAGTGTTAGATATTGCTGGTTATGAATCCTGGGAGTATATTCAAACTTACAGGCAAAATTAACAGCATTAATAAATACATAGTGAGTGACAGATTAGAATATTCTATCCTGCTACCTTAGTAACTAGGATAGAATGATCAATGATTGATAACATTATGAAAAGATAGAAGGGTCATTATACAGGTGCTTCCTAATGAGAAGACAAGACCACTTAACAAGTCTTCTTGAAAAAAATGTTTTCAGGGCTTGACCAAGTTCCTAGTGCAACTTGCAGTCCACAGCCAACACAGCTTGAAGAGAAGCCCACCTCACGTGTAGGCAGTCATTATAGGGCTCAGAGATGTACTGGTCCACAAACTATATATTACCACTTGACAATCACATGAGGAGCCTAGGCTGAAATGGAAATCACTTTTACTGCTTCATCTTGCTATGGAGAAAATGTCAGTTGGACTGTATGGCATGTAAGCAGCATGCTGAATTTACATCTAGGCACAAGCTTCCTGTCATTCTCAGAAGCAGTTTGCAAACTAGCATTTTAAGAAACACCATTCTACAGCACATAACCAGTTTCTTCAATAAGTAAATTTCAATGGGAAAAAATGACAGATGATCTACATTTTAAAAACATTTAAAGATGCATCAACTTTATTGCAAAATATGGACTTTTTATTTGGGTCCTGGTTTTAATGAATTATGAAAACAACTAAAATATATGATTTAATTAAGGAAATTAAAGTTTCACCAGATGTTTGGCAATGTTAAAAGATTAATGTTCATACTAAATATGATACCAGTATTATATTTATATTTCCTAAAGAAGGTTTATCTTTAGAGAGTGCTACAAGTCAAAGAATTTTTCAGGGTGGGAATACAAGTCAGTTGGTAAAGCACTTGCTGTGCTGGGTCCTCAGTACCCACGTAAGAGTTAGGCATGGTGGTGTGGTTACACCCCAGTGCTAGACAGAGACAGGAGGATACCTGAGGCTCAATGGCCAGCCATCTAGCCTACTTGGCAAGGTCCAGACCAGTGAGAGACCCTGATTTTAAAAAAATTAAATGGATGAGAGACTGTCTGAACTTCACACACATATATATACATACCTAAAACTCACATGCACACATAGAAAGGAATTTTTCATGGGTTTACTTATTTATTAAAAAATAATCTGTGGTGGGGAAAGGAGAAAACAAATAAAACTGACTATTAAATGATAAGTGCTGGGGCTGGAGAGGTGGCTCAGGGGTTAAGCCTCTGCCTTGCAGGAAGAAGGTCCTGAGTTCAGATCCCAGATCCCACGTATAGACGCCAGGCGGAAGCGGGGGTGGCCTGCGCTTCTGGTCCTGGTAGGGCAGAGCCTGTGAATCCCGGGGCAGAGTAAACAAGGTGGTGGAGGCGTCCATGGTGGTTCCCAAATTCGTCCGTGGTTCTACACACACACACACACATACATACACATGCACACACATATATACACATGCACAATTGAATAAATAAGAAATAAAAAAATTTAAATGATAAGTGCTGAAGTCACTCTGTCCTCTCTCATTTTATGCACGTTTGAAATTATGCACATTAAAAAGTTAAAGGACAACTTAGCATCTTTATCTGGTAGTCCTGGTCCATCCTGCTAGAATCTTGTACATACCTTTCTACTCTTGTATTTTTTTTTTTCATGAACTGCCTACATGCGTCAATATTCCTGAAGGGCAAGGACTATGCTTGGGGGATAATAACAGTTCAAAATCAAGATGCTTGGTGTCTTCAATAACTGGTAAAGACCAACCAGTGTTAATTCAGTCCAGAGCTGCCCTACCAGGCTACTCTGACTAGTCAGCTTGCTTTGGGGATTTCCCAGGCTCGGACTAAAACTATTGGGGGGTCACCACACCCACCTGGCATTTTACATGAACTCTAAAGATCCAAATTCTTATGCTTGTGTAGCAATTGCTTTAACCACATAAATTTATCCCTTGTACAGACTTATCTTTATGATAAGACCATGAGTTAACACATGGTGCATTCATATTAGGTGTAAAGGGTTATATTTTGACGTGTCTGTACATCAGTGGAAGAAGGCATAGTTTAATCATAGGAATATAAATAAAGGGTGGTGAACTCACTCAGCAAGGGCTCCGGGTGTGCTTTTGGACCCGTCACCGAGTTACAGTGGTGGTAATCTGCTCTCAAAGACAAATTCAAATGAGATGAACCAACCTGAGGTCCTGCTGTCAGATGCTCAAACATAGTCCAGATGACGTTACAACTGCTTACAAAAGGGTGAAACTGTTTGCATATTCTTATGAGTCCCGAAAATTTTTTGAAACATTAAAGGCACTGTTTCTTTTATTTGGGGTTAATTTTTCTCTTGGGAATTTAGTGGGGCACAGAAATACCTGGTATTTGCTGTCATATTTTTGCTTTTTGATAAACCATGCCTGTATTAATGGCTATATGACTTAGGCCAAACCCATGAGAAACTGTTGACAATCTAACTCTTCAATGGCAAATAGAAAGTATCCATTATTGGTGTCCACCATTTCTGATTTAAAAGTCATCTTTTTTTTATAGTTATCAGTGAATACCAAACAGCCACAACTTTTTTAAACTCACTGTCAGTCCATTAACTACAGGCTGGTATGTGGGGCAGAATGTAAGGGGGACTCTACAAAATTTTGCCTACTGGAAGATGATGTATGTTTCTCCCCCATTTTCCCCAGAAGTGGCTTAAGATCTCTCTGAAAGTCAATCCTCATTAAAATCAAAATGAGAATCACTAAAGGAAAATTTTAAAAACAAGCCGAGTGACAGTAAGTCTCTCCCAGCAGATAGCCACAGCGTGGGAAGCAGAGCTGGTGAGTCTATGCTCTGCTCTGCAGCAGCCCAGCCCCAGATCACATGGCAAGGCCTGAAGTAAGACAACCAGAGAGGACAGTGACAGTGTGTGGAGGGAGGGCAGGGTCTACAGGAAAGGTGACTCTCTCGGCTTGGGTACTGATATGACATGTTCACCCAGCTAACAACCCTGGTCTTTCTTCACTAAAACCAATGTCTCTTGAGCCTAAAAGGAAGCCACTCCCTCCATTGGGCGAAGGCAGAAACACAGGGTTCAGGTCTGGACATCTTTGGTCAGCACGATGCACATGCCCACCATGCGATGCATAGTGAAAGAGAGGCTCTCTCCCCCTCTGTCACCAGGAGCTAGAGGATCATGTGACTTAGACTTGCCAGTAGTAATCCTGTCTGTGGCGTCAGAGCCAAATCCTCCCTCCAACAAAGGTCACTAAAGCGCTTTCAACAAAGATCAACCTCGTCACAGAACAGGCTTAATTCCTAGGATGTCTCTGGGCACTGCTGCCAAAGAGGGCAGCTTCCAGGCCAGTCCCTCCCTTTCCCAGAGCCTGAACTCCTCCACAGAGGTCTTTAGACAGTGGGATGTGTTCCTCAGGAAGGAGGCAGAACTTATTTACTGCATCTGCCAGTGTGGGGGCAGGGAAGTTTGTTGGAAGAATATAGGGGCCAAACAAGCAAATATACGAGGTTTGTTTCCCAATCAAGGCCACACAGTTTCAGGGACTAGAAAATATAAAAAATAAAAACTTATTCATAAACTTCCTTTAAATATAACCAAATCCCAGGCAAAGTAAGTTTTCATTAAAATTATTTTTAATTTGGGGAGAGGAAGAGTTCAAGTTTGTTTCCTATGTTTCTGAAAATAATCAGTTCCAAGACAAGAAAGTAGAATCTGTGGTATCCACAAACTTCTTGCTTGAAAATCACTTGTCATGACGCTACTCCTCATTTTCCCTTCAGTTGTGTTCCTTGCCACAGCTGGACATGCTAGGCACTGTACCCACCAAGGCTCACAGTGGTCCAGCCACTTAGCTAAAGTTTCTTCCCAGTAGGTGGAAAAGCCAGGATTTGACCCCAAGCATGTCTATTCTGACGTTTTCAAGCCTCCCTGAAAATAAGGCCAGTAGTTATTAGCTATATGCGTGGAAATGAACCCACTGGCTTTTAAAATGCAGCCCCTCAGCAATCCCATCATGCCCCCCTTCCGTACAGCCAAGCTGGAGGAGGAAGTTGTCTTAAGCAATCACAGCACCAACTCTGTGTATTGTTTGTTTGGTTTTTGTTTTTTATAACCAAACTGCCATTTCACTCCTATGCAGCCCTTCAGGAGATTTCAGACACTTTCTGATTCCAGCTGAACTGTCAACGATGTGGCCCTGGGGAGCACAACACTCACAGGGTGGTAATGGGTATAACATTTGCAAACTTGAGGTAAGTGCCTAAGCTCTTGGCTGTGAAGCAGCAACTGCCTATAAAACATTAAAAGCCATTTGTGAACTTGAAAGGTGTTTGCCCAGCCCCTCACTGCCAGGCACCAGACACTCTCCATTAACCCCATCGATAAAGGGAAAGGTACCCTAAATGACAGCTCTGCTGGAATCACTGGAGGGAAAAGAAGTATCAACAGGTTTCAGACATGTGCTCATTCAGAGAATTAAGTGTGCAGGTCAACTTAATCAGCTAAAGCACAATATAAAACAGTTACCTTTGAAATTAGACAGATGTTCTATACAATGATGGGGGAGACACAAAAGAAAGTACAAGAACTCAAAAAAACTTTTCCAACTTGGCATATTTGTGGATAACTGAGTTTGCAAGTTCTGAAGTAGAAAGCAAAACTTCACTGAAATCCAGACTTGCCTTACACATATTTACTCACGGGAAATATGGCACTGGTCTAAAGGGACAGACTGCTATTTGAGATGTCCTGAGAAGACTCCCACTTTCCTTTTTCTAACTTTGTTCTTTGCAGCTTCACTTGAGTGCGCTTCTTTGGAAAGTCCTGATTCTATCCAACCCCACCTAATACACCGTCTTCTATTAACATAGTAAAATCATAGGTATAAAACTACTGCACAGAGACCCTGCCTTCCACACACACCAAAGGGTCAATTATTAAAAGACTGATTGTACTGCCAGAGTCAAATAAATTGGAAAGGGAAAAGCTGGACATAGTGACACACTGCTATCCTGACACTTGTGAGGTAGAGGCTAGAGGATCACTGAGAAATCCCAAGCCAGCCAGGGCTCCGCAGATTGACCTTGCCTAAAACACAAATTGAGAGGGTAGAAGAGAAGGAAAAGAAAGAAAGGGAGGGAGGGAAGGAAGGAAGGAGGGAAGGAGGGAGAGAGGGAGGGAGAGACAGAAGAAGGAAGGAGGGAAGGAGGGAGAGAGGGAGGGAGGGACGGAGGAAGGAAAGAAGGAAGGAAGGAAGGAAGGAAGGAAGGAAGGAAGGAAGGAAGGAAGGAAGGAAGGAAGGAAGGAAGGAAAAGGAAGGAAGGAAGGAAGGAAGGAAGGAAGGAAGGAAGGAAGGAAGGAAGGAAGGAAGGAAGGAAGGAAGGAAGGAAGGAAGGAAGGAAGGAAGGAAGGAAGGAAGGAAGGAAGGAAGGAAGGAAGGAAGGAAGGAAGGAAGGAAGGAAGGAAGGAAGGCACTGTTTCTACTCTGTCAGAAGTTGGCCGTGCCAGGCACAGTTGGAAGATTTGCAGGTATTAGTTGACTCTACAGTGATGAGCACAAGGGAGCATAAGCTACTCCCCAGCATCATGCTGCCACAGATGCCATGGCTTCAGTCACTATGAAGTTAAAAACACATACATCCAGCTTTCAATACCCTTCCCTGGGTTTTGGTTTCATCATACAAAAACGTCTAAAATCTGTCCCACTGTAACTCTGATGTAATATTTTTTGTAAAGGGAAATGGTCTCCATTTGGGACAAAATCATAGTTTTTCTTTCATCTGAGACACACATACAGAGAGAGAAAAAAAGAGAGAGAGGATAGGTAGATAGATAGATAGAAGAGACTGATGATAGATAATAGATTATTGATTATACATAGTATATAAACAAAAGATAACTAGATGATAGCTAGATATATAATAGATGATAGATTATTGATTGATGGTAGATAGATGATAGATAAGAGATGATTGATAGATTATTGAGAGATAAATAGATCAATGACAGGTGATAGGTAATAAATGTATGATAATAGGTAATATAGGGCTGGAGAGGTGGCTCAGGGGTTAAGCCTCCGCCTTGCAGGCAGAAGGTCCTGAGTTCGCATCCCAGATCCCACGTATAGACGCCAGGCGGAAGCGGAGGCGGCCTGCGCTTCTGGTCCTGGTAGGGCGGAGCCTGTGAATCCCGGGGCAGAAGGAGGTGGAGGCGTCCATGGTGGTTCGCGAATTCGTCCGTGGTTCTACACACACACAGACACACACACAGACACAAACACACACACGCACATGCGCACAGTTGAATAAATAATAAAAAAATAGGTAATATATAGATGATTCATAGATGTATATAGATGATAGCTACATAATAGATAAATGATAAATAATAGACAACTATTATATAGGACATAGATGGACTGACCAACATAGAGATATAGATATAAATATAGATATAGATGATATCGTTATAGATGATATAGATATAGATGATATCGTTATAGATGATATAGATATAGATGATATAGTTATAGATGATATAGTTATAGATGATAAAGTTATAGACAGCTGTCACTAAGAAGAGGATCAACAAGATGACTCAGCAGATAAAGGTACCTACATGCAAACTTGGTTATCTGAGTTCATTCATGGTGTTATCTGATTTCCACATGTACGTATTTGCTTTGCTGGCTGTCTCTCTCTCTCTCTCTTTCTTTCTCAAGTAAATAAACAAATAGAGATATCACTAAGATATTCACAAAGGCAAAATAGAGATACCACTAAGATTTTCACAAACCTATTGGGATCTTATCATATAATCCTGCAAATTAGCATCAAAAGGATTCAGGATATTTTTAAACAACAACCATTACCCAAAGTATTTACACAGCACCACATTGGCAGGTTCGTGACAAATGATGGACTGACCTGCTTTTCCACAGCATGCCTCTGAATCTTATTGACTCCTGTCTGACCCCTGAGAATCTATCCATCTGTCATGCTCTGACTCTCCTTCCAAAGCTCTCTGGCTACAAAAGTGATTATGAAGGTCACGTGTCAAATCAGAAATGAGGAAGTTGTCATGGGCATCTGTCGAAACTTAGCACTTGCTCTGTCCAGCATACATCCACGGTAGAAAGGACTTTTTACTCCCAACTTTCTCCCCAGCCTTTTCTCCCCTAACAAAATCTTTCTCTCATCTGTCTTGTCTGTTCTTCTCAGAATGTCCCAAGTCTCTCTGGCAAGATGATTTACATTTTACTTAGTTAGAATGTGTTGATTTTTTTTAATGTTTCAACTCTTATTTAATAGTCCTATTTTATCTGCAACTAAACTTGAAGTTGTAAAGCTAGATTTTTTTTTTCATGTGTGTATATACAAGAGTGCACATGAGTGTGTGTGCCTTTGGAGACCCAAGAGTGACATTGGGAATCATCCGCATTGCTTTACTTTCTAATTGCTTTGTTCCAGGTTTCCCAAGTTCTGCCCTCCAAGGCCAGAATCGCAGGCCACCACAACTTCTGTCTGGAATTTTTATATGGGATCTGGGATCCTAACTCAGGTCCTTTCACGTGTGAAGCAAATGCTTCAATCCCTGAGCCATCTCTCCAGACCCATGGAGTTAATTTAAAAGTAAAAGGAATTAGATGATGTGGTGGTGATTGCGATGGTGGTGATGATGATGTAAAAGAAAACACAGACCAGGTTCGGAGATCATGTCTGCAATCTTACTCCTGGGTGGTTTTGCTGCTTATGTTTTGAGACAGGGTCTTGTACTGGAATTCACTATATAGACCAGTGTCACTTGAACTTGTAGTGAGCTTCTTGCCACAATCTCCCAAGAGCCGGGATCGTTGGCCTGTCCCCACGCCCAGCTCAGCACAGGGAGGTTAAAGCAGGAGGGTCATGAATTCAGAGCAGCAAGGTTACAGAGAAAAAAAAATCTCAAAGAAACAAAAGAAAGGGAGAAAAAGACAGAGAAGAAGAAAGGAGTAAAGATGATGGTGAAGATGAGGAGGAGGGAATGAACAAAAACCAAAGCATCTCTGGACTAGTCTCTTTATTAACACAGATGCTGCCATACTCAGGTTCAAAACCATGAAATTTAATGACAGACCAAGTCATCCATAGGGCTGACATAAATTCTGTCTCCTGACACCAATTCCTTAAAATGGTTGTGCTATACTTGGATTCAGATGTGTCTGTTTGAATGTGAGTATGACTGATGGTCTAGGAATTCACAGCCCTTCCAAACACTGACCCAAATCTCTTGTCTGCAGGAGCGGTTCTCCCACTCCTGAGCCTGCTCATTGCCTGGAATACATTGCTGACTGGGAATGGCAGAGATAGGAATTTTCCTTTCTCCCTTCTGTGCAGAGAGCACAGAATAAATAAGCTCAGTGATAATTTTAACCAAAAGAAATACCACTTAAATTGAGAAAGTTGCCAAATCACAAAAAACATTAAAGCCACAATTTGATACATTATAGAACTCGCACAACCCAAACTTGATAATAATCTCAACTGCCGTTATTCTGTATTCTTTTTTGAGTTCTTTTTTTAAAATTTTTTATTATTATTTATTCAATTGTGCATGTGTGCATGTGTGCGTATGTATGTGCGCGCGCATGTGTGTGTCTGTGTGTGTGTAGAACCACGGACAAATTCGGGAACCACCACGGATGCCTCCTTGTTTACTCTGCCTGGGATTCACAGGCTCCGCCCTACTAGGACCAGAAGCGCAGGCCACCCCCACTTCCGCCTGGCGTCTATATGTGGGATCTGGGATCCGAAATCAGGACCTTCCGCCTGCAAAGCACAGGCTTAATCCCTGAGCCACCTCTCCAGCCCCTCTTTTTTGAGTTCTTTTGTTGATTCTTTGACAATTTCACATATGTATACAATGAATTTAAGTCATTTAGCCCCATATTACCAGATCCCCTCCCCTTCATTCTCCTACTGCAAACCTTCTTTTCAACCAGTTTCTCTCCTGCTTTAATGTTTTATGAGCCGCTGAGCTTCATAAGGCGTCTGCACTGCCATGAACCTGGGCACTGGCCGCCGACAGATGTGTGCGCCACTGAAACAAGTGGCTCCATTTGCAGAGCCAGCATTCCATCAATAGTCCCTCCAAGAGGGGTGAGTTCTTACCCCATCTCGATGAAATGCCAATGGATATTATACCAAAAAATATACGAAAAAGGAGATTATGAATAGAAACTGAAAGTAAAATTCCATGTAGAAGTAAGACCAAGCATTAAATACTTAAGTTTTTTTAAAAAGCAACTACAAGACAGTACATTAAATTTTTCACTGAATTTCTCAAAACCTAAGGAAAAAAGGTATGCATTTGATAATTTTTAAAATTTTTATTTAGCTCTTTGAGAGAGAAGAGAGACAGAGAGAAGACATACACATATATGTCATAGCACATGATTGGGGATTAGAGAACAACTTTTTGAAGTCAGTTCTCTCCATCCACTAAGTGGACTTCCAGGAACCAAACTCAGGTCACTAGGTTTGTAATCAGACACCTTACCCACTGAGATATCTCTCTAGCCCCTGCCTCATGTTTCTTATGTCTAAATTAAATATGTCAACTCTGATCTCATTTCTTATAGCTGAGGATGCTTTAAATGTGCAACAATGGATAAGTTAAGAACATGAGTGCTCTTAGCATTGACCCAACAGAACATGCTGGCACATCATTCATGGAACCTTCTTATTCTGAGGTCTTACTCAGTGGACAAAGAAGCCAGTTAGACTAAATCAAGTTAGAATTAAAACTTAAAATACTGAACTATCCTTCTCAAAGGCCCAGTTACTTCACTCTGCAAGCTAGTTTCCACGATCACCACAGTTTCTCGCTTGCCTGCAGACCCACGATGCTCCTCACTTGCAAAGTCAGGGCTCACTGGTCACATTGATCTAAATCCTTGCATCTGGGCCAAGGCCTGAGACTCCGTGGAATTCCAGTTGATACAATTCCAAACTAATCTTGAAGACAGTCTGGTGGCTTCTACTTTTACCCTTACTGAACACCCTGAACTGCAGTGTATAAAGTCCAACTTAGCAACTGGAGAAACCATGCAAAAGGCCATACATAAAAGATGGTTTGAGACTATGCAGAAGAGAATTGAGGAATTCAGCCAATGCTGAGAATGCAAGGCCCAATCAAGTCCAGATAGCCAGCCTCCAGCCACTGGAGCTGGTCTGCAGTTAAAGCATACCACCATGGGTCTGGCAACTACTGTTCCAGAAACAGCCCTAGCAGACACAAACTTTAAGGAAAGACTAGTTACCGCATTTAGGGCTCAGTCTCTCCATGGAGAAAAACACATTCAATGTCTCCATGGGGTGGGCGAGGCAGGAGATTATGCAGGGGGAATATTTAAGACCTAAGAGATCCTGACCAAGCCAGACAAGTTTCTCTTCGTTTCTTAACTTCCTCCATTCATCTCTCCATTTAAATCAACTACACCAAAGCAACAGGAAGGCAGGGGCACAGCCATACTATCATGCATCCAGCCTAGGGACACTGAGAAGGGCAGAGGCAAAACTTTGCAGTGCCCCATTGAAATTCCAGACCTACAGACATGCAACTGTGGATAGTGCTCATGGATCCATATAGCACAAACTCTGCCCATGTGCCCAAACATTTCACATCCTCTTCACTTTATACCTTTTCACTCAAGGTCTTTCCTCCTTTATTTTTCTCCTCCATTTCCTCCAAGGTAGAATTTATATAATTAGCCTTACCCAATCAATTAGTCAATCAAAATTGGTCACAATTATCTGCTGACCGCTTACCTCTTACACAGTTCCTAGGAAACCTTAAAGCAACAAAATATGTAAGCTCTCTGCCCGCAAGGGGTTCTTGGTTCTCGGTAAATAGTCACTTTAATTACATAGCTGATTGGCAGTTGAGCTACTTCTGTAAAGGGACAAATAGCAAATGTTTCCATTTTGCAGGTCACACTATCTCTTCACTCAACTTCTATGGAGAACAGCAGTCATAGATAAGCTGTGTGTCTATAAAGCTATATTTCAAAAGTGGTCATCTTGATCCACAGTTTGCAGAGCCAGTAAACTTTGACTGGGCTGTTTTCTGATGAATCCCATTCTCTCAATGCTTCCATTGACTTGTAAGAAGATGTGCTACCAACATAGGTTGAGTTTCCCCCCACAGCAATGTTACAAGATTTCTAATGAAAAAGGAAGTATTAGGAATAGTGAAGAAAAAAATTACTAGCTATATAATTTATTGTAACTGAGAAGCAACAAATAGTAAGTGTTATGTAAGGCCAGACTTCTCAACTCAACCTTAATTACTCTACACGCTATTTTTTCCCTATCTGTTAAGTGTGCATACATGTCTAATCTCCCTCTTAAGGAGGTATTACTTTGAAGATGTTAATATTATCAAGATGCAATCATAATGCATACATCAAAGTTTGCTACTTTAATAATTGCAACTTATTACAAAAAAGTGGATCTGAGTTTATAGACAAGCAAGGTAAAAAAAATGAAACAAATATTAAACAACCTGTCTTTATCAGTGAGAATGTAAGATACATAAGGTTTTCCCCTGATAAGAGAAATGTGTTACATAACTCCACTCTAATAGACATTTCTTGTGTGAAACATGAAAGCAAGAGATTCTAAGTGATATAGACTATGGTTAGTATTAATTGTCATCCTGACATGTAGGAGGCAGGTCCCAGGCCCACCTGAGAGGGATTCTCCTGATCTCTGGGCATGCCCATGAGGGACTGTTTAGATTGTACAACTAAAGTGGGAAGACACATTGCGAGCAGGACCATTTCCTAGGCTGGGGAATCCATAGCTGTGCAAGAATGAGAAGAACTGGACAAGAAAAGCAGCCTGCACACCTTGGTCTTGTCCTCTGTTCTTAACTACCAATGTGATGTGACCAGTTGCTTTGAAATCCTGCTGCCATAACTTCTTAGAAGTGATGGACTGCAACCTAGAACTGTGTGCTAATTAAGCCCTTTCCCCCCTTATGTTATCTTGCCTCAGCTATTTCACTGCAACAAAATATGCAAAGCTAAAATAAGGCAACTATATCTTAGATCAGAACCCTGCACCATATAGAAGGAGCATGATGATTATTTACCACCCTTCATAAAAATTCAAGATTAACATTAGAACATAAAGATGGACTATTCAAGGACCCTGCTGGATCTGAAACCTTAGGATTCTCTCCGTACTTTATGAATATATTTGCAGAGTTAGAGAAAATATTATTTAACTAAACTGTGAGCTAGAAGTAAAGAATATGAGGAATTTTAAGTGGAATTTTACTAATATCTTACTCCTACATTCTGTGGCAGCCCTAGGATGATATCGGGAGTCATCCTTGATCTTTTATCTCCTCATTGCTTTGTTCTGGGGTTTCCCAGGTTCTGTCTTCAAGAGCCAGAATTGCAAGCCTTATCCACTTGGCATTCTGACTTCAGATCTGGGTCATTTTGCTTCCAAGGCTCACCTGAACCACCTCCCCATGCCAGAAAAAGAAAGTTTACTTTTAAGACTTTGCCTTTAGAGCCCAACCCCTCTATACCTTGACTCCTCATTTGTAAAAGAGAATGAATAAAATGACTCATCTTAAAGAAACATTGTGAGAAATAAATGAACTACTATAACTAGAACACATAGAGTAGGGTCTACCTATAAATGTCATCAAAGCAATACCTACAGGCTAACTATTACTGTTGCAGAGGGTCCTGACTCACATTGGTTGAATTTACTACCTTTCGACATTGCATCAGTGTGAAATAAAAACAATACTTCGCATTTTCAATTTTGATTCCCCAACCACCCCAGAGGTAGCAAACAGACAGGTACAATACACTCTCTCAAAACACCTGGCAGAACTGATCAGAACCCATCAAATTAGGGATCATTTCCTTTTGTCGTGATCTAATACCAAATTTCATGCTTCTGCTGTTTCCACTGACTCTTGGCTCCTGATTCTCAATCTTCAACTGTTAAGTCCCTCCAGAGTGTGAGTTTATATGTCTCTGGCATATCATGGAGTTAATCAATGACTGGTATTCAATCAATGTTGCTAGAATTCTACAATTAATGCAGTCTTTGAAGCTCATTTACAATAAATTAGTGGTAAACTATTATGATAGAATTCTTTTGCCTTTGATGAGCCCATAAACTAAGGGGATAGAAAATCAAATATAGAAGTTCTGAAGATAGTAGTCAATAAAGTACCTTTTGGGCAGGAATGAATATCTGAATTTTCAATCCACAGCATACGCATCAAAAACCAGACACAGCAGTCTGTGTTTATTAAACCAGAGCTGAGACCAGCTGACCTAGCCTAATCAGTGATTTCTCAGGCTTGGTGAGTGGTGGGCTCTTGAAGGTCACATCCAAGGTTGCCCTGGGTCCTCCGCTGATACACACGTGTCCTCCATTGACAAACACGTGTCTTCAACTGATGCACACAGGTACACACACAAATGTGCAAAATGCACATGCACCTGCACATACCCACACACTAAAGAAAATTAAGTTAGATAACTGTGAAACACTTTCTGTGTTGGGATTGATATATTATCAATTTAGGTTTCTTCTAAGAATTTTGTGGCAGTTTTAAGTTATTAAAGTAGGCCATTTTTTGGGTAATTTCTAGGCTAGAATCAAAGTCATAGTTAAAATAGTTTATCTTTTTCAAAAACTGAAAATTAGAATATCTAGATTGCCTAGATTTTTTTGTTTTATTAATGACTACCTTACTAATTTGTTTGTTATAATCTTTTACAAAGGAATGTTTAATATGCATAAAATTCTAAACAAACTCGAAGATAGATCCACATTTTCATTCCCCAGCTCTCTGATCATATCACTAAGGTATATTTCAGTTGTTTTTATTATTGACAGCTTACTCCTTTCTGTAATTGACTTCTATGTACTAACGGTTACAAAATGTATGAATAAATACTTCATACCTTTTTTCTTAAAATGGAGAATTACAGAAACCTTCAATTTAAGAATGCTTTTCAAATTTTGTCTTAATATTTTAGCTTACCTTTTTTAGTAACTGCAAAGACAAATCAGATCACGGCAAGGACTTTACTCTAACCCCCCTCATACAGATTTTTTGACAGACTCTCATTCTGATGTTAAATTTGAAACTTCCTACATTTGCTACCTTTAAGGCCTCACATGAATGAGTCTTTTTGCCATGCTTATTAAGTCTTTTGAAATATTAAGTTTTTTGCAATGTTTAATTATTGCTTCATCTGAGTTTAGTCATCTTTGTAAGGCAAAATGGACTTTATACAGCCTATAGAACATTTCTGTCTTCCCTGCTGAAGTTTTATGTTTTTTTTTAATTTATTTATTTTTCTGCTCATACAAATGTAATAGGTACCTCTGTCCCCTCCCTCCCTCCACCCCTCCCTGGACTTCCCTGCTCCCTCTCCCCTTTTCCCCTTCCTTTTCCCCCCTCCCTCCCTTTCTCCCAGTGCCCCCTCCCCCATCTCTGAAGCATCCTTTAATGTATATATCAAACTTTCCTCTGGGTCCTCGTCTCTGATGAGGTGTAAGGACTCAATAGAAGTTTTATGTTTTGACAACAAACTTCTATGTACTTAATCCTTGGAATTTGCATCACATAATCTGTTCTGTCTATGAACCATACCAAGTTTATTTTTCTGGTAACAAGGCTATGGAAAATACAAGCAAAGATACAAAGACCAAAAGGAATCAAGTACAAGGAGATGAGCACACCTGCTAATCAATCAAAATATAAGCCTATCAGTCTGCAAGTCTGGCAACTTGGGGACCTCCAAACCATGCCCTAGCAACTAGAAGACAAGATTCATTCCACATTTCTGGAGACTGGGGAACAGCAGTCTCACTTTAAGGAATTTTTCCTTTTAACATGAAACTGAAAATTTTCCTTATTTGGGAGCTAAAGTAATAAGGCAACCATAAATAACTGGTGTTATTCAACTAGCAAACTAGTCAGTCTGACAAGTGAGTATAAGTGTGTATGTCTCTGTGTGTGTGTTTTGTACATTGAATTGTCTTCCACATTTTTTGC
Source organism: Typhlomys cinereus (assembly GCA_023101885.1). Classification (NCBI taxonomy): domain Eukaryota; kingdom Metazoa; phylum Chordata; class Mammalia; order Rodentia; family Platacanthomyidae; genus Typhlomys; species Typhlomys cinereus. The sequence goes on along the minus strand of JALPQD010000608.1, from coordinate 559,671 downwards.
CTAATCACGAACTTAGAATTTAGCTGAGAAAAAAATTCTTGTGAACTGAAATACAGGCAAAGTTAAGAATGTATTATTTCACATTAAGTCATTTCACACATGCTCAGCAATGACCAGGCAAAGGAAAACTAATTTAAACACTAACTATTTGAAACATTTTTTTAAACTTGCAAAATTCTCACTTGAAAGCTGAGGAAAACAGTATTTGCTTGGTGAATGGGGAATCACATTGATTCCACTTTTTAAAAAAAAGGGAAAGGATTTCCTCTGAAAGTAGAAATTGGCGATTTACTCTAAGAAAACACAGCAAAAGCTGGGAAGAAATTTGAGGATGCTTGAATTTCCACAGTGGAACAACTTCTGCTGCCCAGAGGGGAGGGAAAAAAAGAAAAAACATAAGAAAGAAAGAAAACACCTGCAACAGGATGAACGGAGAGAAGACACACTAGGAGGCAGGCCCCATGCCTGCAGAAAGGAGCTGCATCCAGACTGTGAAGCTGACAGGAAAAGAACGCAGAGGGCAAGGATAGCACCTGCCATATCAGATCAAACTGAGAAAGTAATTTTGTAGGTAGATTAGACACCCTGGACTGAAGGCACCTTCAGGCCAGTATCAGTGAGGTGCTGATAGTCCATCCCAAGCACTAACCTCAAGCAGACAGCCTCAGGTCAGATCCCTCAGAAACTGGGTATTTCCTCAAAACAGCAAGCAGGTAACACTGTAGTCAAAGAGTTAGTTCGGAAGTGGGTAGTACTTGAATGATCAAAAGCAGAAATTTTAAGCTAGAACTGGGAAAAATGTAATACGTAGCTGCTTTTGCTGATGATTTACACAGTAGGTCACTGCAAAAAGACTCATTCATGTCAGATGTTAATGGCAATGAGTAGAGGAAGTTTCAAATTTAACATCAGAATGAGAGTCTGTCTGAGATTTATATGGGAGAGACTAGGGAGACGGCTCAGAGGTGTTAAAAAAAAAAAAGGTTTGCCATGCAAGCAAAAGAACCAGAGTCACGTCCCCAGAACCCTGGTAAAATGCCAAGTGGATGTGATGACCTGTCTGTAATGCCAGGCTCAGTAGGCAGAGATTGGGAATCCCAGAACAAGCTGGCTAGCCACACTAGCCCTAGCAGCAAACTGTGGGTTTGATTAAAGACTCCGTTTCAAAAATAATAAGTTGGACAGGGGCTGGAGAGGTGGCTCAGGGATTAAGCCTCTGCCTTGCAGGCGGAAGGTCCTGAGTTCGGATCCTAGACCCCACGTATAGACGCCAGGAGGAACTGGGGACAGCCTGCATTTCTGGTCCTGGTAGGGCGGAGCTGTGAATCCCCGGGCAGAGTAAACAAGAGGTGGAGGCGGTCCATGGTGGTTACCGAATTCATCCGTGGTTCTTCACACACACACACACACACACACACACACACACGCACACACATACATACACGTGCACACATGCATACACGCACAATTGAATAAATAATAAATAAAATTTTAAAAACTCTATAAAAAATAATAAGGTGGACAATCGATAAAGGATGATTCCTTATCGTCCTCAGGATCCCACCCCCACAAACCCCCACGCACATGAACTCATCTACTCATATGCATGCCCACATAGGCAAACATGCGTGCACACACACACACACACACACACTCACACACACATGCCCCACACAATACACATGGAAATGGAAAAAAAGCAAAACAAAATCTTTGGAAAAACTTTAGTAACAGAGATCCTACTTTTATTAGTGTGTATACATGTAAATATTCAAGCATATACCGTGATATAGCAAAATATTTAATATAATCTAGAAAATCATCATTTGGGAACTTCTCATATTATGGGATTGTACGTGCAGAGAGAACATGTGGGGATGCTCCATGAGTTAAAAGATGTATGCACTGAAGAATATGAACAGGACCCTGAACACTACACACACTATATTCCATTATTAAACACACACACATATTCTCATGTATGTGCCTATGTGTATGAACATGTGTATTTAATATATAAACATATGTTACATATATACACATATGTATATACATGACTATTTCTAAAGAAGAGAAGGGAAATACTTTTAATTGTATGTCCTTTAAAATGTATTAGCTATTTATTTGTACAAATAAATATGACTATATGTATGTATGTAAATGTAGTAGCTTTGTATATATGATATGCACACATATGCGTGAAGGTACACATGCCTCTGGGAGTCAGAGCAGACTGTCAGGCGTACTGTGTCACTCCCCACCTTATCCCTTTGAGATAGGGTCTCTCAACTGGAGACCAGCAACCCTCTGCCACCCTCCAGCCCACCTCTCATAGTGCTGGGGTTTGCTTAAACAGCAAGCCCTCTTACCCACTGAGGATCTCTCCAGACCCTAACATTATTTTTACCTTGTCTATACACAGATATAGACACAGATAAACTTATATATTACATGAGAAGTACAAAAACCCATAATTAATATCCTATTAATATTATATTTTAAAAAGACTTTATCCTGCCAATAGGATAGGGTTAGTGAACAAATGTTATGAGAAATGCAGACAGGCAATTAAAAAGGTAAAACCTAACAGAATGAGCACTAGCGGGAGAGACGTCTTGTCCTATTAAGCAATGGAGAAAAGCTTACTTTATGTTTTCATATTCAGTCTGTGCCTCGCTGGGAAACACACATGCCCATGATAGACAACAGACAGATGAGACAAATGGTTGGCTAAACCTACTGTTTCCCTGAGGATTCCATCCACGAAATTAAACATCATCTTTTCTTGCTTATCTCTTGCTTTCTCACTGACTCTCACTTCTTGTATAATTATGAATGTATGAGTAGTGTGCTTAGACCAGATATAGATCAGAAATACACTTTTGTAAGACAAACGTTGAGCTAAATGAAGTTCTCTTGACAATGTATGAAAAGCAGTCTCTGCCCATGTACTGAAATCTGCACATGCCTTGTATACGGAGCAAGAATGTCTGTTGCTTGGCTGGAATTGGCAAATTTTATTTCCAACACTGGTGGAATCCTGGGTTTAATTTCCACAAAGGTTAGTATAGAAACGAACTATAACTTCTTTTTGGGGTCAGAAACTTGCATATATCATACCATTTCTAAGTGCTTGGCTTTGGTACTCATCTTGACGCAATAACTATCCAAATACTGCACTTTTCTCTTTGCATAGAAGCTCTAAAAACATGCTACACACACATAGAACTGCCCATTGAGAAGGAATATCAAGCGGATTCGTTAGCCCGGGTACACATAACCAAACTACAGACTACTCGGGAAAAGAGCACCAGTGAGAATTACAAGACTATTAAAAAGAAACTCTGGATGTTTATCACCTAAGGTCACTTTAAAGGCTCCTCAAGGAGATGAAGAGCCATTTGTGGTCCATCCTACTGTTTCTACTGTTTCTGCAAAGGCCTGAACTTAAATTCAGAGGCTTCCCTTTCAAGAGTCTTTTTCAAAAGTAAAAGAATTGTATTTCCACTTTCTTTCCTTTTGGGTAACTGACAATCCCCAGACAGTCGAGCTCACTATTTTAATGTTTTTCACTAAAACACTTGGAACCTGGGACACTAGTAAAATGAGCAGCTAAGACACACAGGGCACTGTTAACGACACACCCTCAAGCACAGCCACCACGACAGTACCGCGCAGAGACACGGAGAGCCTGGAAACCCAGACAGTCGCCCTTGCGAATCTTTGCCCTGCTCTGCCTCGAGTGTGGCCCTCCAAAGGGAGAACAGCCTGGTTTTAATCAATGTAACTTACGGAAGGGCGTCTCTGCCTTGGTCACTGGCATCTTCTCTTTCCCTGCGCCCTTGCAAAAGACAGATGCCCACAAGAAAAGCACTTTCCCCGGAGCACCACCGGCATTGGTATGTGGGGAAAGAACCGGGCTTTGGTCGGTGTCTAGGTGGCTGCTCCACCTCTTCTTCCTGGAGAAACCCTGCTGGCCTCCCCCAAATCATCCTCAACAATGGCCCAGGATTCCCTCCAGCCAGGACCTCTCCGCTGGGGCAGGACTCCAGGCGGCAGGAGCCAGGCGATCGGCCCCTGCGCGGTGAGGGCTGAGTCACCTTAGCACATGGAGAGTGCTAAGGGGATGTCGCCCAAAACCCGCCACCTTCCAGAACCGACCCTGTCAGCGGTCCTGATCTGAGGCTCGAGGGCAGGGGGAGGGGAGCCGCTGCCGCCGCCGCCGCTTCCGTTACCCTTTCAGCGCGTCGTGTCCCCCGCCGCCTCGCCTCTTGGCCCGGCTGGCTCGGGTTTCCTTCACGTTCCCAGCCTCCACATTGGCGTCGGCCCCGTGGCTGGTGTAGGACGACGCCAGGAGCACGGTAAATCCCAACGCGACCTCCAGCAGCCCGCCTCGTCGCATGGTGCCGCCGCCGCGCCCGGGCTCCGAGTGCCGCCGCCGCTGCGCCCTGGCGCACGCCGCGCCGCCGGGGTTCCGCTCTCCCGCGGGGCTCCCGGGCCGGGCTCGTCCCGCCTCCTCCGGGCGCTGCTCCCGCTTCAGGCCGCCCCTGCCAGCTGCAACACAGACACCCCCGAGGCCGGGGGCACGCTCAGGCTGCGGACGCCCCGACCCCGCGTCCCGCGCCCGAGCCCCGCGCGCCGCCGGCTCGTGGCGCAGTTCGCTCAGGTCAGCGCTGCCCTGCGGTCCACGGCCGGCGGCGGACCCCGCGGCCTCCGGGCGCCGGCCGGCCGGACAGCGCGGCGCCGAGCGCCCGCGCCCCCGGCGACCCCAGCCTCCGCGCCGGCCCCGGCTGATTGGCTCAGTGGCCCCCGGCGCGCGCGGGGCTCCGGGCGGGTCCTGTCCGCCCATCCTCTCCACTGAGAGCTCGCGCCTCCCGCTCCCGACTGCTGACCGCGGCCGCCAGACCCCAAAAGTTCCGGGATCGAGGCGCCCGGAGCCGGGGTCAGGACGCGGTGGGGCAGGGAGGTTCAGCGCCAGCTGTGGATGCTCCGGGACAGCCCCTCATCCCGGTCCGGGTCCCTGCCCTCGGCCACGGACGACCGGGAGAGCGTCTGTGGCTGGATCTCCAGCCCCGGTTCCCCCCCGACCCCCGTCGGGACCCGGGCTGCACCCACTGTGGAAGTGGCGACTCGGAGGCGGCGGCGGCGGGTGCTCGGCTCGGCCCCGCACGGCAGCGCTCCGCCCGCAGCTGTTCCAGCCGTGACCGCCGGTCCGCCTGTGGCACCCACAGTCTCTGTCCCGGTTCCCTTGGCCCCCTCCTTTCCCACCTCTTCAAGTATCGTCCGCGCAGCGGTTTCTCGCGAGAGAAATACTTAAAAAAAAAAAAAAAGAAAGAAAGAAAGAAAGAAAAAGAAAATGACACCCCCTCCCAATCCCCCTCATCACCACCACCCCCCTCCGGCCCCATCCATCCTCCCTTTCCACTCCCCTTGGCCAGCCACAGCCTCAGCTTGGGCCTCCCTCACTCGCAGGATCAGCGCAGTGGGAGGAGGCAGGGGCGGTCGGGTCTTGCCAGGCCTGGGATATTTCATTTTGGGTGGGGAGGAGAGGGAATGGGAAGAGGTGAAGTAGCGGGTTGGCCTGCTTTGCAGCTGGGAGGTCTAGACCCGAGATTAACTTCTCCCGTGATCGGGAAGCCCGCGGGCGTGGAAAGCCATGCCACCTGCAACAGGAATGCACACTGGAGGCCAGGATTCCTGAGGCCGGGAGGCCCCTGGATAGAGGGAAGCGCGGTTCAGGACCCCCCACTTTCCTTCCCCGGCTCCATGCGGGTCTCCTACGGAGTAGAAAGTGCAGGCCCGGAGGCTAGGGCAGGGCACGTCGCAAGTCGGGACCACTGAACCAGCTGATGGGCTGGCACAGGAAGGGACTTAACGTCCTCCACTCTCGGCAAGAACCCAGGAGCCCACTGGAGGCGTGGTATCCCCTCACTCCCCACAGTCAAAGCCATCTACCCAGGCTAAATGCGAGATGCTCGGGGATTCCAGGCATTTTGGTCCATGTTTGGGGATGGGGAGTCTGTTAATAGGTCCTCAATATCAAGATTTCCTTGGAAACCCTTATTTTATATACATAGTCGCACTGCTGCTTGTGACTTGGCTACAACTTAGAAGGTCAGGAAATTCACTCTGGACTCTTGACTTCAGCAACCAGAGACCCGGTGAAATCCTCTTGCAGAACTCAGCAACTGTCGAGCCCAACAAGAATTCGCACCTAAGGATGAATGCATCCTGCTGTATTGATTTAGTTTATACAAACGTTTTATGGCCAAATCAATGCCACTGAGTCCTTACACCTCACTAGAGTGGAAGGACACAGAAGGAAGTTTGACATTCACCCTAAAGGATGCTCCAGGGAATGGGAGGGAGTAAGGGGAGGGGGCACTGGGAGAAAGGGAGGGGATGAAAGGAAGGGGAAAGGGGGGGGAGGATGCAAGGGGGACTGGGGAAGGGTGAAGGGAGGGAGGGGACCAGGATACCTATTAAGCTTGTATGATTGGGAAAAAAAAATAAATATAATAGAAAAATGTTTTAAGCCCAAATATGACAGTATAGAGATCAGGCAGACTATTCGACTTGATCCCAATTGCAGGGAGGGAAGACCACGCAGTCTCACCATCATGCCAGGGGGAGAGGGGGGATCCACTGTGCTCACTGCCTTGATACCCGGATGTGAGGATGAATGCTTGAAAAGTGAATGAAAGAAATCAATTTCGGTTCATAGTCTAAGTATTTTCTCTAAAATCATTCATATATTCAAGAGGTAGTTACTGAGCACCAACCACGTACCACAAAGTGCATGGGAAAACTGGTCAGCAAGGTAGGAGTTTTTCTCCTGCACAGCCAAGAGGTGAGACTTGAAGCAAATAACGAACCTGTCATTAAGTGCCAGGAAGCACAGGATGCTTGTTTAGAAGATTATACCAAGGTGACTAAACCTAGGCTTAAGCTGGCAGGGGGAAGGTTTTCTTGAGACTGTCTTTGAATTCATGTAAAGCATGATTATATGACCTGTAGAGAGGGTAGGGTTCTTAGAATCTAGTATAAAACTTAAAAAATCTGACACCAAGACCCACAAGTTCAGATTTTAAAGTCTGTGATGGAACCAGCCTGGATAATTTTTTTAAAATTCCCCAGGCAGAGAGGCAGTGAAGAGGCTGTTTAGAATGGAAACAGACGCTGATCAGAGGAACATGAAACAAGGGAAACAGGCCTGTTGGCTTCTGCATCATCTTGACCTGGCCTCTAGATAGCTGTGCATCTTCTGTGGAATCCAGAAACTGTGCTGACTTCTTCGCACTCCTGTGGTGTGCTAGGGGCAATGCAGCCCTCTCCAGGTCTGTTACATGCCAGGATGGATCTGAGTGCCCGAACACAGAGTTTCCTTGCGGGGTAGCACCAATGAAAGAGACTTCTACCTGTGCTGTGATGACAAGTTCTTCCCACCCCAAGGGGAGGCCTCCAGGGCTGTTACAAGTTATCTGCCCTTTGATTCTAATTTCTCATTCCCAACCACACAGGACGATTCCTCCTACAAAAGAGGGGTTCTATAAATATTTGGCGAAAGAAAATAAATGAATAAACTTCTGTTAGAAGTCATATGAAGGTAACATTTTTATTTTATTTATTCATTTGAGATAGCTACAGGGATGCAATGATGCACATGTGGAAGTTAGATGCCAGCTTTTGGAAGCTGGTTACTCCCTTTCAATCATGTGAACTCCAGGGATGGAACTCAGGTCACCAGTTTGTTCACAGTCACCTTTGCCCACTGGAGCCATCTCACTGGCCCATTATGGTAACACTAAAAACATACCCCATTCTTCCTTATTATTCTCTGCACTAAAGAAAGACCAGAGCCTTTCCAGCCAATGCCGGCCTCAGCGTGTCACGGTGCCTGGCTGTGTCTAAGTTGTCCTACCATTCCTTGGGAGGTAAGTAAATGAATCTTAGCTGTGAAAATCCAACAGTAAGGTTAAGTTGCCCGGCTGCCAATGTGTACATTCTGCTTTGATTGTTTAGACCATTATTCATTTAACCAGATTTGGGCACCATTCTTTCTGCCATGTAGGGACCAGAGGCTCTCACCATGAGGAGACTGCATTTCCCTGGGAAAACCCAGAAGGCAAGAGCATCTGCTCCTCACAGTGGCAATCCAATGCTCTGAGCTTTGCTTAGTGCAGGCCCCGCACTAAGGTGTTAGAAATGTTCCTCCCATTTACAGTTTCAGAAAGGTGAAAGTTTAAAGAAATGTAGTCTTCCTTTTAGGGAAAATTTTTGTGTGTTTGTGTCTATATGTTATATCCAAGATCTCAAGCAATTCCTCCTTTACTGCATATCTTTGGTTTTTGACAGGGGAAAAAGCAAAGACTTTTTTTTTTTAGGTAAAAATATATACATGTAGAAAGGGAATGATAATATTTCCATTCTCAATATTTTTCAGAATCTTCTTTATTGTGGAAATGTTTTAACTACTTAAAGCTTTTAAAAGTATTCCTCCACTCCAACACAAGTGTTTTTATTTTTCTTAATTTCTTGTAAGTCTCTGTCCATATGGTACATTTTATATAGTCATAACCATGGAGTCTATATAGTTTTGTCTTCTGCTGAACAGGGAGGAGAATTTGTTGGTATTTAAGGGCTTAACCTTTGCATTTTGCAGATGAGGTCCCTGGGTGAGGTTTTCCTAACCATACTTCTGGCAGAGAGCATATTCAACTGTTGAATTATGCTATTGAAATAACTTTCATTACCTCAATCCCCCAAAGCAAACAGTTCCTCTCCACCCAAAACAAAAGCTGTGTTTCCCAGACTCCATTTCACTTGTATTTTCCATGGGTTCTGTGTCCCACCCTGGTATTCCCTGTCATTTTTTTTTTTCTACCAGACATAACAGATACCAGCCCAACAGCACAGGGGAATAAAGAAGAGGCCTGGCCAGCAAGAAAGGACATAACATTGGATCCATCACAAATTAAAACCACACTCTCTCTTCGCTCCATTCAATAAGTATTTACCAAACACCAGCTTTGTGTTCCTCACTGTGGTAGATTCTACAGAAGTCACCAAAAAAAAAAAAAAAAAAAAAAAAAAGTCAGTTCTCTTTCCTGGTCCCAGGGTGATCCTCCTCTCGGAAGAAGAAAAGGCTCCATCCATATCAATAAAGTTCTAATAGTTACAAGTAGTAACTACTTGAAAGGAAATTTCTGCAAGTATTTTATGGGCAAAAATCAAAACTTAACCTGTGAACATTGACGTTTAATTTCATTTCATTTAATTTTCATGGGCAATGAAACATTCTCTTGATCTTTTCCAGCAATTTAAAAATGAGATGACTATTATAACTTATAGATTTTATGAAAACAAGCAGTGTAGTGAAGATTGCCCACCGATCCACAGTTTACCAGTGCCTGGGCTATAAAAGCAAAACAAAACAAAAGCCAAAGGAGACTGGGCAAGGGAGATAATGAGAGGTTTGGTTTGATCATTGAGCATTCACTCTACATATATGTAGAAGCATCAAACTGAACTCTGTAAATGCAAAGTGAATAGAAGATAAAAATAGTCACTATGAAATATAAAAGTCATTTGGGAAATGTTTCATTAATGACCATAATTAAAAGAAATATTAACTACAAACAAGCCAGCACAGAACATGGCTTGAGGAGTCCTCCTCAAGTTGGGTTTCCAACTCAGGACAGGAGTCCTGAGAAAAGACGGGCGAGGAAGCATGGTTGGTTTGGTCAGGAAAATTAATGGTGGAGATGGGATTTGAGCAGTGCCCTTACATGAGGGTGGAATCCGGCTGCACCAAAGAGTCTGGTGAGAACATTCTAGACACAAGAGAGGAGCAGCAGGCAAGGGCAGAAAGGGAGGAAAGGTCTTGGACCACGGGAGACAGATGAGGTGTTTCCTCGCCCTTCTCTGGGCACACCCTGGGCTGGGTGTTTATGGAGAATGGGATACTATGGGCCTGTGGAGTTTCATAAATGACTGTGATTAATCATACTACATGAACATTTATAATGTCCATCACTGAAACCTGGAAATGCTAGATCCATCTGACCTCTGCTTTCAAGCTGGCAGCGTAAACTAGGCTTGATTTTCACAAGTTTTAATCAGTTGCCTACATTAAGGGGTTTTCCTGGAAAATGATCTTTTTATTGGGATCTTAATAACACTTTATTATACCAGGAAATGCTGCATCCCCTAACCTACATTATCACAGCCAATCTGAAAAGCTAGATAAATCAGGAGTGACAGTAACCTTGATTAGTGACGTTTATCTTTTTCTACATCTGTTTTTACTTTTGATTTCAATTTTCTCCAACCATTAGTAATTAGTATATACTAGTAATTAGTGGAGATTTAAAAAAATGTTTTTCCTAGCTGACTTTATCTATTCCCATGATTTCACTCACTGCGTATAACATGTTATTAACTCCCAAATCTGTATCTCCACCCCAGACCTCTCCCTAGAGCTTCTGATACAGCCATCCAAGTTCCTGCTGGATACCTCCACCCACTCCTCCCACAGCTGCAAAGTCATTGTGTAGCAGCAGCCTTGAAACAGCCTCCAAAAATCCCGCTCAGTACTCACGCCCCTCCCCATGAGCATGAGCTGAACCTAGTGGCTCTTCCGCCAGTGTGGCAGAGCCCAGGGGATGTCACTTCTGATGCTAAACTTCAAAAAGCCGCTGGATTCTATTTTGCTTGTTCTTTCTTGCTCTCCTGCTCAACGCCACTGATGAGAGTCAATTACCACAACGTGAACTGCTTTATGCAAAGAAGTCAATGGGAAGAAGATCAGAGACCACCAGTCACTGAGCACCCAAGGCGCCAGACCCCAGCCCTCCAGGGACTGCATTTTGGTAACAACATAGGAGAGCACATGGACACCTTCAGATGTTCCTGCCAGGAATGTAACTGTGAAAACCATTCAGCCCAAGGCACCTAACCTAGCCCTGCCCAAATCACCCCCACAGAAACCATGAGATAATAGAAACAGTATTTGAAGCCCCTAAAGTTTACAGGTCATTTGTAGCAAGACATGGAAAGCCAACATCTCTAAAAGCAAAATACCTAAACACGTTCCTTCTTTTCAATTGTCTGTATTAGTTGTAGGGACAGCCCTCTATTCACTCACCTATGCTAACAAGAGCTTTACTGGAGAGCTGGAGAGTATTTCTTACATTTAAAAAAGCCATTGGGCTTTTGCATTTTTCGATCATAACTGGCATGGTTTAAGAGTCTTAATTTGTTCCCTCTGTGTCCCATTTGGACCTCAAGTCATCTGCACTACAGCTTGAACTTGCTCAATTTCAGCAGGATTCTGCTAGCAACCATATTCATGACATCATACTGGGTGTCTTTCCACAGATGATAAACCCCTGGGAAGTGTCTAGAGCAGCAGACTAGGGGAAGAGAGAGTCTGAAAAGCTGGAAAATGCTGCTCATCGTTTTAAGTACATTACTAGAGGTAGAGCAAGCCTTGGTTTTAAAGCTAGAAGACCAAGTCTGTATCCAAAGGTCGTACTAATCAGCTATGGCCTTGGCAAGGCCCTTTGCTAGCTGGAGACTTTGTTTCTGCTTCCAGAAAATGGGAAGCAGAGTTGGGGGGGGTGACTTCAGGCTGAACTAACCAGCTTATTAAATTTCACCTGCCCCTGACATCACCAGTGCTGGCTCAGTGGTCTTTCGTATCTGTGTCTTGGAGGAATTCAGCTCCTTGAAGTACACTATGATTCCAATCTGCTCAACTCTGATATAGTTGTGTCACTAAATTTACAAGTCTTTTACAACTCTATTCTGTCATTACTAAGCAGTTTTTATTTATTTTTAATTTTTTACCAAGTAATTTTTAACTAGATGCCAATTCTATTTTGTATGTGCTTTGCAAAACATACCAAAAATAAAAAAAATGGTGAATTATTTTGTAGGTGTGTGTCCCTAAGCATTTGTTTCATTTCCACTTTATTTACTTTGTACCTTACTGAGACACCCACTGGAGACTGTGACAGATCTGTAGAAAGTGGATGAGGAGGGACACAAAGGTCTAAGAACATCAGAGACACACAGCTTCTATGATCACGGTATTGCTTGGCACTGCATGGAATAAACAGGAGAATCTGAGTTAAAACATCTGGTGTAATCTATACCATGTTTCTCCTTTCTGCCTATACCCTCTCTTCTAGGATTATCCAGCCTCCACTCAGCCCTCAGCTCTTTGTTAGGTAACCTTATCTCTGTTCTTTCAGGGTCTCCCATTGCTTCGCAAAAGGAAAGGCTCAGTCTAGGATCTGCTTTAGTAGAAGGAACATGATGAAATCATAATAATGCCTAATATAAGTCTGTACATAGAGAAGAGAAAATGAAGGTGGGTCTGATAGTACAGTCTCCCAGCTGGACACAGAAAGATTACAAGTTCAAGCCCTGCTGGGACTGGCTACAGAGTAAGTTCAAAGCCAACCTTGGAAATTTAGTGACACAACTATATCAGGATTTAGTGAGAAAAGGGGGGCAGAAAGGCAGGAAGACAGGCAGCAGGGAAGGGAAGGGAAGGAAGGAAGGAAGGAAGGAGGAAGGAAGGAAGGAAGGAAGGAAGGAAGGAAGGAAGGAAGGAAGGAAGGAAGGAAAGATAGTTTTGCGTTCTAGATGTTCAGAAGGGAGGAGGAACTTCGTGCCCTAGTGACTTGCACAGGGAAGGCCGGCGCAGAGGAAGCATACATCATCTTAGAAGGGGACAAAGCCAGAGGGTTTGTGTAAAAGGAAAGAAGAGCAAAACATGATTAAAAAGTGGATCTTGGCCCAAAGGTGAAGAATTTAGGACAAGAAGGTAGAGCGTGACAGCTGCATACATGGCATACTGCCTGTAATCCCAGCACTTGGAAGGTGGAGGCCAGAGGATTAGGGGTTCAAGATCATTCTCAGCTATACAGCAAGTTTATAGCCAGCCTAAAGTTTGGAGACTTTATCTCCAAAAACAAAAACAAAGAAAAAATTAGAGCATGAAGGTCTTGGTGGTAAGAATGACCTCTGGGAATGTAGCAACACAAAATGAAGAGAAAAATTACAGTACGATTTAATGGCAGAGTCACTCTGACTGATAATGGACTCTGAAAAGATGCTAATCGTCCGGAGAAGAACAGCAGTGAGGAGAAGGGAAGTGAGAGGAAAACAAATACAGAAAGATGGAGAACGGAAGTGAGAGGAAACCGAATACAGAAAGATGGAGAATGGAAGTGAGAGGAAACCGAATACTGAAAGATAGAGAACAGAAGTGAGAGGAAACCGAATACAGAAAGATGGAGAACGGAAGTGAGAGGAAACCTGATACAGAAAGATGGAGAAGGGAAGTGAGAGGAAACCTGATACAGAAAGATGGAGAAAGGAAGTGAGAGGAAACCGAATACAGAAAGATGGAGAATGGAAGTGAGAGGAAACCAAATACAGAAAGATGATGAGTCTGCTGATGGCTGCAGGCAAGCCCAGCTAGGAAAAGCAGAAACTTTTCTAGTAGATGAAGAAGATGAAATGTTTTGGGAGAAGGCTGGGATGTGAATGAACATCTATAAATTATATTTACTGTTAATTAAAACTGTTTTCCTCTATTTCATTCCTATTAATTCTGCAAACTGACCTGAAGGAAGAAACCCCTTGGTAACCAGTGTTCTTTGAATTTCAAATTCTGATGTTGAGAAGGGTAGGAATTTTGAGTAATTGACAAGTGAAGGAGGAAGGGAGGGACACCGTCAATATCAGAAACCATTTCTGTTGCTGGCAAAGATGAGGAGCAAAAGAGACCCATAGTTCCACATGTAGTGATGGGATCAGAGTGGGGAGGATGATGAAGGAGTCTCTGTAACACATTACATCTGGATAATTTGTGAATGAGGTGGGAATTCTAACTTCACGTGGTTATCAATTGAATAAAGCATTACATGATGTTTGTGTTTTCCTTTTAAGAGAGAATTCTTTATAACAGGTCTAAAATACACAACTGCACAAATGTACTTTGAGCATTAAATAGTCAACTCTGTACTTAAAATTTGAGAATGCACTAGAATTACTCTTGGGGTGATGAAGTGAGTGTATTCAAAGTACATTACAAACATGTTTGAAAATGTCATAATGAAACCAATCATTTTATACAATAAATATATACTAATGAAGTTTAAGTAGAATTATGATCACAAACATAGATATATGCATCCTATTTGCTTAGTAAAGATGATGTGCAAACCTTGATAGCATAGGCATGTAAATCCTAACTGCCTGAGAGGCTGAGACAGGAGGACTGTGAGATTGCCCAGGATTCACAATGAGCTGAAGGATAGTCTGAATGACTTAATTTAATTATCGTTAATTGGGTATTCATTGGCCCAACACAATTTATATAGATATTTGCAGCTGATGTGGTTAGTCTGGCGGATTGGTTATTGTTTCTAGGATTCACATGAATATTTTCTTAAATCCCTAGTGATACAGGAACTCTGCCTAGGGAGCAGTGTCTAGAGTTCTTTTTGCATTCGTTTCGCTGCCCTTTGGTCCTGACCAAGTCCAAACTCCATGTATCTACAAGTCTCTTTCCACTTAGCAGACCACATTTGCTCAACCCTTATCACACACTCTAAGTGTACTCTCTTTCCTAAAGTAGATGCTGTGCTTCTCTGCCAAGATATCTGCAGGGCCCACACGACCATCCCCCATCTTCTGGGAATATCAGGGCTAATGGCTCACAGCTGTCCTTACTGAGGCCTCAGTCACAGGGACTTGCCTATCTGATGACACCCCCAGGGTGTGGCCTGATATTCTTTTTGTACTCCTAAGAGTCAGTTATGGATAAATTCAACATGAGATAGAGAGAAAACATAAATTACTAAGATAAAAACTGGAACATTGCTAAAATTCCTACACGCATAAAGACATAAGGAAATATGAATGGTTTTGTGCTAATAAATAGAGCAACTTAAATGACACGAGAGAAGTTTTTGAGAAAGCATAAATCACCAAATAAATGAAAAATAGAAAAAAGATCATAGAGGCCTTTAAAGAAATTAATTCATGATTAAAAATATTTCAGTGAGGGCCGGGGTGTGGATCAGTGGCCAGGTATTTGCCTAGTAAGTCCAAGGCCTTGTATCAATCCTTTAAAGGTTATATTAAGTACTTGTGAAGGAACTAGGAACAGTTCCATACAAATGCAATTCAGACAATACAGGTGGATCAATACTTCTGATTTATTTTATTTAAATATAGGGTCTCATGGTGTAATTTAGGATGACCTTGAACTCAATAAAGTCTAAGAAAGTGTGTTCATGATGATGAAAGGACCGAACGAAATTTCGAATTAAAAATTATAATAATTTAAAATGTACCAGATGAGCTGAGCAGAACTGAGATGATAATCAGAAAGCTTGAATATCCTGAATAGATGTTATCCACTCTGCAGAACATGAAGAAAAAAATGATTAAAGACTGAAGCAACTGGGGCTGGAGAGGTGGCTCAGTGATTAAGCCTCTGCCTTGCAGGCGGAAGGTCCTGAGTTCAGATCCTAGACCCCAGGTATAGACGCCAGGAGGAAGCAGGGGTGGCCTGCGCTTCCGATTCTGGTAGGGCGGAGCCTGTGAATCCCAGGGTCGAATAAACAAGGAGGAGGTGGAGGCGTCCATGGTGGTTCCCGAATTCGTCCGTGGTTCTACACACACACACACACACACACACGCACACACATACATACACACGCACAATTGAGTAAATGATAAATAAAAAAAATTTTTAAAAAAAGACTGAAGCAACTGCCAGACCCTCTGAACAATGAGGCAGATCAGAAGTCAAATGCACCTGTATTCAGTGTTGTAAAGGGAAAAGAGAGGAAGAAAAAAGTATATATACACACACACACACACACACAGAGAGAGAGAGAGAGAGAGAGAGAGAGAGAGAGAGAGAATTTGAATGGCTTTGACCAAAAAAATAAATTAAATGTGCTCAGCAAATATAAAACTTAAAATACAAAGAAAACTATACTTAAGTTGCCATAAATATAAAGAAAAAATATTGAAAGGAGGCACAGAAATGGTAAATTGCATTTGGAAGAGCAGTGATACAAACAAATACTGTCACCCAAAAAAATGGAGGCAAGAAAATAGGAAAGTGACATCTTTTTGTGTGTGAACGTGTGTGTGTGTGTGTATGTGTGTGTGTGTGTGTGTGTGTGTTTACAGTTCGTGTGTGTGAGTGTATGTAGAGTGTGAGTGTATGTAGAGTGTGAGTGGTACAGAAGTCAACATTGGTATCACTGCTCAGACATAGTCTACTTTGTTGTTTTGAGACAGGGTCTTCCAGTGACCTGGAGCTTATCTTGTAGGCTGAGCTGGGTGGCCGCTGAGCCCCAGGGATGTGCCTGTCTTAATCTCCATAGCATTGGGATTACAAGTCTTTGCCACAACATTCTGGTTTTGAATGAGGGTTCTGGGGATCAAACTCCGATCCTCCTGTAATACAGCAAGCATCTTGCCTGCTACACTATATCTCCAGCCTCATGTAGAATCTTGAATGTTAAATGTAGCAATAAAAGTCATTAGTTCAGGAGGCTGTGAAAATGGCACAATTAACGGATGCTCGCCTTGCAAACATGAAAACCTACCTTTTGGGTAGAGATGGGAGGATCCCTGAGGCTCACTGGGCAAACAGTCATTGCCAGCTCCAGGCTCAGTGCAAGAAACTGTTCTAAATGTTAAAGTGGAGAGTGACAGATGAACTGATGCCAATGTCCTGTGGCCTGCAGCACCAGCACACATGGGCACACACATATAAGCGCCCATGCGCCAAACACAAATAGATTAGTAACCCGAAACTCTCTATACTAAAGATATCCTGTAAGGGTAAAAGCTAAATAAAGGCACTTTGGTTTTTTTTCAACTATTTGAAACTTTAATATTAAGGTCAGTATTCACAAACTGGCCTACAGACTTGCAACCCACAGAAAAGCATAGTCCCTACTAAAATCACAGAGAGCTTCATGGTGACATAGAAAGTGGTGGAAAATGCACAGGAAAAATATAATGGACCGAGAATATCCAGGACTCTTTTCTATCTTGTGATTATATCAATTGCTGGAAGTGGGTGGAGAATTAACATCTCCAAATGTAATGTATTGCTCTATCCAGCTCTTCTTTCAAACTAATGGTGGCTAAGGTTGCTCTTCAGTTTGTTTGGAGGAGTAGAGGAATGAGATCACAGGCTGGGTCTTGAACTCCTGATCCTTCTCAGCCATCACACCAAACTTGCCTCATGTATTCTTGTTGATTCTAAGTAGGTCTCAAGACCTTGTGATATTGCCCTGGCAGAAGAGAGAAAGCAGCCTTTTGTTCCTTCCTGGTATAAGAATCGAAGACCTTCAGACACTTACCCTGTTTCTGTAGAATAGGAAGAAGTTTGTTTTTCCCTTGATGTTTGTACAGAGTAAATTACAGGGGATGTAATCCACCATGGCAGGGAAGGTATGTTTACATCAACACTCGGGGAAACAGAGAACAATGGGTGTGATACTTCACTCCTCCTAATGGGTCTGGGACTCCCACTTATGGTACCACCACACTTAAAAAAGGACTTCCCACTTTGGTTAACCTAATCCAGATAATCCTTCATAGACATCCTAAAGATCTATTTCCAAAGTGATTCTAAATCTTATCAAGTTGGCAACCAATATTAACCATCACAGTGGGTATTACTGAACATGATTTTGTTCTTAGGATACCCATTTCCCAATATTTCAATGGAGAGAAACAGATTTTTTTTAACTTTTGCCTTTTGAGTCTACTTGTTGGCAATCTGGATTGCCAGCATTTCTGTTTCCTTGTCCAGAATACATTAGAGGCAGTATATATACCCGAAAACTCACTACCTTATTTTCTTTTACATTATGAGATCTCTATGAAGTCTGCCTTCTTTTTTCTCCTTCTAGAGACTGTGTATGCTTGTGGCTTTGCTGGCCAAGGACATTTTAATTGCAAGTGGAAGGAACTGGGAGGAATAAGCTCCAAACTATGGCTGACACAGAAACTGCACTAGAAAGTCTTGAAACAGAAGTCTCAAAATTAGAAGACAAACTATAGTTAATTAATTAATGTAGTAATCAAGACTTTGTGCTGTCGGTAATAAGACAGATGCATAGCTCAATGGAATGAACAAGAGAGTACTTAAGTAGACCTATGTGTGTATTGATTTTTGATACAAGTACTGACGTAAGCCAATAAAGAAAGCAATCTTGCTGATAAATGAAACCAGAACAGCTGTCGGTCACCTTGACCCTTACTTCACATCATTCAGAAATCTCATTTCCAAAAGAATCTCACTGAAGAGATGGCTTAGGAATGAAGCCTCTGCCTCACAAGTTAAAGGACCTAGGTTAGGATTCTGGATCCCACATGAAAACACCAGGTGAAAATGGCAATAGCCTGCACTTCCTGCTCTGGAAGGTAGAGCCTGGGAAATTCCAGAGCAAAGCAAAAAGGAGGTAGAAGCAATCCAAGATGATTCCCAAAGTTACCTTGGGCCTCTATAGGCACACACAGTGCGCTCTCTCTCTCTCTCTCTCTCTCTCTCTCTCTCTCTCTCTCTCTCTCACACACACACACACACACACACAAAAGACCTCACTGGGCTGGGTTGTGGCTCAGTAGGTAGAACGCTTGCCTGGCATACATGAAGTCCTGGATGTGGTGGCACATGCCATAATCCCAGAATTTAGGAGGCAGAGGGAGAAGGATGGGGAATTCAAGTTCATCCTCAGCTACATAGGGAGTTCTGGACCACATGAGATTCTGGCGTACAAAACGCCAGATGGAAGCGGGGGGGGGGGGGGGGGGGGGGGGGGGTTGCGTCTCTGGTCCTGGTAGGGTGGAGCCCCGGACAGAGTAAAGGAGGAGGAGGCGTCCATGGCGGTTCCCGAATTCGTCCGTGGTTCTACATACACACACATACATACACGCATGCGCACACACACACACATGTGCACAATTGAATAAATAATAAAAAAATTAAAAAATTATAAATAAAAAAATAGGACCTAGATTAAATGAAAGTATAGGAAACATCTGTGACTTTGGCTCAAGATGTCTTTAGACAAGTACTATTGTAAAGGAGAAAAAACTTCGGTTTACCAAAGGCATTAAGAAAATTCAAGGGCAAAAGAAAAATTGTCTGTAATATTCATCTGATGTAGAACTTAGAATACCTGAAACCAAAGGTGGGCATGGTAGTCCAGGCCCATAATCCTAGCACTCAAGTATGATAGCCAAGTAGATCATCATAAGTTTGAGGCCAGCCTGATCCATATAGTGAGTTCTAGTCTGGACTAATGGAGAGCCTGTTTCAACACAAACAAACAACAAAAGAATATTATTTGGGACTAAAGAATTCTTGTAATTCACTAATCAATTAATTACTTAAGTGAACAGAATATTTAAATTTCACATAAGACCCTATATATATGCTAAAGGGAAAGATAGCTAAAATGATGGCTTTTGAGAAGAATGCAAATTAAGAGTGAAATGAGATTTATGCACACTATAGCTGTAAGAAAGTTATATGAGAAGCAGCACTGTAGGGCAGGGCTGGTCCAAATACACCATGATATGAGAGCTGCAACCCTGCGGGTAGCAGGCCCCTGAGGTTCAGGGAACACACCTGAGTTTTCCAACTTCTTCCCTGCCTTTTAAAGTCTCCAAATTCTACAATTAAAGATTTATATTTTCAAATAATTTTCAGAAAGAAATAACACATCGATCATTCATTAATGCTTTTCTTGTGAGACAGCTTGAGAAATCAAGGGTAGGCAGAGCAGAGCGGGGAGATGATAGGGAAAAAAAAGGAAAGCTGGACATGCTGAGGTTACATCTTAAAGAGGCACTGAAAGCATTAATTTAAATTTTGGAAAGTTTCTTATGTGCCTGATTTTACAGTGCCATTGTTCAAATGAATGTTTCAGGTGGGCAGGTGATTCAGTGGGTGAAGTCTGATGACCCTGATCCTCAGATCACTGGGGCAGAGAGAGAGAATCAACTCCAGCAAGTTGTTCTCTGACCTCCACATGTGCACAGAGGCACATGCGCTGACACGCACATGCATCATACACACAGGAACCAGAATAATGAAATTCAGTACTTTAAAAATAAATAATTCCGGGGCTGGAGAGGTGGCTCAGGGGTTAAGGCTCTGCCTTTCAGGAGGAAGGCCCTGAGTTCGGATCCTAGACCCCACGTATAGACACCAGGCGGAACCGGGGGCGGCCTGCGTTTCCCGTCCTGGTAGAGCGGAGCCTGTGAATCCAGGGCAGAGTAAACAAGGAGGAGGTGGAGGCGGTCCATGGTGGTTCCCGAATTCATCCATGGTTTTACACACACACACACACACACACACACACACACACACACACACCCCTATGCATACACGCACAACTGAATAAATAATTTTTAAAAAATGAATAATTCCTACCAATAATTCCTGCCATTTTCCCAGATTTTTTTCCTCTTAGATAAATTACTAGTCTGTGAACTAGTTTGATGCCCTAGCTACAAAATTAAAGTTCTGCTGGTGCATCCTGAGGAATGTATAAAGAAGCAGAAAGGTACTGTGCATCTTTGAAGAAAAGTGAAAATTGGTGGTAAATGGATGGAACTGGAAGATATAATATTAAGTAGCTCAGATGCAGAAAGATAAATATATTTTCTCTCTTACATGGAGATGCTAGCATTGACTTTTCAATGTGATAGGACACTTAAAAAGAAATTCCTATAATATTCATAATCTAGAAAGGAAACTGGGGGATAGAAAGGTGGGAGAGAACTTAAAAGAGGGGAAGTAATAGAAAAGGGCAAGAAGGTGCTTAAACACACATTCAAGTAACCGGTTACTTTCTGCAAGAAGGATCATTCACTGCAGGAAACACATGCCTGGTTCTGTAACCAAGCCAAATACCCATAGACAGTGAACTGTAAGTGGGAACAAACTTCTTAGTGTTATCAGTAAATACTTGATACTAAACTGCCGTCTAAACACTTACCATTATACTCTTAAAGCAGAGAAGCACTCGGCACTCAACCAAGAAGTGGAGGATGTGCAATGCAGAGAACCACAACATACCAGAGTACAAAGAGAAAGCAATTGTGCACACTCTGGCCCTAAACATGACATGTAAATCCCCCCATCCCATGTTTCGGGGAGCCTTGAAGAAGAGGGGGCAGTAAGAATGTAAGAGCCTGAGGTTTTGTCAGAGAGAAGCCACCCTTCACAGAGCTACTGCACCCAAGTGCTCAATGTGGCAATGTCTGCTTTCACTCCATCTCCGCAATAGCTGGCCCTCAACATTTCACATGGGGGAGAAGGGAGGATCCCAAGAGATTCAACACCATCCTGAAAGACTCAGGACAAGAGCTGGGGAGCTTCTTTAGTGCAGGATTTGCCCATTGCTGGGTTGCTTATGCCCCAGAGGGACCAGGCACTTACAGAAACAGGCATCTTAGATTAGGTTCAATGGATCACACATGCAGGGAGACATGAGACTGGAGGGAGAGTGGCTGGAAGGGAGAACCAGTGGGGAGGGGTGGGAGTGGGGAGCAGGAGATAAAAGCATATAAATTCACTATATCTTTTAAAATAAATTAATTAAACATAAATGCTGAAAAGATCCTTATATGCGTGAACTGAGATCAGTGGATATCAGGTTTATCTTTGGAACAAAAAGAAGTCCTTGAATTGTCTCCTTTGTTTCTCCTGGACACCCCTCTCTCGTGGTTCCTGTTGGGCCACACTCACAGGCAGTCCCCATCATCAACTTTCTGGTACTGAGTTAATATTCTCCTCTCCAGAATGCCTCAGCATGGAAATAGTTTGCCAAATTTCAAAAATACATTGGCCAGATAAGGCAATGTAAACATAATTAGAAATATCTAAAGACTTTTTAGAAAAGGTAGGTATCTTTTAGAAGTTGCGATCATTTGGAGATGTTAGTGACATAACTCAGTTTAAAACTATGCCAGGAATGTAAAACAACATGAGAACCCACTTCAGAATGCAAAGAGGAGAAAGCAAGAGGGACAGCAGGCACAGATAAGTAGTGGAGATGCATGCTCAGAACTTAAAACATTTCCTGGTGAAACATGAGGAACTCAATGGCTGGAAACAACCATGAAAAATATGACTGGGGAAAATTGTTCTGTGCAGTGGAGAGAGGTAGGAGGAGTCTCAAGGAAGACTTCCATCTAACACAGAGGTAGAGAATCAACACGTGTCAGAGAACATGAAGAAAACACATATATTAACTGAAACTCCCCAAGCAAGAGCCTATCTACGTTGCAAAATAGATCTACATAGATATAGAGATATATGTTTGCATGGGTATCTGACTGTTGGGTGGAGGGGGAAAAGAGAAGAGGGAGGATTTTTCCTTTGGTGTTGTACTGAAAATAATTTCTCTGAAACAGGTGAGGCACTTTTTGTGATCTTTAGAAAAAGAAGAAACTCGGGGCTGGAGAGGTGGCTCAGGGGTTAAGCCTCTGCCTTGCAGGTGGAAGGTCCTGAGTTCAGATCCTAGACCCCACGTATAGACGCCAGGCGGAAGTGGGGGCGGCCTGCGTTTCTGGTCCTGGTAGGGTGGAGCCTGTGAATCCTGGGGCAGAGTAAACAAGGAGGAGGTGGAGGCGTCCATGGTGGTTCCCGAGTTCGTCCATGGTTCTATACACACACACATACATACACACATGTGCACACATGCATACATGCACAACTGAATAAATAAGAAGAAGAAGAAGAAGAAAAAGAAAAAGAAGAAACTCAAGAGGAAAATTTGAAGAAATGTGTAAGATAAATTTGTTATGAATTTATGGAAAATAGTTTTTATTTTTTAAATGAATTTATTAAATTTATATTTTTACATTCATGCTCCTTGCCTCTCTTTTTCTCCCTCCCTTCCTTCCTGCTCTCATTCCAGACTACCCTCCCTTCTGTCCTTACGTGGGCCCAGTCTACTCCCTCCTAGTCTCCTGTCCTTTGGTTCTATGGATGCTGGGGTTCCCTGCGTTATCATCTGTTCTCACAGGGGTTTAGGCCTTTGTAGCAGACAGCGAGGCCCTTCCTTAGGCAGCCCACTAATATGGGTACTCTGTCTGATCCTTTCCCCTAAGGATCCTACTGCCTTAAATGATTTCTCCTGAGATCCATGCCAGTTCATGGGGGCATGTTGACATGTCCACCACTGTGCCGAACTGATGAGTTCAATTCCCATTGCCGTAAGTTCCTGGCTGTGGCTGCCCTATCTTGAGTGGTAAGTAATTTGTCCAGCAATGGAACTTTCTGTCTTTGGGCTCCTACAGTCCTACTGCCCCCTCTTTGGCAAAAGTTCCCCGAGCCTCCAGATGGGGACAGATTTGGTCGGCCTGGTTTCAGGTGAACATCGTAGGGTTGCTGGTGTTCTGTATTCAGGTCGTCTGTTGTCGTCCATTTTGCTCTTCTTGACAGCACAAGGCTGCATCCTATCTGAGCGCTGAGATCTTTTCCTATCTAACAATACAGAAACGGTTAAAGAGAGGCCTTTATATAAAAAAGAAAGCTTAAGGAGAAGAAGGATCAGTAGTGGGTGGGGTCAATGTCCAAGACATCATCTGGCTGCCTATTAATCACTAGCCTCCCCCCATGACAGGAAGCACACATCCAGTGCTTCAAACCACTCCAAATACTGGAGATCATAACTAACCATAGATAGGATCAGATGTCTTGCTAATTATGGGTCCTCCTTGACGGTGGCCTTATTTCTCTATTGAACTTTGTTCCTTTGTCTTCATTCTCTTTGGGTCTTCTTGACCTACCTTCCTATTTCAAACCCTTTGTGGCTGTAAAGGGTAATAAAAATATTTTCTCTTGAGAATGTCCTTACAAGGTTCCACTTGTAGGGGATAATTTGTGACATCTTGTTTTCCATGCTTGGGATACTTCATTTGGTATGATTTCTTCCAGTTCTATCTATTCAGTAACAAATTTCATTAATTCATTTTTGATGGCTGTGTAATATTCCATCATGCACATGTGCCACATTTTCTCTATCCATTCATCTGACATCTAGATTGAGTCCATGACTTTGCTATTGTGAATAGTGCTACAATGAATATGGATATATGTGTGTCACTATAGTATTATGAAGCATTTTTGGGAATATTCCCAACAGTGGTATAGCAGGGTCATATGGCATTTCAATTTTTTGACTTTTTTAGGAACCGCCATAATGATCACCATTGTGGTTGTACAAGTCTGCATTCCCACCAGCAATTAAAATTACCTTCTCCCCATATCCTCTCCAGCATGTGTTATTGCTTGTCTTTTGGATTTTCGCCATTCTGAATGGTATGGATGTTATCTCAGAGTAGTTTTGATTTGCATTTCCCTGATGGCTAGAGAGGTGGAATTTTTTTAAGGTGAAATTGTTGGACATTTCAATTTCTTCCTGGGAAAAATTTCTGTTAAAATTTCCATGGCCCACTTTCCAATTGGGCTATTTATCTCCTTAGTGTTTAATTTTTTTTGAATTCTTTGTACACTCTAGATATTAGTCCTCTATCAGATGTGTGGTTAGTGAAGACTTTCTCCCATTCTGTGGGTTGTCTTTTTGCTTGGTTGGCAATATCTTTAGCTGAACAAAAACCTCTTTAATTTCATGAGATTCCATTTGTTGAGAGTTGGTTCTATTTCCTGAACTATTGGTGTCCTGTTTAGAAAGTTTTGGCCTACACCAATCAGTTTGAGGGAATTATCTACTCTTTCTTCTAGGATTTTTATAGTGTCTGGTCTAATGTTAAGGTCTTTGATCCATTTGGAGTTTGTTTTTGTGCATGGTGACAAGTAAGGATCCAGTTTAGTTTTGTCAGCACCATTGTTGAAGATAAAATAGCCATTGGGTCTTCTGAGCCTCTATGTAGAAAATTAGGTGACTGTATGTATAGGGGCTTATTTCTGGGTTTTTGATCCTTATCCATTGATCTATATATCTGTTTTGGAGTCAGTACCATGTTGTCTTTATTACTATGGATTTCCAATATAGATTAAGGTCTATCACTGTGATTTCCCCAGCATAATTTTTATTAATTAGGATTACTTTTGCTATCCTGGGCCTTTTGTGCTTCTATATGAATTTTGAGATTGCTTTGTCAATTTCTGTGAAGAATTGCCTTGGAATTTTGATTAGTATAGCATTGAGTCTGTATATTGCTCTTGGTAGGGTGGTCACTTTTTATGATGTTAATTGTACCGATCCAGGAGCATGGGCAGTCTTTCCACCTTCTGGTGTCTTCTGAAATTTCTTTCTTTAGGGTTTTAAAGTTTTCATTATATAGGTTGTTCACTTACTTGGTTAGATTTATACCAAGTTATTTTATTTTTTTAGGGGCTATGGTAGATCAAATTGTTTCTCTTGGGACTTTCTCACTTTTTTCATCCTTGATGTATAAGAAAGTCATTGATTTTTGAACATTGACTTTGTACTCTGCCACTCTGATGAACTTATATATTAGTTCCAGGAGTTTCCTGGTGGAGTTTTTGGGGTCTCTCATATCAAGGATCATGTCATATTCAAAAAGTGACAACTTGACTTCTTTTATTTTCTCTTCTTGTCTAATAACTCTAGCTAAGAATTTCTGTACGATATGGAATAAAAGTGGTGAGAGTGGGCAATCTTGCCTAGTTCCTGATAGAAGAGGGAATGCTTCAAGTTTTTCACCACTTAGAATTGTTACTATATATAGCTTGCTGTATACAGCCAATATATTATATTGATGTATGCTCCTTCCACTTTAATTGTCTCTAGGACTTTGATCATAAAGGGATGTTGGATCTTGTCAAAAGCTTTTACTGCAGCTATTGAAAAAATGATGTGATTTTGTTCCTTGGATTTGTTTATATGGTGGATTACATTCATTGATTTGCATATGTTAAGCTAACCTTGTGTGCCTCGAATAAATCCTACTTGATTCTACTTGAATAATTTTTTGATATATTTTTATCTGATTTGCTAAAATTTTATTGAGGGTCTTTGCATCTGCATTCATCACTGAGATTGGTCTATAGTTTTTTATTGTATTCTTACTTGGTTTTGGGATTAGTGTAATATTAGTTTCATAGAAAGAATTTGAGAGTGTTCCTTCTTTTGCTATTTTATGGAATTACTTAAAAAGTAGTTGTGTTTGTTGTTGTTCAAATGTTTGGTAGAATTTTGCGCTGAATTCATCTGTACCTGGACTTCTTTAATTTCATCACTTGTTATAGGACTGTTTAAATAATTCATTTCATCCTGATTCAATTTTGGTTAGTTGTGCATATTAAGAAATTCATCCATTTCTTTTTTATTGTCAGACTTTGTACAATATAAATTTTTGAAGTATGACCTTATAATTCTCTGAATTTCCTCAGTGTCAGTTATAATAACTCCATTTTCATCTCTGATTTTCTTATTTTGGATTTTCTCTCTTTTAGCTTTGGTTAATTTGTCTCAGGGTTTGTTAATCTTGTTGATTTTTTTCAAAGAAGCAGCTCTTGGTTAGGTTGATTCTTTTTATCATTTTCCTTATCTCAATTTCAGAGTATTTCTCCCCTGATTTTACTAATTTCTGCTTGTCTACTGCTTTTGGGATTGGATTGTCTTTGTCATGTATCTATCGTTGTTTTGACTATAATTTGTAGTGGCAAGTTTCTATTTTAGTCATGTCTGAATGGGGAACGATATGCCTTTTGTAGTTGATGGAGATATCTTTCCTTAAATGTTGAAAATTTTCATTAATTATAGTATGAAAAATTTCTTCCAGGGTGTCTTTATGGGTTTCTTCTTCTGGTATTTCATGAATGTGCAGGTTTGGTTTCTTCAAGAAATCCCATAACTCTTGAATATTCCTCTCCAGGATTTTGGGGGGGGGGGTTTCAACCTCTTTGATTGAACTAATTTGTTCTGCCATCTTGTCTTTTAGTTCTGATAGTCTACTCTCTGCTTCATTGGTTTTGCTGGTAAGACTTTCTGTTGAATTTTAGATTATAGTTAGCTAATTTTTAATTTCAAGCTTAATCTCTGTATGAGTCTTTTTCAACTGCTCTATGCCTAGTTTTGTTTCTTTAACTACTTTTTTCATTTCATCTAGGGCCTTTTGTGCTCCTGTTCATATTGGCTGATGCAGTTATTTCACTCCTTTCAGATTTCCCCTTTCATTGTTTTCATCATGATAAAGATCATGCTTTGAAAATCCTTGTCTTGGTTATTGAATTTTTAATATCTCAGGGGTTATTCTGGTAAGAATCCATTGCTATGGTCAATGTTTTTTGTGGGGAAGTTGTCATGGCATTTTTTTTTTTGTTTCTTGTGGATTTTTGGTGTGACTTGGTTATTTTGTGTTTGATTTTTAGAATCTTTCTTCATGAGTTTTTATGACTGTTGTGAGTCATATAGAATTGCTACACTTGGATTTTTATTGCTACTGTTTTTCCTAAATGTTTAAGGTCTTAGTCTAGGGGTCTTTGCTGTTATTTCATGGGTAAGGCCAATATGTTACCAAAAAAAGAAAAATTATCCTTACTTTGGTTCTGAGGGTGATAGAGTTTAGGTCTAGATTTGCCTGGATGTTTGGGATTGGGTGTCAAGGGTTGTTATGTGTGGTTTAGGTTAAGTATTAGATCAACTTTATATTATGAAATAGGGTGGTTTAGTAGTCAGGGGTAGAGCTTAGAGTACTATGGCACCTATTAGTTCCTTCCAGGTTTATGAGGGTGAATAGTTAATGCCATAAAGGGTGTATGTGTGGGCTTATAGGTGTGCTGTAGAGAGGTCTAAAGCAGAGGTGACTGTCAACTGAAATGAAAAGGTTTCTTTTCTTAGGGTTGGATGTGAAGACTCCCTTATATTTGACGGAAGGTGCTTTAGAATCCTTAGTAGCAAGATGTTGATGTTCTAGTCTCGGGTTTGTGGTGTCTGTGGACTCTGTTAAAATTTTGAAAGTTCTATTATTTGTTGACTGAAGAGGGGGTATTGGTTAAGGCTGCCTTGAGCTGGTTCCCACAAGATTAATCAGATCCGACAAAGCCTGCTGGTGCCAGAGCCTAGGGGAGTGGCCAGGACCAGCCGGGAGCCCATTGCCATGCACAGGCCTGAAGTCCAAAAGGAACCCCAATCTGCTAAAGCCTGCCGATGATCCACAGCCTAGGGGCGTGGTCAAGGGGCGTCCTGAACTTACCACCCATCCCCAAGAGAGCAGAAATCCACTCCCCCAATGCCAGCTGCTGTCCCAGAACCTAAGGGAGTTGCCGAGGACCCTGCAGGAGCCCAGTGCAGTGTCCAGGCCCCAAGCCCAACAGGTGGGAAATAGTTTTAAAATAATAATCTTGAGGTCTTTATCTCAAGATAGGTTGGCAAGATATAAGCAGGAAAACTTATCTAGGAGATTGCTAAGGCACTTGAGTGAGAGATGGAGTGACAAGAACCAGAGAGACATGAAGAGAAATTGGAAGATATGTGTCAGAACTCACCCAGGAGGGAAATGGTAGAAGTTCTGATGGACTGAATGTCCATCACCGGAAAAAGAAAATATGAGCTCCATGTGGGAGTGACAGCCATGTGGCATCGGCTGGTTGGCTGAGGATAACCCAGGAGGAAATACAGAAGCAGTGAGGGGGGCAAGATAAGCCACAGCTGATCCCTGTGGATCTGGGCCGGGGCTTCATCTGTATTGCATTACTAACCTTCTTTATGCTTTCTAGTATCTATAATAAAAATGACTTGAAGTACAAACACAATATTACTTAATAGTTCTGACTATAGAAATTGATCCTAAGAAAACAATTGAAATTGTAGATTTTATGTGAGGATATTCATAGTAACAATGTTTATAATGATGAAATTTTAGAAATGGTCTTACTAACTAATAAAAGGGAAAATCTATGTTAATATATTTGCACATTTTAGTCATGTCCTAGAAAAATACTTCTTAAGTAGGAAAATATCCATAATTTGATAATGAGTGGAAAAGAAATCAGAAACATATGTGATGGTTAATTTTGATAAAATTGATTTGGTACCCAAACAAAATAAAGGGGATGGGAAGGGGGAGGAGAAAACCCCAAATTTCAAGCATTCTCTGTTTCTATGTTTCCTGACCGCCATGATGTAAGCAGCTCTGTCCGTCATACTTATCATCACAAGAGACTGAAAACTCAAAAGCCATCAGTGAAATGCGTTTTCCCTCCCTTAAGTTATTTTTCACCTGTGTGTGTGTGTGTGTGTGTGTGTGTGTGTGTGTGTGTACAAGAGAGCACTTGAGTACATGTGTGCCTGTGGAGGCCCAAGGGTGACATTAGGAATCATCCTGGATTGCCCTACCTCCTTATTGCTTTGTTCTGTTTCCCAGGCTCCGCCTTCCGAGACTGGAATTACAATAGTGACCCTATCTACCTGGCATTTTTACATGGGATCTGAGGATCTAAACTCAGGTTCTTTAGCTTGCAAGGAAAAGGCTTTAACTTCTGAGCCAACTCTCTAGCTCTTAAGTTCTTGAATAATTTGCCACAAAAATGGGAAAAGTGATTTATTCTCAAAACATGCACATTTACATGCAATGACTATATATGATTATATTATGAAAATTCCAAAAATATCATCCTTGTGATGAGGGAGAATTGTGGGTGGCTTTTATTTTTCTCATTTATAGTCCCTATGATTTGCCACAAAGAATATACATAATCATAAAGGGCAGAAAAGAATGATTTCTTCGAATTCATTTTTCCTATGCATGCCTATTGAAGTCTCAATTGAGTTTCTTTCATTCTACAATAATTGTTGACTGTTCCATAGTTTTTCTATAGCATTTGCTAGGTAAAATAATTCACTATTCAGATTAGTTCAAAAGAGAGAAGATCAAGCTGATGAAAATAAGAACAATATATCTGGTGTTTCAAGGAACCTGGGGAAACTTTCTAGAATGATGTGTGTCCAGTATAGGAGGGCTCAGCTTCAATAGAGTCGTTAATGTCCTACCCCACCTCTTTCCTATGCTATAGCTACCTCAGTACAGCTTCAGCACTGCATACATTCCCAAAGCCCATTTCTCTTAATTTTAACCTCATGATAAAAATGAGAAAAGTATCAATGACAGCTGCTACAAAAAATGTGTCAGCATTACTTGTAAAACTCTGGGAGGCGACAAAAGAAACTTTTCTGGGAAAAAATGGGAAAAATGAGTTCATATAACAAGAAGTTGTATTAAAGGGCAGAATCACCACCCACATGGCAGGGTCTTCTCAGGGCTTTTCCTTTGTTCTGCTGTGAAGGCTTAGCTCATATCCACTCTGAGATTGCAGAGCTTTCTGACAGCCTGGACAAGGATGACTGTGAGAGAGCAGCTGAGCAAGATGGTGGCCAAAGAAGCCTGGCACTGCCTTCTGAGTCCTCAATGGTAAAGTCACAGCAAAGAGTCCAGCTCCAGATTGCTAGAATCCACATGTTCCGTCTCCTGAGCAAAGATGATGGATTCAGGAAGCATAGAGTTCTGCTTTGGGAAGAGAAGTGGGTGTGGACCCTGAAGGAGAAAGGACTTATTATTTTGGCTTTTCTTCATTTAACTTTGGTGAATGTTCTGAAAGGTCTGCTGCCATCCACCTCTTCCAAGGCAAAGGAGGGACACATAATTGTTCTCGACACAAAGTATCTCACACCTGCCCTTGCTATTTTGTGGCACATTGGAAAAGTAAAGGGTTCCTAAAGCATGTGTCAGAAGAGAGAACAGGATATAGCGAAATGTGTTTGTAGGGCTTAGGCCCTTGTAAATTAGGGCGTGGCAATTAATCTGTGTGTTGCCAATAAATTCAAGGACAAGCAGCTTAATGGGAAACCAAAGAGTTTTATTCTGACTTACAATTGTCTAGTAACAGTTCTTACTACAGCTTAGGAGAGCGCACACCAACAACAGGGCCAAGAGAACTAGCTACACCATATTCACAGGGCTGCTAAGAAAGGGGCAAACCTCATTTGCCAGGTCAGCATCTCTAGCCAAGTATTCTAAAGAATGCCGACTTCTGTAACCAGCTCCTTTCATCTTATCCACCTGCCCCGAGAAAAGTTCTACCAACTATGGGTTGGACCCTCCCAGCCAATTAGACATTCTCCTGCAGGTTTGCTCAGGGATTAATTTAACTACCAAGTATTTAAAAATGCACCCAGAACTCGAGTTTTCATTGCCAGGCTGATACCTGTAGCTAACTGCCAAAAGGGGCATGCACTAAGACGTGGCCAGAGCCCATATTGCTTTTAGTCTGAGTTCTGTGGCTACAACTACTCTGCATGCAAAAGATGATGGGTTCCCTTCTGTAACCTACCAGGTTCTGGGTCTGATCTTTTTCAGGGTAGTGTGCTGTGGTTTGAATGTAAATTAATCTCACAGGCCTATGCGTTTGTTCTTCAGCTGTCAGAGCTGTTTGGAGGAAGAGTCTGCTAGGAGAAATATGCCATTGACCTGAGCCCTGGAGGTTTGATAACCCAACCCCACTTCCTGTCTTCCTCTGTCAGCCTCAGGATGACCCATGTCACATAAGCTAGCCACCTGTTTCTGCCTGCCACCATGAGCCAAAATAATAAACTTTTTCTCTTTTAAGTTGCTTAAGTCAAAATATTTTATCCACAGCAATAGAAGGAAGCAGTAGATAGTGCAAATCTCACATGACCAGAAATTTCACCATTTCTTCAATTTGCAGGGAAAATCAGTTTTTTTTCCTGAAGATTTTTTACTCACATATGTGCTGGATGAAATATATCTTGTTTGGCAATTATAAAGCCTTTTGACTGTAGGTGAACAGTAAACTGAAATGGTGATTATTCTATGTGCAATAACTCCGATTTCATGTGTGCAATATGAAGACAGCCTTTGTAGCATATTATGTTAATAAGCAGCAAGGACATGGAATAAATGTAGAATAAAAGAAGAGATAAAGACTAGCAAATTGAGGTATTATGATTAGTATAATGGTGTCCTAGTTAATGGTGTCATTAGTTAATGGTGTCATAGCACAGATGTCAACTTGACTGTTGAGGGTTTGAGCTTGGGCACAGTTGTAGAGAGTTGATGGTTGAGTTAAGCCCAGAACAAACCTGAGGGAGATTGTCTAGCAGATGGGGGAAGACCCAGCCCATGGTGGGTGGGATTAAGCTCTGGATAAATCACAGAGAGCTGGTTGAGAAAGTCGGCATCCTTCTATATACTTGGCCAGACATGCTGGTCTGGCAAGTAAGGATTGTCCATCTCTCAGCCATTACGTGATGATGGTGTGGCCAGTTCCCTTGGCCCTGGTGTTGGTGCATGCTCTCCCATCAAGCTGGACTGAGAACTGTAACCAGAAATCGTAAGAGAATAAACCCTTGTTCCTTTAAGCTGTTTGATGGTCATTTATCAGCAACTATGCAGATGAACTGCAACAAATGGGGTTTTTGAATATTTACATTGACTTTTGATGCTTGCATATTGTGGGATAACAACTTGAACAGTCTGAAAAAATAAGTTAGTTGGACTTGGATGGCTTTGACATCTAGTGGGACATCTCAGATGTGATACATGATAATTACGGCATATGAGGTAATGTTATACAATAGTTGGTGCACATGGGCTCAGACAGAAGTATGCAACACATAATCATTTGGTACACAGATTCCTGACAGGGAATTTACATGCAATAAGGAGCAGATTTTAGTTTACTGAGTCTGAAGTTGTATGTGTAACAAGAGGATATGTATTCATACTCTATTTCTTCTATGTAAAATTTCTTCTAGTCTTCACGTTGACAACCCTACAGTGACATTTTTTCTATGTACATGTGTAAATCTTAGATTTTTGACAGGAAAACAACTTTTGGAGGATGACTGGATTTCTCTAGAAGACTATTTAAATTATCTTTCTCCCTAAGGATTAGGTTGCTAGATTTGTAAAAAGAAACCAGTCCTTATTGAGCTCTCATTGTTGTTGTTATGTGTACGTGATGCATGCTTACATGTGTTAGCATGTGAGCATGTGTGGGACACGTGTGTGTTGGTGTATAAACACATGTGTTCATGTGAAGGTCAGAGGCAGATGTCCAGTGCTTTCCTTCATTGCTTTCCACCTTACATATTGAAGCAGGGTCTCTCCTTGAGCACAGAATTTGCTGATTTGGCCAGCGTCTCTATTCATTTTGCTTTGGGGATTCCACATCTCTGCCTTCTGAGTGCTGGGCTTACAGGTGGGCCATCACAGCCACCAAGCTTTCATAGTTACTGGAAGCGTGAACTCAGGCCCTCACACTTGTGCAAAAGTAAAACAAGTGCTTTATCCACTGAGACATCATGTCAACTTCCTTAGTTAACATTTTCAAGTAAATATAAATTCCATGGTTAGGAACACTATAATAAATCTTGTGCCTGGAATTTATAATATATCTGTATATATAAATATGGATGTTTCAAAGGTGGGTAAACATGACTCATAATGCAAATATATCTTTATGTAGTTTGTGTATTATATGCATGATGTATGAATACATGTGTGTGCATGGTGTTTGTGTATAGTAAGGCGTACTGCACATGTGAAGGCCAGAGAACAACCTTAGGGAGTCAGTCCTCACCTTTCTATCTTGCTTGAGATAAGGTCTCTCCTCTTCTGCACAAGTCAGGCAAGCTGATCTGCAAGCTCCTGGATATTCTCAAGTCTCAGCATCCCATTTTTAGTAGACATAAAGAGGTTACAGATATTTGTACCATTGTGTTAGGAGTGTTCTAAGAATCTGAACTCACTTGCCAGGATTGCAGAGGGCAGGTGACATGTGTTGAGAAAAGTAGAGAAAACTGTTGGATTGGTGAAGGTGAGTCACACGTGCAGAGCCTCAGAATCCTGGCCAGAAATTCATGCTGGAAAGAAGCAGGAAACAGCTGGATGCAAATAACATTCATGGAACATATTCCTGGTGCTGGAAGTCAGGGAGGTTTCCTGGTATCTGATATACAGGAACAAGGATGAACAGTGAGAACAAGACACAGGACCAATATTAAAAAAAAAAGCAGATTATCTGACTTAGAATCAAAGATATGAGAAGTAGCTGAAGTCAGTGTTTCAAATAGAACCTGAGAATGAGAGGGAAAAACTGATATTGACAACATAGAGTCAGACCAGGACACACAGCTAGTTTTTCTGGGATGGCAGCTTCCCAGCTGGTTACAGCGAAACCAGCTCATTTTTGAAGATATTGAATTTTTATGAGGACATTTAAGAAGAATTTTTGAATACTATATGTAAGTCAAGGATCTTTAAAAGCATTTAGAAGTAGGGGTGGCTCTTCAATGGTTATAGGATTAGAGGGAAAAAATGTGGGAAATCATATTTTTGCTACTAATCCATGGTATATGAGGCATCTTAGTTTTTTTGTTGCTATAAAACAACCCCTGAAACTATGCTCTTTATAGTGAACAGAGGTTCGTTCAGTTCAGAGTTCTAGGAGCTGAGATGTCAAAGCTGGAGATGGTCCTGGTACTGCACCATTACTAGTGAGAGGCATCATGTACTGAGACAGCACTTGGGAACAGGAGAAAGGGCCAAACTACCTTTACAAACAACTGACTTCTATAGTAAATGGCCTGTTCCCGTGAGAAGGCCATCAGCCCAGTCACCAGGAGGCAGTACTGGTGACCTAATCATCTCTTACTACATCACAATGGCAAATAGATTTCAGCATGCTTTAGAGAGAGGACATTTGAACCATGGACTGAGTCTGTTTGAAGGAAAGTTTGTTTGGCCTTGAGTATTCTTTGAAATGCTGTCAGTAAAAGAAAAGGCCATCAGTAATTAGAAAGTAGCTAAGAAGATAAAGTAAAACATTGTATCTTCTAAGGATTCATATAGAATAACGGGGTAAACTCTATGAGGCCAATAGTTGTTTTCTTGGTTTGTGTATCCCAAGCACTAGAATGATTCCACTTGACACGATTTTGTTGAATAGATGATTAAATGAATGACAAATGAGGAAGGCAGACATTTTGTCACTTAGCCATTCACATTGCTACTGTGAAGAATGTGAGGCAAAATTCTTCCTGTGAGCCAGCGAGATGGCTCAGTGGACAAAGGCACCTCTATGCAAACCTGGTGAACTGAGTTCAATTCCCACAGATCACATGGTAGAAGGTGAGAACTGACTTTCAAAAAATTGTCCTCTAA
Source organism: Typhlomys cinereus (assembly GCA_023101885.1). Lineage (NCBI taxonomy): Eukaryota > Metazoa > Chordata > Mammalia > Rodentia > Platacanthomyidae > Typhlomys > Typhlomys cinereus. The sequence continues at coordinate 524,421 of JALPQD010000608.1, read as the reverse complement.
ACTCTGCTTTCTCTCCCCACTTTCGCTCAATCTCTCTTTCCTTGCCTCCCCCAACCCAAGTAAATAAGCAAATGATTAAACAAGATCATCTCTGGATCCCAGGTGAGTGTTCTGCAAACAGAGATACTGTAAGTTGGGGAAGGAACTTTACCCTAGGTAAAGGTTCTCTGGAGTGCTTAAAGTCCTTGCCTTTTCTGTCTTCCCTACTAGAGATAGCATGCTGTGTGAAAAAAGCATGGCCCAGCCTGGTGATCTCATACTTAGCAAAATTCCCTGAAGCATGCATAGTCATTATTTCATTTCAGGCCAACCCAGTATCTGCAGCCAACATCACTCCTCCCAGTGCTGAGCCTCAGAAGGGATGTGCTGGGAAGCTGCCATCCCAGAAAACATCATGTTCCAGCCTCACATACTTTCTGCATGTGTGATGCAGGGGTCTCCCCCAAAAGGGCGGAGTTTCAGCTAAAAGGGGTCTTTTATTCCTAACCCTAACTGGGTTCACCATCTTGATCTTGCCGGGTGGTTTCCAATAAGTTCCATTTAATAAGCTGAGTGTGTCTTTAGTCAGACTTGGCCTCTCTAGGTCAGGATGACTAAACTTTTGTGATTACTTACTCCCCTTTGGTTTGATGGGTGATGTTTCTGCCAGAAGGGGACAGAGTCAATCCAAAGTCTCTCTCCCTGTTAGGAATCCTGTCTGCTGTCTAAAAGCCCATGGAGACATAGAGTCAGACACTGGGAAGGTCCTTTTAAAGATCTTTGAAGATAGTTGGAAGAGATTTGGATGTCTTCTGGCCCAGGGTTTTAAAACTCATGCAAACTGAGGCTGGGAGGATGTCTGTCGACGGATACAATGAGAATGGTGGGGTTAGTATCAAGCAAACATGATGCTTCACCCATTCACACTGGATTCACACTGAAGGGTTTTACAACTCATTTTGGTCAGAAAAAGCATATTTGCATACTGACGAGACCCATGAGCTAACTTGGTCCCTTCGGATATAGATAGTACCTGAGGTTCAGTGAAGGAGAGACATTCAGCAATAGAAAGAACACTACATTATATATCATGAGACTAGAGGTTCAAGGGCTGACGTTCCAAGCATCTAAATACCTTGCATTTGAATTAATTTGATGTCTTAGAATCTCATTTCCTTATCTGTAAAATGAAGAATTCCTTTAAGATCTTTTTTATTTGTTGTCATGTGTATGTGGAGGGGGCGTGTGCATGTGTATGTGCATATTTTCATGCTGACGAGTGTACATGGGTGAGGGAATATGCAGTCACATGTATGCATGTGTGTAGAGGCCAAAGGTTGATATCTGGAATCATCCTCTATCCATCTTCCACCTCATTCTTTTTAAGACAGGATCTCTAATTAAACCCAGAGCTTGCTGATGGGACTAGCCAGCTTATTCTGAGGATTCCCGGGCTTTGCTTTCCCAGGCTGAAATCACAAGTGGGCTGCCACATCCACTTGACATTTTACATGGGATCTAGGGATCCAAACCCTTATCCTTTTGTGTGGCAAGTAATTTAACCACCAAGCCATCTTCCCAGCGCTAAGATCTTTTGTGCTCTGAAACTCTAAAATGTTCAAGGTCATGCAATTAATACCTGAAAGTCAATCTTTACATCTTATGAAATTTCCTCAGTGCTTGGCTGTGAAATCCAAGAATGAGGACTACCTGGAATGCTTTGGAGCTGCGTGTAGGACATTCTCCTTTCTACACAAACCTCTGTCAAGTGTGCACGTGCCCAAGGTGAGACTTCTGAAAGTGGAGTCTCAGAAGTTTCAGGCATTTCTGTCCCTTTTCACTGAGTGAACACACACACATACACACGCATGCACGCCCACACGCCCACATGCACATACACACCATACACACATGGGGAAGAGGGCTAGGTCCAACTTTCATTTTTGTTTCTTTGTGGAGGATTTTCCTCCTGCTGGAAGGTAGAAAAATAAATGATTCATAATCAACCCAAGATACATTCTCATCTCCAAGTTTTTACATCTGCAAGCAAAGCCAACATGAACACTCTGGTGCTGAGAAGCTGGGCCTGCCTACCTCCCCCATCTACGCCTTTCTGGTATGTTTGAACATTCTGTTCCTTAGAATATGAAAACTGCTCCCATCCCATGGATTACCATGTGCTGCCATCCCAGCACAGAAGTCTTCCTTGTCTCTCCCCCCACATTACCATGTGGTTTTTCTTCTTTCTAAATGTCAAGAGTAGGTGACTACCCTCTCCCAAGTGGCCCACAAACCCAACCAGTCACAATCAAATTTTTCTTTATTTCTTATGTGATACTCCTTACCAGCACAGTTTACTTTTTTTATTTCACTAGTTTTAGTCTCTGTATCACCCTTTTCTATGTGATCTTGGTGAGCACTGGGACTCTACTTTGATTCATTCATTATAACATTCTCAGTGTACAGAAAGTCTGTAGTGGAGCAAAATACATAGTTGGTAGATGAAAAAGTGTTTCTTCAAGTTTTCATGGCTAATTAGTGGGAGAGCTGTACCATCTATTAAAATCATTGGATTCTCAGTTCTTTCTCTAGGCCACTGAGCAATGACCTATTAGTGTGTCACTGAGGAGAGAACTAGATCTGGGCTTAAGGAGAGCAGAGAATGGAAGAAAAAGCAGCTGATCCAGGTCTAGTTTAAAATTTGACGTTCACTGTCCTGATCAAGTCACACAAGGTTAACTTTATTTTTTTAACATTTTTTATTATTATTTCTGCTCATACAAACTTAGTAGGTACACTGGATCCCTCCCTTCCTCCTCCTCCCCCTGAACCCCCTGCTCCTCCTCCCTTCACCCCTCCCTCCCCATCCCCCAGTGCCTCCCCCCCAATCCCTGGAGAATCCTTTAATGTGCATGCCAGACTCTCCTCTGGGCCCTCCTCTCCGATGACGTACAAGGACCCAGTGGCATTTCCCTGAACCCCTTCCTGTGTTCCCCTTAAGCATAGGAACACTACTGTGGCTATCAATCCCTTGCCTCCAAGGATCTTGGTGCTTTAGCAAATGCTAAACTTTGTGGGATCGCACAAGATTAACGTTAAACAATAGCTTCAAGCTCACCTAGCCTGACTACTTCCAACATGCATGCAACATCAGAAAGCTTTTGTTCATACACAACCTGCATCTAACCTCAATGTGTGAATCAAATAAACACAAGTGCTGCTCTGGTAAAGGGAGAGGAGAGTCTAGTCTATTCTCCTTATCTGATGTCACTTCAAAAGCAACTCTATAAAATACAGTTTGAAAACCACCAAGCAGCCCAACTGTCCACCGAGAAGCACTCCACCACAGCTCATTGTAGCAACTGTTGTTGAGATAGTTACTAGAAAATTTAAGCCTTTCTTGGCCCAAAGAATCCATTTTACCACAATAAAAGTCTCCTCACCCTATCCACTTTATTACCAATGGATTTTTGGAGAGCAGTCGGTATGTCCTCTGTCTTTCACCAGACATATAGTGATAAAGCCCACCTATGCACTATCCTCCTCATCTCTTAAAAACCTCTTCTGTAAGTTAAGGATGCTGGCATGAGAATGATGACAAATTCTAACATAATAGTCTGCACTAAGGTTTTGTAGTCAATATCACCAACATGCTCATTTCAAAAGCATATGATGTCCACTTATTTCTCTACTATGCCTTAAAATTTTCCAAATTTTCCTGATCAGGTAAGTTGGCATATTTTGTGGACTTTTGGATCTTACATTACACAGCAGTTTTGGTCTCATATAGAAGCATGTTAGTCACGCGTATGTTCAGGGTTCATTCCAGACCTCCTGAAGTTGAATCTGCATTTTGACAAGAGATTCAGATGCTTCATATACATGCTACAATTGGAGAGGAACTGCCAAAGTTTTGGTTTTTCATATGTGAGATGAAATAACTCTTTACTCTGCCTATTTCACTGAAGTTCGCTAGAAAATGGAACGGGATGCAGTGAATTAAAGCACTGTAGAACAAACTGACAGTGAGTTTTCCAGAACTTACCAGAATCTTCCAGAGGAAGAGCTCACACCAATAGACTTACAGAAGAATCGCCTCTGCATGTCGCATGTTTCATCAAATATGAGTGACTGTACTTTTCAATTGTCTTTACTGTAAAAACTACGTATGATCCGTGAGCCTCAGAAAATTCCATTCAGATGATTTCTGCTTCAGAGATAGTCATATTCATATTCATATTCATGTGCTTGAGTCTGCTTGGTCCCTGTGTGGTCATCTTTCAGAATTCAGCTCAACCTACAGTTACTACTCCCACTCTACTTTATGGAACACTTTCAGCCAGCCACATGACTTAATGGATTTAAACACATCATTATTGCCGTGATTTCGTAGCTCACATGCCTAAAATAATATATGACATATTTAAAATGCATCTTAGGACTTATTTTTAAGTTTTATGTCTAGGAATTAATAAAAATTTACTTGTAAATCTTGCCACCCAGGATATCGAAGTCATCTTGGTTCAAGCTGGCAGTTGGGTGGTCACCACAAAGCTTAAGGGGATATACTCTGAGGTATGACAGAAAGTGGGAGCCAGACACCACAAAGGGAGGGAATCATTACACATGCGTAGAGTCGACACCCTCTTAGGTGGCCCAGCATAAAAACAAATGATCCAATGGCGCAAAGCCCTCACTGACTCCATAGAGGTGCCCAATGAAGGCACAATTTTAAAGCACTCCTTACACTTTTCAGAGCGTCTGTTTGATTCACATGTTCATAAAGAAATAGAAAACTTGGAAGGGTTGGCAGTAGCTTAGGAAGGCGGAATTACAAGGCGCTATGACAAGGATTCACTGAGTCAGCACCCAGGCATCCCTGCAGAGGCCCAGGCAGGACCGACCAACGCTCCAGCCTTCTCTGAGAGCAGCGAGGGGTTTCTGACATATGAAAAGTGACACAAATGCCTATTAGGAACACCAATCTGAGCCTCTTCTCTGCTGTCCAAGGATCCTGTCATCTATACCTGGCATACTCATTAACTTCCTTGTAGCCGTCATTTCAGGGACAGTACAGAGGAACATGAGATTTAGAGAGAAGATAGGAGGACACGAGAGTGTTGGGACCATGAGCCAAGGGCACTGGGCTGGGCATACAGAAAATAGTCAAGTCTCCACATGCTTCCCCAATGGCAAGAAAGGGGATCACCTATTAAGCAGAGCTGGAAGCAAACTCAGAGGCAAGGGAAACATCTCCATTGCAGGTGGGATGGCTGGGATGGCCCAGACAGGATGGCCCAGAAGCCGTGGAGCCATTCTTACTTATTCCTCTCTGGTCTAGGCTGGAATGACACTTTCACATCACCAGACATGCCTGCTTGGTGAGCACAAGCCTGGGAAATCATTGCATAGGAAGGGAAATGTGTCTTCCTAGGGTGAATTTTAAACATTCCACTTAGAACTCTTGAGGTTTGGTGAGACTGTAGACTATTTGGAACCTGAATTTTCAAAGGACAAGGAGCAGGCTAGAGGCTCATTAAAGAACACCAGATATTTACACACGTTAAGGGAAATTGTGTTTGTGCTCTATATTTTCAAGTCCATCTTGTTTAGACATTTTAGTATTCTATGCAAGGGGCATTTCAAAGAGAAATGTTATTTAGATATATTTATGATCCTGAGTCTTTTAGTCTTTCATATGGGCTGACTTAATTTATACATTAAGCCCATCAACGCATAGAGAAAAGGCTGATTTCAACTAGATGGCAGGTAAAATACGTTGTCAATTGAAGGTAAAGTTTCTGCATGTACACTTTAACAAATGAAGTTTTCTATAATAAGCATTTATAATCATAGCTCAACAATCTTTATAAGTATTAAAGCAAAATTCCCAAGCCAGACATAGTAGTTCATTCCTATAATGTACCACACAGTAGGTCAAGGCAGAAAGATTGCCTCTATAATGAATTCCAGGCCAGTTTGGGCTACAATATGAAGTCTTGCTTCAGAACATCAAAGAAACAAAAATTTGAGAAAATCAATGAGATTTACTCAGAAATTCTACAATTACATGACAGGGATTTAAATTAAATATTAAAGGTTATTGGCATATGTATATTTAATACATGTTATCTATTTAAACACAGGCCATGGGTAAATAAACTAGTGCTTTGTTTTCCCAAAAACAAAGTTTCAAAAAAGTTTGTTATTCAAGAACAACTGGATTTTAGGTTTGCATGAGATTCAAAACTGAATCAGAGATAGTTGAAACTTTTAAAAACCTATTGATGCACTGGCAAGATGCAAAAAAAATTTTTTTAAGGTATAACATCATGGATTGCAGAGATGGCTCAAGGGGTTAACTCAGATAAAAAGGATCTGAGTTCAGACCCCCTGATCCCACATTTTATGGGTGGCTGTGGCAGAAGACTGTAATTCTGGCCTTGGAAGGCAGAGCTCTGGGAAACCCCAGAGCAAAGCAATAAGAAGGTACAGCAATCTAAGATGATTCCCGTTTTCACCCTTGGGCATCCACAGATATAGACACAAACACACACACACACACACACACACACACACACACACACACACACACTTCCCCATACACACAATAGTGTAGGTGACTTTTCTATGCAAATAAATAAATAAATAAATAAATAAATCGTGAAAAAGCAGAGCTCAACCCTGCTTCCTAACTGAGAAGACAAGATTTAGAAAAGTCAAGTACTTTGTTCTAAATTATGAGCATTGGTCTGAGATAAGACTCAAATCTTTCATCTCAAAACTCATTGGTTTCTGGTGTGTGCCTTTCCTTGTAAGACTGCAGCCAGTAGATCAATGTAACAAGTGCCCCAAATCACTGTAATTCATCCTGGATGAGTCTGCAGACATGATTAGCAACAACTTACTTCAGAGTTGGCCACCTTGCCTTGGAAATGTAATTTGTACTCTTCCCTGCTTCCTTGTGTGTGCTTTCTACTGCCACCTCCATTCTTCTCTGAGATGAATCTCCATCCACTGCCCCCAATGTGCCCCTTCCTCCTGGGTTAGGATGACAGGACTCCACAAGTTAGCAAACACTTTGCCAGCTCCCCAATACTTGTGAGTGAGGAACGCTGCTGCTGCCTTGTCCTGGCTGCTCTCTACAAACCCAGACCTTGATAATTTGCACAGTTCAAGGGATGACATTTCTTTCAATTTCTTGGCATATTTTCAACTTTTAGCTCCATTAGCAAGAGTCTTCATGCCCCTGTCCCCCCAAATTCTTACTGTGAGCATTTGATTTGCCTTAAGAATGTCTTAGTTTGTTTCCTGAAACCTGATAATCTCATTCAGACTCGGTCCCTACATGACTAGCGATTGCGTCATGCACAAAAACAAGCACAACACAGCAAGGTTACTAGGGCAGTGCTCTGTGTGTGTCCAGACTGCCGGGTTTTAATATAGCATCACCTTTCTTTCAAATGCCCACTGAAAATTAAGAATGGAAGTAGGCAACTATGAGCAGGGTACACAACACAGAAGAAAAACACATTTTCATAAAAGATGAGACGCAGGACATGTATAAGGACAGCTTCAAACACTGTGCAAAGATGAAAAAGACTAGGAAAAACAGGAAGTCCTTACTAACTCTGTAAATCAAAAGACAATCTATTAGTTTGATAAAAATGCTGTCTTGCATATCTTGCTCTTGACTATTTGGACGATTGGAAGTGAAAGAGCAGTTGAAGATAATGAGATGAATAAGGCGAAAGTTGTCTATGGCCCCTGACTCCAGCCATGGCTGAGGGGTGGGTAGTGAGATCCTCTGGATGACCATACACTTCTCTTTTCCGAACTCATCATGTAGCCCAGAAGAAGCAAGTGGAAGAGCGCACCCTATGGTGAGAGGCCACAGGGCTGCAGAACTCTTACATAGCGTGACGGAACAGGAGACACAGTGCAAGAGCGCTCTTACACAGTACTAGAATGCAGCCCTGAGGCAAAGCCAGGGGACTTGTAACCAGCAAACAAGACAAGATGGGATCAGAAACAGGCATAGGTGGACCAAACTGATTTCCACACAAAAAGATGACATCTACGGTTGTCAAGATGGGAAAAACTGACCTCTTTCAATACTTGGACCAATAGAACTTGTATGTCAACAAGCAAGTCAAGAAAACGTGACACATAAAGTTTGGTGAATTATAAATTGCAGATACTGTGTAAGTGGAACTGATTTTTAACAATCCAAGTATTTAATAATATATCCTCTTTAAAAACTTCTATATTAGCAAAATGAAATTATCTTTGTGGTATGCTGTTGGCATTTGCATGACGTCAGCTTAGGAGGCTGACTGCCTGAAAGCACCCCTATGGAAATATGGGAAACTATAGCAATTTAATATAATCATTTATAATTAAAGTTCCCCAGCTTCTAGAGGCAAATGAACTCATTATTCTTTGTCAGGTATGGAAAGCAAAGGGAGATCCTATTTTTCTTCTGGCTACAAGGAAAACCTTCAGGGTGAATATTGAGTCTCGAGTAGTCAGTGCTAGGCAGCTGTCTTTCATCACTACAAACCACTTTCATGTGATCAAGTCAATGCTAGCTTCCCATGCAGCAACAAGAAGTCTCCTGTGAAGGACACACTGTGAGAACCTCTTGGACAATGCACACATTTGTGATGGTCTTTTCAAATGCTTCATTATGTCAAATAGATTCTATCCAGGGAAGCTTAAAGTCAAGTCACCTCTTGAAGCTCTGTAGCCTATGCCTGTCTGTGAACTGTGCCTAAGGATGACAAGCATTTGCCAACCACACCTGGAAATTAGACTCTCCCAATGGGAAAGGCTGGGAGCTGGAATTTGTTTGCTTTCCTTATGAGTTGAGAGTAGATGGTGTCATGGAATTTGCTGATATAAATCAAATGACTATATTTTCCCCAAAGGTTTATTACCATTACTCCCTTATCAGAAAGTTCTAAGTAAGACAGTTTTCCTGAGGGCACTATGGGAAAAGAAATAAGACTGAACGGTGAATTTAGTTTTTCTTTAGTGGGGAAAAAAAAAATCTATCTCCAAAACTGATCCAAGTTTTGCTTCTAGTCTACTGTCATGTGGGTTCCAGTCAAATAAACCAGGCAAAGGAGGCCACATCATATTTCAATTTAGGAATATAAGTTGGTTATGTAGAGTGAAATATGGGAATCTAATTTAGATGACTAAGAAGAACCACCCATTCTGCTCTCGACTGATCGAGAACGTAGGTTGAATTTTAACACTCTGAAAAATAAAAGTTAGCTGTTTAAATGAAGAAGATTCCATGGGGATGCATAATGCTTTAGTGGATGTGACACACTTTTCACATTTCCTGGGAGGTTGAGAAAATAGTTGAATGCTGAAAGCATGCACTTGGCTCTTTGCCTCAAGGATTTAATAGAGAAGTCAGAAACAAAACTGAGTCATTAACAAAAGAACAGTGGACTTGTGGGTATTTAGGACAAGCAATTTTGAAGATGGACAATCCGTACTTTGACCTATGTAAATTTTTTTCTCTTAGATGAATCCCATTGACAAACTAACATGTCATTTCTTCCATCTTTAAAAAAACAAATAAAAATTCTGAGCTCATCGTTACACATTAATCACAGGTTTTGAAATGTCACACTGTACTCCATAAAAATGCGTGTCAATTAGAAAGTTTATGTATTTAAAAATAAACTTCAAAAGTTAAGTGATAGTAACCATCTTGAAAATGGGACACTGACCCTCCACTCCCACTGCTGTGTCCTGCTCCTATTATTCTATCTGTCTTTGAGTCTCCTCTTATATTAAGATCTTCATTAAAACAGTCTTTTATCTTTGGTTAGGAGGTGACCTTCGATACCAATCAGGATGCAGCCAAGGGCAGCGAAGAAAAGCAAAACTGAAAACAACAACAAACCATAGTTCAGACACCAAAGACCCTACATTATTCACCTGGAACCAGACCAGCCAAATCTCTCCCCTCCTAAAGCTCAGGGAACCCTGCAGCAAGATTGTAAGAGCCTAAAGATGGGGAGGACCAATGATATGCAAGATACTCCACACAAGTTAGGGCTGCAGCAGCCAAAATTGGACTTTGCCTGACCTGCACAATGGCTAACATGTTAAGACCCCCCAAAGTCTAGCATAAATGACAGGGAAGAAGGCTTCAGGCAGTAGGATCCTCAGATGTATGGGATTAATAGTCATAATAGAGTTCCCATGCTAATGGGGAGCCCAAGAAGGGGCTCTGGGCTATGCCACTGAGTCCTTACCCCTCACTAGGGTGGAGGACTCAGAGGGAGGTTTGGCATTCACGCAAAAGGATTCTCCAGGGGATGAAAGTGAGCAAGGAGGAGGCACTGGGAGAGGGGGAGGGAGGGAGGAAGTAAAAAGAAGGGGGAAAGTGGGGAGAGTACAAGGGGGATGACCGGAGAGGTGAGGAGGGAGGGAAAGGACAGGGTACCTACTGAGCTTGTATGATTAGCAAGAAAATTAAATGTGGGAGGAAAAAAAAGTTAAGTGATAAAAATTTAAAAATCTTTTATCAATCTTTGTCCAGTACATTTCACCTCAAAACTTTCTTTTTTTTATTAAAAATTTAATTATACATTTTAAACTCAAAACTTTCAAAAAGAAAGTTCTCTACCAATGCTGCCATTCCTTCTCCGCTCACTCCTTCGGGGCTGTTATTTGCCTATGCAGCTCTTTCAAAGTTATAAACAATTTTAACACTGCTGTGTAATCCCAGGGGTTGATCCTCAACTATCCGGCCCATTCCACTAAATATCAACAATACTGCAGCAGATGTGTAATGATCAGACAGTATCCCATTCATGTCATAACTGAAGTACCTCCACAGCCTTCCTATTTGCTACCTTCTTCTGTCATAGCCTCCCTATCCATGATCCCAGAAGTTAAAGTCATAGTCCTTAAAAATAATCTGTAATGTGTCTTGGGAGGGGCTACAAATCATCTTGCCTTTATTTTATCCTACCTACCATTCCCAGCCCATCCTTACTATTTCGCACCACTGAATCTCACCTCTCCTTGCTATTTGTCGAAGAAGCCAAGTGCACCTCATTCATGACCTAGGCACCTGCAAGTCCCCTTTCCCAGAGAGTGCTACTACATGCCTCCACAGGACTCTTCTGCCTCGCTGTTTTATAACTTGGTTCAAATGTCACTGGATCATAAAGCTTCCTTTGATTACTCTCAAAAGATACTTCATATACTCATGAACATAAGCAACTGCTGCTGTCTCCAACATTTTTTTAATTATTATTATAGTTAGTACCATCTTCATACTATGGATGCCCAATTTAAATTTAATCATTTATCTCTTGAATAGAAATGGAAGTTCTGTGAGAGGAGGGTCTTTGTCAATATCCTCAGCATCCAGAATTCTGCAAAAAAAAAAAAAAAAAAGAGCAAGCAGAGTAATAGGAATGCTTATCCATTCTGAATGTAAATCAAGCTTACAGTGCAAAGGCAAATGTTTCTGAGTGATTGGGATCCAGGGGGAAGTTTTCCTTGGTCCTCCACATAAGCATTTTGCAGTAACAGGGTATCGGTGTGGAATCTTAGGTCATGGACCAACGACCACAGGAAAAATTAAAATAAACCTCTGGCCACAGAGAAACAGAAAGCAATAATTAAGGGCTGGAAACACGATTAAATAGTCAGTCACCAATGGTTTTGCCAGAACAACTAAAGCACAGGCTTGGGAATGACACACCGCTGGTTTGGGTCCTCATGACTGTATTCTTTCTCACCCCATGATGGACACTGGTTCTTCACTCTAAATTCACTGATTTTTAAAATGCAGCTAAAACCTTCTTTGATTATGTCATAATCAAAGACAGCAAGTATTTAACATGTCGCTTTCTTGCTTTTTAGTATATCAGCATATTACCACTTAATTTACCTTCAGTTCATTTTATTCAACAGCACAACTGGTTGCACACACACTTCCTTATCAGAACTCTCCAAGGGTAGGAGTCTTTATTGGCATTGCTCATCACACCCTTCACTCTGATGGACAGTAGGAGGAGTTCATTTATTCAAGGCTGTAAGGACCACATGAAGACTTGTTGAGAAGGGCCAGTGATTAGGTAAAGGTAAACCAAGCCTGATTATCTGAGTTGATCCCCGGAACCCACATCATGGAAGGAGACAACTATAGTGAATAAGTTAGGATTTCCTGAAATACATAGCAGTAATGATATCCTCGACTTTAACTAATAAGGAAATGAAGGGATTACATTTCTGAAGTGAATGCAAAGTAATGTTTTTCAACTTTATTGATTCAAACCACTAATTTTATGATCTTATGATTCATGATGGCTTACGGTTTGAAAAATACTGACCTAAAGTGAACATTAAAGATAAGCCATGGAATTGGTGTGATGACTCAATGGGCAAAATGCCTACCATAATAAGAGCGAGAGCCTAAATTCGGATCTCCACCATTCATGTAAAAAGATCAGGGTGCCATGAACATCTGTAACCTCAGCACACGGGTCTGGAGACAGAGTAACCCCAGGACTCATTGACTGGCCATCCTAGCCAAAATGGCAAGTTTTAGGTTCAGTGAAGAGATTCCCTCCTCCTGCAAAAAAAAAAATAAGGTAGAGGGCTGAGAAGACGACTCAGTGAATAAGATACTTCCCATGAAAATATGAGAACCGGAGTTCAGATCCCCAGAAGCCATGTAAAAGCGAGGCAGGTGTTGCAGCCATCTTTAATCTCAGCATTTGGGAGACAGAGGATCCCAAGACAGGTAGACTACCAAACTGGCAAGCTCTGGGTCTAACTGAGAAAACCTGCTGCAAATAAATAAAGCAGACAACAATCTAGGAAGACATTCAGTATCGACTTTGGTCTCCTCATGCACACATGTGTACAAGCTTGTGGACATACATGTGAATGCACATATACACACGAAAATAAAGAAATGGAGAGAATGACGAAGAAAAACATCTTAAAAACTCCACCTTCCACAGGAGCATGCAAGGGTACATATTCCTGACATATATGTGCACGTGCATGAATGCCTGTATACACCACACAAATATAAAGATGAGCCAGGCAAGAAAAAAATTGCAGACAAAAAATAAAACAAAAAGCAAACAAAAATAATGCTGCAAATGTTCCTGAAGTGAATGTAAGCTAATTCTTCTTTTTTCTTACTCTCTACTATTGGGACTATGATCAATTATAACCAGTTCCAATGGCAGTTTTCTTCTGTCTTTCTATACTGCAGACTGCAAAGCAAAAAATATGTTTCACAGACTCTCTTGCACCTATGTACTACACATTTGGAATAGGCTTGGCAAGTTGACTGAGTCTGTTTCCTGACCCTTGGATTGTGACTATGACATTGTATTCTTAAACTTGTGGCTTTTGATTCCTGATCCCTTTCAATGTTTGGAAGTATCTTAGTCCCTGTATCAATTCCTTTCTTTTTAAAGTAGCTAAGCTGTGTCTTTGGTCAGTTTTCCCAGAAGCAGACTCTAAAATGAGAATTTCTATGTAAGTGGTTTCTTGAGGAAGTGCTGCCAGGGAAAACCAAAAAGGGGACAGGGAAATGGTACTGGAAAGAGAAAATGTCAAGAGTAGGTATTATTTTAGTATCGTCCCAGACTCAACTAGATACCATAGAAATGCTATGAGGTAAATTACATATCAAAAGTTGACCTAAACTGAGGCAAGACAGCTAGACTTTCAAAGTTCACGTCATCATTGACTATGAGCAATAAAGTACTCCAGGAACCCAAGGGCAGTCCTCTGGAGAAATATGAATATTTAAAAGCAAAGGCCTATAGACACATGGGAGACACAAAGTGTTTCTTGAAATCATTGAGGACCTATGGAAACTGTGAAGTTCAGGGTAAGCTGTGGGGTAATGTCAATGACATGCAACAAACCTGATAAATGGCTTAAAAAACAGAACTTCACAAGTAATAAGTTAACCACTTAAGCTTTACTCTCATTAGGTTATAGTTACATCTATTACAAGTGCCACTGAAGTTGAAGTTACAATCAGAATACAGTTCTAGAATTGTCATTGTGTATGTGATCAAAATTAAACAAAAGGCTTCAATTCTTTGGTTTAGGTTTTAGAGTTCTATCTAAGACAGAAGTCATTATTGAACATTTAGGCATTTTGTACCATTCTCATAGTTATCTTGAAAAAGAAACAAAATGAAAGCCCTACAGCGTCAGGGATCGGAGCATCATGTCATGCCATGGGGAACACAGCTGTATTATATCTCAGACTCCATCTTATCAAGCCTCCACTGGTTTACTCTGTGAGTATGGAAAATGTTTCTTCTAAAAATAGTAATCCTGGGCTGGAGAGGTGGCTCAGGGGTTAAGCTTCTGCCTTGCAGGCGGAAGGTCCTGAGTTCGGATCCCAGATCCCATGTATAGACGCCAGGCAGAAGCAGGGGCGGCCTGCGTTTCTGGTCCTGGTAGGGCGGAGCCTGTGAATCCCGGGGCGGAGGAAGTGGAGGCGTCCATGGTGGTTCGCGAATTCGTCCGTGGTTCTACACACACAGACGCGCGCACACACATACATACGCACACACGCACAATTGAATAATAAAAAAAAAAAACTTATAAAAAAAATAGTAATCGTAATGATTTTGTTTTCTATTGATTGCAGAATCAGAAGCAGATTTACTATTAAACAACACACATTTCTCCCAAAGCATTTCTTTCTTCAAATTATCAATTTGACAAATAGTTTGGCCTAGTTGATTAACAAACCATTACTATTTTTTTTACTTTTCTTTCAATGCTTAATTTTAAAACCTAGAAAAACTAAATAATAGGAGTCCATGATTTTTATAAAGCAATTTTATTACTAATAATAACACAAACAACATAAAAATAGCAAAAATTTTCTTTTTCTAATGAAAATTTCCAACAAGTCTTTTCTGACAAAGATGAGACACTATTGTTTTGGTTATTGCTGCTAATGTAAAAGAATTTGTATTTGGGAATTCTAGATCACAGAATATTAGATATTCTGGTTAAGAGCCATGACTTGCCGTCTGGTCCTGAAAAGGTAACCATTTGGCTTGTCATTCAGGAAGCCCGGGTGACAGACACTATGTCAGATCAATCCAATACTGCTATGCTCATTTGTATCTCTTGAGAAAACTGCTGCTGCTGTATTTCCCCCAAGTGGGCATCAGGTGATATAAAAGTCAATTATTTATACTTCTGTGGACCAAAGGTAAGCAGAGTAGGGTTTGGGGTGGGATGTGATAATATTCAAGGTAGCTTTTTTCAAAGTTGTATATAGACTTACATGATCTTTGTGCATCTTTGTTCACTGAGTAAAGATTTACTGCAAGAGAAAGAACCCACTGCCACTTTCACTTTTACTCAATCGAAACATTATTGTGGTATTAGGAAAGGTCATTGACCATGCTTGATGCTCCCCAGCACTGTCTCTCTCTGTTTATTTTGGCAAGTCCAACATTCCTGTACCTTTTCTTTTGCTTTGTAGCTCATCTTTAGAATACATTAACTTCTTAAAGTATTCCTTAACACCCAATTTATTTTTTTTAATTTATTTATTTTTCTGCTCATACAAATGTAATAGATACCCCTGTCCCCTCCCTCCCTCCACCCCTCCCTAGATCTCCCTGCTCCTTCTCCCCCTTTCCCTTTCCTTTCCTCCCTCCCTCCCTTTCTCCCAGTGCCCCCTCCCCCCATCTCTGAAGCATCCTTTAATGTGTATATCAAACTTTCCTCTGGGTCCTCCTCTCTGATGAGATGTAAGGACTCAGTGGCATTTCCTAGAACTCTTTCTTGTGTTCCCTTAAGTATAGGAACACTATTGTGACTGTCAATCCTTGCTTCTAAGGATCCTAGTGCCTGTAGTCCATGCTAGACTTTGAGGGGTCAATGATAAGTTGGTCATTCTGCAGATCATGCAGAGTCCTATTACAATTGCTTCGGCCCTAACTTGTGCCTTTACACCCAATTTATAAGTCTCATGTTTCACTTATTCAGAGGCCAAAGCTTTTGAAGGGATTGATTATTTTCAGAAATACTATCCTAAGCCACCAAAAAAATTACATTAAATCCCCAAATTTAAAAGGATCATATTTTCTAATCATCATGCCATGAAACCAAACCAATTATTAGATAGAAAAAGTGAACAGTAATTTAAATTGTTATATTTGTATAATTTTATGGCAAGAGAAGAAGACAAAGATTGAATAATGGATTATCACAATGTTATAACTTTAAACACGAGACACTGCCAAAGCTGGGTTAAGGAAAGTTCACAGTTTTAATGTGGAAAAAAAAAAAACCTGAAGTAAACACTTAACCTAAAACTCTAGAAAAATAGCAACAAATTAAAGTGCAAAGGAGTAAAAAGGAAATGACAATAAATACATTAATTTATCTTATTTCATCTATTTTTAAATTAGCACATATGAGTTTCATTATCTTCATTAAAATTTTTAAAGAAAGTAAAACTCGTGAGAAGAAATAGCAGAATTATATACAAGAATTTATATTTAACAGAATGATTCTATATAGGAGTAGATTTTTGAAGAGATCAAAAGCAGATAGTTATTTTTAGAGTAAATATATACTTGCACATAAAGGACAGCAAGGAAAAACAGCAGGGTGAAGGGAGGAGATTTTACTTTCAGATACCAAGAAATACATAAGAAAATGTTATTCAAAACCACTGCAGTAAACCTGTAAGTGTTTTTGGAAAAGTTATTTTTCTAAGGAAATACTAAATACATTAGCTGACTATTGCTACACAGCAAACAACAATTTAAGATAGTAGACAAATAGTATTATTTCTGAGTCTAAGTCAGGTGAGCAATTTTTCTGATTTTATGTGCTTATTCCTTGGTCTGCAGTCATCTGCTAGCTGGCTGCGGCAGTTCCGTTCATCTTGCCTTGGGGATGACTGAGTCCACACCAATCTGGAACTGTCTTGCAATAGCCACTGTGGTTTTCTTTGTTCGGTGTCTAATTTTCCAGCAGGCTAGTTTGGGATGATTCACATAGAGACAGAAAGTTTCCAAGAACAAAAGCAAATTCACAAATTATTTTAAGGCCCAGGCATTAAAATTCCATACCATTACCTCTATCACATTCTATTTGTCCAATTGAGTTACAAATTTAAGTCCAAAATTAAGATAAGGAGGAAAAAAGAGTTCACAGTATTGGTGGAAAGAGCTGTGAAAAGTATAGATACAATGGGGTCTTCGGTCAAACTATATCTAAACCAACTATGAGAAAACTCGGTATGCCATGAAAGACACTTAAAGGGTTTTCAGATAGAATTTGAATCAGTCTTCCTTGCTTCTCTAGCTAGTTAGTTCTTTAAAACTCTAGAGAAACTGAGAAATTTGCACATGTGTGTTTATGTGTGTGCATGCATGTGTGTGTGTATGTGTGTGTGTGTCAGAGGGCACTTGAGTGTATGTGCCTTTGGAGGTCCAAGGGTGACTTTAAGAATCATCCTGGATGATTGTGCCAGGATTTACAGAAAGTAGAAATGACTTAATTCACTATGAAGTAAGTATAAACTGACATTGGCATAACACAGAAAACTACATTAATATCTAGATTAATTAAAACTAGATTAATATAATTTCTAACTATAGAGTTGAAAAAATTTGTATACAATAGCAGCAGGTAAGATATGTAGTACTACTAAAAGAACAAAAACTATAGTCACTGATTCTTTTAGGAATTCAAGAATAGTTTAATAGCAAATAGTAAACATAATTCAGGACAAGGAGCAAATGAAAAATATATTCAATTATTGTGATTAAATACTGAAAATATATTTGATATAAATTAGACTTTAATTGTAGCAAAATAGGGACCAGAGCCACTTATGCAAACTAGATTTAAAATAATTTCAAACTAATTCTATAACATTCTAAAACATATGTTGAATTGATAAGATAAAATTATAAGTACTGTATTTTAAAAATGATGAGAGATTTACAATCATTATTAAATATATTTAGGACATGTTTAGCATGAAGTAATCACATTTATATGTCATTTAACTGAAGATATTTCAGCTCTTTAATATAGAATGTATTATTAAAACATATTGATCATCATTTTTAAATAAGAGACCTGGAGAAACACTGCTACAAGGATATTCTCTTTTCAATTATAAGGTAGGATTGACCCTGTCACCACTATAATTTAGTATCATTCTAGAGGTGCTAGACTCTACAGTCAGAAATGATAAAAAAAAAAGAGAAAAAAAGGGATATATAGTTTGGAAAGAAACAGGCAAATTTAATTATTTACTGACAATAACTCTTTAGAAGACCTCAGGCAAATGACTTGACTGTTACTTGCTATACTTTGTACCTAGAATGTCCCTTGGGAGTCCTTTTGCTCAAGGTCTACCAGGAGACGATGGGACCTTCAAATCATTGGAAACACGGTCAGGTCATTGGAAACACGTCCTTAGAACTACAGAGCCATGGTCTGACTGTCATGGGTCATGGGCGAATGCTTGCTTTGTACCACACAGTCTGACTGTAATGCGCTGCCAGGGGCACAAAGCAACAAGTTCAACCAAAAATGGAACTGAAACTTCTACACCTACAAATCAAAATAAAGGTTTTCACCATATGTATTGATTGTCTCAGTACCTCTACAGTAACAAAAAGCTGACTGACATGCTACTATACCTAAAAAGCAACCAGTCATGCTACTAGAGCACAAAACAAATAATCTCCTCACATGCTAATATTGGCTGACTAGAAATGTAATCCTTAGAAAGCAAAAAAATCTATATTTATATAGGCTATTTAAAGAATATTCAAGAGATATATAAAAAAGGAAATACAATGAAAAACGGTTTTTGAAAGTATAAAAACTAAGAATCATAATGTACTGTCTCAAATTGGAAAACTGATATAAAAATGTTATTTGTATCTAATTAATTATAAAGTCAATACAATTCTAATGCCATTTACAAACTTCATTAGGGCTGACAAGATAGCTCAATGGGTAAATAAATGTATCTGTGTGCAGATCTGACCATCTGAGTTCCATCCCTGTAGCCCACATGGTGAAAACAGAACCAGCCTCTAACCTCCGACATGCACACCTTGGTGTATACGTACAGTTCTCACTTTCGTCCCTCCTCTAAATGAATAAAAGCAAATAATAATATTTTTAGAAAGTGTATTTAAAAAATAAAATAGAAACCTTGCGAGATAACTGTCATGTGCAAAGTATATATATAGTTGGTAGGGAATACCTGGATTAAAACGATTCTTCTCTCAGATATGATACCATAGCATGTGATGTTGGCAGCAGCACTTTGATACTTATACCTTAAAAGTTACTCTGGGATGAAGTAGGATTGCATACCTCTGAACAAAGAAATGGTTATTAAGTGTACAACATAGTAATCACTGCTGAATTTACTTGCAGATCTATGACCAAAAACATTTCTAAGGAAAAAAAAAAACTTTAAGGATACTAGAAGTGGCCAGCTGGAGCCGCGCAGGGCGTGAGAGGAGGACGCCCCCCTGCGTCCGGGCCCCTGCCGCAGCTCCCCCAGGTTAAACCGCCCTGCCGACGCCCCATCCTCCCTTTCCCCACTCCGCCACCGGGGACGCACGTGGTCCAGCCTGGAATCACCTTGACCTAGGTAAGCTCCGTCCCTGCAACCCCCAGGACCCCAGGCCAAATAATTCAGTTAGGTGAAAAACGCACGGAAATTGAAAGAAGATCTTAAGAGTTAAAACGACAATGCCAAAGTCAAAGTGCAAATCCATGAGAAACAACACTCAAGTAAACAAATCTCCCACTGAAGGAATTAATCCCATAATGTTAGACTCCAACCAGAACAAACCCACGGAAAATGGGCATGAAAGCCTGACCCAGGATAACGACTTTCAAAATATGATCATTACCATGTTCAATACTATGAAAGAGGAAATCCTGGAGGAATTACATAATCGAATCAATCGCTTTGAAGAGGAACACAACAGACATTTGGAGGAGTTGAGAAAAACAGTGAAGAAACAAAAACTGACATAGAGCAGTTAAAACAGACTCAAGCAGAGTTTAAAACTGAGCTAAAAGACAAGTCATCTTCAACCCAGAACTCCACAGAGAGTCTTATCAGCAGAACTAGCGAAGCAGAAAACAGAATTTCAGACCTTGAAGATAAAGTGGGAGTACTAACCAGCTCAATGGAAGAGGTTGTTAAAGCCAAAAAGATACTTGAGAGAAATATCCAAGAGATATGGGACACCCTGAAGAAGCCTAACATGCGTATTCATGGAATATCAGAGCAAGAATCTCAAAATACCACCCCTGAGGAAATTTTTCAAACGATCATCAAGGAAAACTTTCCTCATATAAAAAAAGAGAGGCCCATCCATATACAAGAGGCATTCCGCACCCCAAACAGATACGACCAAAACAGAAGCTCGCCACGGCAAATAAGAGTTAAAATACTGCATATTCAAGATAAAGAACTGGTGCTGAGAGCTTCAAGGGAGAAAAAAAAAGTCACTTTTAAAGGTAAACCTATTAAAATAACAAATGTCTTCTCAGTCGAAACAGTAAAAGCAAGAAGAGCTTGGAGAGACATACTTCAAGTATTGAATGAACAAAAATGTCAACCCAGGCTGATTTACCCTGCAAAACTATCCGTCATGATCGAGGGAGAAAGAAAAATCTTCCAGTACAAAGACAACTTGAAGGGATACATGTCCACCAAACCAGACCTTCAAAAAATGCTAGAAATGATACTCAAGCGTGAAGAAAAAAACAGGCATATCCAGGAGAAGAGAAGGCAAGTATAAAACCATTAAAAGTGAAGCAATATACTTATAAAAACTACTAAACATAATAAATATCTGGAATTAAAAGTAGTTTCTCCATTATAACACTAAATGTTAATGGAATTAACTGACTGATCAAGAGACATAGATTACAAACTTGGATTAAAAATCACAATCCATCAATCTGCTCCCTGCAGGAAACCCATCTCACCACAAAAGATAAGCATGCCCTAAAAATAAAAGGCTGGTCAACCATTCTACAAAATAATGGAAGCAGAAAACAGGCAGGGGTAGCCATTATGATATCAGACAAAGTGGACTTCAAACCAAAGAAAATTATAAGAGACACAGATGGATACTACATTTTAGTCACAGGTACAATTCACCAGGAAGACTTCACAATACTGAACATAAATGCACCCAATACGGGCCCCTTCACATTCATTAAGAAAACCCTACAGCGTCTAAAACAAGAAATCAACCCCCAAACGATAATTCTTGGGGACTTCAACACCGCCCTCTCAACATGGGATAGATCAACAGGTCAAAAGCTTAACAGAGACACTTTGGAACTTAATCAAACCCTTAAAGAAATGAACCTTACAGATTTCTATCGAACTTTTCACCCACGCACCAAAGAATACACATTTTTCTCAGCAGCACACGGAACTTTCTCCAAAATAGATCACATATTGGGCCACAAAACGAATCTACACATATACAAAAAAGTTGAAATTCTAACCTGTGCCCTATCAGACCACCACGGCCTAAAGCTGGACATCCACAACACATCAAACAAGAGAAAATACACTAGCTCCTGGAAACTTAACAATATGATGCTGAATGAGAACTGGATTCAGGAAGAAATTAAAAAGGAAATTCAAGATTTCCTGAAAGTGAATGATAACGAAAATACAACTTACCAAAATCTCTGGGACACAGTGAAAGCTGTTCTAAGAGGTAAGTTCATAGCTCTTAATGCCTACATCAAAAAAATGGAAACATCAGAAATAAACAACTTAACAATGCAGCTTAAAGCTTTAGAGAAACTAGAGCAATCTGATCCCAAAAGTAGTAGAAGAGAGGAGATTCGCAAAATAAGGGGAGAAATATCTGAAATCGAGATTAAGAAAACAATAGAAAAAATCAACCAGTCAAAAAGTTGGTTCTTTGAAGAAATCAATAAGATTGATACACCCCTAGCTAAATTAACCAAAGGCAAGAGAGAGAAAACCCAAATTAACAAAAATAGAAATGAACATGGAGTCATCACTACTGATACCCAAGAAATCCAGAGAATTATAACATCATATTTCAAAAACTTATACCCTGTGAAGTTTGACAAAACAAAAGAGATGGAAGAATTTCTCAGAACTTCAGAGACTCTATATCAGCCACCTAGAACTAGGCCAGACTAATCTCCCCCCATCCTGAAGCTCAGGGACATTTGCAGAAGAGGGGGCGGTAAGAGTGTAAGAGCAAAAGGATGGGAGGAGCAATGATTTGCAAGATACTCCACACAAGTTAGGGATGAAGCAATCATAATTGGACTCTGCGTGCCCTGCGCAATGTCCAACACACTATTGACTCACAAAGTCTAGCATCTGCTAAAGGCACCAAGATCCTTGGAGGCAAGGGGTTGGCAGCCACAGCAGTGTTCCTATGCTTAAGGGGAACACGGAAAACGGTTCAAGGAAATGCCACTGGGTCCTTGTACATCATTGGAGAGGAGGGCCCAGAGGAGACTCAGGCATGCACAAGAAAGGACTCTCTGGGAATTGGGGCGGGAGGCACTGGGGGATGGGGAGGGAGGGGTGAGGGGGGGAGGGGGAGCAGGGGGTTCGGGGGGAGGAAGAGGGAGGGAGGGAACTGGTGTACCTATTAAGTTTGTATGAGCTGAAATAATAATAAAAAAGTATTAAATAAAAAAAAGAGATGGATGAATTTCTAAGTAAACACAACTTACCTAAATTGATTCAGGAAGTTGTGAATTATTTAAATAGTCCTATAACATATAAGGAAATTGAGGAAGTAATCTCGAATCTTCCCACCAAAAAATGTCCTGGACCAGATGGATTCAGCACAGAATTCTACCAGACATTTAAGGAGTTAATAACACCAATACTCCTTAAACTGTTCCATCAAATAGCAAAGGAAGGAACACTACCAAATTCCTCCTATGAAGCTAATATCGTTTTAATCCCAAAACCTAATAAAGATTCACTTAAAAAAGAAAACTATAGGCCGATCTCTCTGATGAACACAGACAGAAAGATTCTCAACAAAGTCTTAGCAAATCGGATTCAAAAGCATATTAAAAAGATCATTCACGGGGACCAAGTAGGCTTCATCCCCGGCACACAAGGTTGGTCCAACATATGCAAATCAATAAATGTAATTCATCATGTAAACCAGTCCAAAGTCCAAGACCACATGATACCCTCGATAGATGCAGAAAAAGCTTTTGACAAAATCCAACAGCCTTTTATGATCAAAACGCTAGAGACAGTAGGAATGGAAGGAACCTTCATCAATATAATAAAAGTTGTATACAAGCCCACAGCAAGGATTATGCTCAATGGGGAAAAATAGGAAGCATTCCCACTTCGATCAGGAACTAGACAAGGCTGTCCACTCTCACCCCTTCTATTCAATATTGTACTTGAAGTCTTAGCCG
Organism: Typhlomys cinereus; assembly: GCA_023101885.1. NCBI lineage: Eukaryota > Metazoa > Chordata > Mammalia > Rodentia > Platacanthomyidae > Typhlomys > Typhlomys cinereus. The sequence goes on along the minus strand of JALPQD010000608.1, from coordinate 500,934 downwards.
AAGCCATAAGACAAGAAAGGGACATAAGAGGGATTCAAATCGGCATGGAAGAAGTCAAGCTATCCCTATTTGCAGATGACATGATCTTATACCTGAGTGATCCCAAAAACTCCACCAGGAAGCTCCTGGAACTAATTGAGAAGTTCAGCAGGGTGGCAGGATACAAAATAAATGTGCAAAAATCAGAGGCCTTCCTATATGCCCAGAATGAAAGAAGTGAAAAAGCCTTGAGAGAAACAATCCCATTTACTATAGCCTCTAAAAAAAAATGAAATACCTTGGTATAAACCTAACCAAGGAGGTAAAAGACCTTTACAATGAAAACTTTAAAACCCTAAAGAAAGAAATGGCAGAAGACGCCAGAAGGTGGAAAGACCTCCCTTGTTCCTGGATTGGCAGAATCAACATCGTAAAAATGACCATCCTACCAAAGGCAATATACACATTCAATGCTATACCAATTAAAATCCCAAAGCAATTCTTCAAAGAAGTTGACCAAACAATCTCAAAATTCATATGGAGGCACAAAAGACCCAGGATAGCAAAGACAATCCTGAGTAACAAAAAACACTGCTGGAGGTATTACCATACCAAACCTAAGTCGATACTACAAATCCATAGTTATAAAAACAACCTGGTACTGGCTCCAAAATAGACACACAGATCAATGGATAAGGATTGAAGACCCAGATATAAGCCCACAAAATTACAGCCATTTGGTCTTTGACAAAGGGGCCCAAAGAATCCAATGGAAAAAGAACAGCATCTTCAACAAATGGTACTGGCAAAACTGGATCTCCACATGCAGAAGATTAAAGCTGGACCCATACTTGTCACCATGTACAAGACTTAATTCCAAATGGATCAAGGACCTTGATATAAGGGCAGAGACTATAAAAACCATAGTTGAAAGGACAGGGAACTCCCTCGAGCTGATTGGGCTAGGCCAACAGTTCCTAAAGAGACATCCAATGGCACAGTCACTGCTACCAACTCTCAACAGTTGGGATCTTGTGAAATTAAAGAGCTTCTGTTCAGATAAAGAGATTGTAACACGAGCTCAAAGGCAACCCACAGAATGGGAGAATATCTTCACTAACCACATATCTGATAGAGCTCTACTGTCCAGAGTGCACAAAGAACTTAGAAAACTAAACACCAAGGAAACCAATGGCCCAATTAAAAAATGGTCCTGGAACTTAAAAGAAATTTTACCAGGGATGAAATTAAAATGTCTAACAAATATCTTAAAAAATGCTCCACTTCCTTAGCTGTCAGGGAAATGCAAATCAAAACTTCCCTAAGATATCATCTCACCCCGGTCAGGATGTCAAAAATCCACAATACAAACAACAACAAATGCTGGAGAGGATGTGGAGAGAGGGGAACTCTCCTACATTGCTGGTGGGAATGCAGGCTCATACAGCCACTCTGGTGAGCCGTCTGGAGATTCTTAAAGAAATTAAAGATTGAAATGCCATATGACCCTGCGATTCCACTTTTGGGAATAACCCCCCATGCAGCAGAGGTTCGCCTCGATAGCACAAGCTCGACCATGTTCATAGCAGCACTGTTTACAATAGCAAAGACATGGAATCAACCCAAATGTCCAACAGTTGACAAGTGGATAAAGAAAATGTGGTATATCTATATAATGGAGTACTACTCAGCCATCAAAAATGGTGAATTACTAGAATTTGCCGGGAAATGGATGTCATTAGATACAATTATATTAAGTGAAGTATCCCAAACCCAGAAAATTAAGCGCCATATGTACTCCCTAATAGGTGGCTCCTAGTACCAAACCCACCCAGCCCACCTTGAGACACTCATAGGTAAATCTATGTATTACCTACAGTAATTGCAAGGATTATGAACAGGAGGTATGGGGTTGGAGGGCCACACCAGAAACAAGGAGAGAAGTGACCATGTTACAGTAGATGAAATAGGCCTCCATCAAGGACTGCAAGTAAGTAATGTGACAAGTAAGTAATGTGACACCTGGTTAAGTTCACAGACGTTCGTTCCTGATCATTTACAACTAAGGGGGTATGATCTCTCCAGAAGGGGAGGGCATATAGTCTGGCAGATAAAAAGTAACCATTTTGCAAATGGGTGATTGACCCCTCCCTCACTGTGGTTTCCTACTTTTATTACATCTACCCTTGAATGTGCTCTTATAATAAGACTCCAGTTTAACAGCTTTTTGTCTCTGGCCAGGGGGTGCCCAGCAGGATGGAGTGAAGGGCATTGCAGGAGCAGCAAAACTGCAAAAGAAAATCAACAAACCACAATCCAGAACTTCAGAGACCCTATATCAACCACCTAGAACTAGGCCAGACTAATCTCTCCCCATCCTGAAGCTCAGGGAAATTTGTGGAAGAGGGGGCAGTAAGAGTGTAAGAGCAAAAGGATGGGAGGAGCAACGATTTGCAAGATACTCCACACAAGTTAGGGGCGAAGCAATCATAACTGGACTTTGCATGCCCTGCGCAATGTCCAACACACTATTGACCTCACGAAGTCTAGCATCTGCTAAAGGCACCAAGATCCTTGGAGGCAAGTGATTGGCAGCCACAGTAGTGTTCCTATGCTTAAGGGGAACACAGTAAAGCGTTCAGGGAAATGCCACTGGGTCCTTGCACGTCATCGGAGAGGAGGGCCCAGAGGAGAGTCAGGCATGCACAAGAAAGGACTCTGGGAATTGGGGCGGGAGACACTGGGGGATGGGGAGGGAGGGGTGAGGGGAGGGGGAGCAGCGTGTTCGGGGGGAGGAGGAGGGAGGGAGGGAACTGGTGTACCTATTAAGTTTGTGTGAGCTGAAATAATAATAAAAAATAAAAAAAGAGTACTAGAAGTGGGAAATGACATATTCAAAGATAAATCCCTGTAATACCTATTGTAATCACAAAGATTATAAACAGGAGGGAAGGGGAAGGAGGACCCCCCTAAAAAAAGGAGATAAGGATCACTCTTCAGTAGAGAAAGTAGTTCACTGCCAAGTATTGCATGTAAGTAGCCAGACATCTGGTGCAGCTCACTCTCACTTCCCTATCTGGTCACTTGTAACGAAACAGGTTTGATCTTACCAATCAGGGAGGGTATAGGTCTGGCAGATAGATGATAACTGTCCTGCAAATAGGAAAATGACCCACCTCCCTCCCCCCCACACTGCTGTGTCCTACTCCTATTTTTTCTTTTTTTTTTCTTCTATTTTTCCACCTACCTTTGAGTCTCGTCTTATATTAAGATCTTCATTTAAACAGTCTTTTATCTTTGGTTAGGAGGTGACCTTCGATGCCAAACAGGATGCAGCCAAGGGTGGTGCAGAAAAAGCAAAACTGAAAACAACAATCCATAATTCAGAACACCAAAGACCCTACATTATTCACCTGGAACTAGACTAGCCAAATCTCTCCCCATCCTGAAGCTCAGGGAACCTTGCAGAAGAGGGGGCGGCAAGATTGTATGAGCCTAAAGATGGGAGGACCAACGATATGCAAGATACTCCACACAAGTAAGGGCTCTAGCAGCCAAAATTGGACTTTGCTTAACCTGCACAATGGCTGACATGTCAAGGACCCGCAGTCTAGCAAGGATCACAGGGGAGAAGGCTTCAGGCAGTAAGATCCTTTGAGGCAAGGGATTAAGAGTTATAATAGATTTTCCATACTAATGGGGAACCAAAGAAGGGGCTCTGGGCTATGCCATGAAATCCTTACTCCTCACTAGAGTGGAGGACTCAGAGGGAGGTTTGGCATTCACGCAAAAGGATGCTCTAAGGGATGGAGGAAGGAGGGTGAAAAGAAGGGGGGGAAGGGGAGAGAGTGCAAGGGGGGATGACCGGGGATGGGAGGAGGGAGGGAGAAGATGGGATCGGGGTACCTGTTGAGCTTGTATGATTAGGAAAAAAATAAAATGTGGCAGAAAAAAAGATTAGTATGGTTAGTGGAAGCAAAAAAGAGAGAGAGAGAGAGAGAGAACTAGAGGCGGGGACTGGCTAAAAGGCTTAGTTGATAACACACTTGCCATGAAAGCATAAGAACTTGAATTCAGATTCCCAGCACTCCTGTAAAAACTTGGGTATGGCTGCCAGTGTCATAACCCCAGAGCAGGAGTGTGGAGAACGCTAGATCCTCAGAGCATGCTGGACAGCCAACCTACCTAACTGTTTTCTAGTTTTCCCGGTTATTCTGACACACAACCACATTTGAAAGCCGTCAGCTAGACTGGTGTCAATGGGCCTCTCTGGGAACGCTTGTGGCCACTGTATTCTCAGCTGATTCAAGAGTGGCTTCTAGGCTTCACAGTGCAGGGCTCCAGGGGCCTCAGAAAGGAGCCTGATTTGGCCTGGCTCCTTGATCTCAGGAACACCTTCTTTTCTGCAGTCCACTGTGATTGCTGGCCACACATTGCCCTGGTTCTCCTATGTCAAGGAAAATCTTTTTCCTATAGCTACTTGGTCCTATTCAAGGTTGCTCTCCATTGACAAAAATTTCCCTTTCTACACCTGAACTCTCAGAGACAATAATTTAAAATTTTTTTAGGACATTACAGTTTTCTTCTCTGGTTTCCTTTAAAATATCTACATAATTGTCAGTTTTTTATAGTCAATATTTTTTTAGTCAGGTGTCCAACATTCCTTGGGTTATAAGAATATTAAAATGGTCTAGTCTAAAAGACTGCCATGGCAGTATCTCCATATACTTAATTTCTCTACGTTCTGAAGAAAAACAGGCTGGTTGGCCCACAGTCAAGTCTGCCTATTCTGTAGGTCTTCTATTTCTTCATAATTATACCCATAACTGAAATAAACATCCTTAATGGCAAACATGTAAGGATGACTTCAAGTATTCGTTTGATGAAGGAATATTGAGGCTCCAAAAATGAAAATAGTTGTCTTCTCAGTGAATGGTCTTTTATCCAGAGGAGCTACTTTCCATGTATGGGTAAAACACATGCAAATAGTAAAGCACTTTCATCCTTTTGAAGCTAAGTGAGAGACAAAAAAAGGACCCTTAGCCACCGAGATCCAAATTATCCCAACTTCAACACTTCTACAGAGCACAGCCAAGCATATATTAATGGTAGGCACAGAGATGGGGTAATTCCGATAGACTGACTCCCTACAAATTTGCCAGGAGTACTAAATAGGCTCAAGATGAAAATAACTTACATGTCTCTGGCACATACAAAGGGATCATGACACATATGCCAGCATGAGCAGATGAGGGGGAAGGACTGTGGGCCAAGCTGGTGGCCTGTGACATCCTCTTGGAAAGCAGCTGAACATAACCTTAACATTTCTCTGGAGCAGTAAGAATTCTAAGGTATTTTCAGATAAAATGCAATTAGGTCAGGAGTTCGTCTAGATGCTATAGAAAATAAGACTGTGTATTAGGAAGGACAAAATGATAGGGCATCTCAGCAAGTCAAGGCTCACTCATTAACACTGAACACACCTGAAGTCTGACTCTATACTGTAATACCAGCCAGTTTTACATTACAGGTCAGACAGCTCATTTAGTGGACAAGGTCACTGGTTTCTCTGGGGGGACTCTCAATCCCCAGAAAGGGATTATAAGGGGCATTCACAAAAGCACATTCTGGAAGCAGGAGTAAAGCTCAGCCATGGCATTTCGTTTCCTGTAGAAACGAAGAGCTTTTCAATCATTGGGAGTCGCTTATTAGTGACGCGCAGATGCCTGACCTTACTCCCTCACACCCACCCAGAGTCTGTTTAATTACATGAAGAAGTTGCCTGCTCAGGTTGCTCCAAGAGGCAAATCCAACCACCACAACCAATTTACTATCAGCCAAGACACTGATAATGGCATTTTACAGTCTGGGACTTATTCCTGTTTTCTCCACCTAGTCTATTTTTCCAGGGTTGCTAACCAACAAGCCAAAAGCCCACCTAATGGGGTTTTGAGATCATTAAAACCCATCAGTCCTATTATGAGAATTCCATGAGTTTTATTTTCTAAGTCTGTGGTTATTAAGTGGAAAATGTGCTAGGACTCAAAGTCCCCAAATTACTATCTTTATTTCCCCTTCCCTCTAATTTTAACCAGAGGTCACTCTCATTAAAAAGCCTCTGGGGTCTTTGACAAATGTAAGTTTTACACTCGCTGAGAGATCCTTGGCCCTTTCCTGTGGCTGTGCTCATGCCAGTCACCCAGCTGCTATCAATTAACATTCCATCGATTTCTCTGTCAGCTCGGGTTAGGCTGACTGAGTCACAGGTACAGTCTACTTGGCACAACTCTGACCTCACAATGTGCTCACCACAGAGCTGGAATCTTTAATGAAGTTTCATTCAAAACAAGAAAATTTAATGATCACTTATTATGTGAAAATCATTCCTCAGCAAATATGATAGCATTCCAACAACACTGAGCCTCGTTGTTCTAGCTAGCGATTGCTAAACTAATTTTCTCAGCAGAGATTATATCATTTTTCTATATTAGACAAAGAACAGTTTTTTCTGGCTATTGTTAAAAATGTTATTTTAAAGGGGAAAGAAAAAAACAAGAAAAGTAGGATAGAAACATACATGTATTCATTTAGTGCGTGTGTATGTGTGTGTGTGTGTGTGTGTGTGTGTGTGTGTGTGTGTGTTAGAGGACACTGTTTGTGCTTGTGAAAGACCCAAAAGTGATTTCAGGAGTCATCCTGGATCGCTTCCACCTCCTTTTTGCCTTATTCTGGGATTTTCCAGGCTCCACCATTTCCTCTGGCATTTTTTTACATGGCACCTGGGATCTGAAGTGGGGATCTTCTGCTTGTGAGGCAGAGCCTTAACTCCTGAACCATTTCTCCAGCCTGATAGTTAGATAAATAGATAGAAGAAATAGAAAAAGAAAGAATGTACCAAAGGTCAATGAAAATAGAATGTCATGAAAAATGGAAACACGTAAAAAAAAAAAAAGGAAAAAAAAAAGAAACAACAGAAATTGAGAATGAGAAGAATGACATTTGTTTCCTTCAACTTACAAACTAGCCAGAAATTTTCTGATATATCGTAGCAATATTATATGAAGTCAAGAGTCATTAAATGATGATAATCTTAAGAAAATTCTTGAAGGACTACTCATCATGTGAAAGCATGAATTGGGAGATAAGCAGACAGTGAAGCTAAGGATTACACTAAAATGGGTCCCTGCCTGGCCACCTGGGGAAAGGAGCACAGGAGAAGCAGCCCAGGGTTTTCATACAGTGTGAATCGGGCCAGAGACCTCTGCGTGGCCACTGAAGGGTGATACTTCAATTGGAAAAGACAGAATAAAGAAATGAAAGCGCCATCAAGGCAAATTATAAAGAAATTCGTCCACTTCTGAATTCTCACATGATTTCAACCAGACTCATCACACACATGCATGTGTTTCAACTTTTCAAGCGCTTTCAGAATATAAAAGCCTGTAGATACGTCATAGAAGCAACTACAATTCTCTGTAGAGTAGCATACCTTAAGTAAGTCCAGACTTTGTGAATTTCTAAGGGCAAAATTTTTAAAGTGCCAGACCTTGTTAAAGAAAATATTGAAATCCTAAAGATTAAAAAAAAACATGAATCAGAGGCAAAAGAAACAACAGACTGCAGAATTGTACTCACAAAGATTATGTGCATTAGAACATTCAAAAGATAATAAAAAGAACCATTCAATATGTTAAAGCTAAAATTGACCCTTTCCCCAACCCGCTCCACCAGTCGGGATGCGCACGCTGTCCAACCAGGCCTCACCCGCGACCTAGGTAAGCTGCGCCCGCGCCCGACCACCAGAACCCCAGGTCAGCCCAAGGGACCCAGCTCCTACCCCACCATCCAGCCGGAGCCGCGCACAGGGCCGAGGGACGAGGAGGACCTCCCCCTGCGCCCGGGCCCCGTCCCAGCTCCCCTCGGGTTAAATAGCTCCACGCCGAAGCCCCCATCCTCCCTTTCCCACCCTGCTCTGCTGGCTGGGACGTGCGTGGTCCAGCCAGGCCTCATCTGCGACCTAGGTGAGCTCCGTCCCTGCCCACCCCCAGGATCCCAGGCCAAATAATTCAGTTTAGTGAAATTCAAAGATCTTAAGAGTTAAAACGACAATGCCAAAGTCAAAGTGCAAATCCATGAGAAGCAACACTCAAGTAAACAAATTTCCCACTGAAGGAATTAATCCCATAATGTTAGACTCCAACCAAAACAAACCCACGGAAAAAGGCCAAGAAAGCCTGACCCAGGATAACGACCTTCAAAATATGATCATTACCACATTCAATACTATGAAAGAGGAAATCCGGGAGGAATTACATAATTGAATCAATCGCTTTGAAGAGGAACACAACAGACATTTGGAGGAGTTGAGAAAAACAATGCAAGAAACAAAAACTGGCATAGAGCAGTTAAAACAGACTCAAGAAGAGTTTAAAACTGAGCTAAAAGACAAGTTATCTTCAACCCAGAACTCCACAGAGAGTCTTATCAGCAGAACTAACGAAGCAGAAAACAGAATTTCAGACCTTGAAGATAAAGTGGGAGTACTAACCAGCTCAATGGAAGAGGTTGTTAAAGCCAAAAAAATACTTGAGAGAAATATCCAAGAGATATGGGACAGCCTGAAGAAGCCTAACATGCATATTCATGGAATACCAGAGCAGGAATCTCAAAATACCACCCCTGAGGAAATTTTTCAAACGATCATCAAGGAAAACTTTCCTCATATAAAAAAAGAGAGGCCCATCCATATACAAGAGGCATTCTGCACCCCAAACAGATACGACCAAAACAGAAGCTCGCCACGGCAAATAATAGCTAAAACACTCCACATTCAAGATAAAGAACTGGTGCTGAGAGCTTCAAGGGAAAAAAAACAAGTCACTTTTAAAGGTAAACCTATTAAAATAACAAATGACTTCTCAATGGAAACACTAAAAGCAAGAAGAGCTTGGAGAGACATACTTCAAGTATTGAATGAGCAAAAATGTCAACCCAGGCTGATTTATCCTGCAAAACTATCCGTCATGATCGAGGGAGAAAGAAAAATCTTCCAGCACAAAGACAACTTGAAGGGATACATGTCCACCAAACCAGGCCTTCAAAAAATGCTAGAAATGATACTCAAGCGTGAAGAAAAAAACAGGCATATCCAGGAGAACAGAAGGCAAGTATAACACCATTAAAAGCGAAACAATATACTTATAAAAACAACTAAACATAATAAATGTCTGGAATTAAAAATAGTTTCTCCATTATAACACTAAATGTTAATGGAATCAATTCACCGATCAAGAGACACAAATTACAAACATGGTTTAAAAATCACAATCCATCAATCTGCTGCCTGCAGGAAACCCATCTCACCACAAAAGATAGGCACGCTCTAAAAATAAAAGGCTGGTCAATAATTCTACAAGATAATGGAAGCAGAAAACAGGCAGGGGTAGCCATTATGATATCAGACAAAGTGGACTTCAAACCAAAGAAAATTATAAGAGACACAGATGGATACTACATTTTAGTCACAGGTACAATTCACCAGGAAGACTTCACAATACTGAACATATATGCACCCAATACGGGCCCCTCCACATTCATTAAGAAAACCCTACAGCGTCTAAAGCAAGAAATCAACCCCCAAACGATAATTCTTGGGGACTTCAACACCACTCTCTCAACATGGTCAAAAGCTTAACAGAGACACATTGGAACTTAATCAAACCCTGAAAGAAATGGACCTTACAGATCTCTATCGAACTTTTCACCCACGCACCAAAGAATACACATTTTTCTCAGCAGCACACGGAACTTTCTCCAAAATAGATCACATATTGGGCCACAAAACAAATCTACACATATACAAAAAAGTTGAAATTCTAACCTGTGCCCTATCAGACCACCACGGCCTAAAGCTGGACATCCACAACACATCAAACAAGAGAAAATACACTAGCTCCTGGAAACTTAACAATATGATGCTGAATGAGAACTGGATTCAGGAAGAAATTAAAAAGGAAATTCAAGATTTCCTGAAAGTGAATGATAACGAAAATACAACTTACCAAAATCTCTGGGACACAGTGAAAGCTGTTCTAAGAGGTAAGTTCATAGCTCTTAATGCCTACATCAAAAAAATGGAAACATCAGAAATAAACAACTTAACAATGCAGCTTAAAGCTTTAGAGAAACTAGAGCAATCTGATCCCAAAAGTAGTAGAAGAGAGGAGATTCGCAAAATAAGGGGAGAAATATCTGAAATCGAGATTAAGAAAACGATAGAAAAAATCAACCAGTCAAAAAGTTGGTTCTTTGAAGAAATCAATAAGATTGATACACCCCTAGCTAAATTAACAAAAAGCAGGAGAGAGAAAACCCAAATTAACAAAATCAGAAATGAACATGGAGTTATCACTACTGATACCCAAGAAATCCAGAGAATTATAACATCATATTTCTTATACTTATCATATTTAACTTATACTCTGTGAAGTTTGACAACACAAAAGCGATGGATGAATTTCTAAGTAAACACAACTTATTTTTAAATAGTCCTATAACATATAAGGAAATTGAGGAAGTAATCTTGAATCTTCCCACCAAAAAATGTCCTGGACCAGATGGATTCAGCACAGAGTTCTACCAGACATTTAAGGAGTTAATAATACCAATACTCCTTAAACTGTTCCATCAAATAGCAAAGGAAGAAACACTACCAAATTCCTCCCATGAAGCTAATATCGTTTTAATCCCAAAACCTAATAAAGATTCACTTAAAAAAGAAAACTATAGGCCGATCTCTCTGATGAACACAGACGCAAAGATTGTCAACAAAGTTTTAGCAAATCGGATTCAAAAACATATTAAAAAGATTATTCATGGGGACCAGGTAGGCTTCATCCCCGGCACACAAGGTTGGTTCAACATACGCAAATCAATAAATGTAATTCATCATGTAAACCAGTCCAAAGTCCAAGACCACATGATACTCTCGATAGATGCAGAAAAAGCTTTTGACAAGATCCAACAGCCTTTTATGATCAAAACGCTAGAGACAGTAGGAATGGAAGGAACCTTCATCAATATAATAAAAGCTGTATACAACAAGCCCCCAGCAAGGATTATGCTCAATGGGGAACAATTGGAAGCATTCCCACTTTGATCAGGAACTAGACAAGGCTGTCCACTCTCACCACTTCTATTCAATATTGTACTTGAAGTCTTAGCTGAAGCCATAAGACAAGAAAGGGACATAAGAGGGATTCAAATCGGCAAGGAAGAAGTCAAGCTATCCCTATTTGCAGATGACATGATCTTATACCTAAGTGATCCCAAAAACTCCACCAGGAAGCTCCTGGAACTAATTGAGAAGTTCAGCAGGGTGGCAGGATACAAAATAAATGTGCAAAAATTAGAGGCCTTCCTATATGCCCAGAATGAAAGAAGTGAAAAAGCCTTGAGAGAAACCATCCCATTCACTATAGCCCCTAAAAAATGAAATACCTTGGTATAAACCTAACCAAGGAGGTAAAAGACCTTTACAATGAAAACTTTAAAACCCTAAAGAAAGAAATAGCAGAAGACACCAGAAGGTGGAAAGACCTCCCTTGTTCCTGGATTGGCAGAATCAACATCGTAAAAATGACCATCCTACCAAAGGCAATATACAGATTCAATGCTATACCAATTAAAATCCCAAAGCAATTCTTCAAAGAAGTTGACCAAACAATCTCAAATTCATATGGAGGCACAAAAGACCCAGGATAGCAAAGACAATCCTGAGTAACAAAAACACTGCTGGAGGTATTACCATACCAAACCTAAGTCGATACTACAAATCCATAGTTATAAAAACAACCTGGTACTGGCTCCAAAATAGACACACAGATCAATGGATAAGGATTGAAGACCCAGATATAAGCCCACAAAATTACAGCCATTTGGTCTTTGACAAAGGGGCCCAAAGAATCCAATGGAAAAAGAACAGCATCTTCAACAAATGGTGCTGGCAAAACTGGATCTCCACATGCAGAAGATAAAAGCTGGACCCGTACTTGTCACCATGTACAAGACTTAATTCCAAATGGATCAAGGACCTTGATATAAGGGCAGAGACTATAAATACCATAGTTGAAAGGACAGGGAACTCCCTCGAGCTGATTGGGCTAGGCCAACAGTTCCTAAAGAGACATCCAATGGCACAGTCACTGCTACCAACTCTCAACAGTTGGGATCTTGTGAAATTAAAGAGCTTCTGTTCAGATAAAAAGATTGTAACACGAGCTCAAAGGCTCACAGAATGGGAGAAAATCTTCACTAACCACATATCTGATAGAGCTCTACTGTCCAGAGTGCACAAAGAACTTAGAAAACTAAACATCAAGGAAACCAATGGCCCAATTAAAAAATGGGCCCTGGAACTTAAAAGAAATTTTACCAGGGATGAAATTAAAATGTCTAACAAATATCTTAAAAAATGCTCCACATCCTTAGCCATCAGGGAAATGCAAATCAAAACTTCCCTGAGATATCATCTCACCCCGGTCAGGATGTCAAAAATCCACAATACAAACAACAACAAATGCTGGAGAGGATGTGGAGAGAGGGGAACTCTCCTACATTGCTGGTGGGAATGCAGGCTCATACAGCCACTCTGGCGAGCCGTCTGGAGATTCTTAAAGAAATTAAAGATTGAAATGCCATATGACCCTGCTATCCCACTTTTGGGAATAACCCCCCATGCAGCAGAGGTTCACCTCGATAGCACAAGCATGACCATGTTCATAGCAGCACTATTTACAATAGCAAAGACATGGAATCAACCCAAATGTCCAACAGTTGACGAGTGGATAAGGAAAATGTGGTACATCTATACAATGGAGTACTTAACTCAGCCATCAAAAATGATGAAATACTGGAATTTGCCGGGAAATGGATGTCATTAGAAACAATTATATTAAGTGAAGTATCCCAGACCCAGAAAATTAAGCGCCATATGTACTCCCTAATAGGTGGCTCCTAATACCAAACTCACCCAGCCCATCTTGAGACAGTCATAGGTAACTCTATGTATTACCTACAATAATTGCAAGGATTATGAACAGGAGGGATGGGGTTGGAGGGCCACACCAGAAAGAAGGAGAGAAGTGACCATGTTACAGTAGAGAAAATAGACCTCCATCAAGGACTGCAAGAAAGTAATGTGACACCTAGTTAAGTTCACAGACATTCGTTCCTGATCATTTACAACTAAGGGGGTATGATCTCATCAGAAGGGGAGGGCATATAGTCTGGTAGATCAAAAAGTAACCATTTTGCAAATGGGTGATTGACCCCTCCCATTGCCAAATGCCATATGACCCTGCGATTCCACTTTTGGGTATAAGTATTACATCTACCCTTGAATGTGCTCTTATAATAAGACTCCAGTTTACCAGCTTTTTGCCTCTGGCCAGGGGGTGACATACAGTGCCCATCACGATGGAGCAACAAAACTGCAAAAGAAAGTCAACAAACCACTATCCAGAACTTCAGAGACTCTATATCAACCACCTAGAAGCAGGCCAGACTAACCTCTCCCCATCCTGAAGCTCAGGGACATTTACGGAAGAGGGGGCAGTAAGAGTGTAAGAGCAAAAGGATGGGAGGAGCAACGATTTGCAAGATACTCCACACAAGTTAGGGCCGAAGCAATCCTAATTGGACATTGCATGCCCGGCACAATGTCCAACACACTATTGACCTCACAAAGTCTAGCATCTGCTAAAGGCACCAAGATTCTTGGAGGCAAGGGATTGACAGCCACAGTAGTGTTCCTATACTTAAGGGGAACACAGGAAAGAGTTCAGGGAAAGGCCACTGGGTCCTTGTATGTCATCGGAGAGGAGGGCCCAGAGGAGAGTCAGGCATGCACAAGAAAGGACTCTGGGAATTGGGGTGGGAGGCACGGGGGGATGGGGAGGGAGGAGTGAGGGGAGGGGGAGTAAGGGGTTCGGGGGGAGGAAGAGGGAGGGAGGGAACTGGTGTACCTATTTAGTTTGTATGAGCTGAAATAATAATAAAAATGTATTAAAAAAATAAAGCTAAAATTGAGGACTATCAAAATAATGGCAAGAATAAAATAAAAAAGCTAGTATTGTTTTTAAAAAATCACATGAAACATTTAGAAATAGGAAATGAGAAATCATTAACAGATAAAAGACCAATTAGACATGGCTGAAAAGAGACTTCAAGTGGGGAACAACAGGAGCAAAGGTAACGAGAGCAACAGGATCCTTTCTCGCTTTCATGGGCAACAACATCTTCCTTTCCAGTCCCTGTAGCTTATAGGTAAATGAAAAGTAGAAAGCTGTAAATAGCACATTTCTTAATATTTTATGGATTTATTTGAAGAGGAGAGAGAAAGAGAAAAAACCGGTGTGTCACAGCATACATATGGAGGTCGAGGACAACTTTCAGAAGTTGGTTCTCTCCTTTCATAATGGGGAATCTGGATACAGAATTCAGTTGCCAAATTTATTCTCAGGTGCCTTTATCAAATGAGCCACCTCACCAGCCCATAGAAATATACATCTTTCTACTGATGTCTCTTGGTTTATTTTAATTTGATACTTTATCTGTGTCTGACTATGAAATATAAACATATTGTTCTTATATACCTTCCCCATATATATATATCCCCTCTTGGTAATCTCAATATATCTTTATGCATCTTTTCTTAAGAAGTATAAAGTATTATTTTTATAAACTCGTATTTATAAAGATGAACCAATGGTATATCATAAAATATTTCTTTTCTTGTATAATTCTTTGTTTCCTGTAGAAAATATTTTAAATTTTTCCACAACTTTTTTTAAATACAGGTTGAGTATTCCTATGTTGAAAACTCAGAATTTGCAGTGCTCCAAAAATTGAAACCTTTTCACACTGATGTGACTCTTAGAAATCTAGTTCCTTTTCTTTCTTTTTTACAGTGACCACAAGTGGAAATTCCTCCTGGCTTCATATAATGGGATGCAGTCAGAACACGGATACCTAAGAAGACTTAAGCTCGTTGTGTAGAGTGTATGAAACATGAAGGAATTTTGTGATGACACTTGGATTGCATCAGGATCTCTCATTTAAAAGTATTGCAAACTCCAGTGTCTGTGCACTATTGATTCCCCGTATTTCATGTCAGAGGACTCAGCCTGTGTTTCTCATTACTTCATTTAGAGGTCTCCAATGAAGCTGAAAATATGACCTGAAGTTTTAATGTATTGGTTTCATGACGTATTTATTTTCTTCAAAATTCACATTTTTTTTCTCCCTCTCTCTCCCCTCTCTGTGTCGCCTCCCTCTCTTTCCGCTGTGTCCCAGCCCTCTCTCCCTTTTCTCTGTCTCCTTTTCCAGACAGTTGACACTTCAAGCTGCTGTGCTGCTGGAATCCACCAGGGAGTTTCCTTCTTTCCTGGAGGCTTTCCCTCCTTTTCCATGATTACATCTGATTCCTGTCTCCTGGACTATTTTCACATTCTTTCTTTGTCACCTTGTTTTGTTAAAGGACATCCTAAAATAGTTTCCTTGGCAGTAGAGGCATTCATGAAACCCAGTGGGCCACACAAGCAAAGGACTGTAGGAAGGAGAAAGTATAAAGTGGGACAGCAGTTGGGGGATGGAATTGGGTAGTAAGGCTGAAAATGCAGACATTCATTGTATTTATATGTGAAAGTCACAAAAAATAAAAATATCAATTAAAAGGGACCAGGGAAAGTTGAAAAAACAATGTGTTATTCATGTATTTAGCAGAGTGAGTATGAATTATGAACTGAAAACCTTTTTTCATCAGAATCTTAAGAGCACTTCTATCCTATCTGCTACTTTTACTTATCAAAGCAGAGAAGCCTGATGCCTTTCTGATACTTTATTCTGTTTCCATGTGCCTTCTTGTGTGAAGAGTGAAAGACAATGTGAAATAATAGGCTAATGTATAACTCTTTCTTCATTCACTGACAAGTCAAGTAATTCTGTCACCAAGATCCATGTTGTGTTAAAATATATGCAATTGTATGATAAAAATCACTAAGATAAAACAGAGGCTGTAGTAATATTTGAAGGTACTGAAAGGTAAGTCACAAAACTACTAAATGATGACATTTGTGGAGTATCATCTTTCTAGTAACTTCTCCTCTAAAAGGTATTCCAGGAAAGTGCATCTATTTTTTTTTTTTCAGTTTTGAAACATTCATCCTCATGCCATGTTCAGGCATCTCAAAAATTAGTTGCAAAAAACTTCTTAGCTATAACTTAAATATCAATGGGATCAATTCCCCAATCAAGAGACATAGACTAACAACATGTATTAAAAGCCCCTCCTCCCTCCCTTATTGAGGTTTCCTACTTTTATTACATCTATCTTTGAATGTGCTCTTATAATAAGACTCCAGTTTAACAGCTTTTTGTCTCTGGCCAGGGGGTGACAAACAGTGTCCAGCAGGATGAAGTGAAGGGCATTGCAGGAGCAGCAAAACTGCAAAAGAAAAATCAACAAACCACAATCCAGAACTTCAGAGACTCTATATCAACCACCTAGAACTGGGCCAGACTAATCTCTCCCCATCCTGAAGCTCAGGGACATTTGTGGAAGAGAGGGCAGTAAGATTGTAAGAGCAAATGGATGGGAGGAGCAATGATTTGCAAGATACTCCACACAAGTTAGGGGCAAAGCAATCATAATTGGACTTTGCATGCCCGGCGCAATGTCCAACACACTATTAACCTCATAAAGTCTAGCATCTGCTAAAGGCACCAAGATCCTTGGAGGCAAGGAATTGACAGCCACAGTAGTGTTCCTATACTTAAGGGGAACACAGGAAAGTGTTCAGGGAAATGCCACTGGGTCCTTGTTCGTCATCGGAGAGGAGGGCCCAGAGGAGACTCAGGCATGCACGATTAAGGACTCTCTGGGAATTGGGGCAGGAGGCAATGGGGCATGGGGAGGGAGGGGTGAGAGGAGGGGGAGGAGGGGGTTTGGGGGGAGGAGTTTGTATGAGCGGAAATAATGATAAAAAATGTATAAAAAAAAGCCACAACCTATTAATATGTTGCCTCCAAGAAACATACCTTGCTTTGAAGGATAGACAATCTCAGAGCAAAGGATGTTTTCAGATACTCTAAACACATACAACTAAGAAAAAAGCAGGAGTAGCCATCCTAATATCCAACGAAACAGACTTCAAACCGAAACAAATCATAAGAGACACAGAACAATGCTACTATATACCCATCAAAGGAACAATACATCAAGAACATAATTTTAAGCATATATATGCTTGAAACATAAGCTTATCCACATTCATCAAACATTACAATGCATAAAACAGCAAATTAACCCCAAAAATAATAGTAGTGGATTTCAACACTCCACTCTCACTAATAGGTATGTCAATAAGTCAAAAAGTAAACAGAGACCCACTGGAACTAAACCAAGTCATAAACCAAATGGACCTGATAGATATCTACCAAACATTCCATCCTAACATTTAGGAATAAACATTCTTTTCAGTAGCCCATGGAACTTTCTCCAAAATTGAACACATACTTGTCCACAAAGCAAAGTTCCACAAATACAAGAAAACTGAAATAACCACCTGTAGTATTCCTGATCACCAGGGAATAAAGATGGACATCATAACAAAGCTAACACCAGAAAGCACACAAATTCTTTGAAATGTAATAATATGCTACTGAATGAGGAATGGGTCCAGACAGAAGTAAAAACAGAAATTCAAAAATTCCTGTAACTCAATGATGCGATAAGGCAGTCCTAAGAGGAAAATTTGTAGTGCTCAATGCCTACATCCAAAAAAAAAAAAAAAAAGAAACATCACAATTGAACAACCTAACAATACAGCTCAAAGCATTAGAGAAACTAAACCAAACCAACCCCCAAAGAAACAGATGTGCAGAGATTGCCAGGGTCAGAGGAGAAATAAATGAAATAGAAACAAAGAAAACAACACAAAGAATCAATCAAATGAAAAGCTAGTTTTTGAAAAACTTAATAAGATCAGCAAATCTAGCCAAATTAACCAAAATCAAAAAAGAGAAAATCTAAATTAATAAAATTAGAGATGAAAATGGAGATACTACAACAGATGTCAGGGAAATTCAGAAAATCCTAAGGTCATACTTTAAAAATTTATGCACCACCAAGTTTGACGTGAATTTTTCGATGAATTTTTAAACACATACAACACATCAAAGTTAAACCACAAAGAATTGGATTATTTAAATCATCCTATAATAAGGGATGAAGTTGAAGCAATAATTACGAATCTCCCTACAAAGAAAATTCCAGGACTAGATGAATTCAGTGCAGAATTCTACCAGATATTCAAAGAAAAAGTAATACCAATATGCCTTAAATTATTCCACAAAATAGAAAAACAAAACACTTCCAAACTCCTTCTACAAAGCCAACATTACACTGATCCCAAAATCAAATAAAGACACAACAAAAATAGAAAACTATAGGACAATCTCATTGATGAACACAGATGCAAGGATTCTCAATAAAATTCTAGCAAACCAGATTCAAAAACATATCAAAAAGATCATCCACAATGACCAGGTTGAGTTTATTTAAAAAATACAAGGTTGGTTCAATATATGTAAATCTATAAATATAATTCACCATAAAACAAATGAAATCACAAAAACCATATAATTCTCTTAATTGATGCTGAAAAATATTTTGACAAAGTATAACAATCCTTTATGATAAAGATCCTGGTGAAATGGGATTGAAAGGAATATTTATCAATATAATAAAGGTCATATACAACAAGTCTATGGCACGACTCATCTTAAATGGTGAAAAACTGGAAGCATTCCTACTTAGATTGGGAACTAGACAAGGCTGTCCATTCTCATCACTTTTATTTACCTTTGTACTTGAAGTCTTAGCAAGAGCCATAAGACAAGAGAGGGAAATAAAAAGGATACAAATTGGAAAAGAAGAACTCAAGTTATCACTATTTGCAAATGATACGTTCCTGTACCTCAAAGACCCTAAAGATTATGCCAGGAAACTCCTGAAAGTAATAAATACATATAGCAGAGTGGCAGGATACAAAATTAACATTAAAAAATCAGTGACTTTTTTATACACCAAGGATAAACAAAGTGAGAAAGACCTGAGAGAAATAATACCATTTATCATTGCTCCTAAAAAAAAAAAAAAAGAAATACCTTGGAATAAACCTAACCAAAGATATGGAAGATCTATACAATGAAAACTTTAAAACCCTAAAAAGAGAGATTACAGAAGTCACTAGAAGATGGAAAGACCTTCCATGCTCCTGGATTGGCAGAACTAATATTGTTAAAATGACCATTCTACCAAAAGCATTATACAGATTCAATGCAATACCAATCAAAATTCCAGCTGAATTCTTCACAGAAATTGGTAAAGCAATCTCAAATTTCATATGTGAAAACAAAATTCTACTGGAGGTAGAATTAGACATTAAATTATACTATAAAGCCATATAATAAAAACAACATGGTACTGGCTCCGAAAAAGAGATACAGACCAATGGAGTATAATTGAAGACTCAAATATGAGCACACTCATCTATAATCAATTGATCTTTGATATAGGTGCAAAAAATTCCATTGGAAAAAGGACAGCATCTTCAACAAATGGTGCTGGCAAAACTGGATATTTACATGCAGAAGAATAAAACTGAACTCTTAATTGTTCCCCTGCACAAAAATCAACTCCAAATGGACCAAAGACCTCATTGTTAGACTGGAAACAATAAAATACCTAGAAGAAAAAGCAGGGAATACTCTTGAATCAATTGACCTCGGCCAGCATTTTCTCAATAGGATCACAAAGGCACAGAGAATAAGTCAAACAATAAATGATGTGGAACTATATGAAATTAAAAAGATTTTGCCAAGCAAAAGAGACTATTAATTGAGCAAAAAGGCAACCTTCAAATGGGAAAGTATCTTCACTAACCACACATCCAACTAACATCCAGAGTACACAAAGGACTTGAAAAACTAAACACCAAGGAAGTAAACAACAAAATTAAAAAATGGGCTATAGAATTGAAAACTTTTCACAAGACAAAATTCAAATGTCTAACCAACATCTCAAAATTTTTTTCTAACTCACTTGCAATAAAAATCACCATGGCAATAAATGACCACCAGTGTAATAGTGACATGAGTATCAAGGAGACAACCAATGTTTTGCAATTGAACTCAAGACCTGCTTGTCAGAACGGAACGCATTCCTGTTACTGTTAGCTAGAGAAAGGACCTTAAAAAGTAAAGGAAATAGATTAATAGGGAAAAAACAGACAACAAACCTGTAGGAAGGAAGGCAGTGCATCAAACTACTCTCTAAATAGCTGTTATTATATCCATAGATTTGAAGAACACTAAACACTCAGCCTAGAACTAGTCTTCTTCTACAACAGAAGTAGAAGATCTCAACCCCCTGAGAGGATGGAGTCAAGGGCAGTAGAACAGTGAAGTGGACGGCAATGCCCATCCATAATGCAGAGTTTAAGGTTAGCATTTTTTACTGTTTCTCTTGAAGACTTTTAAAGGTGTTTATGGGACTGAGTAGCTAGCTCAGTTGGTAAAGATCTTTGCTGTGCACGCATGAGGACCTGAATTTGATCCCAAGAACCCACACATAATAAGCCCTGTAGAGTCAATATTGTGGAGGTAAAGATGGGCTGATCCTTGGGGTTCACTAACCACCCTGGTCCAATCTGTGAGCTCCAAGTCCCTGTCTCAAAAGATAAGGTGGAATACTCCTGGGGATGACACTTATACATTTATTTTAGAAAATTAGGATAAAATATTTTGTTTGCCATTTCTGATATCCTTCCTTCCCTTTTCTTTCCCCTTCTCTTCTTGAGATCTTGCCTCTATATTCTTGTGTACACACATGCACTATTCCCATGGACACACACACACACACACACACACACACACACACACACACACACACACACGAGTCGATTAACTGTTTACTTGTCCCATTATTTCTGGTGAGACTTCTGCTGCTATTTAAATATCTATTGATCCTTTCCTGAAACATAAATGGTTGTTTCTTCTGACTGCTTTCAGGGGTTTCTCTTCATTTTTGGTTTTCAGAAGTGTCACTTTATTGAATCTGGGAGCCAGGGTTAGTGCTGAATTTTTTAGAGCTGTAAATTTACAGCCCACACCAAAAATTGGAAATTTTTGGTCATTATTTCTTAAAATGTTTCCTTTGTCTTTCCTTCTATGAACTTACTGTTTGTTCATAGCCTGAGTTTCACAGCCCCACCTCACTTCTCTGCAATGAAAATAGAATAAGCTCCTCTTCCATTACTGCATCATGACCTGAACAATTAGGGAATTTATTCTAGCTTATGAATCTCTAGGTTATATAGTCCGTTATAATGGCAGCAGGGTTCATATCAACCTCAGTGGCCAGGGGAACCTGGCCACACTCCATATATCCACAGGAAGAGAGCTGAGAGAGAGGGGGGCATACTTTGCAGTTTGCCAATTTGGCAAATATTGAATCAGCTCTCTCTCAAGCCGATCCACCAGTTGAGAATTTGATCTCATTGACCATGGGCTGGATCTTCCCACATCAATTAGATGATCAATTAGATAAAAAGAGACTTTATCAAGCTGACAGTTAAAGCAAACCGTCACTCATCTATTAAGCGTCTCGATGCTCTGAAGTTTCATTTCTTGTATGTCTTTAATTATTGTACTTAAGAAAACAGGTCTGTTTTCAAGCTTGGTGGCTTCTCTTGACATCCCCTTCTGCCATCCAGCTCACCACATGAATTTTCAGATAATTTAATCTTCAGTTCAAGAATTTTTTTCATGGTTTATTTCTCTGCCGAAATGTCCTATCTTGTCCTTCATTGTAAAACGTATTTTCCTTTACAATATTGTATAAAGCTTTAAAAGATACCTTAAATCTTTATCTGCTAATTTCAACAGCTTGATTGTTTCTGCTTTGTTCAGGTATTTTTATGAAAAATGCGTCATATTTTCATTTTCTTGTTTCTACTATGCAGAGTAATTTTGGATATGGTGAGCACAAGGTGTAGTGAACTGGATTCTGTTACATCTTCCAAGGAGTATTACTTTTCTTTTATGTTGGCAGTTTGTTGGACTCAAACTGTAAATTCCTGTTTTGTGGACAGCAGCTCAATCTCAGATATGTTACTGCACCTTTAAGGCATTTAGGATCTGCCTACAAAGAGTATAGTGGTTACCTATACTGTACTCAGTTCTGATTCTTTGGGAAATACAGTGACCTCTGTACAGTCAACTGTGGTCAGCTAAAAGCTGAGCTACCATGGGAAATTCACTATGTCATTTCCTTTTCTCAATGATAGCCTCTCTCGAGACTCAGTTTTAGTTTTATTCAACTCCCATATCCCCGGGACAGTTGAGTTTTCTTGTAATTATTACTGTTTTCCTATTGTTCCTAGTGTAACATTATTATCTGTGAGGGCCAGTCTAGAAGCAGCTGAATTGTGCCTTTCTGTAGTCAACCACAATTGTGGAAGGTATTAATTTTCTTTTTAACTCGACCACATTCTCCATTATGAGTAAGGGTAACTCTTACAAACCAGGAAGAAAGGCGCATTACTCCATTATGGTAGTATTATATTATTTCCATCCAAAAAATGAAATTTTACATTGATACAGGAGAGTAGAGAGAAATGAACTCTATAGAGACCGTTAAATCTCAGAAGGATGAAGCAAAGTTGACAGGTACACGGAGAGCAGCCACACTACAGAACAGGGCTAACCTAGTCCTGCTGAAGGACAGCTCTGAATAGCTTCTGTAACCACGTACAGAGACAGGGAAGGAGGCTCAGTGGAGCTTACTCGGTCCTTACCTATCCTTGTGAATTCTCATGGGCAAGACATATGCTCCATACTGACAGAAACGCTTGTATTGGGTGAGTCACTTCCTCTTCTGGTCTTATTACCTGATAGACCATGAAAGAAATAAATTAAACATCTTTAATTTTTTACTTCTGAAAACTTACACAGCTGAACAGAAATTAAATAAAACATGAACATATTTCAAATACATAAAATCTGGTAGTCCACATAGAATCTGTGCCACCTGAGAATCCAATTTAGAGGGGAGTAAAAAATAAAATGAGAGCCTGACGCGGCTCAACTTGGCGTCCTGATTGCGTCTCAATCAACCCCACGCAGCTGCTTTACAATAATACCCTGGAGGGAGAAGTCCCAAGCCTGGCAGGGGCTCACTACTGCAGCAAGGGCAAATCCTCACCGCAATGAGCACACCCATTCCCTTTCTGTTTTCTTTTTATTTATTTACAGTGACACCCCCCTCCCAAATTCTCAGAGAGTGCTTTGGCAACAAATTGTCTTTCTTTTCAAAATGTTTATTACTGCTATTTTAATTTTGTTATTTTAATTTTGGTTGATTATCCCCAACCCTCTCATCTCCCTGCCCTGCTTTCTTTTAACCTCCCCACCTCCCCTTGATTTCCTCTTCCATTTTGTCCCCTTCCCCCTATAAACTTAGATACTTTATTTACTTATTTTCCTGCATCATGGGTCCCTTTCTAGTTTCCTGGCCTATTTATAAACACCCATTGCCATAAAGATATATTTATATAAAAATGAGAAACTAGGATCTACATATGAGAGAGAAACTGTGATTTCTGTCATTCTAAGCCTGGATCACTTAATTTAGCAATATATTCAATTTTTATTCATTTTCCTGAAATTTTCATAACTCCAATATCTTCACAGGTGAATGAAATTCTATCATTGCACGTGCATCTCACTTTGACCCTTCATTCACCTGTTGCTTCTTACACTACCTGGCCACTGTGAATAGAACATCGATAAACATGATGTGCAAGAGTCTTTGTAGCAGGATGTGGCGTACCTTTGGGTAAATGCCCTGGAATGGTAAAAATGGGTCATTTGGCAGTTCTATTTTTTTTTTTTGAGACACTATCACACTAATTTCCATAGTGGACACAACAGCCAACTAGAGAATTCCCTCTTTTGTTATTCTTGTTAGCATTTATTGTCATTTGTTTTCTGAATGGTCACCATTCTCATTGGGGAAGATAGAATCTTAAAGTAGTTTTAACTTGCATTTCTCTGGTGATAATATCTAGAGATATTGAGCACTTCTAAAAACCTTTATGGGTTATTTGCATTGTCTTTTTTATTATTTATTCAATTGTGCGTATATGCGTGTATGTATGTGTGTGTATGTGTGTGTGTGTAGAACCATGGGTGTATTCGGGAACCACCATGGACGCCTCCACCTCCTCCTTGTTTACTCTGTCCCGGGATTCACAGGCTCCGCTCTACCAGGACCAGAAACGCAGGTGGTCCCCTGCTTCCGCCCAGCATCTAGGATCTGAACTCAGGACCCTCCGCCTGTAAGGCAGAGGCTTAACCCCTGAGCCACCTCTCCAGCCCCTGCATTGTCTTTTGAAAGCTATCTGTTTAAATAATTGATCCATGAAGTGGGTGGAGGCTTTGTTTCTTTGGTACTTAATTTTTGCAGTTCTTTTTATCTTTTAGATATTAGCCCCATGTCTGAGGCATAGGTGACAAATATTTTCCCTCATTCAGCAGGTTGTTTATTCTGTTAATAGTTTGCCGTGTAGAAGCTTTTTAATTTCATGGAATTCCATTGAATTCTTGATGCTATTTCCTGGGCTATTGTAGTTTTTATTTAGAAATTTTCTGCCTATACTTAACGTCGTGTTGTTTTTCATAGGTTTTTCCATTAGCGGTGTCAACATTTCTGCCTTTAAATTAAGGTTCTGGCCCTGTTAGAACAGATTTTGAGTAGAGTGAGAGATATAGATCAAAGATTTTGAGTAGGGTGAGAGATCTAAATCAAATTTCAATCATCTGTGGGTATTCAATTTGCCAAGATAATTTATTGAAAAGGTGCATGTTTTGACACTTTTATCAAAAATTATGTGTTCATAAGTATGTGAGCTGATCTTTGGTTCTTCTGTTTCCACACATTGGCCTACATGTCTGTTTTTGTATTGGTTCTATGTTGTCTTTGTCACTATGGCTCTGGAGAACAGTTTGAGGTTAGGTAAAGTATGTCCTCAGCTGTGCTGTCTACTTAGGGTTGCTTCAACTACCTGTGGTCTGTTGTATTTCTGTATTAATTTTAGTATTTTTTCTACTTCTGTAAAGAATATCACTGGAATTTTGATGGGGATTACATTAAATCTGTAGTTGCCTTTAGGGTAGCATGTCCATTTTCACAGTTTTGGTTCTATCAATTCAGGAGCATAGAAAATGTTTTTAAAAGTGTGTGTGTGTGTGTGTGTGTGAGAGAGAGAGGAGAGAGAGAGAGAGAGAGAGAGAGAGAGAGAGAGAGAGATGCATGTCATAGTATAGGTGGAGGTGAGAAGTCAACTTTGCTTCTACCATGTGGGCTTCCAGGATCAAATTCAGGTCACACATCTTACTCATATACATCTTACCCACTAAGCCATCTCACTAGTCATCTAGTATCTTCGATTCTTGTTCTCAGTGTCTTAAAGTTTCCATTGTAGATATCTTTCACTTAGGTTTATTCCTACATATTTTTGAGGCTATTGGGACTTTTCTACTGATTTCTTTCTCAGACAATTCATTGTTGATACATATAAAAGGTACTCATTTTGTAAGTTGATTTTGTATGCTTCCATTTTTCTGAAAGTATTTATTAGATCCACAAGGGTTTTGTTTGGGGGGGAACTTTGATGTGTAGAATCATATTACCTAAAAATAGTGATAGATTAACTTCTTTCTTTCCAATTTTTATCATTTATAACTTCCTTTTGTTACATTACTCTAAGACATCAAGCACTATATTGAAAAGGAGTGGAAAAATGGATACCCTTGTTTCATGCCTGATTTTAGAGGAAATGGTTTGTTCTTAATTTCTTCAGGACTTTTATAATGAAGATATGTTCAACTTTGTCAAGCAATTTTTCCGTAACTTTTAAGATGATTATGTGATTTGTTTTTAAGACCATTAATACGGTATATGTTCATTGATTTGTGTGTGAACTATCTTTGTGTCCTTCAGATGGAACCAACTTGGATGTGGTATATCTTAATGTGATGTTGAATTCATTTTTGAGTATTTTGTTGAGAGATAGGTCTGAAGTTTTTTTGTGTATGTCTCTCTCTCTCTGTATTTAACTGCCCAACTGAATCATAGATAAGCAAGCTTTGTAAATGAATTTAGTGTATCTCTCCACTTTTTATTTTATAGAACAGTGTGCTAAGTATTAGATCTTCCTTAAAAGTACAACTCAGGAATGTATCTTCAAAATTTGGAATAATTAAACAGCATATCCATCTGGCCCTGGACTTTTCTTTGTGGAAAAATTTTCAATCACTGTTTAATCTCCATGTGTGTTATCAGTCTGTGTAGACTGCTTTAAGCTTTTCCCCATTAGAATGATGTTTGTCTTACGCTTGCTATATATAGCCTTTACTGAGTTAAGATATGTTCCCCCCATTCCTGCTTTCTCCAGACCTTTTATCATGAAGAGAAATCAAATTTTGTCAAAGGCTTTTTCAGTAGTTACTGAAATAGTCAATGGTTTTTGTCCTTAAGTCTGCTAATATAGTGAACCACTTTACTGATTTACATATGTTAAACCATCCTGCACTTCTGGAATGAACTCAACTTGGTCATGGTGTGTTTTTTTTATATGTTTCTGGATATGGTTTGCAAGTATTTTATTAAGAATTTCTGCATCTGTGTTCTTTAGTGAGATTGGGCCATGTGATAGTTAATCCTGGGTGTCAACTTGACACACCCGGCATTAACTAAGATGAGCAGAGACCACCTGAAGAGATTATCTGGATAATACAAAGATGGCCCTAGATCTGATCTGGACCTCCCCAGATCTCCATATATGTGTGTGTGTGTGTGTGTGTGTGTGTGTGTGTGTGTGTGTGTTCATTCTGTTGATTCTGTGACTCTAGAGAACCCTGACTAATACAGCCTATAATTCTCTCTTTTATGTATCTTTGGAATCAGAATAATACTGGCCTTATAGAATGAATTTGGAAGTATGTCTTCTTTTTCTATTTCATGAAATAATTTTAGTAGTGGCATTGTTCGTCTGTGAAAATCTGATAAAATTCTGCAGTGAATCTGTCTGATCCTGGACTTTTGTTAGTTGTAATTACAGTTTTTATTTCATCATCTGTTTTTGTCCTAAGTTATCTATTTCATCTTAATTTTGGTAGATTGTATTTGTTTAAAAATGCATCTGTTTCTTTTAGATTGTCCAATTTAGTTGAGTAGAAATTTTTAAAATATGTCCTTATGGTTTTCTGGATTTCTCCAGTATGTGTTGCAATTTCCCCCTTTTCATTTCTGATTTTATTGGTTTACAGATTCTCTTTACAAGTTAATGTGCTAAGTGTTTGTCGATCTTGTTTAACCTTTCAAATAATCAATTAATTTTATGTAGATTTTTTCAGTACCATTTCATTGATTTCTGCACAGATCTTGGATATGTCTTCCCATGTACTGCTTTTAGGATTGGTTTACTTTTATTCTTCTAAAGCTTTCAGATGCAACATGAAGACATTTGTGATCTTTTTTTAACGTAGGCATTTAATGCTATAAACTTTCCTCTCAGAACTGCTTTTAATGTGTCCCATAAATTTTGATAGGTTGTATCTTTTCATTAGACTCAAGGATTTAAAATTTTCTATTTTATTTATTCCTAATCCACTTTTCGTTCAGGGATGTGTTATTTAACGTGTACTTTTATATTGTTTCCTTTATTATAGATGTTTTAACTAAATTCCATAGTGGTCAAATAATATACTGGGTATAATTTCAATTTTTCTGTATTTGTGGTGACTTGTTTTGTGTTCTGATATATAATCTATTTTTGAGAAAGTTCCATGGGCTGTTGAAAAGAATGCATATTTTTTAGTATTTGGGTGAAACGTTCTGTAAATATATAACAAGATCCATTTGAACTATTGTTTCATTTACTTTAAATGTCTCTATTTGGTTTTTGGCCTGCTGACCTGCCCAGTGGAGTGTTAAAGTCTCCTACTATCACTGTATTTAGGTTGATTAGCTGTCTTACTTCCTGTAGTATTTCTTTGATGAATTTGGCCACGTTTATTCAGTGCATAACCTCAACCAGAAGGTAACAACCATTTTTATCTCTTATGGTTTGTTTTAGTTTGAAATCTATTTTGTTTGATAGCAAGATGGAAATTCCTGCTTTATTCTTGTTTCCATTTGTTTGGAGTATGGTTGGTCTTCCTTTCACACTGAGATAGTGTCTGTATTTCATGGTGAGGTGTCTTTCGCAGAGGTATTGATGGGTCATGATGTTCCATCCAACCTGTAAGTTTGTGTCATTCACTGTTAGAGTTGAGGCCACTGACATTTAATGTTGTTATTGAAAGATGTCTAATGGTTCCTGTCATTTTATTACCTTTTAATGTTTACACTTACTTTCCTTCAATCAGCTCTTACACAGATATTTGTTCCTGGTAACTTCTTTGATATATTTATCCTTCTTTTTCCATCTTGAGTATTCCTTCTAGTATTCTCTGTAGCCATGATTTAGTAGCTATAGAGTCTTTTAGCCTGATTCTGTCTTGTAATAGATGAAACATCTATTATGATCACTAATTTTCTTGAATATATTAATTTAGATTGGCATTTATGTTTGTTCATAATTGTATTATTTCTCTCCAAGTTCTTCTGGCTTTTACAGTTTGCATTGAAAAGTCAGTTATTTTGATGGGCTTGTTTTTATATGTGACTTGGTCCTTCTGTCTCACAACTCTTAAGGTCTTATCTTTAATGTATATAATGTGAATATATGTCATGGGGTGTTTCTTGTTTTGTCCTGGGCATTTGAGGTCTTATATAACACCTGGATCTGAAATGGGCATCTCCTTTCTTAGGTTAGGGAAATTTTCCTCTATTATCTCCTTAGTTATGCACTAGATAGGTCTTCCTGCTGTATATCTGCTTCTGTGATACCCATGAACCATAGGCTAGGTCTTTTGATGGTGTCCCAAAGTTCCTACATGTTCCATTCATGCATGTTTTTCAATTTATCAATTTGTTTGATTGACTTGCCAACTTCTCCCATCTTGTCTTCCAATTCTGATTCTCTGTCATCTACATGATCAGTTCTATCTTTGAGACTCTCTACTGAATTTTTAGTTGTACTGCTTGAGTTTATCAAGAGCTATTTCTATTTGTGCTTTTTCCCCCCAGTGCTTCCACATTTGTTTGCAAATGAATTTGAATTTTTTCCAGTATTTCTAAATTTTTCAGATCTTCATTGAAAGACCCTGTTACCTGGGCTCACAGGCCAGTCCCCAGGGAAGACAAAGCAAGGGGAGAAGCTCCATAGGCTTGCCTTGGTATGGCGTGGTTAAAACCTCCCAGCACCTGGGACCACAGGCAACTTCCAGCGAGGGTTAGAGCAAGGGATAGAGTGGTGCCCTGCAAGCCTGGCCCAGAGTCCCAAGGTTGAAAGCTCCAGCACTTGGGAGTGAGATGAAAAAGCGGTACTCTGACCCCTGTGAGGCTGGGGGATCCTAGCTTATGCGGACAGTAGTGGATCACTTCTGTCCTAGGTTTTAATTTAATGTGATGATCTGTTGCTCATACATTGGATTTAAAAATTTTGATATGAAAGCCATAAAGCATTGAGTATAACATCCTACTGTGTATGTAAAAACAGGCATATTAACAGATAGCTGTGTATGAAAGACTGCATGACAGACATTACCTCGAGGGTAGAGACTACAACTACAGATCACAGCAGGGAAAAGGCTTTTCATAATTATCCTGTAATCCACTTACTTTAACTTTAGAAATGTGGATTGCTGGGTACAAACTCTCACCATATATGTCAGTCACTCTACCAGCTGCACCTGCAACATGACTGTGGGTTTAAGATGCACAGCCACTGCATCCTCGTTTTCTCTAAGCCTCTCCAAATGAGTGGCAAGCGATACAACCCTTCCAATAGAATTATTTCCACTGATTTCATTTGGCCCAAACAGATAAATTACTTCTGCCAGTTAACTTAACAGGTTGCAAGGATTCTGTTACATCAGGGGCACAGCCATCTGCCCCGTGCTTGTGGGAAAGGGAGAAACCCAAAGAGTAGATAGAGTTCTATCTGAGAAGTTTCAGCAAAGTCCCAATTAAAGGGAACATTCTAAATATCCATAGAAGTGGAAACCAGGCATCTCAGTTAGAGTGTGCATTTTGATTAAAAAAAAAAAACTAAGTTGTGCCTTATTCTGAACATGTGTATATAAGATATATCACAGAAGAGTTTTCTCTCAAAGCAATTAGCATTGTGGAATTGGACTTAAACAATTATCTTTGTTCTCTAGCATCGTGGAAGCAAAGGGAAAGTACAGTAGATCCACTTTTAGTTTATATTTTTAAAAACCCATGAGGAAGTTTTGTGCAACTGAAGGATCCAAGAGAGTGGGTTTGCCAGCTGGAACCACTGAGGAAAGGACTCTCAGCGGTAAAGCAAATATGTGTCCTGAGAAAACAGCAAGTCCATGTTGTAGGCTCAGTGGAATTTGCTTAATAAGTTGCACATTTGACATTGTAGGTCAGTTCTTCAGATGCCAGGAGACATAACTTATTATATAATCACATATTTGTTCTTGTTGTAAAACGAATATTGGGGAACGACAATCACTGGTTTCCAAAAGCCTGCTCTGTTCAGCAGTTGAGGTGAGCATTTGTCAGAGGTACATTTTAAAAGCTGAGCCTGGCCCAGGGGACTGGCCAATTACCTTTGCAACTTCTCTGTGGGGCTCAGCCAGCTCTTCGCAACAGACTGAGAGCCTGGGAAACAGGAAAAGATGTCTGATATTCATCTGAGGCAGAAAGACAAGCAGCTAGAGGACTGAGTTTTTCAGCTTACAGATTTCTGCTTGGCCACAGATTTTTTTTTTCAGTCACCAAAACATGCTAATTATTCTTTGGGATAAGGAAAAATCTTTTGAAATCTAGTGGTCTTTTCTCTACATTATGGTTTTGCCCATACCCATATCCAAATCCATATATTTGGTTCTAAATTCTTGAAAGACTTCTTCCATAAAGGGCAAACCTTGCAATTTTCCAAAAGAGCCTCTTGGTTTATGTGTTTTGATTTTGACATCAAATTCAGATTTTCTTCTAGAATTTGAATGTTTTTGCGTCAGAACAGGGAAATGCATGTAAATTATCTGATCTGCTTCTGGAAAACACCTGGAAGTGAACTTCCCATGATACTTACTGGGGAGGTGATTTGAAGAGGATAATTGCCATTTGATAGGTGACATTTATTTTTTTCTATATCAAAATGGAAATGCTTATTTTTCTTGGAACTAGGCCAAATATATGTTGATCTAAGAAGAGAATGCTCCTTTCTTAAGTCTGGTTATATGGCAATCCAGCAACACACGTTTGACTGATTTAAAATTGCTGTACCCATGTGCAATTTTTCCCAGGTATTAGAGAATGAAGGCGAAATAGCATGCTCAGCATGAGGTTCCACATCTAGGGTCCTAAGA
The DNA here is from genome assembly GCA_023101885.1 of Typhlomys cinereus. Taxonomy (NCBI): domain Eukaryota; kingdom Metazoa; phylum Chordata; class Mammalia; order Rodentia; family Platacanthomyidae; genus Typhlomys; species Typhlomys cinereus. Next base: position 469,323 of record JALPQD010000608.1, on the reverse strand, counting down.
AACTAAAACACCATGCTATGTTTTCATTCAGAGATAAAATTTACTAAAACTTTACTATGTACAGGTGCCATTAGTTCCATCACAGAATTTTCATTGCAGCAGCTTCTAGAAAAGCATATTCTGATAAGGGGTTTTGCAGGTAGCAGGAAGACTTCAGTTTCTTGAACAGTAAAGACATGCATCCCTCACAGAGTAAGGAGACAAAAGTGGGTCAGAAGGGGGTAGCACTGCGTAACTGCCATCCTCCTCCATGCCATGCTTTCGTCTTCGGGATGGAAGGCAGAAGCACATCCAGACACAACAGCATATGGTGACACCACTCACCAGTACTCAGTTGCCCTTGAAGGCTGCTGGTCCCTCCTGGTGTGGAAGGAAATCACTTTTAGCAAGGAACAACTTCTAGAAGCCCTCCACATGTCCTGATAGCATGCGTTCTGAAATGGGTCATCTGCCCATCCTAAAGCAACCAGGCACGAGAGAGAAAGAACACTATGATTAGCTGAAGCCAAACAGGGCTGAACCACAGAGTTGGGACACAGTCATGTCAGAGAATGACAGACATCCTCTTTGCTCCATCAACAATGAAGGAGAAGGCAATAATGTTTGGTAAGCAGCCAAAAGCATTACCCATGTATCTCCATTTTCATATGAAGAATCCAAGTTCACTTGTAAATGGTGGAATATAAAAATTTATAAATATATTTACTGCAAAGCCTTATCCAAGTCTGCCTCAATCTCCTGATATGACAGAAGTCTCTTTTGTAGTTAAGTAGATTTGAGTTTCTCAGCCCAGATCTAATTGAAAAGTCTCTTTTAAGAAAAATGAAGCAATTCCAAAATGATGTTACTGCAAACGCTTATTAACAATACAAGAATATCTCCATATTGGAAAAAATTCTGTCAGTGTCAGACCATGTGGATGTCATAGACCATACAGAATTTGCATCCTTCTTTGTGTGAGTAAACACTATGGCCTACTTGTATGCCTGCTTAATCACAAAGGGCTTGGCTTTAGGTTCCTTTACTTCTTTCAAACTTTTTTCAGTACAAATGAGAACGAGGCCTTTGAAAAACTGAAAGACAAGAGTAGGATCTAAGTGGATGTGCAGATATGGTAACTGATCCGCTGTAGGTATCTTTTTAAAAAATTAAGAAGTCTAACAGAAAGGCTTCTTCTTAACCTATAAAGTTAAAAAAAAGTTTGTGGAAAGGTTAGAAATCACTAATAATTGAATGTTTGAACATACTAAGATCAAAGAAATTCACTTCAAAGTTTTGCATACATGAGCTGTGTATGCATGTTTGCATATGTACCGTCACATGTGTGCCCATGGAGGTCCAAGAGTGACATCAGGTGCTTCCCTTCAGCCACCTCCACTGTTTATGTTGAACCCAGAGTTCACTGATTTAGCTAGGCAGCTTACCTTGGGAATCCTCTCTTTCTGTATCCCAAGATCTGGGATTACGGAAGAGGTTACCATGTGCACCTAGTATTTTATGGGGATTTTGGGGATCCAGTTCAAAGAAATTCTTTAAAGAATAATCTTCAGGTCTTTATGGAGATTAGCATTGAGGCTACATTAAAAAAATTGGGGGGGGAGGGAACAAACTGAAAGCCAGTAAAATCAATAACATCTACAAGGCTACTGTGATAATATGTAACTTGGAATCTCCTTGTGATATTACTAAATTGACAATATATTTAGAGCTTGTTAGACTAGGGACATGTAAGAAATGTAACAAGATTAATAAAATCACAGAATCAATCTGTTATTAAAAATCAAAGACTACATTTGAAACGAACTAAAACCAAAAATCAAAAGTAAAAAATTATTTGTTGCTGGTTCTATTCAATTTACTTACAGACACATTTTAAGAAACATGAGAGTCAATTAATTTAAAAAATTATTGTTGACCTTTATGGAAGAAGCCATTCCACTTGAGCTTCCTCAGTAAATAAAAAAGTTGCTAACTCATGATCTTTTCTGATTTAGGTTTCTGATTAATTTTTGTTCTGGTGTCTAGGAAAAAAGTTGTAATAATTACACCAGATTTTGAAATTATATTACTTAATACCAGGAAATATCTAAATTGCCTTTAATTTGTAAGAGGAACTATTATTCTATTTTCATAGGTGGATAACTGCCAGATAGTGCCTGCTGTTATAAACAGTGCTTGCTATTTGGAATAGGGGAGACAAAGAATAAGCCAGGTCTCCTCAACACAAAGCAATGTTACTTCCACTCCACTATAACCTTGTCTTTCCTGAATGATGAAAACATGTCCATTGAAAGAATAATGGTGACTTGGATCCAAAAATGAAACAAACAAAAACTTAAGAAATGAACCCTAGATAGACAAGCACCAACTCAAAAGCACAAGTGAAATTAAAACCATAGAAATCTTTAGAGAGCAATTTAAACAAAACTAGAAAAAGAAAAATTAACTATTACAAATATGTTTGAAATATTTTTTAAAAGAAGACATGATTAAACATTCTTGAATGAATTCCAAGGGAACACAAACACATGAATAAGAAAGTTAATTTAGGATATAAAAACAAAATTTAATAAAGAGACAAAAAACAGTGAACGTAACTGAGATGATAAGAGAAATAAAAAAATTCAGTGGATAACCACATATCTGATAGAGCTCTATTATCCAGAGTACGCAAAGAATGTAAATAACTAAACACCAAGGAGATGAATTGTCCAATTACAAAATGGGCCTCGGAACTCTGAATAAACTTTTCCAGGGACGAAATTGAAATGTCTAACAAATATCTTAAAAAATGCTCCACATCCTTAGCCATCAGGGAAATGCAAATCAAAACTTCCCTGAGATATCATCTTACCCTGGTCAGGATGGCAAAAATCCACAATACAAACACCACCAAATGCTGGAGAGATGTGGAGAGAAAGGAACTCTCCTACATTGCTGATGGGAATGCGGGCTTATACCACCACTCTGGAGATCAGTATGGCAATTTCTAGAAAAGTTGAAGATTGAAATGCCATATGGCCCTGCTATACCACTTCTGGGAAATTCACTACAGTGACATGAGCATAGCCATGTTCATTGCAGCACTATTTACAACAGCAAAGTTATGGAATCAACCCAAATGCCCAACAGTTGATGAACAGATAATGAAAATGTGGTACATTTATACAATGGAATACTACTCAGCCATCAAAAAAGATGAATTAATGAAATTTGCCAGGAAATGGATAGAATTAGAAAAAATTACATCTAGTGAAGTATTCCAGACACAGAAAGTTAGATACCATATGTACTCCTTGATAGGTGGATCCTAGTTCCAAACTTACTTAATGACATATTCAAAGGCAAATCTCTGTAATACTTACTGTAATCATAAAGATTATAATCAGGAGGGAAGGGACATGTAAATAGTGAGGTATCTGGTGCAGCTCACTCTCACTTCCCTTCCTGGTCACTTGCAACTGAACAGGTTTGATCTCACCAATCATGGAGGGTATAAGGACTGGCAGATAGATGGTAACCATCACGCAAATAGGACACTGACCCTCCCTGCCCACTGCTGTGTCCTACTCCTATTCTTCCATCTACCTTTGAGTCTCCTCTTATATTAAGATCTTCATTTAAACAGCCTTTTATCTTTGGTTAGGAGATGACCTTTGATACCAATCAGGATGCAGCCAAGGGCGGTGCAGGAAAATCAGTGTTATTGAAAATAACAAACCATAATTCAGAACACCAAAGACCTACATTAATCAATCACCTGGAACCAGAGCAGCCAAATCTCTCCCCATCCTAAAGCTCACGGAACCTTGTGCAAGAGGGGGCAGCAAGATTGTAGGAGCCTAAAAACGTGGAGGACCAACGATATGCAAGATACTTCACACAAGTTAGAGCTGCAGCAGCCAGAATTGGACTTTGCCTGACCTGCACAATGGCTGACGTGTCAACAACCCCCCAAAGTCTAGCATGGATCACAGGGGAGAAGGCTCCAGGCAGTGGGATCCTTAGAGGCAAGGGATTAACAATCATAATAAAGTTCCCATACTAATGGGGAGCTATGCCACTGAGTCCTTACCCCTCACTAAGGTGGAGAACTCAAGAGAGAGGTTTGGCATTCACATAAAAGGATGCTCCAGGGGATGAGAGGGAGGAAGGGAGAGGCACTAGGAGGGCGAAGGGAGGGAGTAGAAGGGAAAAAGGGAAGCGAGTACAAGGGTGGACGATTGGGGAGGGGTGGAAGGAGGGAGAGGACGGGGCACCTATTGAGCTTGTATGATTAGGAAAAAAAAATAAAATGTGAGAGAAAAAAATTCAGTAAAAATCCACACCTACAGAATGGATCATGTGGAGAACAGAATATCAGGGCTTGAAAACAAAGTAGAGGAAACAAACGACGATCATAATTTCTTAGAATATTTTATTTTTGCTTATATGAGAGGGGGGAGGAAGGAAAGAAAAGAAAGAGACAGAGAGAGAGAGAGAGAGAGAATTCATAGTTTCCATTGCACATGGATGGCTATTAGGGGACAACTTTCAGAGTCACTTTTCTCCTTCCACCATGTGGATTTTGAGAATTAAATCAGTCACCAGGTTTGCAAACAGGCATCTTACCCATTGTGCCTGATCAGTGATAAATTTGAAAAATAGATAAACAGAGCATGCAGCACCTGTAGAGCACCAAGGAAAGACAAAGTGTATAAATTATGGACAAGGAAGAATTTCATGCAAAAGGCATAGAAAATGATTTCAATAAAACTATAGAAGAAACTTTTCCAAATATAGGGAAAGAGATAAACCAATCAGATAGAACAACAGAAAGTTAGGACCAGAAAAGAAACTCCCAAGACATATATTTAGTTAAAACCATAATATGCAGAACACAGAACATATACTGCAATCTGTGAAAAGGGACCACATGTAAGTCACATAAGAAACAGGTAGACAGGAATAATAACTGATTTTTCAATGGAAAACATAGAAGCAAAAAGAGAAAGATGTATTTCAAGTTCTGAAAAACCAGTGCCAACTTAGACTAGTAATACCCAGCAGAAACTATCTGTCATAATTAAAGGGGAAAATTTTTTCTGTCATGAGCAGGATAAGTGAAATTTATGACCACTAAGCTAGATAAGACTTTGGACTAAAAAAGAAAAACAAGTACATTCAAGAAGTTCCAGGAAAATTACCAAAGGGTGCCACAAACAGTAATCAAGCAAATGAGGATTAGAAAAAGACAATACAATACAAACACAACAAAATGACAATGACCAATATGTATTTTTGAATAATTGTGAATATTAGTGATCATGATACCCCAGTCAAAAGACAAGAGACTAACAGACTGGATTAGGAAAAAAAAAAAAAGGGAGGGGGTCCTTCTTATTGCTGCCTCCAAGAAACACACCTCACCATCATAAACACAATCTTAAAGTGAAAGGATAGAAAAAGGTATTCCAAGGAAAAGGAGCCAAGCAACGAGCAGGCATCACTAGTCTAATATTTGACAAAATAGATTTCAAACCAAATTTAGTCACAAAAGATGCAGAAGATCACTTCATACTGATCCAGGGAACAGAACGCCATACTTCTAAACATACATGCAGGCTTATCGGAATACCACCACCCAATTTCATAAAATAAAGACTCAGATTAATCTCAACACAGTATTTGAGTTGGATGACTTGATATTCTACTGTCACCAATTACACAGGTCATCCAACCAGAAAATATAAAAATTTGGGGGATTATGTGATATTACAGATCAATTGGTTCTAACATATTTATAGAACTCCACTCTAACACTGTGGAGTATACATTCTTCTCAGCAGTCCATGGAAGAGGAAACACAAAGCAATGTCAATAAGAAAAGGAAAATAACATTTCATTGTCTGATCTGAATGAAATAAAGTTAGAAACCAATAACAAGAAAAACTACAGAAAACTCACAAACTCATGGAGATTACACAACAGATGACTGAATAAGTGGATCACTGAAGAAATCAAGAAAGAAACTTAATTTAAATGTTTCCAGAACTAAAATCAAAATGAAAGCAACATGTCACAACAGTAAGTGATACAATGAAGGCAAGTCTAACAGGGACGTTCACAGCTTTAAGAAATCAGGGGCTGCTGCAGACATGGTTCAGTGGATAAGTACTTATTGTGCAAACAGAAGAACCAGAGTACAGATTCTTAGGACCAATATAAAATGTTGGGTATACATGGCAGCTCTCTTGTAATTTCAGTGCTGGAAAACAGAGGTAGGATCCTCAGAACAAGCTAGCTAACTAGACTCACTCCTATCAATAAGTCTGGATTCAACTGAGACTTCCTGCCTTAATGAATATGGTAGAAACTAACAAAAAGTCACCTGATATAACCTCAAGCCTCTATATGCATGTGCATACATATGCTTATACATCCATGCACATATGCCTACAAATGTGTAAACACACATCCATGTTATATACAAAATAAACATATACACAAAAAAGGAAATCAGAACAATCTCTAATAAACAACTTAATAATGTATCTTAAGGCTTCCCAAGAATAGAACAAAACTAAACCTCCCAAACAAGAAGACATACAATCAAGTACAAATTATTATAACAGAACTTTTTAAAAATACAAAGAATCAATGAAATGAAGGGTTGGCTTTTTCAAAAGATAAACAAGAGTGACAACTCTTTAGCCAAATTAACCAAAAGAGAGAGAACCTCAATTTAATAAAAATAAAGGTATTAAAACAGATATGAATGAAATTCAGAAAATCATCAAGACAAAATTCAAAAACATATTCTACTAAATCAAAAAGCCTAAAATAAATGAATTTTTAGATGCATATGACTTAGTCAAGTTACACCAAGATGAGATAATTTAAATAGACCTACAGCAAGAATAAGTTCACAATTTAAAAAAAAATCACTGAACGAAATAAATCACTATGAAAATTAGTATGGAGTTCTTAAAAAGCTAAATACTTCTAATGCTTACCCACAGAATACTGTTACTCTTAATCTTTGCAAAAGAGGCTACTTTTTTACAGTAGTTTTCAGTCAATGCTGAGACTTGTAGCTGGTCAAAGTCCTGAGAATAAATGACTACTGAGTGGTAAGCTCTGAACAGAACATCTGAATCATCCCATCCAAGGCTCAGGGAACACTGCAGAAAAGGAGGCTGAAAGAATTAAAGAGCCAGAGAATGGGGTGGAGTGCCAGTGAATTGTGGACATGACATGACCTTTGTACTCATGAACCCACTGTGATTGTGGATACATGCATAAAACTCAGCTGGTCAGCATCTCAGCATGGACAGGGAAAGGACTCATGAGTTCCTGCCTCTCCCTGAGGGACAGCTTATGATCATTAGGAAAGGAGAGCCATTTTCTTCAGTGGTATAGCCACTGGTAAGAGGCCTGTGCTTCAAGTAAATACTCCCCCATGCTTATATAAACAACCGTAACCAAAATCAGTGGGTTAAAAAAAGATGTGGAAGACGGGATTTTGTTGAGAAGGGGTTCATTAGAAGATGGAAAAAGAGGAGAAAAGGTAACAGGGGGCGAAAATGACCAAAATTAATTATATAAGTGTTTGAAATTCTCAAAGAAAAAAGTATATTAACTAGCAAATATAAAGTGACAGAAAGAAACTTGGGAAAATCCATAATTCTTGAAACAGTGACACATTTCTAGAGACTTGGAGATGATTGAATGAAAATAAAAATAGAATACAGACATTTAGGAGTTGAGTCTAAACAGTGTGTGGAGGGACAGTTTTAAACAGTCACATTAGAAAAGAGCAAAGAGTGGGAGGAGGCAGCAGAATCTTAACTTTCATGCCAGTCTGGGCTGAATAATACTGAAATCTTGTCTCAAATGAGCAAAGCAAGAAAGCAAATAAAAATGAGAGTTGACTCAAAAGTAAACAAAAGGAAAGAAAAGACAAAGATCAGAGGGGAAAGAAATCATTGAAAGAGGAAAGCCATCAGACAAAAGAAACTACAGTTCATTTGGAAAAAAAAAAAATCAACAAACCTGACAGCTATTTATCAACTCGCTAAGAAAGAGAGTAAAAGAAAACCAAAGTCAGAATCGAGAAAAGATATCAAACTGACTGCACCAAAATTAAAAAGATTGTAAGAAATTACTCCGATGTGCTTTACCTCAACAAATTACACAACCCACATACAATGAATGAACAGATTCTTCAAAAACAAAATGTCTACCAAAACTCAGTAAAAAATGGAAATTATGAAAATGAATTATGGATAGTTTTGTAGCAAAGAAAAATAGCATGGTTTAAGTGTGGCTTAAATACACAGGGCTAGACTAGATGTTCTTATTTACTCTAACATATTTTTAAAAATGGTACTGATTCTATACCAATTCTCTCTGAACACAGAGGCAAGGGAATACTCAAACTCTCATCTCATATTCTCTCTCTCTCCCTCTCTCTCTTCAGGATCTTACTACTATGTAGGGTAGGTGGCTTTAGTCTCCCCAAATACTAGGACAGGAATGGGCCACCCTGCCTGATCCAATGATGCCGTGATGTTGTACAAAAAGGAACATTTCAAGGGCATCACACACCAGTATTCCAAAAAGACCTAAGATATGGAATAGTTCTGTTTGTCCTTTCAGAAATATTATTCTTTGCTGGATTCTTCTGAGCCTTTTATCATTCAAGCCTAGTTCCTACACGTGAACTAGGAGCGTGCTGACCCCCAACTGTCTGAAACCAGCATCACCCATTTATCAAAGCAAGACTACGATATAAAAAGAAGAAAGTAATACACAGAACACTAAATGCAATATTGGAAAATGTTCCACAACAAGTGAGAGTCACATGGCCACACCAAGCAGTTGCTGCTTTGCTTCTGTCCAGCCGTGTCGGCACTGTGTTCACACTGATTGTCGACCACAGAAGATTCGAGCTAGAGTCACAGGCAGATCTTTCTCTTGGAAATCCACCTCGAGGCACAGACTTGGGAGTATCAACCTGAAATACCATGGACATGACACTGAAACCTAGTGCTGATCTCTGAGCTTAGCTGCAGCTGAACATCTGTAGGTCTTGCTTTAAGAGGGCTATCAGGAGTCAGTATGCATAGCACAACCACACCCAGCCTGGTTCTGGGTAGAGCAATGCATGATCAACAGCATGAACTGTGTATTGTGGTCCCAGTAAGAACTCTCGAGAGCAAGTGAAGGTTGTCAGAAGTATTTCACACTCCTAAAACCTTCAGCACCCTCTCTCTCGAGGAGTCTAAGGATTTATCCAGAGCAATGATATCTAGGTAGTCATTCATTTCTGAAGGTGGTTGTCCAGAATCTTAAGGACCTAATCTCTCTGTCACAGGTGATTTGAAATAGAAACTCTAAAACCATGACTGATATTTTAAATAATGAAACCAAGTAACAGCTACATATTTTGTCATAAACCTTTTTTCAACTGAAATCAAGGCTTAAAATTTCGAATAGAGATTTCCAGAAAAAGTAGGCCTAGATTAATTCTTGGCCTTAATTATATCTGGCTGGTCACATACACAAAAAAGAAAAAGAAAAAAAAAGAAAAATGTATAATTTTTCCTGAGTGAATTTCAAACATACTAATGTGACATTTCTGTACTATGAACTACAAAATAAGTCATGACAAATCTACAGATTATATGCAATTTTATTGAAATAATTTAACATTGCAAAGTAAGACAATTCATAAATACAAAAGGATCAGGCTTAGCAACTGACCGTAAGTATCCCATGGAAGTGCATGACACAACACACCATTTGAGCCTTGGGAACAGTAAAGCAACATGAATACTTAGTCATTTTATGAGGACACTTTGCTCCTATAAGAGATGCTATTAAACATCTGAGAGTAGGCAGAGCTCACAGTTTTTTTCCAGTGTGAAATCTCTCCATCCAGTTTTTTTTTGTCTAAACAGTAAAATAATTCTTTCTGAAATATAGTCTAGATTGACAAACAAAACCACTGTCTTGCTGGCTAGTCAGGGGAACAATTGAATTTCTCACAGGCTTCTGATACACTGAAGGTGGGCCCGTGCTGCTTCGCTTCTTGAAATCCGACTTTAACATCATATTCTGCTGGCATGAGTGTCCCAGAGGCGCCCTGCTCTTCCCCTACTGGGAATGCATGCCGTCTTTGGACAGATGTGGAATGTAATTGCCCTGACATTTCATTGGTGGACCAATCCTATTGCTTTTCTCCATATCTAAGAGACAATTAGCCTCTGACAACTGTTTCAATTTCAGAGCTTCTCTGAGTATCTCCAGAGTTCCTTGTGACCTGCTATGCAAAGAGGACACACCCTGGCTGCTCCAGGGGATAGCTGGACTGTTGGAAAGGCAGCCTGACCAGCCAGTAAGGTCCCCTCCATCCTTCACCGGAGTGTCTAGGGGACCTGACACTCGACTTTGTTCAGGTGAAGCATTTTCACTGTCTGTCACTGAGCTGCACGGATATTCTTTTAAGCTGAGTCTTTCACTGGGACCTATAAAAGTTGTATATGTGGATCCTGATTCAGAAGGGTCAAGGGTGCATCCAGGAGGGGATGTATTACCAAATGTTCCCTGGAAGGGGTGTGTGGCTGGCTGCAGACGCGATGTAGAGCCAGTATAATTGAACAGGTCTGTCTTGTACAAATCAGGGCGCCCTCCACCTTTGCAAGGAGCTGAGTCAGGAGCAACATCCGTTGGCAGCATGTCTGGGTCCTTGCCACTACCATCCCCAAACTCAGAGTTTGAATGTGACACTTTGGAACCCACATGCTTAACATCTCTGTGGTCTGAATCCTCTAACAGCCTTCGTAAATTACACGCAGCCCTCCTCCTAGGAACTTGGTCACACGTACTTCTGGGCACTGTTTTTATATTGTTTGATTTGCTTTCAGTATAACGTGGTATATTCTGATTCGCATCATTTCTTTTTGATCTTTCAACTCCATTCAGCATCTCTGAAGTCAGAGGCAGGGCTACTACATGCAAAGGAACATAAAGTTAGGGGAATACAAACTAGGAGAAAATTCACATCTTAAAGAGAAGAAGAAAAAATTATGCTTTATGTATTCTCAAAGAAATTTACCAATGCAGACATATAAACATATTCTTTGACCTACATCCACTAAGTAAACTTGGTGATTCTGCTCCTGCAATATGATACGCTATTATTGATAACTTCTGATCCATCGTTTTTTATAATGGATGTTAGGAACTCACAATAATCAACCACGATGTTTTCAATATTGCTCAGTTGCTGATGGCAAGTACTAAGTTTTTGACAAATAAGTTCACCTACCCAATGCTACCACAACCACCCTCTGCAAAGACTCAATGGATTTTCTGATTTAACCCGCACTACACCAGAGAGGAGAGAGAACAGGCATGAGCGCAGAATTGGAAGAACCAGCTCTTGGAAAAGTCATTTTGGACCCAGGAGTTCACAGATTTTGTTGTTGTTGTTGTTGCTCTGTTGGGGAATTATTTTCTCATTCTTGCCTCAGGTCTAGAAAATTATTTTCTTGTTAAATGCCATTGTACTTTTGTATATAAGCTGGTATCACGGGTCCAAAACATGTCCCGTGTGTGACTGGATGCTTTGGAATTTTCTCCATGTACCAGTACTACTTCAGAGCATCCAAAGTCATGTCATACACAGAAAGACAAGCTTCCCGGCTTCATAAGACTGCCCCACTGCCAGATGTCACCTCTGTCCCTTTCAATGTTGCTTCTCAATTACCTATCACTGTATTTATCTTCATAATCTGTCCAATGCTAGCATTTCATCTGCTTATATGCAACTCTCCAATCCTTTGAGAGATTATAGATTTTTAAATGCTTATTTTGGGGAAAAAAAAGTATTTGAAAGGCATTTTGAAAGGTGTGGACATTCATGAGTTGCTTAACCCAGTCAAATTGATCGCTGATGTTCCTATCTACTTTACCATCTATTCGTGCATGTTTTCTAGCTTTTATTTTTCTTTCTTGAAATTTTTCTTCAAAGGTTTTCATCTAGCAGTTTAAAAGTTATGTATGTAAATAGACTTTCTTTGTTTTTCTTGTTATTCTAAATTTTAACACTATATTCTGGATTTATCAATATATATACTTTCTCTTTGAAAATGGTAAAAAAAAAAAAAATCTCAGTATATTTTTAGCTTTCTCTACCATACTTTCTTGCATGTCTACAGATATTACACCTTGAGCAGCCTCGGGTCCTGCTGTTGCACAAGCATTCTTTTGCCTTAGAATTACATTCTATTGGCTGTGTTCTGTGGTTGTTTGGCCTCTCTTTCCATGATGACTCCTGGTTAAGTGCTCATCTCTTAGATGTCCTGAAAGCTGTATTTGTCTACGCTACTTGATTAAAGGAGTAGGCAGTAGGGAAGCAGATGAGCTACAAGGCAGAAAAATCTGATAGCTGACAGTCTGGGCATGGTGGCCGCCAGTTCTTCTTGGCGTCTAGCCACCTGGGACAACAAGGGAAGAGAGACAAAGAAATTAAGAAAAAGTGACTCCACCTGGTTGCTGCTGTTCCAATGAACCACCCGCAGGTATCCCCAGGGACACTACTTTTCCTTCTACATGTGCTACCTTCTATAACAAAGATTTGGTATTACTCCTACATGTAGCTACTACTGTTCTATATCTGCCCATCTTCAATCACACTGTCATGGTTTGATCGTGAGTTCTCCCTCACAGGTTCATGTGTTTGAATCCTCAGTTGATGTTGGTGCCAGGGAGATCACATTACATTTGGAAGGTGGAGCCTTGAGGTTGGGTGGCCCCATCCTCTTTTCCCTAGCAGTCTCCTCTCAATTTGCAATGAGTCCTCTGAGCCTCCATGATATCTGCAGTGACTCAGCTGCCTCCAACTTCTGCTGCTGCCATGTCTTTTCTGCCATTACAGATTATAACTCCCCTCTAGAAACGTAAGCCAAATAAATCTCCCTTTCTCTGTATTTGAGCACTGCCTTATAGTGGCCGAAAGAGTAACTGTGACACACACACAGCTCTTTCCTTCAGGAGCCCTTACAGCTTCTCCACTATCCATGTTGCAGTGAGTCTGCATCGCTGCTGATAAATTCACCATCAAATGGCTTCTAGGGGAACACAGGGTTTATTCTCTTATGATTGTCCAGCTTGACAGGAAAGCCCACTGCAATACCAAAGGGCTGAAGAAACTGGCCTGGGAAAGGGACAATCTTTACTTACCAAAATAGCAAGTCTGCCCAGATATAAAGAAGGATGCCAACCTTCTCAAACTGTTCCCTCCATTTTATTCCCCTACCTAGGGACTAATTCCACCCACCATAGGCTGGGGCTTCCCCATGAACTAGACAATCTCCTGCAAGTTTGCTTTGGGCTTAACTCAACTACTACTTCTCTGCAAATGTGCCCAGCGCTCACACCCTCAACAATCAAGTTGACCCCTGTATCCAACTATGACAATCCACTATAACTTCTTAAAACCCAGCTATGATTTTGCCTTTTTTTTTCATGCTTTATTTGTCATGTAAGACATTTCTTACCACTTCTCAGCATGGAAGCCCCAGCAGCAACAGGTGGGCCTGCTCCGTCTATCTACTGAAGCAGCAACTTGATATGTTTATTTTTTGGAAATTTCCACTTTCCTCCCTTCTCACTGCTCCACATACAACTTTCTGAATTAACTCTGGCTCCTCATAATTTGGCCTTTTTTTTTCTTCATAAAGAAAATATTAAATGTCCCCCAAAAGAAGAGGGAGAAAACCTGGCAAGCGATCAAGGGGACATACCTGACTGAGCAGTCTCACTCTGGGGTCTGTTACAAGTAGGTGTTTCCAGCAGTTTTGCCATTGTAGCAAGTTTGCCAGCAGCATTCATAATCTTTTTCTCAGCACTGTGGGGGAATTCCAGAAAATAAAATTGAAATCACTTAAATAAACAACATGAGATTCCTCAGTCCCAGGACTGTGTCCTCATTGGTGCTGCCAACAGTCAGGGTAGTAGAGCGACAAGGTTCTCTTCATCCCGGCAGTTGACCACGTTACACTCTTGGCTCAGGAACGTGCTCAGGAAGCCTCGGCAGACTGAACTCACCTTTCTTCTCTTCCATTGTCCTTCAAAATCTGCTGAAGGCAAACCAGGTAGTATTTGCGCATCTTCCGGGCGGTTTCTTGACGCTCCCGCAGTACCTCTGCCTTTACCATGTCTGCAGCTCTTTCCTTACTCTCCCGGATGTAGTGGAGCATGTCGCCTATACAAAGCGAGGAAACACACAGCATATGATCACGCACTTTTCCAGAGACCAGAGGGGCAGACTTCAGGCCAGTTCTGACATAGAAATTGGTAAAGATGCACAGCCTAGACACTGTACCCCATGAATATTCCAAGGAGACACAAGAGACAAGTAATGCTACCCAGAGATGCTAGCAGCGCAGGCCAGGAAACTTGCATGCTCGTTCATGCTCTAAACACAAGGAAGAGGCACAAAAGTGTCAAGCGCAAGAATTATACATGCCTAATTAAGGAGAAAAAAATAATACAAGAAATATTCAGGAAGGGTGAACATAAAAGCAGACCCTGAGAAAAGGAGAAAGTATGAGCTAGAAAACTTGCATTCTTCTCATGTGCACTGAGAAACCATTGGTCCCATTATTTACTCAATACTTCCAGCAGCATTTACTAAGGACCTAGACACAGTGCACTTTATTGGGGGGTAGAAGGGGGGAAGTGCAGCATACAGAAGGTGGTACAAAGAGTGTGACAAGTCAATCTCCTTCAGAAATTTACAGAAAATCGTAATCCTCACTTTTTAAAGTTCTCTTTTCCTCTCTAACTCAATATGATTTTAATTTGGGCTACCATTGGTCAAGGCTAACACTTTTCAACTAAAGTCAAAGACTATATCTTACATCTAGAATTCACCACATTGTATCAAGGATATCAATTCACACAGAAACCGCCTTGTCAATGTTAGTAAGAAGATAAAAACCTGATGATCTTCACGAAATGCTACCTGGAGTCTATTTTTCCTTATTGGATAAAGGAAGAATTCAAATAAAGTATATGTACTTCATAATTAATGTAATTAACACATAACACACATTATATCAGGATGAAAAACTGATTACAATCTTATTTCTTGACAGATTATTAATAAAAAGTTGCCTGATTTGAAGTAATATGCCATTTGTTAGCATCAACAACAATTAAGAAGCAAATTCTACATCCACAAATGATTCTGATATCTATTAATTACATTTAGAATTTGAAACAATTCCTGCTCTTTGTTTAAAAAAATGAACTGCACTTTTAGATGGGAAATGCACATTTTTCTAAGGGCTGATATTTATACTGTGACATATATCCATTCTATTCGATTCAATTAAAAACACAGGAAGTATTCCACACTCTGCAAACACATATGTGGATATTCTGCAAAACAACCAGTGTGGGCAAAGCATTGACAGATTTATATCCACTTGAAATAATGAGAAATAACAACTACTACTAAATAGATTCATTCTCATAGCTCCTAACCATTTGTAGTAGGAAGTACTGCCAATCAAACAAGTTACACAATTTCTTTTCAAGGGCTGGGGATGGAACCCAGACAACAGCTTTGCCCTGAGCCAGTCTTCACATGGCATTTCCTTTGCTGTGGGTTGTTCCTGGTATAAGTTTAACGCATTTCTAGTTTTTCTTAACATGAATAGTCAAACAAAACCAAAATGATAATCAGCAATAATAGAAATAATAATCTTGTGTCACAAAATATCTGTGTAAAATGATCCATCAGGGAACAATTTGAAAAGACGTCAATGACCATTTTTTTAGATTGAAAAACAAAAAGTAGTCTGGAAAAATTCACAAAAGTACTAATATTGGTAAACTTAATTGACGTTTTACAACAGTGAAAAAGGCCCAAACCATCCTAGAAATCTTGGCAATCTCTTTAAGGACTTACATTTAATTTTTTTTACGGCTTTAATGTACTGCTCACGAAGTTCTTCCAAGGCCTGCCCATTCCATGGTGGGCAGGCGGTGTCAATGGCCCCTTCTGACAATGACCTAGGGTTAATTAGATTACAAAAACAGAAACTCAGTGAAAAAACTGCACTTGAAAAGTATACATGTATTAACTTAGTTTAACGAAAGAAATTGACATATGCTAAAAATTTCAAATACAGGAACTTCCATTATCCTGTCGTTAAAAGAAAGAAAATTCTGGGCTGTGGCTCAATGGCTAGAGTGTTTGCTTGGTGTGCAGGGCCCTGGCTATGATCCCCAGCATGGCATAAACTAAGCACGGTGGCACACAGCCCTGTGACACTAGCTCTCAGGAGGTGGAGGTAGGATGGTCAAGGTCCACCATGGCTCATGGCTGCTTAAGTGGCAAATCCACACAATAAAAAAATTATGAAGCTACTAAAGAACCTTTTGTAAGAAAATACATAGTAACATGGGAGAAATGCTTTTCTAATATTAATGACGGGTTACAATAACCCCAATATTTATACACACCTGTCATGTGTTGTATAAATAAGCCTAAATAACATAGTATCTGGGAGATTTTTATAAAATTTGTGAAAAGAACAACTAAGAGGACTGGGAACATGGCTCAGAAATTAAAGCCTTTGCTTCGCAAGTAAAAGAACCTGAGTTCTGATCTCAGATCCAAAAATGTAAAAATGCCAAGTGGATATGATGATGATCTACAATTCTGGTCTTCGAAGGCAAAGTCTAGGGAATCCCAGAGCAAAAACAGTAAGGAGGTAAAGCCATTCAGGATGATTCTCAGTGTCATCCTGGGCCCTCACAGGCACGTGCTCTCAAGTGCCCTCCTGTGCACATGCCCACAATGTACGTACAAGAGCTAAGAAATTTCTAATAATTTCAAGATACTTAAAAATACATTGGTCATTGAAACAGCTCAAGTCTACCTTGGTGGTGTTCTATAGAGAGCTTTCATTTCTTCTAATTTGTTCTTCATGTCATTATTTTCTTCTATTAATTCTTCAACCACCTTACTATTCTCTTCTATAAAACAAAGTTGAAGAATTAGTTAACTTCTTTCCCTCGAGTTCCCAGCACCAATGTCAGTAGAGGAGACTGTGTTATGTCCAGTTGCTCTTCTGTGTCATTCACTTCCCTATAAGCCTTATTTTCGACCATTCCTTTGCTTGGCTTTCTCAGCACTTAAAATCTATGTTCCACCTTTATTTTGCATTCAGTTACATACTGTCCTACCTACTGATGTTCAATTGTCTTGTGTGCATGTGCTTTGCTTTCCAACCACACTGAAGTGGTCCAGAAACTTAGTAGGTTTCTTTTCTTTCTATCTCTTCCTTCAGTTCGCTTCCCTTTTTTATTCTTTGCTTTCTTTTCCCTTCCTTTCTTCCTTCCTTGTCTTTTGCTTTTTCTCTTCTTTCCTTTCTTTTTCTCCCTTCCTCCCTCCCTCCTTCCTTTCCTTCTTTCCTTTCTTTCTCCTTTCCTCCCTCCCTCCCTTCCTTGTTTCCTTTCTCTCTCTTTCTCTCTTTTCTTCTCTGCTTCCCTCTTCACCTTCCCCTCTTCTTTCCATCCTGTACTGGGACTAAAACCTAGGGCTTTGCACATGGTAGTCAAGCATTTCTACCATGAAGTTATTCTATTCTCAGCCTCAAACCTACTAGGTTGTTTCTTATTTTTAAATCTATGTTCTCTTGGATCCCAGTACAGTTTATGTTTCTATAAACAATCAACTAAGCAAGCACCTCAATATAAAATAGAAATAACCTAACGTATGTGCCATTTTCAGAAATAATATTAAGATGTTCAGAGGAGACTGAAAGTCTGTGTGGCCTGAAACAGAAACATGGATTTCAGAGTTGCAGAGACATAAGTTCAAGCACTGGTTTAGCTTACTAATATGATGAACCTATTTAGATTAGTTTATCCAAATCAGAGGATTCTTCAACAATTCAAATAGGGACAGTATAGATTATACTGGTAATGAGACAACAAACCCACAAACATGTCAAATCCTGGTGACACTAACGCCCAGAACCAAGCCATGCATGAGCCTATCCTAAGAGCTATGGGACAAAACTCAACCCACTCTCCTTGGAGAATGATATGTATTTTCCTTGTGCTATTTTTTAATTTAATTCTTTATTCTATGAAAATTTTATACATGTGCTTGCTGAATTTTTGTCATTTTTCATTCCGCATTACCCTCTCTTATCCCATGCCTTCTCTCTCACCGAAACCCTTCTTCCCAGCAAGCATCCTCCTACTTTAGGTCCTGTTTTGTTGTTTTCACTGACTGAATGTTTTATTATAGTTGGATCACATTAACCCACCCACTCTGAACCCTTCACTTTTCAATAAGCTTTATTAAAAAAATTGAACTTAAGAAATACGCACAACTTCAATGACATTACCACATAATAGATGTTTGGCTAAGTGTTTATATCTCATACACTAAAGGCCATGGCAAGTCACTGAAGAGATCTTAACAAGAAAGTCACTAGCCAATTCACTTTTAAAAGATTACTCTAGCTGCCCTGTGCAGAATGGAGAGGAGGGGCAAAGAAGGAAGCAGAAAACCCAAGAGGTGACTGTCTCTATCCAGGCAAGAAAAGGAAGTAAGTGTAGAAAAAATGAACCCATTTGCTTGCTTGCTTGTTTGTTTGCTGCTTTTTCTAGATGACAACTAAGACCCTAGTAATTCATTTTTTATTCATTTAAACATTTACTAGTTTACACTGCCAGCTGAAATTTACTAGTGGAAGTTGGTCTCCTGTGTTATCCTTTTCACAACAAGTCTAATATTTAGTGGGTAATGAATACTATGACTCCTCTGGGGAACAAGATAAGGCATAACCCGCATCGGTCTGGACAGGGTCTCAGACGACTAAAACACAGAATGATAACAAAAAAGAGGAGAAAAGAACCATCTAGATTTACAAGCCCACTTAACCCAGGTGGGAAAACCAAGGAGGGTTTTGCGATGGGTCTGGTAAGTTGAATCCTAAAAGGTGAAAGATGCAGCAAAAGAAAAACGGCAGAGTCAGGAATGCAAGACCAAGTGGCGACTCCAGAGAGAAGTCCTAGCAGGAAAAGAAAACAGTCTGAAACACTGCAAATGGAAACGTTAAGACACAGAGGAGGTGAGTGGATCAGGGTGGAGGAGGAGCTGCATCACCCCAGCAGCTCTTCACAGGGGCAAGGAACACAGCACGACTGCTTGCCAGCACGGAGCAGCTGGATGGAGGCTGCCCCGCAACACACCCACGCTCTCCTCCCACGGCAGTGCTCTACCTGACAACTCTCTCTACTGCCAGAGCCCGCAGTACTGCTGGCCACACACTGGGCCCTCAGTATCTGCTCAATCAGGAAAGGAATGTTAAGCTTTTAATAAGAGTTGATATTTCTTCCTTTTGAATTTACTAAAATTTCAGTTAAGTAAAAATTTTCTCCAAATTGGTTTACATTAATCCCAAGAAAGAAATAATAACACATGCACTAACAAATGTCACATCTGAACATTTCCACAGAGTCAAAGAGTCTCATACTGGTAGCGTGGTGACGTAAAGTGCTAACCTCCAATTTTTTCCACTATAGCTTTGTGTTTTCTTTCTAAATGCTGAAGATGCCTACAGCATTTCTCCAGTTTTCTTTTCAGTTCTTTACATTCCTGTTTTTCCTTTTCAAGTTCTTGGGAGCACTGTCCACAGCACAAATCTTTAATTTCACGTGCCTTTTTATCTGTAAAAAATAAACGACAGAAAAATTTTATACAATTTAGTTTAACAATTATTAAGAAAAAAGGAAATCCAGAAAACATGACTAAAGGGGACAGATGCTTAGAAAAGGATGCTTAAGAGAAAGCCAGGGTCTAACTTTCAGTCCACTTCTTGCTGGCTGTAAGATACAGAACATGATTATTTAGCCTTCTTGAAACTTAACATAAAGACCAGCCCTAGATCTGATTGGAACCTCCCAGTAGTGGAGCAGATAGAAGGAACCACAGAACAGAAGCCTGGGAAGAAGAGAGATTCCCCAGGAATCCTCCAGCCTTTAGCTGTCACCCAGTAGCCTACTAGACGTTTGCAGTGACTTAGCCAGCCATGTTGCCTTTACGATGAAAGACTGTATCTCCCCTCTGGAACTATAAGGTGAATAAATCTCCCCTTCTCCCTTAAGTTGATTGACTTTGAGTACTCTCTCACAGCAATAGTTAAGAGTAACCATTACAGACACCATGTGTTTCCAGATGTGAAAACACATCACACATTCAGTCTCCAGTGAAGAAAATACAACTAGAAACCTATCAGGAAGAAACAGAGGGTAAATTCAAAGTAGGGTAAATAAGAAGAAGAAGAAGAAGAAAAAGAAAAAGAAGAAGAAAAACAGTGTGGGAATGGAGAGAACAGAATTTCTTCTCAAAATTTCTTTTTAGGATTGATTGATTGATTGTGTGTCCCCTAAGTCATCTCTCCAGCCTCTTCTCAAAATTTCAATGTGATGAAGATAGAGAGGCTGTGGGAATCATCTACATTAAAGGAGGCAAAGACAGAAGGTGATTTAACACTTGAGGGAAATTATTTGGGTCATCTGAAAAATCAGACTAAAACAGCAGATACATATTTTAATGTTAAATGTGCCACACTAAGGTTATACAAAAGAAAAATCCTATTCTTGAAAATATAGTCAGTTAGGCATGAAAAATTGTCCTCAGCTGGCACCAGCAAGAATGAAATTCACAAGAGCACAAAGCAAGACAAAAGGGGATCAGTATCTGGCGAAGAGGACACGAATGCTCCACAACACTGTTTATTACTCTGCCAGCTGCTTTTCTATAAGTTCACAATAATCTACAAATTTGAAAAGTGATTTTAATCTACTGGAAATCATAATCAAAATTCCTTGGCATAGTACCAGACATCATGAAATAGGGATATAAATGGGCACAGGGTAAATAGCCAAAGAGCTAAAGTCAGTAGTCCAACAAAGTTCTTCGTGCTAGTCTCCTAGCTTTGAAGATTCATTTAGAAGGTATTATTTATGTTCATAAGCATCAAAGTGCCAATGAAACATCATGCTACCTATCACAGTGATGTTAGACTTGGAAACCAAATGCCCAATGACAGAAAACACAAAACTATAGTCTATACAGTGATAAAAAACAGATGAGCTAGAGCCTTAGCATCAATGCTGACAAAACTGAGTAGCATGATAGAAGGCAGGACAAAGTATGGTACAAAGAACATAATGAGCACTAGGTCACATTGATTTTTACACACACGCACAAAAAAATACCAACTGGACAAAACATAAAAAAGCAGAATGATTTTTAGAATCAGAATCTGTTATCCTGGGCTGGGAGAAGCTGTGGAGATGGAATTGAGGAAACAATACTAGGGACATTCCACTTAGGAAAGACGGTGGATTCCTCGAAGCTGACTTTCATAGCTCATCCATACATCATTACAGATTCTTTGTATGTATCCAGTACTTTATAATCAACACTTAAATTATTTAAAAGTAGTAAGATTAGGAAATATAGCCAAATATAACTGACCATAGACAGACCTTCTACTTTTTGAAGGTTTAAAAAAGACTTTATCCTGGTGGTTTATATGTAATTTATTAAGCAAAGGAAATTGCTTTGGGGTTTTTAATGTATACTTCTGAGTGTAAACAAAAAATCTCATTTAGGATCACTGTGCTTAACTTTAAAATGAGCAAAGATTTATACCTTTTTACATATGGGTAGATTTAAGAATCCTGTTTTGATACTAATTTTGAAAGTTATATGACTTCTGATTCTTGATAAAAATGGCTATATATTAAATCATTTAAATGTATTTGATATTGTCACAGAAACATTTATAAACTATATCTTCCACACTAAAAAAGACTTTAATATTTGTTTGGATTTAATTCTAATGAGTTCATTAATGTCTTTAATAGGAAAAAACTAAAGAAAAAACATTAAAACTTTTATCGTGTAGCTTGTCTTCAGTTCAAACCCACTTTTTCATAACACTTCCCAAAACCAAACAACATCTAAAATTCATTTCTACTTCATCAATAAAATATGATTCCCAGGTGATCAAAATATGATATAAAAGCAATGAAATACAAATGAAAATACAAATACGAAAAGACAATTCTGACATCCACTGTTCGCATTGTGATATGCTCCTAGAATACAGAAGGAAAAAAAAGGATCAGTGAACAATGACAACTGCCAACTGACCTTTCAGAACCAGCAGGAATTCTTGATAACTGTGGTAACACTGTTTTTTGACTAAACATGTGACTGGTGCATCTGATGTGTCCTGGCAATTGTAAAAGCTCTTAGAGGTCACGATAGAAACAACACTTAAAACAGCAGGAATGCTTGTGTGTGCATGCACGTGTGTGTGACTGTGTGTGTGTGATGTGTGTATACTCAAGCCTGCACATGTGTGGTCAGGAATAGACTGCCAAGAGATCAACAAACTAAAAGGAATGGGACCTTATAGAGAATTAGCCAATTTCTAGTTCAAAAATCTCAGTAAACAAGTAACATAAGCCCCACATTACCTTGTCAGCTTGGAACACAAGGGGCTATAATGAAGTATGAGATTCTTTCATAATGACAAGAGTAAGTTATTAAAGAAAAGATAAACTATTAATTCATATTAATGTATGTTGAAGAGAAGCAGGTTGAATACACTACTCATGCTCCCCAAAACCTCAAAAATAAAAAAAAGTTTCGGTAAGATTTTCATTAAGAAATAGGTGAAATAGGGAAGACACCAATAAACTTATAAGTAGGAAGACAGTATATCAAAGTGCTCTGTAGGTAGCTGTTATTAAACCCACAGAATAGGCACTTACAGAGGAAACCTTTGGGTTTAAGCTGGATGAGTGAAGGGAAATGGGGTGCCTGAAGAGAGGTAACTGGATATATCACGAAGGCCTGGGCCTCCCTAGGGTCCATAGAAGCATATAGGAGGAAGGGTGGAGGGAGGGAAGCTAGGATGAATACTCAATATGCTTATACAAGTAGAAAAACTTAAAAAAATTTAAAAAAAAAACAGATTAAATAAGCTTGAATAACTTGAACGCAAAAGTCTCCATTACTTGGCAATTCTCTTATGTCCAATCCTCGATTTCTCAAGAGTCAGGAACTAAAAATATGATGGCTCTATTAAATAGTCATTATTTTTTCTGTAATAAAAATCATCTGTGAATGAAGGGAAGGGAAACAAATACAGAAGAAGACTAAATCAATGCTGACTGTAAATATACAATGCGGTCCTGAGAGAACATACATTCAGAGATAGTTTTTCGTTCGTCTCAGAGTGCCCTACGGAATGAGGGATGGCACAGACTTGTGGCAACAAGATCAATTACCAGTTCCTGCTTCCGCTTCTTGCAAGGCCAAAGGTTGAGGATGGTGTCCAGAAGCAGGCACAGGAAGGGGAGCCGGGACTCCAGAACCTCCTTGGCCAGCGCCCCGGCTGACGGGATCTTCAGAGGTGGTGGCCATGTTTCTCTGAAAGAACAGTAAACCGTACTTTATGCCTGGGAAGAATTGCTACAAATTGTTACTTGAAATTCTAAAATGAAAAATACAAAGAAGAAACAGTACCAACAACTTGCCTGACACTATCAATGCTTTCCTGAGGATGATAGATGAATATCCATCCAGTATGCTAATGGAGTGCCTCCAATGGCCTTATTTCCCAATTAGAATATTGTCTGAAAGAGGGTTTGTGTGCCTGGCATAACACAAAACATGAGACCGGGCGTGGGCGTGTGTGTGTGTGTGTGTGTGTGTGTGACTTGGATTGGCTTATGTAAACAAACCACAGGGCAAGCAACTTATCCTTGAAAATTCAGAACATTTTCACTACAACACAGGTCACACTCATTAGCAACTATGATACAAACTCAGTAATAAACATTTTAAGATGCTATGTACTTCTAAGCATACTACATGTGCTTCTAAGTACTTTATCATAAATGGACTTTAGGAAAGACAGGACGAGACTTGAATAGATCAAACCATCTGAACAAGGTCTTTCCTTCACTTCCTGTTAATTATTTCTCTTGCTTCAGTCTGCAGGCACTCAGTTTACTAAATTCCCTGACATTTCAGGTAACAATTTCAGGTTCTGGACAACTACTGAATACAAATAAGCAGAATTATGTTTTACTCACACATTTTGATAAAGCATTCATTTTTGAAAATTTTATTTTTTATGCATTGCATTTTCTTTATTTTAGATACCACTGGAACCTCAACTACTTTAAGTAGAATTGTGCTACATATATAATTTTTGGCATTTTATTTCCATGAACAATTCTATATATTACAGATTTATAAAAGAAATAAAAGTCAGTTCTTTATGCAACCTGTATTGTAAAATCAGAATCCCTATCTTACTCCAGTGTCCTAAGCTGAGCTAGCTACACATGGCAGAAGGTCAGGCATTACCTCTATGACACATGTGAGATTGAGTACTCCAAGTCATCTTTTCCCCAGGAATGGAATCCGACCCACCCAACAAAAGCTGTAAAAGTCTAAGTTCTTGGCCAGATTATGTGATATTTTGTCTCCATAAACTTATGAGTCAGTTATGTCATACAGATGACCTTACATGCTTGCACAATCACCGGTCCTGCTAAGAGACCTCCAGAACAAATTTTATAGAGACATAAAATCCATCTTCCAGAGCCAGACTTTCACGGCGGCAGGGGCAAGCCGCAGGAGAAAGGTGTCTCAACTTCTTTGGAGGGACAAAGACCATCTTTTCATGACTGCAGACTTGAAAGTATCAACATGATCTCCCACTTCCCCTCTCCTAAAACTTGCTAATTTTTATTTCAATTATTCATTTTTTTCCATGATTTTCAATGGAGTAGAAAGTATGCTTAGGGCAAATGACTCTTGCCAGTCACTTTTATATTGACAGCAACTACTGAGTAGTAACAACTTTGTGAAATTGAAGATAAAAATGCAAGCTTGGTGGACTGAGATGAGCTTCACCAATTCTTAAGTGTCCTCTGGCTCTAGAATTTGAGCTACTTCTCGTGCATTTATATTTATACAACCTGCAAGTTGCACACAGGTCAAGAGGTGCCACATACACCCTGCCAAGTGCAAAGCGGCGCACCAGAGACTTGAAGTCTGTTTACTGGACAGGTAACTATAGTACATGTCTGCCATAAGCTAATTATTTCTCACACTAATCAGAACTTGAGATGTTTTGCGCTAGCTTCTGTCCTTCCAGAATTATGAATAGCAAATGCTAAAATGTAGCCTTGAAAATTCTTTAACTTTGATCCCTGCACTGTAACTCCTATGTCTCAACTCTGTTCAGAGACTCTATTGACATTTTTCTAATTCTCAATGCTGAAAAGATGGTCACAATACCTAAAACATCATTCTAGATCATTCATGCATATTTACTTCTTTAATAAGTTAGCCAGATTTTGGCTTTATCAGACCTTTCCCACAAACCAAAGCTAGTCTCGGAGTAGTTCCTTGACAAGAGAACACACACTTGTTCTACTTGCACCCAGGGTCTGTACCTGGGCCTGGATCACAGGACATTCATTCCACATGCACCAATTATCCTTGATTTTTAACAGCTCTTTTCATTCTTTAGACATACCTTGTCCAGTTCCGGGCTAGAATTTTCTGTAACTAAGGATAGCATATCCTGAAGTGCCTTCTGTATGTGACCTTGAACTTTCTCAATATATGGCAAAGACACCCATTTGGAAGAACAAACTGACACGATTTCCACAAGTTGTCTGTGCTCTGAATCTCCAGTGTGCTCCTTTATGGCGTCCTGCAGGAGACATTCGAGTACAGTAAGGAGGTCCTCCTCATACTGATGGATTTCCTGCTGTATCCGCCTGGTTTCCTGTACCGTCCATTCCCTGTGGTTCTGGTCTAGACGGGCCTGCAATTCTATGTCCTTCTGAAGAAGCAGTTCAGTTTTTTGCTTCACAAAGTCTTCTTTAGCTGCTGCAAGCACCTCATTGATTTTATTCCGGTGGTCATCTAAAAATTGCCGGTAATCTTTCTCATTTTGTTCTTGAATTCTGATAATTTCTTCTTGTTTTTCTTTGTTCCACTCGGTTCGGGCCTTAGCCAACTCAGCCCTGATAATCACGGGTACTTCCTCATCTTTCAACTCCAACTCCTTCTGGAGAGAGAGAATCTTCTCTTCTAGCTCCCTTCCAGGCATAGTATTTTTTTCCATATTTTCAAGCTCACTTTTCCATTTCTCTTTAGCGTCAGACAGTGCAAACAATAGCTAAAAGTATAACAAAGCACATTTAAAAGTCTGAATTCTCCTTATTAACAACAAAATCACTCTAAGTCATAGGGCTAACCTCCCAGCCCAACAAGCAATTTAAAATAAAGAAGGGGGGGTAATCAGATTGTGACATCCTGCAAGATATGCTTACATTAGACCTAAGGGTCTTCTTTTTATTTGTGTGTATGGTGTGTGTGTGTTTGTGTGTGTGTGTTCATTCACACGTCTGTCTACATGCACTTGCCCACTTCTCCCTCTCTCTGTCTCCTTTATTTATTTTTATTTTTTTGTGAGCTCATCATTTTTGCCACAATATCTGATTTTAGTGGGTTCTGGAGATCCAAATTCAGATCTGCTTACTTGTACAGCAAGAACTTCTCACTGAGACATCTTCCAGGCTATTTATTTATTTATGATTAAATTACCTGACAATTTGTCCTACACTGTTTAAGCAACGAAACATTGATTTCTTGGTGGAGGACAAGTTGACGGGCATGCAGATATTCATTATATTTACAGTTAGCCAAATCTAATGTCATGAGAATACTTCACATAGTAATTTTTTAAAAAATTCTCAATTTTATTGAGCTTCTCATAAATTAAGTATCATTTACCTAAAGCAAAAGCTTTAGATAATAAGAAATCTCACTATTACTTTGGGATACAATGTGCATCTGTAAAATTACCTGGTAAAAACAAGAAATGAGGTTTTGTGGTAGAACAGTCCCTTAAATGACAATATTAAACAAAAGATCAATTTTTCATTGTTCTTATTTTCTTTTATAACAAAGTAACAGGGTGAGCACACAAAATAACCAAAAAGTAACTGGGAAAAGAAGTGGTCTGGACAAAATCTCCGGTAATCTTTCTGCCATTGATCACAGCAAACCTTCACATGATGCAGAGAGCCAGCTATAGGCTGTTCCTCAACTTCTTTCAGCCTTAATATTCTCGTCTGAAAAATACTAATAACCACAATGCCCATTTGACAGAGATGATTAAGTGATATCAAGGAGACATTCCTTTAAAGTATTAAATGTAGAGCCTATTGATGGTTAAGACTCAAATATCTTATGGCTATTACTGCTTACAGAACATGTGCATTGCCTTAATCTACAAGGATGCTCTAAAGAACTGCTCACCTCAATGGTTACCAAACGTCACTTGCACATTAGAATCCCCTAAAGGACCTTTAAATCCTAATGTCAGATCATACTCCAGTGCTAAACAAGCATAATATGATGGTGTCAGCCAGCCAATAGTATTTTTTAAAAGATCCTTAGTGAGCCAGGAGTTGTAGTTCATGCTCATAGTATCAGCACACGGAGGCTGAGTAGGAAAATCGTGAGCTCAACAACAGCCTAGACAACGCAGTGAAGACTCGGTCTCAGAAAAACAAACAACCAACAAACAAACAACCAAATAAACATAACGAAGAATAAGGATTTTCAGGACACACTCCAGACTTATCAAATCACCAGTAAAGAAAGGCCTGTACCTAAAGGTACTTATCCTGTCTGCCAGACTCAGAAATATACAGAACTGTCCTCTCACCCCATGACTCTACATGTGCACATGTTTGTTTGTGTTGGTTTATTGCATTATGGGGACAGGGTTTTGCTGCATTTTTTAAGTTGACCTTGAATTCACTGTATAGTTCAGGCTGGTCTTGAAACCACAGCATGCTTCCCGCATCAGCCTGAGAAGCACGTGGCGCACCACCATGTCCAGCTCGTTCCACAGCCTTTGAATCTATTCTGTTTGCTGTGTGCTACCCAACACGATTATCTACCTGACTTCTAGACCCTGAGAGACATGCTCCCCACCACATTGGTTCCTTTTGGACTCTCCCTCTTAAATTTCTTATTCAATTTTAAATTCCAAATATTTCAGACATACTGAAAGACACAGAGAATTATGCAATAATTCCTCACAAACTATTAATATCTCACAAGAAAACTAATTTTAATTTGTGTTGAATTATTCCCTTATATAATTTGTGGAATTACAATGATAAATTAAGATGACTCATTTATAATTTATTATAAAAACAAAAAAGTCACAGCAAATAGAATACACTAGATTGTGGTGTAAGCATGTTTTTCACATGTTCACATATATGTGTGCATATGTACACTAGAAGGTACCTGAATGCTCTTTATTGCTTAGCTGTGGGGTTTCCCAGGCTTTGCCTTCCCGAGCCAGAAATGCAGGCCACCACCATTTCTGCACAGCACTTTTTACGTAAGATCTTGGGATCTGAACTTAAGACATCTCCTCTATCCTATTTGCTGCAATTAAGAAGAGAGAGCTACTGCGTAGTGGCTATAAGTACTACACACAGCTTGTTGTCAGCATTACTTCCTTCCCATTGCGACAGACAAGCTTGTCTGATGCTTTTACAATCTGGAATCGTGACAATCATCTGCTCACATCTTTTGCAAACTTCTCCATGGACTCACTTCTCAGGAAATTCATGTGAGCTCTTATCATATGTCTATCAGTCCTAATATTTCCCATGTTTAGTCCATTTGTTTTCCTTGTTTTTATGTTCTTTGTCGTTTCAAATGTTTGTATACATCTTAAACCTATTGCTTTCTCTTTCCTGGTGCATTCATTGACTCAAAATTGTTTTTATTATGATCTGCTTTGTAGTCTTATTTAAAAATGTTTAATGAACTATCAATCTAAAGTTTATTGTGATAGTACATCTATACAATGGAGTACTACTCAGCCATCAAAAATGATGAATTACTGGAATTTGCTGGGAAATGGATGTCATTAGAAAGAATTATATTAAGTGAAGTATCCCAAACCCAGAAAATTAAGCGCCGTATGTACTCCCTAATAGGTGGCTCCTAGTACCAAACTCACCCAGCCCACATTGAGACACTCAAAAGTAAACCTATGTAACACAGTAATTGCAAGGATTATGAACAAGAGAGATGGGTTAGGAGGGCCACACCAGAAACAAGGAGAGAGGGGACCATGTTACAGCAGAGAAAATAGGCCTCCATCAAGGTCTGCAAGTAAGTAATGAGAAACCTGGTTAAGTTCACAGATGTTCTTTCCTGATCTCACCAGAAGGGGAGGGCATATAGTCTAGCAGATAAAAAGTAATCATTTTGCAAATGGGTGATGGACCCATCTACCCTTGAATGTGCTATTACAACAAGACTCCAGTTTAACAGCTTTTTGTCTCTGGCCAGGGGGTGACATACAGTGCCCAGCAGAATGGAGTGAAGGGAATTGCAGGAGCAGAAAAACTGCAAAAGAAAATCAACAAACCACAATCCAGAACTTCAGAGACTCTATATCAATCACATAGAACTAGGCCAGCCTAATCTCTCCCCATCCTGGAGCTCAGGGACATTTGCGGAAGAGGGGGTGGTAAGATTGTAAGAGCAAAAGGATGGGAGGAGCAACGATTTGCAAGATTCTCAACAATAGTTGGGGCCAAAGCAATCATAATGGGACTTTGCATGCCCTGCGCAATGTCCAGCGCACTGTTGCCCTCATAAAGTCTAGCATCTGTTAAGGGCACCGAGACCCCTGGAGGCAAGGGATTGACAGCCATAGTAGTAATCTTATGCTTAAGGGGAACAAGAGAAAGGGCTTATGGAAATGCCACTGGGTCCTTATATGTCATCGGAGAGGAGGACCCAGTGGAGAGTTAGGCGTACACAATAAAGGGACTCTCTGGGAATTGGGGGGAGGCACTGGGGGAAGGGGAGGGGGAGGAAGGGGAGGGGGAGGAGGGGGTTCGGGGGGAGGAGGGGGGAGGGAGGGAACTGGTAAAAAATTTTAAAATGTATAATTAAATTTTTAATAAAAAAAAAGGTTTATTGTGATACATGGGTAGGTCAACCTAATTTTTCCAGTCTTATTTTGCTATCATAACCGCCATCATTCCTCATTCTTTATTTTGAAACAAGCTAGGTTTTTATTCAGAGTTGGGTCCATCTCTGAAGTCTGCCCTGCACGAAATTAAAGATAGTTCTACTATTGTGATCCAACACTTGAGTTTCTGCTTTTCAACTTATTCTATCATGTGGACTACAATACAATACCTTTCCAGAACATTAAAAAAATTCTAGTCCTTTCATTTCTCCAAATTTTAGAAGTATTTTTTCAAACTTCAAAGTATTTTCAGCTTGTTAGTCTTTTGATTAGAATTAGTTTTAAGCCAGCAAATTACATTGGACAGTGTGCGGTTGTAACATGTGGATTTTGCCTTCAAGGATCATGAAAGTTCTGAAAAGATGCTGGCTATTTGCCAGAGGGAATATTCTGTAAGACTACTGATGCACGACAGAAAATCTTACCATGGGTGAAAGGATCCTGAAGAGTGAAGGAACCCCCATTTTTAATAGCAATCAAAGTGGGATTGATACCTAGGTCAAGGTTATCTTCCTGACTGGGAGAGATTTGAGATGATGAAATGCATTCTCTCTCCCTACGGTGTGATGACGAAGAGAAAAGACACACTTGCTAATGCACAGCCTGCGTGGCATAACTCACTCTTCAGCCCACAAGTACCTACAAAGTTCCAGAGCACAGGCATGAGGCGTCAGTTAGAGCGCTTACCCTTTGGGCCACAGAGCTCTCCTGCTGCTCCTCCCACTTCCTCTGCTCGCTCTCACAAGTGCTTTGTATTCTGCAAGCTCAGGCAGCTCCTGCAGCCACCGATGACGAGCATTTTGCACAGCGGCTTCTACCTACAGACGGTGATAAGAGGCAAAGCAAGATATAAAATTTCAGGAAAAGTCACTTGCACATAGCAGCTATGACTCGTAGCGCATTCTACATTGTGTCTCCCTGTGTCACACTGACTATATACCAAATGGCAGACTTAGTCTTTCTTTTCTGTTTCCCATTCTGTCTCACCAAAATGCCAAAAACGGGAAGTGGGCATCTAGAAATGTGCGATGAACAATGCTTTGACAGAAAGTCATATGCAAAATGCCAACTGTCACTTCCAAAAAAAAAAAAAGCTCTTTTTATCTTGGGAAAAAGGGGAAAGTATGCCAGAAGACCCTAGTATCATGCCAAGTGCTGTCAATCACTACACCCACCACCTCGTTACTACTCATTCTTTGCACAAACACACACATGCACATGCACACAGTTGCATACTATAGTTGCACAGTCTTAGAACTGGCAAATATTCCTGTTGTCAAGAATGAGTTTGGACAAAAGAATGAAGATGATCTTTCATGTTCAGACAAAAAAATTCAAAACCTAACGAATTATAAGGGTTATATATCAGGTTATAAATAGGTCAGAAATTATATGGTCATCATTTATTAAATAAATGCTCTTTATTTCTTTGAAACACACATGGATACACATGAAGAAATACAGATTTGATATAAGTTGATATTTGTTATTTCCAACTAAAGTACCAAATACAAGTACATATAAGTCCCATGAAGTTAGAATATAGAAATATTCCTACAGAAAATACGCGCCTGCTTAAAAAGAGATGACGAAATATTTCCTTTACCTTATGCTGAGCTGCTGCTTCACTAATCCCAAAAGTACCAAAGAAGCAGCTTTAAACACATGTTTGGGGCTCACTTTCTGGACCTTGTAAATATTGAAAAAATTTCTGTTGTTTCTGTTGCCATAGCTGCTTTGAGACATGGTCTTCCTGAGCTGCTCTGGACAAACCAAAATGGCCTGGGACTTGTGGTAACGCCTCCACCCCTCTTCCCAAGTGAGTAACCATGTTCTCAAAAACCTTTTTTTTCACTTGATTGAAAATGTCCTAGATACCATAACATATGCTATAAAATCATGTAGAACAATGTGTATGACAAATTTCTAACATTTACCAAAACTTAAGTATAGTTTCTGTATTTTTATGCTTTCAGTGTTACATGAATGAATATAGTGAATTTACAATACTTTCATACCTCAACACCCCTCATCTTCCCTTTACAACCATCATTCTCCCCTGCCAGAGTCCCTGCTACTATCAAGTCTTTGCATGAGTGGCTCAACTGGGTTTCACCTGGTCTACCTTTTATGAAAAATGTTTGTCATGCCTGTCTGAGTACTTTATGAAGTATGAATCATATATCAATAGGTGCGCCATTGCGAAAAGCATCTTTCATTTCTTCCCTATCAGCAGTAAATCTCATCAGCCACTCAGGGAGATATGGAGCCTCTATGATGAAATATTGATAGGATAAATCCCATGCAGGTCTATGCAGGAATATACACAGCTGCTGTGAAATCATGGATACCACAGCCCTGTAATGCCCAAGAAAAATTTTTTTTTCCAGTACGGGGATTGAACCGATGGCCCTGTGCATGCTAGGCAAGTTTTCTGTAACTACTAGGCTACATCCCAGTAGTAACTAGTAAGTAGTAAGTTTAAAATAATAGCTATATAATAGACATATCTAAGTCTAGAATGTTTTAGGGCCAGA
This sequence comes from Typhlomys cinereus, assembly GCA_023101885.1. Taxonomy (NCBI): domain Eukaryota; kingdom Metazoa; phylum Chordata; class Mammalia; order Rodentia; family Platacanthomyidae; genus Typhlomys; species Typhlomys cinereus. The sequence continues at coordinate 436,574 of JALPQD010000608.1, read as the reverse complement.
AATCCTGTTAGATGGTCTGTGAGGTCAAACCACTTTCAAACTTTATCAAGAAACTAACCGCCTTTATATTCCTAACCACTGTGCATAGACACCTCGGTTCTCAGGAGAACACTGCAATAGTTAAGAGTTAACACTGCTGTTACCATGACCCACACTTTGCTCAGAATGATCCTTCCTTCAAACCACATTGTTTGTTCCAGCTAAAAGCCGTGCTGTGAGTGCTTCAAGGAAAAGGCAATGGCACCACTTTTTGGCCACTGAAGGGAATTACAAAGTTCCACTCACGGGGCATGCCCACAAATCCAACAATGCCTCTAGTCACCACTGAATTGCTAAGTATCTCAATCTTTTAAGTTCATTGTCCATGAACATTTTGGTGGAATGGATTCTATAAAACTGGATGTGAAAGATTCTTAATTATGTTTTATCCAGATGTTAAACAACCATATTTAATCCCAGGTGTCCCAATGCTTAGATCACTGTTGCAGTCCACCTGCATGGTTGCTGATAAATGACCATCAAATGACTTAAAGGAACAAGGGGTTTATTGTCTCTTACGATTATCTGGTTACAGTTTTCAGTCCGGCTTGACAGGAAAGCTCATGCCCACACCAAGGCCGAGGGAACTGGCCACACCATGCCTATGTAAAGGCTGAGAGAGCGATGATCCTTGCTTGTCAGACCAGCATGTCTGGCCAAGTGTACAAAAGGATGCCCACTCCCTCAACCTCCGTCTTTGATTCTAGGGCCTAGTCCCACTCACCATAGGTTGGGCCTTCCCCATCAGCTAGACAAGCTCCTGTAGGTTTGCTCTGGGCCTAACTCAAACCCTCAACCATCAAGTTGACACTTGTGCCTATGACAATCACAGACAGCAAAACATTTTGTAGTTTTAAAGGCGGCCCAGAAAAGTAGGGACGTCTTTATAACAAAAAAAAAAAAAACTAGAGACCACGTACAAGTTTTCTATTCTATAAATGCCAAAAACACTTTGAAATTATATTATGGCTTGAGAGATGGTTTTACCTCTTAAGCAAAAGGACCTGAGTATGGAACCCCTCTCTCAGATCCCACATAAAATGTTGGTGGATATAATAGAGGCCTATAATTTCGGCCCTAGAAAGAGAAGCCTAGGAAACTCCCTTGGGCCTCCACAGGCACACGCACTTCTATACACATATGAGTGCACACACATGCACACACACACATAGACATGTACATAGGCATGCATGCAAAAAAGTACAACATTACAAACAGATTCAAAGGCAGCATTTACAGACTTCCACTAACAGGCAATTAGCAAATTGCTATGTTCACAAATTAGATAATTTGTTAGGTTCGTTACCTGTTTGGTAATATTTTTGCAGTACTTGAGTTGCAATTCAACTTCACGTTTCTTCACAGCCTCCCTCACAGCAGCTTTCTCCTCTTGCTCCGACTCTCCATGGACCATTTGTGCCAGCTGCTCTGGCATCAAGACAGCTGCCTCTGCCTGGGGGATGATGCCAAGAGGGGCCACCTGGTCTGTCTGGCTGCCACAATCTGCACTCTCCTTTCTCAGTGCATTTACACTTTGACTCAGCTTGGACTGCCACTCCTTTTCGAGCTGTTGAAGAAGCTTTTTTTTGCTCTGTTATCAGAAGAAAAATAGTATTAGAAGGAAATTAAGAAAATAAAAACTAGAAATAAGAGCAACCCATGGCTATGTTTAAAAATCCAGAGGAAGAAAAAAATCTCTCCCCATCCTAAAGCTAAGGGAATCTTGCAGAAGAGGCAGCAAGATTGTAAGAGCCTCAAGATGGGGAGGACCAATGATATGCGAGATATTCCACCCAAGTCAGGGCTGCAGCAGCCAGGATATAGCCACACTGTGATTGGGCCTTGCCTGACCTGCACAATGGCTGACATGTAAACATCCCCACAAAGTCTAGCAGGGATCAGAGGGGAGAAGGCTTCAGACAATAGGATCCTTAGAGGCAAGGGGTTCAACAGTCATAATAGAGTTCCCATACTAGCGAGCAGTCCAAGAAGGGGCCCCAAGCGATGCCACTGAGTCCTGAACCCTGGCTAGTGTAAGGGACTCAGAAAGAAGTTCAGCAGATGCTCTGGAGGATGGGAGGGAGAGAGCAGGAAGCACCAAGAGAGGAGCAGGGAAGGAAAAGGGGGAAGGGAGGAGATGGGAAGTGGGTAAAATGAAATGGGGTTACCTATTGAGCTTATGTAACTAGGCAAATAATGTAATTTAAAAAAAGCCAGAGCGGAGTGGAGAGATGGCTCAGGGATTAGGCCTCTGCCTTGCAATCAGAGGGTCCTGAGTTCGGATCCCAGATCCCACGTACAAACAACGGGCAGAAGCAGGGGCGGTCTGCGGTTCTGGTCCTGGTGGGTGGAGCCTGTGAATCCCGGGGCAGAGCAAAAGAGGAGGTAGAAGCAGTCCACAATGATTCCCAATTCACCTGTGGTTCTACACACACACACACACACACACACACACACACACACACACACTTGAATAAATAAAAAAAATTAAAAAATTAAAAATTTTTTTAAAAAAGCCAGAGGCAGAAGCATGTTCAATCTTACAACATGTGACACACTGCTGTCCTCTACAACGTCCACGCTTGAAATCACAAAGCAATTTCATGTTTTACATTCATTTACAAGTTTGTGCTGGGACACATTCATAGCTATCTTGGAGTGTACACATCCCACGGCAGCAGGCTGGATATGCCTATATTCTTGTGGCAGTTACATGAGGTTAGAAATTTGGTGCATGGAAGCATCTTCCCAACAACACTTGAACATCGCTCTTGCCTTTAACTTCAGGATAGAAATCTCATGGATATTTAATTATACTATCTGTGGCCGGACCGTCAGTCTGTGACCTTCTGAAAACTTTCATTCATCACTATAAAGATGCAATATTTCAAAAGAACAGAAATCTTTTGCTATTAGCTATGTTTCCCATCAATATATACTGTCCACAAAGCAACATTGAGCAAATGTATTGATGATCCTAAAACTGAATAATGTGAAAAAATATAATCCCACTGACTTCAATGTGCTCGAATCTTACGTGTTAGGATTTCAGTTTACAGAGCGGACTGGACCAAGGAGGCATTACACAATTGCTTCTGGATGACTTTCCCATCCTCAGAGATGTTATAGGGTAGGTCTAATTTGTTTTAAGTGTGTCTGTGGGTGGCAAAACCTGCTTTCCTTCTTTATGTTCCCTATCTACTGGCATCTGCAGTTCTCAAAGTTCTGAATTAAAAGAAATTAACAGCAAGTTTGTACATAGAAAGAGTCTAGGTTCACCTTTCATTTCCAAGTTTGGAAGATCATAATTTAGTCCTTAACTTTCTAAGCAACTATTAGCATTCTCTAATTTCATTTGGTCCTTAGACAAAAGAGATAAAAAGTTTTCTACTTCCCACAAAGGAAACAAGGGGGTGAAAAGTTGGCCCACAAACTGGGATAAAACCTTTCCTACCTATACAACTGACATACGGGGACTGGAGAGATGGCTCGGGCGTTAAGCCTCTGCCTCATAAGCAGAAGGTCCTAAGATCGAATCCCAGATCCCATGTGGAAATAAATGGTGGACGGTCTGTACTTTCCACCCTGGAAGGTGGAGCGTGGGAAACTCCAGAGCAAAGCAAAGAGGAGGTAGCACAACTCAAGATGATTCCCGAAGTCACTCTTGAGCCCCCACAAGTATACACAGTGCCTTCTGATACACACACACACACACACACACATACACACACACACACACACACACACAAACGCTCTGAGTAAAAAATAAAAAATAAACAAAAAAATAACAGAAATACCCAGAATATACAAAGGATTCAGGAAACTAAATAACAAGAAATCAAACAAACCACTCAATTAAATGGACTAATGAAACAAAACTGTTAGAGACAGTTTTCAAAAGATGAAATACAAAAATGCTGATAAACATGAAAATGTGTGTCATCACTACCATCTTTTAAAAGGCCAATGAGGACTGGAGAGATGGCTTAGAGGTTAAGCCTTGGCTTTACAAGCAAAAGGACCTGAGTTCAGATCCCAGATAAAAAGGCAGAAATGGAAGCAACCTTGCACTTCCAGCCTGCAAAACTGAGAGAAAAGAAGGTAATCCTGGGTGATTCCCAATGTCACCCTTGGGTCTTCACAGACAGCCCTCTTCTACGCACACCTACACATATATACATACTGACACCTACATACACACCCACACATACAAACATACCCACACCTACACATGATAAACGTTTATAGAATTAAAAAACGCTAATAATAACTGTATTTCGAGTCCATCACATCCTAGACAGAATGGCATATAGTATATACTTGCTGCCTGAACGGCATAAATGTGTTCAGGAAGGAAACTCGAGCGCGCACCTCCTTCTCCTCCTCCTCCCAGCGTGCTCTGGCTGCCGTCACCTCCTTTCTGACCTGTTGCCTAATGTCAGCTTCTTGTTCTCTCATATACTTGCTTTTTTCCGTCTTGAGAGCTTCTTGGTACTTTTCTTCAAATTCCAACTTCAGTTTGCTTACATAGTCTTCCCTCTCTTCCAATAGCTGTTTCTTTAAACAAAGTTCAAGTGAATATCTCTGTATGATACTAACAGTCTCCAAGTTAAAACATTTAGACTTGTGTATTGTTTAGACGGGACTTAGGTGTTTGTACCACATTTGGATAAATAAGTCTCAGTATAAAATACAGGATGGGCATTATGACTGGTCATTTTTGCCTTGTCTGCAGATTCCCAGCCTTCGGCACTAAGGCTATCTAAGTTGCAAGGGTTTTTGTTATTTCTCCCCCCTCCCCATGCCTGGCATGAATCAAGCTAACATATAAAGAAAAGTCTATTTGTTGATAAAAGCTTCCAAACTTACATTTCAGATTCCACTTGACCTATAGGCTGAATCAACCAACAGCACATGTGGTTCTCACCTGCAGGCCCTACATTCCAAAGGTGAGAGCAGGAAGAAGAGGAGTCTGATGTCAAGTTTGAGACCAACCTGAACATTCATGAAAAATGGAAACATACCCTTGGCCTTTTGGCATTGTCTGTCTCCTCCTACTACACCTACATTACGTTCTCAACTTCAGGCTTAGCCACCAGGAAACTCCTTGTGTTCTGCAGAGAACCACCGTGAAAACTCCCTAACCTGCTCTACAGACAAAGAAGATTCCTGTGTTGTGTGTGTGAGACACTATGAAGACAAGTTCCTGTACCTCTGCCTACCTTTGATGGATGTGAAAAGATTGAATAGAGTCTTAGGTAAATATAAGGCTGCTTCCCTTCTGGGTGACTTATAAAGAGTCTGTAAGTCCACAAAAAAGGAAATAAAGAACTCCAGCAAAGGAAATAAAAATTAAACTTCTACTTCTTTAAATATATTGGCTCTAGGAGATATATATCTAGAAGATGACATCACAAAAAAGCTTTTAAAGTGATAAAATTGGTCCCTATTTTGATCAACATATATGATTAAAATTTATAGATTTTTACACACAATCGCGTGTGGGCATAACTTAATTTTTCCCAATACTAGGATTAAACCCAGGCCTTATGCCTGCTAGTTAAGTGCTCCTAGTTAAATCCTTAATTTTAATTTTAAATTTTTACAGACAAAAAATTTAGCCACTAACATCTGGGGGAGGCAGAAAGAGCCAAATCACGAACCCTTGTTACATAAATATTAGTCATTAATTGCAATTGATCTATTCTATGAGATCCAAATTTAAGGTAAATGAATTCTTTTTAAAGTACTCTCAAAAATATACTTCTGAAAAGAATGATGTCTTGAGAAAATGGTTCTCATGCTCTTTCCAGTTTAGGTATTTTTAAAAAGTAATATTAGAGAATTTCTTCCTATTTTAACTTTTATATTACTGAAAGAAAAGTTCTCAATTTCAAGGTAATTTATAATCCTTCTTGAGTTTTCTATAGTCATCGCTACGCAAGCTCCCTTTTGCAATTCCTTGTCCATTAAATGGCATGTATTCATGGCATGTTTTCACCATGTTAATCTATTGAAATATGTAAAATATCCAATCTGCTGAAGGCCTCATCCACTCTTCAATGATCTTTTTCAATTTGTGATTTAAGATCCTCAAAAACCTCTACACAGAATAATTATTCAAGCCTTTTAAACCTAGTTCCTAATCTCAAGCAGGCAGCTTTTAAATTGGGGTCTATAAGATGGACAAGTAAAATAACAGTGAGATCTGCTTCTGTTTTGCTTTCCTGTGACTCGACTCTGGACACTCAGCAAGGACTGCCTGGACGCATCAGGCAGAGTAGCCGATCGACAACTGCTCCTAAAGCCTCCTGGAAAGAGCCAACAGAAGCGCGCTGACCTTAGGCTCACGACCTCACTGTCCCTGTCATACTGCATTCAAACGCCTCTCCTTCCCAGGGGAATCAAATGACAATTAACTACTCTGAGAGCACTGTGCCTGAGGAAAAGGTTGCTGAAGAGCTCTCTGCAGAGTGCCATGGAACTCCGTAGGATCAGGAAGTCAGCAACATTGAAAATGCGAGTCCATTAAATTCAGACTCAGTATGAGCCTGTTACACACTTTTTTGACTTTCAAAATAAACTCTAAGGACATGTAGTTTTCTTCCATATGTGCCTATGATGGTTAGTCTCAATTGTCAGCCTGACAAAGTCTAGAATCACCTGGAGTAGGACCTCTGGGCACATCTGTGAAGTATTATTTTGAGGATGTTAACAGATGTGGAACGAGCAGTTGCTGTGGGCAGGATCATTCCCTGGACAGAGGTCCTGGGCATGCAGAGGGTGCACAGAGCGGCAAGCATGTGCACATTCACTCACTGCTCGAGGCTGTGGGTGAGATGGGAGCGGTTCCCTCAGTCTCCTGCCACAGTGACTTTCCTGCCATGATGGCTTTTAACTTGGAGTTGTGAGCCAAACAAGCTTGAGATATTTCATCACAGTAACAAGAAAGGAAATTAAAACAATACCCTTTAGTAACAATTTCAGTATTTGAATTTTGTGAGTTATATTAGTTTGACAACACCAAAATCAAAAAGCCTTCTACAAATAGCTCCCCATTCATATCCCTAGATCAAATGACTCAGTGTCCTGAAAGTGAGGGGGGCATAATTCACATGCACTGTACCTTCTGCTCCTGAGCCTGCTGCTCCTGACTGACGGCCTTCCTGAGAGCTGACTCCAGGTCATCCTTCTCTCTGCATACCGCTAGGTAACACTCCTGCACGGAAGCCATCTCCTTATTTATCTTGTCCAAGTCAGACCTTGAAAACACAAAGCTAGCGACTAAGTGGCCACACACGAAATCAAGGCCTGCATAACAACACCTCTCCAAAGAATGGGCCTGGAGGGCAGTCAAACCCTTTTCTCACCTGAGTTGAGAGTGAGTCCCCTCATAGACCTCAAAGAGCTGCTGTTTCTCCAAAGTGTGCTTCGCTAAAAGGCTCTCTCGGATTTGGGCTTTCATGGCTTCATGGTGTTGGTGGTAAGTCCTCTCACATCTAGCAACAGAGCATGGAATCAAAAGCAATGCCTATCTAAAACCAGAATAAACTGGGTTTTCTTCCTTCCTCTCACTCATTTTCACAAATAATTAAAGTCGGATTTTTTTTCTCCAACCAAAGACAGGAATGATTAATTTAAAACTAAAGACCTTCAAAATATTCTTTCCTCATATGTTTCTAGAGAAAAATTAGACACTTGGAGGTGAGATTGTCCCAGGCCATCAATTACAGAATACTCTGTGTTGAGTACTTTTGTTTTTAAAAAGATCAATCAAAATAACTAAGAAGTGGTTCCAAAATTCCAGGTCATACATATTAAGCACAAATACCAGCAGTACCCAACTCACAAGTAAGTTATGTTCCAAAGATCTGTTTTCAAGTTTATGATTTGGTATTTGGAAGACATATTCCCTCCTAGGACTTCTTTACAAAGAATAGTTTCCCAGGCTAGTGTTTAAAAAACATACAACTACAGTATTCCAGTGAACTGCAATTCTGAGGAGCTGCAGAACCCAGCGCACTCAACGGCATTGTTTGAACATGTTCCAAATTCTAACTTGAGAAGCCAAGGAGGGTTTGATTTCCCTCAACCAATATAAGATCAGCACAAGAAAAGGTGCTTTAACTCTTTCAGGCAAGAGAGCCACCGAGAAATGGGCCTATAGGAAATGAGCTGTAAACACCAAGGTTCCTTACCTATCTACAGCTTCTTGCTTATCACGGTCAAAATCCTGCACCATTTGCCTCATTTGGTTACACAAGTCTTGATTCATATTTCTCAGTGCTTCTTCAGCTTCTTTAAGTTCCTAAACATAGAAGAATCAAGTATTTAGAGGAAATAAGCATCACCTGATAGATTAGTCTAATTTTTTTCTTAATATCCTCTATTCCAGAATGACCTCTGATACATCTCTTTTGCAACTTTACAAAAGTACCCTCGTGCCTTAGTAAGAGAATAAATGTAATTCTTTGGGAAGTAGCTTTGTGATAGAAGTTAAAAAGAAAAAAAAAACTTTTATTTTGAAATATACAAAATGAAAAATTTATTATTTAACCAGTGAGGTATTGGCTGATTGATCTCATAAAAGAAGTCTCAGAATTAATAATACCCAGCATATGTCTACACAAGCACAGTTACTTCCAGGTCGAGGGCTACGTGGGAAGGACCACGGAACATGAATCATATTCAACCTTCCAATGAGACCATTAGGGAAGAAAAATAAGTGCAGCCCACTATTGCAAAGACTGACTGCTTGCCAGCCCACACTGCCTGTCTTCGAAAAATCTGTTCTAGCTTTCCTACTTAATAAGGTTGTGGAAAGTCTCAGTAAAATGCAGGGCACTGAATTACCTGATTTTGTTGCTGTAAAACTTGAACTTCATTTTTAAGTTGCAGAGTATCATCTTTGACAATCACTTCAGAAGAGGTGTTGAGCCACAGCTGATTAGCTGGTTTGTCTGAGGTGTCTGCTTTAGTCTGAATGTTAAAAAGAAAGGTTTGTTTGTTTTTTTTTTAAATAAAACTAACTATCCATTTTGAAATAATTTCATATTTTGAAAAAAGTAGAGAAACAGCGCAGATCATTTCCATGAGCCTTTTACTCATCTCCTTCAAATACAGCATCAAATACAAAGATCAGAACCAGCATGTTAACATGAACAATACCAAGCCTCCTGCAGACCTTACACACATGCCTCCAATTCTGCTCTAATGTCCTTTCCTGGACCATGATTAAATCCATGATTCCATATTGTATTTAACTGTCACTCCTCACTAGTCCCCTCGAGGCTACAACAATTCTTCACTCTGTCTTTCAAATCCCTGACATTTCTAGAAATATGAGTTACTCTGCAGAGTTGTCTCCTAATTTATGCTTTCCTAATGTTATTTCCTTATTAAATTGAGGCTGGAATCTTTGGCATGAATGCTCCTTGTAAGAAGCAGGTGGTATCGATATCAATGTCTCATCCTGGCTCTATCATCAGTTGTTGAAGACAGCGCCTCCCAGGCATCTCCATCATAACTTTTTGACTTTATCATTGAAAAGATACACAAACATCCTCTTTGTTACACTTTCATTTGGTGCGATCAGCACATATTCTATGTATGCATTTCTTTACATTAGCATGTACTCATGAATATATTTCATTCAATAGCTATAATTTTTATGATCTAGCATGGGTTCTGATAAAATGCTAGAAAGGTCATACCCATGTGAATACTGACAGGTGGTGCAAGAATCAGTCCCAGCTATCTGACCTCTAATGTCAGCAATTATCTTTACATGATTACTATCCTCATGGAAAAGGGAAGCTCCCCATTGCCTCCATAAGCAACCCAGCAGAACCTCTGCTTATAACTACATAAAATTTCTGCTGGCTATCTCAATTCTTCCTTATTTATTTGTATTAAGTTCTTTACCAGGAGGGAGCCCCAGTTTTTTAAAACACACCTACTCTACTTGGTTTTTGTGTGTAAACTCTGCACTTATTCTACAGTGCTCAAAAACATTGTTTCAATATTCAGACCTTCTCTGGAGGAAGGGGTGAGAGATGGGGGGAGGGATACGTGTGTCTCACATCCATGTTAGTTGGTACCAACACTGCAGGTCAGCCTTCTGTTCAGTACAGGAGTCTTTGCTGCCTTAGGAGGCCATTTCTGCACCCCAGTCAGAAGAGAGACAGGCTAATGCCAGCCTACTTTCCCCAAATTCAGGAGGAAGGCATATAATAGTGATACTTACAGTTAAGCATTTTACTTACTGGAACAATTTTTTTTTAGACTTCTCTTCCCCTCTTTAAAGTTTATGCTATTCATTTGTGCTTTTTCTAAACTAATGAGGTTTATGATTGGGAATGAAATCAACACTACGTGGATACAGGAGAGACCACCTCATGGGTAGATGTTGTTATACAAACTTTTCACACTATCACACTGCAAGCAGGAAGGACCCCTACTTTGGTGAAGAAAGATCACTTGAATATCACAACAAAATTTCCTCCTAGAACTATGAAATGGCTGGTCTTGATTATTAACTTGACAGTGTTCAGAGGCACCTCTGGGTGTGTCTGTGGGTATGTGTTGAGAGGCTTAACTGAGAAGAGAAGACTAAATCCCATGGACTGGGATCCTAGACTGCGTCAAAGGAGGAGGAGGAGGAAGCCGGCTGTACACCGCATCCATCTCTCTGCTTCCTGCCTGCCAACAGTGTGAGTGAGGAGTCTTCACCCCCAAGCTCCATGTATTCCCCACCTTGAGAAGTCTTGAGCCAAGATAATATTTTTCTCCCTTCAGTTGTTTCTGGTTTTTCACCAGAGCAGTAAGAAAAGTAGATGATACGGAAGATAGGTGCCCAGAACCAGACTGCTTGCTGACTACCTGAGCATATAGTTTACAGGCTTTTGGATCTGGTTTTCCCTAGGAATTGGGAAGAGTTTGGACTTGTGGGTTAGAGAAGCCCCAGCGTGCTACAAGCAGAGCTTAATGGGCCATTGGGAAGGTACAAGTGGGAAGACCAGAACAGACAGTGAAGTCCCTGCTCACTAGGTTTCAGGGAAAAGGACTCTAGGGAACGGGACTGACTACAGGTCATTTGTGTTACATTTTGGGAAAGAGTTTGGCTGTATTATGCCTGTGCCTTGAGAACTGAGTAAGGCTGAATGGAAAGTAATGAACTAATTTGTTTGATCAAAGAAATACCAATACATCATAGCACTAGAGCTGTGGCAAGGCTCCTGCTCTGTCCTTGAAGCAGAACAACCTTAAAGCCATACATTCTGACCAGTGAAGGAGCACGGACAACTTTATAAAGTTGTAGCCGAGGCATGAGGTAAAAAGATGGTAGCAGCAACACAGAGAAACCTCATGCAGAAGAGGTGCCTGAAGAAAAGACTCAGGGAGGGTCAAAATACAAATTTACCTGAGAGGCAGAGCCTGAGCTGAGGATGCTAAAGGGGTTCTTTACACAACAAAAGTGCTTAGAATGAAGCTGTTTTCGATTTGGATGTCAAGGTGGCATGAGCTCGGCAGTATTTAGAATCCTGTGCTCCCACATCTTTGGGAATGTCTAAGAGGACATTTCTAAGAAGGTTTAACTGAGGAGAGAAGAAAGACCCAACCTGAGTGGTTGGCAACATTCCATTGACCATAATCTCTGGCTGAAAACAAAGGGCAAGGAGGACTTCCAGCTGACTGCCAACATTCATCTCCCCCTGCTTCCTGTCTGCAAGGGTATGGCGTGCCACACCCCTTCTCTGCCATGATGAACTGCATTCCCTGAAAAATGAGCTAAAATACATTTTTCTTGTTTAAAGTGTTTCCTGTCAGGTGTTTGTCACAACAAGAAAAGTAACAAACACAAAGTAGAATACTGAACATACTATATTCTGCAAAAAAAGAAATAGTGCAACTCTGTCTAAAAAGAGTCTAGCTAGAAACACCGAGTTGCCCACTGAACACGTCTTATTGCGTGTGTTTAGGATTGCAGTACATGTTTAATCACAACTTGAGGTTAGGTAAAGAAATCAAGGCTGGAAGATGGCTCAGTTGGCAAAATGTCTGCTGCCCAAGTTTGAGGACCTGGATCCCCAGCACTCGTGGGGAAGCTGGGACGACTATGCACAAGTGTAACTCAGCATTGGGGGTGAGAAGAGATGGATCCTTAGATGAGCATCAAGTTCCGTGAGACCCTAAACAATCAAGTGGGGTGTGATCAAAAAAGACCCTACATTGATCTCTGACTTCCACAAGAATGACTGCATGTGCACACGTACACATATGTACGTGCAAATGCACACACACAGACATGCTTCCAACCCCCAGTCTGTTGAGGTTCAGATACAAAAAGCCTCTGTTTATAGTTATGCTTATAAAAATCTTGTTCAGTATAGTAATGGAACCTCACTGCTGGTAAGCTAGTGTGGTATTCCTAAGACTTTGTCCTACATTCCATTTTAATAGTTCCACTGGCCAACTGAAACAAATGTCCTATTTGATATACTCCCAAACATTGCCTCATTCTATGTATGGGCAGTCTCCCACTTTTCATTATATATTATCCTGGAAATGCCACAGAGCACTGTGCTCTGATTTTGAACAGACACAATTTTATAACTATAGATGATGTTCCACAGAAAAAATTCTTAAATAAAACACTCCTATGAAGTCATATGACAAGAAAGGAAAAACTAACCTTCTATCATAACTTTAAATTGCTCTGTATAAGATGGACATGAAGAAATATAAAGTGCAGTACAAAGCATGAATAAAGTAATAAATACATCATTGTGGTCAAAGGATTCATAAAAGAAGCATTCCAAATAGTCTATATAGTCAGTGCTTTTGCCTGGCTTCTCGATAGTTAGAATGCATCCTTGGAAACACAGAAGGCAGGACTTGGATGAGCCAGTTCTCTTTCAAAAGATATCCATGCAAGTTTAAACTGATATGGTCTTTCTTTGTACATATTTTCCTCTGGCAAGAAGAGATATTTGGGGGCTGGAGAGATGGCTCAGGGGTTAAGCCTCTGCCTTGCAGGAGAAAGGTCCTGAGTTCAGATCCTCCACCCCACATATAGATGCCGGGCGGAAGCAGGGGCGGCCTGCGTTTCTGGTCCTGGTAGGGCGGAGCCTGTGAATCCTGGGGCAGAGTAAACAAGGAGGAGGTGGAGGCATCCATGGTGGTTCCCGAATTCGTCCGTGGTTCTACACACAAGCACACGCACATGCACACGCACACATACACACACACACGCATACATGCACAATTGAATAAATAAAAAAAAAAAGAAGAGATGTTTGATATTTCATTGACCTCAATATTTGATGGCAGCTGTGATCATATTTGGAAAACAGACAGGGAGATATCTAAGTCTTTTAAACCTCATTAAATTTTGGGGGACTGAGGACACTGCACACTTAATAGAATGCCCGCCTGGCACATGTAAAGCTGGGTCCAATCCTCAGTACCACAAAGATTTTAGAGAAGGGAAGCTCATCTAAAACAGATGTTTATTCGCATGCCCTGCTTTCTAACAACCCCTGCTTATTTTGCTAGGTCTTTTGAGATCCTGTTATTCCTCTCTGCTCACAGCTGGAATGTATCTTTAAGGACAAATACCAAACGTCCCCTCATTCCAAATTTCAGTAAGGCCACCTATCAGCCTACCTAGTTAGCAGTCACTCCAGTGAAATTTGTAAAGCAAAGTCAGAAGAGAAAGCTCTGCCTTATCTACTGGCAAACAGACAGCGGGGCAACGGCTGAACAGCAGCTCAGGGCATGGCCACCATCGACTGCTGCTTTCGAGAAAATGTGTCACTTCAGTATACAACAGAAAAGTGCCAAGGCACCTGCGCTGTGGCTCAGACTCAAGAGGCGGTTGCTAGTCTCCGAAATCTTAGGCCACTCTCACCAAAATGCTGACACATATCAAGTACACAACTTTCAGACCCATCCTTTCAAAGATGGGGAAGGAGAGTGGTTCTGACCCATTTGCTGTTTGCATTAGTTATCGTTCTATCCCAGCACTTAGGTTGAGACAGGAGGATTACAGCAAGTAGGCCAGCTTTGGTTACAGAGTTAGAATCTGTACCCCCTAAAAAAAAATGAACGAATAAATAAAATCAAGGTATATTTATATATAATTTATATGTTATATTCACATATTATATAATTATATACATTATATATACATATATAATACATATTAATAAATATATATTTATATTTACAATCTGAAGACAGAAGAAAAAAGCAGGTTTTATGGGCTCTGCACTCTAAAAACATACTATTATTTCTAGAAAGGCACTAGCAACAATTAAAATTCCAAAATAATTAATACTTTAAAACATCCTATATACTTTGACTTCAGAGAATTTCTTAGTGAACACTATTAGTTTAAAAGATTGGATGATAAATAGCACTGAAGTTGGAAGCAAAAAGGAGTATGGTCCCTACATTCCTTTTCTTTGCTTGTAATTATTATGTAATCCATACAAAGAACAGCTGTCTTCAGAGCTCTGTGATAGCCTGAGCTCATGGGGATGACTGTAGTCTATCTACTAGTCGTATATATTAGCTTTAGTCTCTTAAGATCAGCTCAGAAAGGTCACAGACCCTCCCGGCTTCACGTTCCTGACACTGGCTAAAGAATACGGAGGTGCTGTGTGTGATGGAAACTACTGCAACCTCAGTACCCAAGAGTGGAAGCAGGAAGACAAAAGCTCAAGACCAGCCTGTGTTCCAAGTGACTCTGAAGCCAGTCTCGGCTACAGAGAGAGACCCCGTCTCAGACAATGGCCATCAATGACTGACCACTCGACCCTGGGTCTTCCCTAGTCATGCCATCATTTTCCAGTCTATTTCCTGAAAAAGAAACCTCACTGAAATGTCTATGCATTTCATTGTAGATGATTACTTCAACCAATTTTAATCCATATTATTCAAGCTACTGCTCATGAAATGCATATACCATATTACAAAGTATGCTCCTTGAACTTTTGGTAAAAGAATTTAACCTAATTGGCATCTTATTTAGTAGGTGCTAAGAATAAACCAAAAGCCTTCAAGGTACATTTCTACCTGTGAATTTTACTTAAGAAGGACACCAGAAAACCAAAGGCTTAGCTTACATTTATAAAGTAAAAAGGTTTCCTCACTGAACTCGAAGGTTCTACAAACCTCACCTCGACGCTTCTTTCATCTTTAGACTTCACTTGCTGAAGATCTTCAATTTTCTTATGACACTCTCTGAGGTCATTCTGCAGCTGAGACACCAGACGCCGCTTCACCGAGTTGCTACCCAGCAGATGCTGTACTTCTGCCTTCAGCTTTAGGATGACGTCATCTTTTGAGAGCTCTTCATTTGCAGCTGCTTGCTGCGCAATGCTGGTGGAGAAAATGAGTTTTAGAATGAAACGAAGTTAACAAATCCATCATGGCTATGTCTTAGAATTCTCCAGTAGGGCTGACCTGTCTTGTCAGCTTGTTCTGGTACTTGCCAGTCTTTGTCTTTCATGGTTGGAATTATAGGCCAGTTGCCATAGTTGCTTAGCATTTTACATGGGATTTAGGGATCTGAATTCTGCTCCTTTTGCTTGCATGCCAAACACTTCAGCCACTGAGCCATATCTCCAAACCAACAAAATGTTTTTTGCTTTGTGGTGCTGGGGACTGAGCGCAGAGCATCATGCTCGGCAAAAGTTCCACCACTGAGTTAAACCTTCGGCCTTCAACAGAATTTTAAATCTTATCATATACAAGGATATTGCCCTGCTTTGTCCCCTGGATACGGAAGTCCATTCCAGGGAAGACACTCTCCAGTTTAGTGTTGTTGCTTCACTATAAGCAGTTTACACATGTGAACTCTGACATGGCTTCCCCGTGTAGTTTTTGTTATATGGTGTGCTGTATAAGCGTGTTCCAAGAGAAACAACATGGATACAGAGGAAGGAAAAAACTCTAAACAGCAGCCATCCTGACCAACAACTGTTGTCGTATCTTTCACTTACTGAAATTCAAGCAACAGAGCAGCAGAAAAACCCAAAAGTAAAAGCCATGTTAATGCTAATAAAGTCAACCCCCCCACCCCTGCTCTCCTTTCCCTCCAGTACTGAGGATTGAAACTAGTAGCTCACACATGCTTGTCTAAAGCCTTACCATTGAGCTGTACTTCCAGACATTAAACTCAATTTCATTTTCAACAGACTAAGTTAAAGGACTAAATTTTTAAAAGTACACTATATTCCACCTTGAAAACTTAGAAAAATCCTCGCTAACTAGATGGTTTAGTAGGCAAGCGTGCCTAGGTGCAAAACTGGCCATCTGAGTTTGACTCCAAAGTCTGTTTGCTAGAAAGGGAGAAGAGATTTCCAAAGCTGTCCTCTGACCTCCACACTCATTGGCATGTTGCCAGGTGTGGGCCTGCTTTCTTCTCCTCCTCTTTTTCCCTCCTGTCTTCTCTTAAATGCATGACATATTTTTAAAAATTTAAAGCAATCTAATTAATAAAACAATGGTTTTCACCAGACAGCAAAACAGAAGCACAAAAACTTGATTCCAGAGGACAGGAAGACACACGTGCTAAGCAGTGGAACAGCCAGTTTTCTGCTGAGAGCATGTGCGGAGCGTCCACCACACCACCCGGAAAGCTCACCGAGTGGCAGACAAAGACCTTGCAGACTAGAGAAGCAGGAGTGGCTAATATTTGACAACAAAAATGAAGGGGGGAGGCAGTCACACAGAATAAGCACTTTGCAAAGTTGGGTATAAAAGAGAGACTAGAGAAAGTAGTACAGAAAAAATTGGGCTAAGAATATTTTTTGTGTGTATGTATGCATGTGTGTACAACAGGGCGCTTGAGTGTGTGTGCCTGTGAGGCCCAAAGGTGATACTGGAAATCATCCTGGAACCCCTCTTCCCTCTCCCTCCCTCCCTCCCTCCCTCTCTCTCTCTCTCTCTCTCTCTTCTCTCTCTCTTTCTTTCTTTAGCGTTTTCCAAGCTCTGACTTCCAGGGCCAAAAGTATAGGTTGTCGCCATTTCCATCCACCATTTTTATATGGGATCTAGGATCCAAACTCAGGTCCTTTTGCTTGGGGGAGAAAGGCTTCAACCACAGAAACATCTCTATAGCCCAGTATAAGTTATGTTCTAAGGAGCCACAGTGAGAAGGTGTCATAATTCAGATACAGCCTGAGTTGACCAGCCTTGTTCCTGATTAAAGACTATTCTAATTCTGATCTAACAAACCCCACACACAAGACCTGGTGCTGCAGGTCTTGGAGAGTTGGCTCAGTGATAGAGGGCCTAGCATTTGTGAGGCTC
Source organism: Typhlomys cinereus (assembly GCA_023101885.1). Lineage (NCBI taxonomy): Eukaryota > Metazoa > Chordata > Mammalia > Rodentia > Platacanthomyidae > Typhlomys > Typhlomys cinereus. Next base: position 419,213 of record JALPQD010000608.1, on the reverse strand, counting down.
AAGGGAAAAGAAAGGAAGTATGATGGCGGAGGAGCTGGAGAGGATCAAATATATTCCAAATTCTGTGACTACATGAGTCACTGGAAAGTCCAACATTTTTTTTTAAATTATAGTAAAATCCACATCAAAAAAAAATTCAAAATGTTCATCACTGATCCAAATTTCCCAGTCATGCAAAACAGAATAACAATTACGAGAAAGATTAACAAAAGAAACTGACCCAATAATAACACACACCTAAGAATTAATTAAATGGTCTAGGAGGAAAAACATGAGCAAAGTATGCAACAATCAACAGTGCAGGAAGACTCCTGAGGAGCAGGGAAACAACAAGGAATCCTCAGTTCTGTGTGAAACTTGCATCGGTGTCTCAGCACTGTGCTTGTGCTTGGGAAGAATGGACACTAACAAACACATACATGAAGACTTAGAAAACAACTGAAATGAATCACATTGTCTCAGGAAGCCTTCCTTATCCCTGAGAATTCACTCCAGTGTGGAAAAGGTTTGGAGAATTAAGATCTGAAACACTCATATGAGTCTCAGTGTCTGTTTCAAGGAAGAAAGGATCACTCAGAAACTTTTGACAGTGCAACTGTGAGGCCCAGAAGGGCCGTAGCTCTCAGAGATCTGACCTAGACTGGAAACTGCACGAATATTTATTGTGTACCCAATTAACAGGAATAAGGAACTTCAAGTTACTTTTTGCAGTGATGGGTCTTGTATACCCAGAATATGTATTGTTCTAATCTATATTAACACATATAACACTGTTATACCTGTTCTGCAATGCCACGTTCTGCAATGCCACCAAACTACAGGATGTGCACATTTTCTGACCCTGTTCTGATCCTGTTCCTGACACAAGCATGAGTCAGGTGGTCTGTTCTGTCATCCAGGAGCCTGTGGTGTTCATGCACAACAAAGATTTCACAATGGTTCTACTTGGCATAAAACTAGCAAGAAAAATGTGACAAATTCTTCATTAAAAAAAAGTTTAAAGAAGCTTTTTATGTTTTCTAAGTTAAAAGAAACTTAAAGTTATTTAACAGAGAAACTATAAAAACAATAGAGAGGGAAAACTTTGTATTAAAAACTTGTATCTGACAGTTTAATTTAAAAAAAAATTCTGGAAGGTAACCCCACAAGAACCTCAAATGCTGATAATATGTCAAAAAAAAATGTCTTTTAAAGAAAGGAACAAGAATGGGCAGCCTCTATGCAGAGCACAGCATGAAGGAAACAGGACAAAACAACAAAAAAGCCCAGAGCTGATCCACTTGGTACCCAGTTACAATTAAACTATTCTAGAAGTGAAAAGGAATGTGATACTTCCTGATAAAATGTTGATCAGAGAGGTCTCAGAACCCCCCAAATATTTTGGGCTTTTACCATTGCTTTTGGTTCCTCTCTAAAGTAAGACCCTATTACTGAAGATGCAATACATATGGATCACAGAACATGGGCAAAATACATCAACTGGAAAGTTACTGAGGGAGACAAATAATCACAGGTCTCATCAACTCATGAGATCTGCAAGTTCCAATAAAAATCACCATGACAACAGGTGACCACCAGTGTAATAGTGGCATGAGTATCAAGGATACAACCAACCACTTTCTGATTGAACTCAAAACTCACTTGTCAGAATGGAACCCATCCCTGTTACTATTAACTAGAACAAGAACGTAAAAAAGGGAAGGAAATAGATCAATAAGGAAAACAGCCTATGAACTTACAATTAGAAAGACAGTATACCAAACTGCTCTGTAAATAGCCACCATTATACTCATAGATTTGAAGAACACTTAGCACTCAGCCTAGAAGTTGTCTTCTACAACCTAGGCCAACAGAAGATAATAACGGCCAGTCAATGAAGAATACCAGCAACCTGGCATGCTCACCCAGAATCAGGCCAACTTAATCTCTCCCCATCCTAAAGCTTAGGGAACCTTGAGGAAGAGGGGGCGAGTAAGATTGTAAGAGCCTGAAAATGGGAAAGTCCATTATTGGACAAAACATTCCATTCAAGGCAGGACTTAGCATCTAGGAACTCACTGCAGTGAGACTTGTCCTTATTAGACCTGCATAATAAATGACATATCAACATGCCCCCATAGGAACTCAAGAAAGATAAGAATATACTGTGGAAACCTTAGGACTAGAGCTAGATGAGTGAAGGAAAATGCTCCTATCAGTGGAGTGGCCCAAGAGTAACTTGGTATGCCAAAAAGGCCTGAACCCCTACAAGAATAGACAAGCCAGAGGGGGAACCCTAGGGTCCATAGAAGCAGACAGGCAGGAGGGTGGAAAGGAATGGAATGGACTGATGAAGGGAAGGGAGAGGGATGAAAAGGAGGAGGGAATAGAAGAAACCAGGGATAAGTATACTCAATATGCTTGTAAAATTAAAATAAATAAATAAAATTAATTTATTAAAAAAAATTGGGCAAAAAAATAAAATCAAATCTAGAACCTGCAGCTGAGAGAGAAAAAGAAATTCATTAAATAGGATGAACATAACAGATATGACAAGGATAAAACAAACCAACTTGGAAATAGCCCATCAGCAATTATTCAAAATAAAAACAACAACAACAAAAAACTGTTACAATACTAGCCATCAGAATGAAAAGAACAAAAAAGCCAAAAAAACACCCAAACACTAAAAATTCACAAAACATGACTAAGAAAAAATGAAAGACCTAAATGAAGAGATAGACAGTTTAGGAATGGGAAGACCTAATTAAGAGGTCAGAGTTCCCCCCCAAGTAGTCCACCAATTCAATGCAAGCATATAAAATCTCATGAAGCTTTCTTCTTGGAAGTTGACAAGCTAATAATAAAATTGGGAAATGTAAAGGTCTTAGAAGAGTCAAAGGAACAGGGCTGAGGGGATAGCACAGAGGTTAAATCACTTGGCACCACAAAAAAAAGACAGGTATTCAGAAACCCAGATCCTAGGCAAAATGTCAGGAGGGTATGGCAGTCTGCCTTTAATTCCTGTGGAGTCTGGGAATCTCTGGAGAAAGTTGGCTAGTCAGACTAGCCAGGCAAGCTCTGGGTTTAATTAGAGGCCTACCCTCAAAAGAATAGGATAGAAGAGTGACAAGGATGGTTCCCAATATCACCTACAGCCCTCCACAATGCACATTTGTGTTCTCTTATCCACTCACACTTGTGCCCACACATGTGCACCATACACACACATCTTTAGGCATATCTGTGGAAAATTATTCAGTTAAGGCAAGCCCTAAGCAAGCCTGTGGAAGGTCATCTCATTGGTGTAGGAAAACCCAGCCCACCGTGCATGAGACCATTCCTTGGGCAAGTCGATAAAAGAGGCAGAAAGTTGGTTGGAAAATGACAGACTGACAAGCAAAAAATTATGTCCTTCTCACAGCTCTTTCTGTGCATACGGTGTGTCTAGTTCCCTCAATGCTTGCTGGTATGAACTCCTTGCCATGTCCAAGAAGCAGGATGAAGAGCACGGAAACAGGCCTAGTGTGTGGCCAACTACATAACAGATGATGAGGCAACTCCAGGGAGGAAAGAATATTTTTCCAACAAATGTCTTTAAGTCAATTGCATAGTTATTTAAAAAAATGAACATTCATCTTTACCTCAACACCGTACTTAAAAAATAGAACTGTCAGAGATAAAACTATTAAACCTGCAGAAATTCACAGAAGAAAATGAACTGCAAAAGTAACAGTAAGACATAAAAGTTACAAACGACAGAAGACAAAACTGATAAATTAGAATTCAAACTATCTTTTGCTTTTCAAAGAACTAGTAAAAAAATGAAAACAACATGTGACATAAAATTATAAAAAGAAGCAAAAGAACAGGTCCTGCTTTATGATGCGGGCAGCAATGTAAAGTTGCAAGGATAGGGGACATTATTATCAGTGTCTATCAAAACTTTCAGTTTTGCACACCTTCACAAGCAAATTATTCTATTCTTAACAAAATAAAGATGTGACTAGAAACTTGACTTAAATGATTATATTGCATTACTTATAAAAATTTTAAAATGCTGTATTACTACTAAATTATCATTCATCTGGAGCCAGCAAGATAGGACAGAGTAAAGGTGTCTACGTGTAAACCTGGGGACCCGCACTTGATCCACAGAACCTGAAGAGAGGAAGAGAGAAACAACTTTCAAACGTTGTCCTTGACCTCTACATGAGCTCCATGTCATACATGTCCATTCTCTCTGTCTCTCCTCTCACTCCTTTTCTTTTGCTCTCAAATTGTTTTTTTTTTAAAAAGAAAAATTGTTTATATATATATCCATTATACAAGATATATGGATATATATCTATGTAAGAGTATGTACTGATGTTAAAATATTCCAGTGCACTAAGTTAAAAGATGTCATAAAACAATATCTTTAGTATTATTCTTGTCTTTAAAAACATACCAAACATGTAATGTGTAAGCTATACACTAAAATTTAACACTGGTTTTCTTCATGTAAAATGAGGCAAGATTATGGATGATTTTTACTTTCTTCTGTTTTCTTAATCAGTAGTTCTTTCACAATGGAAGACATAGTTATTCTGACAAGAAATAGCTGGTAATGTACACTCTTGATGTTATGCAATGAAAATAGACTCTCATCTCTGGAATTGATCTGCACAAGAGCCATGGAAAAACAGAATGGTAAGAAAAATGCGCAACTCTAGTAGAAAGGTTTCCTAAAAGACACCTGACCAGAATGCCTGGAAATCACCAAGGCCATGGAAAACAAGAGACATCAGGGGGATCTAGAAAGCACAAACGTAAATGTAGTATAGCGTTATGATGATCCTTTAACAGGAAAAGATAGCCAACATGGACAAAAGTAACCATGTGACTGCGTTGGTTCATTAACTGCAAAAAATTAACATAAACCATCATTAGGGAAATAGGACCTGAGTAAATAGTAACTGGGTCAAATAAATTTTTTTCTATACATCTAAACTACTTTAAAAGATAAAATCTATTTAAAAAATAATCCCATCTAAACTAAACAGTGTTTTTCAATTTCAGATTATTGAAAATGAAATGCTAATAACTATTGTGCATGTGTGAAGAGAGAATGAACAAATTATTAGGTAAATTTATTTTTAATGCTTTAAAAGCAGCTCCTTGAGATGAATAAATGTTTTATGTAAAAACACCATGTAAAAATATGTTTAAGTATATCTGTATATATAAAAGTCTTAACTTATTTAAATCACTTGTTTCTACAACAATAGAAAACATAACTCTAATAAAGAGACAATTACAAAAGAGACATAAAATACATTACAATTTGACTTTCTATGCTGTGAGATGTGAATCATAAGAATACAGTTTGCTAAGTTAGCAAATGAGGCCTCCCTAATTTGTCTTCTGACATGACCAGCACATAAGATAGTCGTGGGGCGAACCAACCACAGAAAGCACTTGCTAAAATAATTTTTCTTCCTCAAAAGGAAAAAAAACAAAACACACTGTTGAGCCCTATAGAAGTTGGTCTCCTACCCCCAAATAAAACTGTAGTTCCTTATGAGGACTGCTGAGAAGACCCAAGGAAAAGGCATCCCACTTGTTAAATGCTTTTTTATTTGAGTTTAGCAGCCAACTATAATAATGGAAAGAGGAAGCTGTCTGTAAGAGGCACATAGGTTTAGCTGCTCAAATTCCATTAATTTAAAATAGGACATTGAGGCTAAACCCTTGAAATTTAGTAGGCAGCAGCTTCAGGAGGCAGTAAGCAGTAATGAAAGCTAGGAGTCACTAATATTTGGGTCACTGATTTAAAAGTAGCTCAAATCAATGAAAAAAAACGAACATTCTTAACATCAAGGAAATGTGCTTGTTTTTACTCAAACAGTCACAGTTCACTTAAGGAAAATCGCAAGCCTCTTTTCTCCTATACTTTAGATTTGATATGACAATACACACTTACAGTGATGCAAAGCTGGATTGTTGACTGTTACACTGCTGGTCAGTGGGATGACGTGAAGCTAAATGCTTCCTCCCTTATTAAGCACGCCATCCAGTGTGCTCTGGCTGAGCCTCAATGGCCAGCCACTCCACTTCGGGTATTATCCCATTCCCAGGTGAATGGGTCAGTCATTTCTTTCACTGTAACAATGATGAGATGTCTCTAGTTTACTAGCTATAGGACCACGCTTTAGAATTACTACATTGTAATTCAGGAAGTTAAATAAATAGAAAGTACAAAAGTAGGCAGGCCTGGAGAAACATGCCTGTAAGCCCAGCACTTGACAGCCTGATGAAGAAAGATTGCAAATTTGAGGCCAGTTTGAGATTTGAATATACCGTGAGAACTTTCTTTAAAAAGGAAGTACTAAAGTGGTAGGATACATAATAGTAGACACTTTGATGATAGATAAGTCTACTCAAAAAGATGGACATAAATATATTAGCTACTTAATTCCTAGACCAACCATGGCACAAATTATCAAATTAAAGAAAGATCTTTGGGGCTAAGGAAGTGGGGCGGCTCAGCTAAGTCTAACAGTTCATTAAGTAATCCTCAAAAGAAAAGGCATAAAGAATGAAGTTCAAAGTAAAAATACTTAACTGTCACATAAAAGTGAACCAATGGAAAACTGATTCAGACCCAGGGAGTCAGTCGCGCAAGCACCGGTGTGCTGAGTGACGGTCCCACCCTGTGCTCCAGCTTTCTCAACGCTAACACCAGAGCCAGAGGATTAGAAACCACTTCAGCAAGTATTGGTTGAATTCAAAGTGGATCAATGTGAATGTGTTCAAGCATCTATTAAGTAAAAGTAACAGCTCTTTTTAAAGAGCCAGTAAGTACAAGGACATATTCTAGGACTACCGTAGCTACTTTCAATTTCCAAGAGATAGCAAGCCTGATTAAAAAAAAAAAAAAAGAAAGAAAATTAAAGGAAAACAAAACACTCTGAGAAAGCTAGGAGGCTTGTGGAAGATGTATGGCTAACAGTAAATGACAAAACTGTGGTGTGAAGCACTGTGACTCCGGAGCCTACACTCACCACCTCCTTAGTATTACTGTGGTACCCACAGGAAATGAGTTGTTCCCAAGCGGAGTATGGTTTGCAGATAATCACACGCAACCTCAGAGTTTTAAGCACACATGTCTGGGAAAAATGAAGCACTAGAATCCTGTTTCCAGTATTAGGGGGTCCTAATGGACCTTCTCACTGGGTCAGAGCACTCACAGATATGTAAGACTCAGTAACTCCAGTCCCTGACTTCACACTGTTGTCTCCCAGCAAGGCTCAGGTGCCAGCCTGGTTCCACCCCCTGCCTGACCTGCACTGCCATCAGTTGAAGCATCAGCTCATTCAGGGATGCAGTGACGCCGAAGTCAACATGGTCCTATAACAAGAACTTGAGGGTAGATGCTACCAAAGCATCATTTAGATTTCAACTTGCTCAATCTTATCTTACTGTTCTAAAATTAGAATAGCAATATGAAAATGCAATTTCCAAATTGTATTTCTGATTGTAAAGGGAACTCCCTGGGATTCTGATGATTATACTCAGATGCTTAATACAACATGTATTGAGCATCAGCTGAACAATAATACATTAAAAATGGCAAACTAAGTACTGAACCCAACCATGGTAGTAAAAGCCAGATGCTGCAAGAAACATTTTCTTTAGAGCTGGAAGTATAGGTCAGTAGAATCGCACTTGCTTAGCATGAGTAAGGACCCAAATCTGATTCCTCAGCATTGCAAGAGACACACTTTCCCCAGCCTAAATGCAACCTCTCGACAATACTCCATTTCCCAGCTCTAATCCAAACCACTAACAGGAGAATAAACCTTCCCATTAGTCAAATCTATCAACTTTTTGTAATCTATTTAGGTCCTCAGATAGTACCTTCCATGTAGCATGTCCATTTCAAAAGCCCATTAAATATTTAATACAGAGGCATTTAGTGCCTAAAACTAACCCATAAATTATCACCAATCTCTCCTCAATCACTTCCTTGGAGGATGAGAAAGCACTCTATTCCGCAAGATTGCTAAAATATTTGTAACGATGGTGACATAAAAGTAAGAACTCCCATTCTAAAAGTAAGGTTCCAAAGAAAAAAATGAATGCTCATTTTGCATAAATCATTGATAAATTCAAGGCACCTGCTTTCAACATACAACGTTAAGCTATTAAAAACATAAACTCACTTTGTAGTTGAAATATATAGCTAATCTGTATATTTTCACCACAGAAATCACTCCTTATCTTTCTATACTAACATGTCTATTTGGGAAATGAAGACAGCTAATCGTAGCATACCAAGACTTCAGATGTCTGCTTATTGTGATTTCAGACATTACCCCACACATGGTGCCACCAGTTCCCCATGTATCCAACACCAGTTTTATGAACACAGTTTCTTCTACAGTAAAGTATTCATTCGATACCTGTTAATTTTGGACTCTTTCCAGTTGACTTTTTTAATACCCAAATCCACATATGATTCAGTGAGGTCTATATTTAATTCTCCTTCTGAGTCATTTGGAAGTATTCCTAGTTTTGCAGCAGATTCATAGAGAGAAATTTCATTTTTAAGCTCTATTAATTCCTCCTAGAACAAAATTAATGAAAACAATTTTCATTACCTTCCTAGATAACAAAATCACTCACTCATTCTGTCTTTAAAAATTTACTCTAATGATCAACAGCAGACAAAGAAACTTTTTCACATGTACTCCTGCCACACATTCTAAATAACTTCATAAAGGCCAGCACCTATCGGGTCTTCAAGTAGACACATGAGAAAATAGGCAGACCTTCCTAAAGCCCTCCACGCAACTCATCCTTTGAGCTGAGATGCCCATGGTAGCTACCTGGCTTACTACAATAGAAGTAAAGGAAGATGGGCTTCCCATGGAAATGTGCTTTATCCTGCCAGTGTGAAAAGCAAAACAACTCTTTCAGTGGAGGTGACATCAGAACCCGTTGGATGAGGAGAAACCGTGAAGGAACCAACAGCATCACTGAATATTCCAAACATGTGCAGATTGGCTTATCTCCAGGATACTCTTAGAGATCACTGAAGCTGGTGGGCTGACTGACATGGAAGGCTGGCCCTGGCTCTGAAGTTAGCCAGTCAGATCTGGGCTTAAACATCTAGCTCTGGGTAATACTATGGATGAAATTCTGAACACGTTCCCTGAGCTAGTTTGAAGATGGTTCCACCATTTCTATTACATGGAGAAATGTAAGATTCAAAGTAAGGTGGCTCAACCATTGCCTAAACACATGTACCTCGCCCCGGCGTCAACACTCACCTGCAAAGCCTTGTTCATGTTCTCACTTAGGGAATGTGCCTTTTGTGAATGCTGCAGTTGCAGCTGGAGCTGAGCCACCTCCTGGACAGAGCCTGTGGGGGAGGTGGGGGGACAAGACATGCTCAATGTAGGACACATTGTGTGGTCTGCAGAACCTGAATCCACTCAGAAGGCAGAGCTGATAGAGATACAACAAGCCTATGTCTGATACAGACTTTTTCAAGATTTAGTATGTTCCTGAGGAGCTGAAGGGCCAGGCTACACATGTGCTCCAACCATATTTACAGCAATCCGGGAACACTTCAACAGGAATGCAATATTCCACTTCATGATAAAGTCAAAGAAAAAAGTTCTACCTTAACAATTCTGAACTCCAATTAAAAAATACTATCTTGCAGTCTTCAGTTTCTTTTCAAATGCTTTATTTCCACTATCTCCACATGCAAATGAAATATTACCATTATATTTCTGAAACTTTAGGAAACTAATATTTAAATGAACTAAGAGAGATTCTAGTTGGAAAGGAATTCTTGAGGTTCCTCAAAAAAAAAAAAAATAACTACCTTGGAAATGGTCAAGGAAAGTAATATGGCTTCTAAATAAAACCATCTTTCAAAGTCTTCAGTGGCCAATGAAAAAACTCACAAGTCATATGAAAGAAAGAGAAAAGATGTGTAATTAAACCTGTTTTGGAGGAGAATCTAAAGAGAATATGACCCAAATTCCAGGGTCCACCAAACATACATACATACATACATACATAAACAGCCCTTAGAATGTTCAACTTTGATTAAACCTCACTTATACACATTGTACAACAATCTGAGTTGCCTTTCATATGCTACATAGATGGATTTATGAAAAACCACTGACAGTCTTCACCATGTGAGCTACTCACCAGGCATGAGGACAGTTTTATCTATTCAGCATCAATATTGGATTACTTTATTGCCTTTACCATCACTTTATCAGGATAATAAATAGAAATACTATTACCATGATGGAAATGCTAGGAAGCATGTCTCAAACTAATACCATGAAGACCACACTAGAATGCTTAAACATGATAAAAATGTAAGTCAGTGACAAACAAAAGATGTAATATAAAAGGATAGAACTATTTAATCTAATAAAAAGGCGAAATACAATGAAATTTTTATAATCAAAGATGATTATGAGTCATCTTTCAGGAATAGACTTTATCCTATATGTATTTTATTTTTCAGCCTTGCATATCTAGTATTAGTATGTTTTCAGATATGCTTTATATGCAATATGCTTATAAAATTAGAAAAAATACAAAGTCTAGCATCTGCTAAAGGCACCAAGATCCTTGGAGGCAAGGGATTGGCAGCCACAGTAGTGTTCCTATGCTTAAGGGGAACACCGGAAAGGGTTCAGGGAAAGGCCACTGGGTCCTTGTACGTCATCGGAGAGGAGGGCCCAGAGGAGAGTCAGGGATGCACAATAAAGGACTCTCTGGGAATTGGGGCGGGAGGCACTCAGGGATGGGGAGGGAGGGGTGAGGGGAGGGGGAGCAGGAGGTTCGGGGGGAGGAGGAGGGAGGGAGGGAACCAGTGTACCTATTAAGTTTGTATGAGCAGAAATAATAAAAAATGTTAAAAAAAAAAAGAAATGCTTCATTTGGACATAGAGCATTGTCTATGTGTGTGCTCTTGAAGAAAATATGTTTAAATACCATAACAATACACATCTCTGAGTAGCAGGATTATTAGTTATTTTTATTTGGTACTTTACAATTGTCTGAATTTTCCAAACTACTAATAAAATGAACTGTTCCTTAATTTATACATAATCTTTTTCTAAAAGAAATTCACGACTGACATCTTTTCCACCTCTTCTGGGTTTTATAACCCAAGGAGCTACTGTGTTCTTTGCGCATAACAGCCTCTGAGGGCTGGAGCCTGGCACGACACTCACCTGACTGCAGCAGGTGGGCACACTGCTTCTGACTGTCCTCTAGGCTTCTCGACAACCTGTTAATGATTTCTGTCTTTTCTAATTTGGCTGCTTCTTGATTCCTTTCTAGTTGCTTCATGTGATCTTTCAGGCTAACACAGATGTCTTCCTAAACATAAAAAGGATCAACAAGTCATATGTATGATCAGTTCTAACAAATATTAAGTTGAGAAACCCAACACGACATTATCATCACATTCCAGCTTTATCTCTTCTGTGGAGTCCAGTGCACAGGAAGGAGTCAAGAGAATGTTCTGCATGATATGCGGTAAGGTTCAACTTCTTTTATAACTACTTTAATGAAGGAGAAATTGGGTGAGTTCTAAAGTCCCCTTCTTCTCCATACTCATCCTGTTACTTTAAAATTAGCTTACATTTGTGCAAATGAAATACACTGCATTCCTATATGCATTTTATGCTATTACTGTTAATGTGTGTACACAAATTTAGGCAAACCACATTGAATCATAGAATTTGTATCTCCAGGCAAGAAGGAAACAGACAAACATATGGAAACTCAGTCCATTCATAGTAGCCTTTCCCTCCTCTAAACTTCCTTCAAACTTGATGTTTCTCATTAATGTTCTCTTCATCTTTTTACACATCTTCATCTCTTGTCTCCTTGAAGGTATCTCTGTAATGTGCTATACACAAGTATTATAATAAATACTTGGAAATGAGTTACAAAGAAAGACAAGGTAATATATGTGTGTATAAAATACCTACAGTATGAGGCAAAGTACGCAGGTCAATGAGAGAGCTCTTGGGATTATGTATGTAGATGAAGACAGAAAAACAACACTGTGTATATACCACATGCATAAATTTCTCCAAAAAGAAAATGTATTCAAGAATAAAATGTCATGGGACTCAGACCCAGAACAAACTATCACTGTAAAAATAAATCATTGCTTTTCATCCAAAAAGGTTACCCAAACTGAATACCTGAAAAAAATCTTAAGAAAACAAGTAGTAAAAGGATTATAAAGAGCCTTGAAACAAAGAGAAAGCATTGGCCTTCAGTGCCTGACTCGAATACAGCCTAAATTCCAATAATGTTCTCAGGACACTGTATAGGAATATCCCCAAACAGAACCAACACAGAAGCTTCTCTGTGCACAGTTAAGGGGCTCTGAAGGCTTTCATTTTAACTTAAATTCATCAGAATTTTGTTTCTAGCTCATACTACAGCTGTGTTTGCTTTAAATTTTTTTCTACCAAATTTTTCACAAAATGAAGTGTCCAGAAACGAGCCATGTTTATTCAGTACAGCAAACCTCTTGGCAGCTGCTGCTGCTCCCCAGGCCAACTTGAGAAGGCAGAGTCACAGCGCTGCCACATGATGAGCTCATAGGAACGACAGTACAAATGTGTGTGCAAGGGGCGGAGACAGCACACAGCTATGTTTTAGGAAGGTCACGACAGATTTGTGAAACTGACAGCACAAAGAAAAGTCATTAATGAAACCGCTATAAAGGAAAAGAAAAACTTAGCAATTACCTACATTCAACAGCCAATTAAATCATGATGCGCCCTATTGCCAACTTAAGAAAACAGATTATAGTCATAAAACTGAACTTTTAATACAAAAAAACAAGACATTTAGTTTAAGTCTTTTAGAGACAGACATCTTTGAATCCTAAATGCAGCAAGATTCAGCACCTACAGGAGGAAAGAGAATTGAACAAGGTCCAAGGGCACAAAAGAATGAGGATCATACAACACCTGGAGAAAGCCGTGTGAATCCATTAGAAAGTCCTTAATGTGGACTCTTAAATATAGTGTTAAAGGAAGGGAAGGAATAAATCAGGAGAAGGTCAAAATACAGAAACCAAAGTCCATGACTTCACCAAAAGCTGAAGATTTCAAGACCAGAATGAAAAACACTTATTTTGTCATGAAGAAAATAATCAGCAATCTTAACACAAAACTTCTACAAAATGAGTCGGGGGGGGGGAGGGTGAGTTCAGAAAGCAGTTGCTATTAGAATTGAGTCACTGGAGGAATTCTGTGAGTTTCAAAGAGCCTACTGTGTCTGTCTCTCTCCATCTCTCTCTCTCTCTCATACACACACACATGCACACACACAGAAATTCTTAGATATTCAAAAAAATTCAACGTATTATAGACTGTTACTCCTCCCATGATATGGAATTAGACAGTCTCTATGTTGAATATTCTCTTTCAAAATATAAGCACTCGTTTATGATTTAAAAAAAAAACACTTTAAGTCTTAAGTGAAACTTCCACAACTTTTCTTAAAAAAAAGAAAGAGAAAAAAAACTAACATAAATCTAACATCAGACTTAACAGAAAAAAATTGGAATTTTCCAACAAAGATCAGGACCAAGGGATCTCATCACTATTCAGCATCATGCTGAAAGTTCCAGCCAGTGCACAAACACAAGGAAGTAAAAAGTATACAAATTAAAGGAAAGAAAAAGTGAAACTGTCTTTGTCCATGGATGACATGATCAACTGTATACAAAATCAGAAAAAAAAAAGAAATACCATAAGAAACACTCCCAGAAAATAGTAGTAATAATAATCATAAAATTTAGTTTATGATTTGGAGTCTGAAACTCATTCAGCCCAGAATCAAAATGTTATTCTGCCTTTCACTCTAAGATTCTTCTTTGGAAGTGTGACTAGCTGGGAGAAAGTAGGGGTGAGTAAAGAAACCAAAAGCACAGGATAAGAATCGTCTGTGCTAGAGAAACTGCAGACTGAAAGGGATTGAATATATGGTCATGGTTAGGCATGGCTGTCAACTTGACAGTTGATTTGAGCTCTGGGTACATTTGTAGAGAATTAGTGGTTGAGTTAAGCCCAGAGCAAACCTGCAGGAGATTGTTTAGCTGAAAGGGAAGGCCCAGCCCGTAGTGGGATTAGGCCCTGGAATAAAATACAGAGAGCTGGCTGAGAAAGTTGGCATCCTTATATACACTTGGCCAGACATGCTGGACTGGCAAGTAAGGATCATCCCTCTCTCAGCCATTATGAAGAGATAATGTGGGCAGTTCCCTTGGCCTTGGTGTTGGTGCGAGCTTTCCTGTCAAGCTGGACTGAGAATTGTAACCAGACAATTGTAAGAGAAAATAAATCCCTTGTTCCTTTAAGCCATTTGATGGTGATTTTATTAGCAACCATGCTATCTGCTACAATATTAGAACTGCCCAGTACCTGAGAAGCTGTCCTAAGAGTCGTTTTTTGGATCTCGCAACATTTGTAGTAACCATTCCTGTAAGTGGGATTTCCAAACACAGTAGAACACACTATAAATTCCCTCTAAACCAGCCCCAATATATTAATTTCAAAGTTAGCAGACATAAAGTGCTCTTCACACAGCTCAGTATGGAAGAGCTCTCAGACTCCACTTTTCTCTAGTCCTTCTACTACCACTGATTATTTTAACTTGGATAAACTTAATACAAACAATCATTTTAAAACTAAAATAAAAACAAAACTGAATCTAAAACTCTTTGTTTAAGCATTCTATGAAGCAGACTTGTTTTGAAAATAAGTCATTGGTATACCTTGCATCTTTTCCCAACCTTGTATTTCCTAGTATTTTCATACAAAAGGAATATATTTTTAATTTAAAAAATCTAGGGGCTGGAGAGGTGGCTCAGGGGTTAAGCCTCTGCCTTGCAGGCGAAAGGTCCTGAGTTCAGATCCTAGACCCCACGTACAGACACCGAGCGAAAGTGGTGTTTCCAGTCCTGGTAGGGCGGAGCCTGTGAATCCCTGGGCAGAGTAAACAAGGAGGAGGTGGAGGCATCCATGGTGGTTCCCGAATTCGCCTGTGGTTCTACATACACACACATACATAGCTACTTACATACACACACACACACGCGCGCGCGCGCGTACACGCAAACACATGCACAATTGAATAAATAATAAAAAACTTTTAAAAAATCTAATAAAACTCATAAATATGCACAAAAATAAAATGGCGTGGAGATGTAACCCCGTTTGGTACAGTGCTTATCTAGTGTGCACAAAGCTCTAGATTCCATCCCCAGCACCGAATATTCCAAACACTCGGGGGATCGGTTCAAGGACAGCCTGTGTTACAGGAGACCCAATATCAAAATGATATTACAATAAAACATAAAACTAACTAATCAATTAAATGGTACACAAATAGTTATTATACCATAATATTTTTATATATAATCTAACATGGAAAAATTTATATCCAGCTACATAAAATCAGAAAATATCCACATTAGGATAGATTTCAGGTGAGATAGGATTTCCCATATCTTTGCATCTTCATTGCTCTTGGGAAAAGTTAGTTCCAAAATTACATTAGGAAAAATGAATTCTGAAACATTATTCATTCAAGTGATTATCTAAAGTTTTGGAGGACAAGTAAACTTACCACTTAACTCATCTTCAGCTTATCATATTTTATTTCCTTTTAGACAAAAGTTATAAAAGTTGACTGGAATATGCTCAAGTTTAATCAAGTAATTTAGATCATGCTTTCTTTCATAATTTATATTCTACATATATTAAGGATCCATTATGAGGACACTTCGATTTTGGAATATTTGCATATACACATGAGGTATCTCCGGGACAGGACACAAAAGTAAATGTGAAATATGTTTCATATGTGCATTATGCATTTAACCCAAAGATAACATTACATAGTAATTTATTGCTTTTGTGTTTGACTTCGATATGTCCACATGGAACCGGTTTGGTGTGGAATTTTCTATTTGAGACATCAAGCCAACCGTAAGAAGTACGGGAAAGACTTACAAAGGATTCCAGCTGGGAGACTTACAAAGGATTCCCAGGTCAATCTCTAGTTCTGGTCAGTGTCATTATACTCTTTATTTTCAGTCTGCATGTATTCTAGGACCATATGCATGATATTCATAAATACCATACCGTCAAATACAAAGGGCTAACACTATGTGAATGAGAAGGCTCTAATCAATCCTAAGAGAAGGGCTCCTAAACGACGCCTTCAAGACATTTGCTTTCACTCAATGACATTTGTTCTCTAGAAATCATCTGACCTGTTCCTTCAGGGCCATCACTGTAGCATCCAAATTCTTCTGTAAGGACAACACCTGTTCCTCGTGCTTCTTTGTCAGCCCCGTAACAATGTTCTCATGCTGCTCTCGAGCCCGCTGGAGCGACTCAGACTGATGAAGCTCCACTAGCTGCTGCTTCAAGCTTTCCAGAGCGATTTCGGTTGTCCTGGACTTCTTAATCAGCTAGTAAACACACACAATATTATCCATGTTGATGCGATCTTATCTCCAGCTCTCTGAGGACATTAAAACTCAACCATATTTTAATGGCCTTAGCTCCGTAAGACGTCCCTGGCTGTTACCACAGGGCCAGCTGCCGGCCACGAACTTTGCAGTTACTTGAGGAAGGTGAACAGGGTTCTGCACAGTGTGTCAGTGAAGCAGCCATCAGGCAAGGAGTCTGCTGGTGTCAGTCCCACAGCTGCTGGCACTGCGGCAGAGTGTGGGGCATTCAATTGTTAGGTCACAAAAAATGACAGCCTTTCCTTGATGGATTGGAAAACATATGACCGGGCACTGACTAAAAGGGAACAGAGTGCTTTTGCTTTGTTTAGTTTTGTAGACCAAGTCCCACCACATGCTCAGACTGGCATCAAACTCCCAAGGGTCACGTGAGCCTGCCTCAGCCTCCTAAGCATCTGGGACCACGAGCATATGCCACCATTTCCACTAAAAACAAGTCACTGAACACACAGCTGGTGTTAGAGGGAAGATGATAACCCCCAAGGGACCCCTACTAGGTTTCCTAATGTCCTAAACTTGTAAATATACTGTGGAGCAAGAAAGATTAGAGCTGCAAAACAGGGTGAAAGTCACTAGTGGCATGACCTTAACAAGAAGCCTGAGCGCAGCTATTAGGTTCAAAATCTTCAGGTGCTCATGCTTGTAGAGAACTGATGTCACACCACTGGGCAAGGAACATGCGTTCTCCAAGACTCGGTTCACTTATCTATAAAATGGGAAAGAATAATATTTTGCTGATCAGAATTCCAGGACTTGTTTTACAGAACCTGAAAAGCTAATTTGCAAAATGTAAGGACAAAAATGGTAAAAAAAAAAAAAAAAAAAAAAAAAATGCAAAAATTTTTAAGAATTTTAAGGGCTGCCCTTGTTTGCTAATTTTTTTTAAATTTTTTATTTATTATTTATTCAATTGTGCGTGTATGCATGTGTGCGCGTGTGTGTATGTATGTATATATGTGTGTGTAGAACCACGGACGAATTCAGGAACCACCATGGACACCTCCACCTTTCTCATTGTTTACTCTGCCCTGTGATTCACAGGCTCCACCCTACCAGGACCAGAAGCACAGGTAGCCCCCGCTTCCGCCTGGCGTCTATATGTGGGGTCTAGGATCCGAACTCAGGACCTTCCGCCTGCAAGGCAGAGGCTTAACCCCTGAGCCACCTCTCCAGCCCTGTTTGCTAATTTTGAAATGCACCGCTGAGCTGTAGGCACGACAGTATGGAAGCAGCATCAAAGCGGAAAGAGAGAAATACTTTTTAAAAACATATACAAGATCAATTTCACACAACACTGACTTAACATGCACTGACCACGCTGGTGGGACTACAAAGATGTTCTCACCCTTACAGCAGAACGAATCACCTGGCTTGAGGAAAAAGACTCAGAGACAGAAAGACTGTGAGCAGGAGCTTGTTAGTCAAATGCAATGTGCTATGGAGCAGGATTCCAGGGTGTGCTGGCATGCACCGAGCCATGAAACAGGGCTAGTGAAGATGAGGAAAGGGAGACTACCAAAGCTCTGAAAGTCACCCTGCTACTATACCTTGTACCACAGGCAAAGTAAGTTGTGTGGGGACTTTACGCTAGGGAATGGCCAAATCAGAACTCTGTGGCTATAAGGAATTTGCGGGGGAGGGAATTTGCAGGAGGGGTGAAACTAGAGAGTACCTGGGAGACTTCTGTAAGAACATAAAGGGCAGAAACCAGTGACCAACAGAGCTTGGCAGCTGACTGCCTGGAAAGATGGCGGCACTTGGATGAAACAAAGCTCTTCTAGAGTGCGCCTGTTAAAGTTAAATGCTCACCTTTTCTTCGTTGACTCTGAAGGCCTGTATCTGGGCCTCCAGGGCTTTTATCTGTGCTTCAAGCTGGAGCTCTCTTTCTTTCCCATTCTGGAAGAGCTTCTGGGCCTCCCGGAAGCTAAGGGTCAAGCCGTCCTTTTCATCTGGGGCATTAAGAATGTTATATAAGTAATGCACTCTAGTGAGACCGTAACTGTCACAACTCCTCTGAGATCTATATTTACTGAAGTGGTGTTGAATTAAACTGAATTTCAGAAAAATGAACTTCAGATGTGTTAGAGAAAACCAGAAAAATAAACGATCTAAAAAAAAAAATACTCGACACAGAAACTATTTAGAAAACCAGAACTGTAGCCTTTCAATTCTTAGGTTAGACCTGTGGGACCAAAAGATTCCAAATACTTTCAGCGTTTGTTCGCCTAAGAAGCTAGGAACCATCCTAACCATACCAGGTATGCGAGGAGCAGGTCATGAGCGGGGCCTAGGCCTCCAGCACAGGTCACGAGTTTGTGGCCAGCCTGGGCTACACCTGAGCAGAGAGAGAGAGAGAGAGAAAGAGAGAGAGGAGACAGAAGGCATCTGAGGACTAAGCACCTTGTTCTACTAGATGCTTTAGTTCACCTAATCTTAAATTCTTTCCAAATACTTTGCTCAGTAGCTCACAAGTTCTCTCAAAATCAGTCGCAGAGGCATTACAGACAGCTTTCACGGTCAATCACATTTGAAATGAGCTTAAAGTTCAATCACAAAACCATTCTATAAATGAAAGTCCAACACCAAACAAAACTGCAGCACACCTCGAGAGTAAGCATTCGGGACATGGATATAGGTTCCCTCCATGTCACTCTACCAGAGATGGCAGCATTTCCTTTGGCACGCCTACAACCCTTCAGGGTCCCTAACTCCTACTTGGCTAGAACGCTCATGTTAATTTTAGACTCCTTGCAAACTGCACTCCAGAATTGGAGTCCTTCATTACTTTGGATGACGTGAGGATCAGCAGCTTCTTAGGGCAGAAGGCTATCTGTGTAGCACACAATGCTCATGGATTCTGACAACATAAGTGAGAGGAGGCGGGGGAACAAAATAAAAGGAGGAAAGGGGGAAAGTAATGACCATAGAATAGTCATGATCTGGAGGGAAGCTATCTGAGGCAAGGCTATGCAAGTCCCACCTGGGCTTTGTTCAAGCTCCCTCTGAGCCCCCTGCCCAGGTAAAAGAGATTACTGGAAAAGAAAAGCACAAGAAAATTAAAAAAAAAAAAAAAAAAAAAAAAACTAAATGGAGTTTATTGAAACAGGATGTCCAGCTCCAACAGACCTGGCAAATGCTGAGCCCACAGTTACCTTTGATTATCAGAAGCTGGTGACTCAAGTATCGAATTTGACGCTCACTTTCATTTAGCTTTTCCACTAGGTTTTCTAGCTGTCTCTCTTTTGCTTTGTTAAGAACCTGAAGTTGAATAACATGCATATTTTCCACAGTATCTGCAGATATTAAAGATATTTTATTAGATAATTTATTAGAAAAATAATAAAAATTTCAATTGTGGTAAGTTGGGCAGTGTTTTCCAACCTGTTTATACAGTTTATTTGAATAGTATGAAACCAATTCAGTGAGTTATGACTGCCATTTTTTAACTATCAAGACAAAATGAAAGAAAACATATTGGAGAATATCATTTGGTAAGGATAAGTATTTTATGACTAATGCAAAGAATATGTCAGTTGTATTCCTTACCACGGGTCATTTCCAGGAAAGTTAGAAAGTCAGTGGTTTCAGGTAAAACACTGAGTCACTATTGACTGGTTCAGCAACAACCACAAAAACAGAAAACCAACATATGATAACTACAACAAAATAGAATAAGATGTTTTACAAGAAAAGGAACAACGTAGGCACATAAGCTTCAGAAGACATTATTTCTTCAGCAAGAGTGGAAAATACATTGTTTTTAGTATATCATGGCCCTAGCTGCTGCATTAAGTTATGAACAGATGAACAAATCCTGAAGTCTTCTTCAGAAAGAGTCCTGTGGGAACACATGGAATAAGGAAAAATGACGATGGTGGGTAGAACAATGCTTTGCTCCTCAATGAGTCTTCATTTTTTTTTTTAACTAGGCTAAAGCTTCTGTAAGCTTAAAATATTAATTAATACATTTAGGAAGTTTCAACTAACAAAATAATTCAGTCCTCTTTGTAAAGAGATGGCTAAATGAAAAACACACAGAAGTGAAGATTGAAAACTCTTAAGCCTTACAGCAGGACTGCGTCAGAAATAAACAGTCTTTGAGCTACACCAAGCTCCAAATTCACCTTTTTAAAGTGCTGTTGCTTTGAAAAATGTCAGTTTTACAAAGATGCATAATCAACTTAAAAAGTTAACTTGATAGAATGCAGTCTGATTAGAAAGGGGATGAGAGACTGCACAAGCATGGAGACCAGGAGGTAGAAACGTTCTCACTACAGGCAACTAAAGAATGAGCAAGCACAGGAGCTGGCAGGTCACACCACATGCTACCTGCCCGCTCGCCCCCACCCTGCATCTGCTGTGACTTGCCCAGGAGAAAGAGACCTGGGGCTTCCCCACAAACATCCTGTGACCCCCACACAAGCAGGAAGGAACAATGTGAAATTACTACTAGGAAATCTAGTTTCCTCTTTAGATTAACCCAGGCAACCAAAAATATTTGTTACTAGTACAACTCTTCCCCTGCTAATTAGAAGGGAAAAAAATGCAGTCACCTCGTCTTTCAACATGCACCATGACTAGAAGTTAATTCAACAAGCCATAGGATATGAGAATAAAGGCTAAGAGTAAATAAATAAATAAATAAATGCTGAGAACAGTCATTTTACTAGTTGAAGGACTTGTTTTTTGAGTTATTGAGACCAGCGTTTCATTCCAGTCCTCTAAGTATGCATATTTTGGTCACAATCATAACAAATGTTCTAAAACAAAAATGGGGCAAGTACTGCACCTGACAGCTAGGTCAGCCCTGTATATGACACCAGAGTTGTACTATTATGCTAGAAATGTAGAACTTAAAAGAAAAACTAAGACAATTATGGCTGACGTGTTAAATTCCATGTCTATATAGTGAAAAATCTGAAAGTGATTAAAAAAAAAGTTTCATTTTTCAAAGTAGATTTAAGTAAGAAAAATATTAACGTTCACAAAGCCTTAGCAAGCTAACGTGACTGAAATAATCAGTTGTGAAACTTTCAACAATTTATGATGGAAATTTTCAAGTACATTACAGAAAACAGCACAATGAATCCTCAGGAACCCAACTTTCAGACTCAATAGTGAAGACCTCAAACCATTTGTGCCCTGTATTCGCCACCACACAACTCTTTGGTACCTTCTGGTAATGCTCAGAATGAAGCAAGGACTTATAGGTATATACCACCACCCATACAAAGTATTTTTAAAATATATCCTGAACTTTCAAATTTGTCCATAAGAGTGCTTTGAAATATCAACAATTCTATCATGCTTAAAAATTCTTGAATGTGCATACAAAATTCACTCAGTATTCAAAATTCCCCAAATTATGTTATCAAAAAATAAATATATCTGAATATGTTAGTTCATGTCTGTAATCCCAACAATTGGAAAGCAGAAACAGGAGGATTGTCATAAGTCTGAAGCCAGTCTGGGCTACATCGAGATCGTATCTCAAAAAGCAAACAAGAAACATGTAAATCAAGTAAATAAATAATAAATAAATATGATACCCACTTTCATTAGCTCCTAAAAACTGCTGTTGAAGGTCTTCAAACATGTCACTTCCTGCCGTGTCCTGGGCTGGTGAGCTATTATTCTGGACAGGTGACTCATAAGGTTTATATGTCACTTTATATGGCTCCAAAGCTTGGCAGCTGGGACCTTGAGATGTACCAAGTTGCTATTAAAAGATGACAAAATTAACAATTATGATTTGACCTCTTCTTCCAAAATTATCTAAATTAAAATTTTTTGCAACACATACACTCTACCCCCCCACATACGTCTTTCTTTCTTTCTTTCTTTTTCTTTCTTTTTTTCTTTCTCTTTCTTTTCCTTCCTTTCTCTTTTTCTTTCCCTCCCTCCCTCCCTCCCTCCCTCCCTCCCTCCCTCCCTCCCTCCCTCCCTCCCTCCCTCTCTCCCTCCCTCCCTCCCTCCCTTCCTTCCTTCCTTTCCTTGCTTCCTTTCTTTCTTCTTCCTTTCTTGACAAAAGCCTTGTGTCCCAGTTCGGCAGAGAACTTGCTATGGTAGCCAGAAATGGCCTTGAACTTTTGATCCTCTTGCTTCTACCTCCTGAATGACGGGATTATAGGCACATGCCACCATGCCTGATTTATGCAGTGCTGGGAATCAAATGTGCCGGTATCTTGCATTCTAGGCAAGCACTTTTTGCTCAAAAAAATGTCCAGTGTTATTTAACAGTGCTAATTCATTATACTTTTGAGCATGCAACGAAGCCAATTTTAAAAGTAAAACTCAAGAACTGTAATGGGATTGTGTGGGGGCATTTTATTATGAATGACAGATGCTTCTGCCATCTTGGGAACATAAAAAATGCACACGCTCAACAAATAACAAAAGCATGTGGTACAGTGCCTCATGTGTGATACAATGTCTTACGTGGAGTGCAATGTCTTGTGTGAAATAAATTCTCGGTAATTTCTTTAATGACTAACAATCTTCAAAGACAATGTTAAGAGAAAATGACAAAAAAAAAAAAAAATCACAGTCACTGACACAAAACAACTGAGAAAATGAGGCATTTGTCCTGGGCTCTAAAAGTTACACTCTGCCTCCTAAGTCAGAAGGCGCTTATCTTAACAGTCATATTACCTAGTGCTGTAATGCCACACAGAGCAGGAATAAGCTGTGAAAGATCTGGCTTGAAATCTGTTGTGGGAACAGTGAACAAAGGGCTTGACGAAACTAAATGCTGTAATCAATGTAAAGAGGATGCTTGAAAAGGTGGCTCAAAACAAGTTAATACAGCTTCTCACTGAAGCACTACCATTGAAGTAAGAATAACAGTACTGAGGGAAAGCTATTTGTTGAACAATTGTATTCAGAAGATTCTGCCTTAAACATTAGACTTACAATAGCTACATTTGTTTATAAACAGAAAATAACACGAGCAGTTCATAAGAGCCGTTTATAAATCACTCTACCATGGAATTCACACACGCTTAACACAAACACCATACAAGTAAGTGCGTGTACAGGCACACAAATTCTCTACAGCCGAATTCTTATAATACCTGGAAATGGTTCCTCTGAGGATCTGAAAATTTAATTACATTGACTGGTGGCTTATGACCATTGGTGTATGGCCTAAAGTTTTCAGGAACATGATATAAATCCTGCTCGTGTTTGCTTGGAGGACTGTAACCACTTCCGCCTTCGTCCCCTGCTTCTTCTCCGTGATGTCCAGGGTGTCGGTCTGTAGTTCTACTTCGATTTTCTTCCCAGTCATTGCCACGTTTCTCCCCAACACATAAACCCTGAGTGTCATTATAGTGCTGTTAGACAACAGAAACAAAAGCACTAAGCACTCTCCCACCCTGGTGACTGCTGTGGTCACACCCAACACTTACGTTGGCATTCTGAGACTTGGGCAATATGTGGTGTTCATTCCAGCTCTTCTCCAGCTGCTCAGAAGGGTATGATCTTGAGAAAAAGCAGCACTTTAGATTTAGGCACTATCGTATTTGGACAAGGATGGCACAAAGAGTGCCAAGATTCTAACAATCATTGCTTATGATTTATTGTTTTACCACCAAACTTCACCCAATATTAAGAACTGGCTCCCGCCCGCCTGCCCACTCGACCGACCGGGACAGGACTCGCTCTGGTCCTCCATCCCAGAGGGTGACATCCAATACCCATCAAGATGGAGCCAAGGGCATTGCAGAAGCAGCAAAACCGAAAAAAAAAATCAACAAACCATAATTCAGAAGATCAGAGACTCTATATCAACCACCTGGAAACAGGCCAGCCTAATCTCTCCCCATCCTGAAGCTCAGGAAAATTTGCGGAAGAGGGGGCGGTAAGATTGTAAGAGCACAAGGATGGGAGGAGTCATGATATGCAAGATACTCCACACAAGTTAGGACCGAAGCAATCATAATAAGACTCTGCATGCCCTGCGCAATGTCCAACACATTACTGACCCCACAAAGTCTAGCTAAGATCTGGGAGGCAAGGGATTGACAGCCACAGTAGTGTTCCTAAGCTTAAGGGGAACACAGGAAAGGGTTCTGGGAAATGCTGCTGGGTCCTTGCACCTCATCGGAGAGGAGGACCCAGAGGAGAGTTTGGCATGCACATTAAAGGATGCCGGGGATTGGGAGGGGGAGGCACTGGGGGATGGGCAGGGAGGGAAGAGGGGGGAGCAAGGGAGTTGGGGGAGGGGTGGAGGGAGAGAGGGGACCGGTGTACCTGTCAAGTTTGTATGAGCGGAAATAATAATAAAAAAAGAGCCCCAATATGAACAGACCAATGAAATGTGGGGGATCAAAAGCTCTAATCAGGTTTTCAGAAACTGGAGTTAACCAATGAAGAAGAGCTACTTTTCCTGGGCCTGAGTAAGGGTATAAATAGTCCAGACCCTGCCGGTCATCTTTGGACGCCCTTGCTCCTCATGGTACTCAGTGTCTGGGGTACATGAGTTCTTTTCCAACTCCTTGTCCCTCATGGATTCCATGCCTGGAGTTCATGAATTTTCCAGGGGTCTCTTGCACCTCGTGGCTTAATGTCCATGAGTTCCGTTCTTTCTTTCTCTCCTCTAATAAACTGCTCCTTAATCCTCTACACATGTTCTGGTTTCAATCGTTGACTCCTGAACACAAGAACCTGGACATAAACAGATCCTAGAGGGACGCTGTATCAATGGGACTCATATGTAAGTTCTTCTCGACTCTCTTTCCCTTTGCAGATTCATGTGCATGAGTTCTGGTCTTTCTCTCTTCTAATAGACTCTGCCTTAATCCTCTACATGTATTCTGGTTTCAATCTTCGACTCTTGAAAACAAGAACCTGGACCCATAAAAGACACCAGAGAAAACTGTAACACGTTGGTGATCACAGCCAGGAGGTCAAAACTCTGCACCAATCCTGCTCCTGCTGCAGCCAGCCACAGGCTGTACCAGAGAGTACTGCCATTCCTTTCCTGCCATGCAAACCCACACCCAAGCCAAAATAAACTCTTCCTCCCTTTTTAAAAAAAAAGAACTGGCTGATCAGTTTTAGAACCATGTACATTACCATCAGCAGAGACTCACAGGTTTACACAGTACAATACGCAAGAGAATTCAGGTGCTTACTCTCCCCGGGTGCCGTCCTCACTGCAGTCAGAATCAGGATGTTCGGGGGAGGACAGGTCATCATCCAACATGTCATGAGGAAGGTCCGTGAGTAACTGCTGCAACTGAGTCAGAAAAGTAGTATCAGCATCACTGACTGAAATACAATGCACCACCACAGCTTCCAGAGACTGATGGGACACATTGAGGGTCCCTGACTCCTCCATCTAGTTAGTTTCCTAAATTCCACATGAATTATGTTCATTGCTTCACTTGAGGGAAGAGGAAGGTACAACACTGGGAACTGTATTAGGCTTTACGCTTTTCTACAGGAGTCATGGATTTATATGCACACACATGATAACAGAACCAACAAACTTCTTCATGGAAATACATCAAGCTATAATCATGCTACAGCATATGCTGTATTAGGTTGTCACAAGGCAGACTTGCTTCTCAGAACCCTGGTTTTACTAATAATCAGAACTTGGAGGAAGTATGACAATGAAATACCCCACAGAGACTCTGGGTGGCCAGATCCGTTGTGCCCAGGTGATGGGAACAGCAGCAGCAGCAGCAGCAGCAGCAGCAGCAGCAGCAGCAGCAGCAGCAGCAGCAGGTGGCCTAGAGCCCTAATGCTTTGCCACTGTGAATGCTGACAAGGCTGCACAGAGCAGTCCCAACCACACTTCTGAGATCAGTGTGTCCCTTCGCATCTCACTGGCAAATGGTTTTCACCTTGTCACTAAATCTTACGCCACAAAACACAAAACTGCCCTATTAACCTTATGCATGGTACCAAATAGAAATTTTAGAAAGTACATTTTCTTCACTAAAGATCCACCAACTTCCAAATACAGATTCACAGAGAAAAACATCCTTGCAAATGCAAGATGCCCTCCCTCTCATCAATTTCAAATTTAATAGACTGCTTTTTGACTACAAGTAGCAACCTTCTCAGTGGGAATTATTGCCTATCAATTGAGACACTTTCCCTAAAAAGATATTTTTCCATTGCTTAAGTTCCTACTGAAATACATTCTGAGTTAGCTACTAAGCCTTACTACTTCATCAGCCAAACAACAAATACCCTATGTTCCAGGGAGGATGAAAAACAGACGACATATAACCCTTCCGTTAGGAGTCTCAGCTTAATTAACTGAACAGACTGTGCTTGGAGCCTAATCCTGGTACTTGTGAAAGCCACAGTTCTTGGATTTCAAACCTCACAGGACATCTCTTCCCAAGAGAAAAACAGCAACTGGAGAGACCAACTGCCATTCTTGCAAACAGGCTACCTACCTGGTAAGGATACCTCTTTAGAGGTATTTTTTAAAAGTGAACTGTAAAATAACACATGGATGCAAGCTGAGCAACACCACGCATGATTGAAAGGCATAATTTGGGAATTATAAAGGTCCAAAATTATTTGGCATCTACCACTTTAGGTTATGAATTATAGAATATTCAAAATTTTTGAATTTTATTATTAGTTAAATGCTTATTAGTTATTAGTTAAATCTTATTAGTTAAACCAAATTTCTATATAAACGGGAAAGACCTTGTCTAGGTTGCAGCACATCAGAAAGGGAAATACGGTAACATTTATCAGACAAGTATGAGCTGCATTACAGATGACATACAATTGAATTTGAGGTCAGGAAAAACCCTGGAGCCCCCCGGCCAAGCCCTTCCATGTACAGGTACCAAACCAAGATCTGAGAACACGAAGGCCAAGAAAATAAGAAATGAAGTTCAAGTACCAGAACTATAATCCCAACTTGAATCGCCCTGTTTTCACCTGTCTCGTTTCTTCCAAGTGATGTTTAGTCCATCACTATTAACACTTCTCTTGATTACTATAGTAAAAGTCAGTCTTTTAGTCCCAATTGTGAAAGTCCTTGAAAAGTATCTGAATGTTATGTAGGAAAGTCATTAACATAAAAACACAATATTAATTCATAACTTTATTTCTTAAATTGTCTTGAAGAATGACAAAATCCCATTAAACAAGTCAGATAATGTGGAATGCAAAATGTGCTAATTCTATGACTCCCTCTGGTGGGACATATCGCCTGAATGCTTCCACGGTGACAGTAAGCTGGTGGTGGAGAGCTATGCAACTCCAAGCTCAAAGGAGCTTTATTATTCATTAAAGAAGCCATCAACTTAAAAAGTAAGAGGTCCCAGAGCAGCACTCCAGGAGCAACTTCCTGTCTGCCTGTTACTTAAGTCCTTTCCCTTTCTCAAGAGCATTTTCAAATATAGGGTCACTAAATGAGGCATCATCGGCAAATATTATTTTATTGTAGCACAAATTACCAAGTATTTCTGCTCCAAATCACCAGCTCCACAATATGCAGGTAATTTTGCAACCTACAACCGAGCAATAATCATGGTACTACTTCTGGTGACATTGCACAAGTGTGCAGGTGCAGCACTGAGAAGTTTATAATGACCATTCTTATTGCAATAACAACAACCATCTCTGTAAAAGCAAACTACGAACTCACCAAGATTGTGACTTTAGGTGAACAGTATTTTGCAAAGTCTCATTTTTATATTTCAATATGTTAATAAAAGAGCTCTGAATTTCTGTATTGAGTCAGCTTTACATGTCTGCCCACAATGCCTTAGGTCTACTTAGTAGCAAGGAGGCCAACTATATCATGAGTTCTTAAACAGTAGTCTAGAAGTTAATTGTGTTCCAATAATTTACAAGGAGTATGAGAAATGTGTGGTAGTTAATTGATATAAATATTCACACAAACTAGTGTACCTATTAAGTTTGTATGAGCTGAAATAATAATAAAAAATGTATTAATAATAAAAAAAGAAAAAAAAAGAACGAAGCTGCTGTGGGCAACTATCTTGAAGGACACTATTTTTATTCTGAGTTATTTTTTAATAAACTTATTTATATATAAAAAATAAATAAATAAATATTCACACAAATGATCATAGTGTCATACTTCTATGAAAAATTCTTGGGAGATTTTTTTTTCTTAAATATGTGTCTATTTATGACAGTCTGTATTGTGATCTAAATATCCCTGAATACTGAATCACCTGTGTGCAAAATCTCTTCCTTTTCTGAAGAGTGAATATATTTTCTCCATCTGATCTTCAACACAAACAAATGAGGAAAAGAAGTAGAATAGGAAGGCAGATTTATAATTATAAAGCTACTAATTAAGATGGTATGGCAGTCCAAATTTGAGAACGGTTTGTTCATTGACTTATGGCCATTTGAACAAAATTCCAAATGGCCCGTAAGCAACAAAATTAAACACAGCCTGGCAAAATAAAGCATTTTGTCTTAGCAACTGTCAGACTGGGAGGTCAAAATCAGGATGATCCTACATTTTTGCAAATCCTTAGCAGAGTATGGTACAAGTGAGAAGTGATATGCTTAGTCAACCTTATGTCACATCATTGGGATACAGGCCTTCCTCCTTCAAAAGGTGATTGAATCCAATCACTTTCAGTAGGTAGAGAAAGAAACATGCATTAGTCCAGTGCTAACACTCATAGTCCAGCTGCAACCCCGAAGTCACCAACTAGACAGGCAGAGGACTGCTATTCCCAAGAACTGCTCTGCTACTGAATGTCAAGAGAGAGGAAGTAGAAGACCCCTAGATAAACATGCAAGTTTAGTTTTGATCAGCCAACTTACTATTTTAATTTGCAGTGACAAATCATATGAATACCTCAATTTTTATGAATAATTCTGAATTGTTACTGAAAATCTGAAACTCTCTAGCCTCCCATCTCACTTTTTCTCTGTAGCAATTATTTTTAAGACATATATATGTCTATCGACTTTAGTCTCTTAGGAATATAAATTTTATCAATCACATTAGTTCTATACTTATAAATGCTTTCACTTTTCAGAGTTCCTTACCCCAGGACACAATCTAACACATAGATCATCCAATGGTTACTTTCTATATTATCTAGAACTGCTTTCTGAACATCCACTCTAAAATTTTCAGTACAAGTGATATGGCTTAGGGAAGGGAGGTGGTCAAGATGCTTATGCCAAACCTGATGACCATCTCTAGAGCCCGCTTGGTGGAAGGAGAGAAGAGACTCTTCTGACTTCGAGGTACATGTTATGATATGCATGCGTGCGCACAAATACACACACACACACACACGTACACAATGTATTAATATAAAATTTTACTTTAATTTTTTTCACTACACAATGTATCTGGTAATATGCTGATAAATACCCTATTCATCTCTCTAATACTTTTCCCAGTGAAAAAATCTTCTGTCAATGTTCTTTCTCTCTGTCTCTCCATATATGTATGATCTGTAAGTGTACTGAGGGTCAATTCTTTTTCTCTGCAGCAACAATTGCTTAAACTGACCCACATCAAATATTCAGAGGCATCAAGACCATGCAGCATACCAAGAGATATTTCAAAATGATGATAGATCATTGCTTCCCCCTTTAAAATCCTGCAGCGGCTTCCCACTGTTGTTACCATAACTCACCAACATTGCCTCCTCTGTTCCCTCACAGCCCCTAACTCACTGCCTTCATGGCACTCGCTTACTTCCCACCACTCACGCATCTGCCTTCCTAAGCACGCGCAGTATTGGGCGCTTCACAGCTATGGTCCAAGCACTGAGAACCTGGCCTCTCCTTCCAAAGCAGCTGTTATCTCCAAAATGAAAAGTCCTTGAGGAATTTAACATTTACCTGATGGAATCACTCCATTGTGTTTTATCTCAGTAAAGGATGCACACTACTCTTCTATCTTGTAAAAGTCCAAATCTGGTTCAGATTCTAAGGTTTGCTTTGCTTTCTTTTAAAGAATTTAAAGCCCTTTAAAGTGACACGAGATTATTCTTATCAGCAAATAAAAGTTGTGACATGTTGAGACTTTTTTTCCAAGTAACTCACCTCTTTCTCCCTTTCATAGTCTTCTTTGTCAAACTCTTCATCGTCATTTTGTGTCTGTAGAGCCACACTGCCAAAGTCTAATGACATGGTCCCCTAAAGAGGCAGATGGTGTAATTCATGAAAACGTCCACAGCACAGTAGCTCACAGAAAGCAAACAAAGGCAAGTAGGTACTAAACTGTGAACAGTACAACTTAAAATGGACAGATGATTGCAAACAAAAAAAACTGAATAATATTAATAACCATTAGGGTCAAACACAAGTATCTTAAGAATAAACACAAATGAAATCTCAAAGTCAATACATAAACGTAGCATAGGTAGCTTTCTCTACAGTGTACTTCTTTCTTTGAATTCTACAAATTCAAATTTCATGCTTTACAGAAAAGAGATATCAGAAATCCTGTATTAATGATTTCTACCCAGAAAGCATTTACATTTGGATAAAATACAGTACATGCTAAAAAAAATCTTTAAAAAGTCTTGCTCTGAAATTTGATAAAATCGGGTGCTGGCCCAAGACAAAGGAAGCACAGGGTGAAGGCCATGGAGCAGTGACACTGTAAGGGGCCAAAAGCAATGGCAAAGCCCTGGGAAGACAGGCACTGCTGTGTGACAGAAGCAACAACTTACGTTCAAACGCTTTCTGATTAATCACATACGCGGATCCTCACATGAAACCTAATGTTCTAGAAGTTCAAAACACTGAGTGACTCTACCAGAAACATAAGCAAGTGTCACCAGTGTTTACTTAACCCTGCTCTCCTTCTGTCCCCTCTCTCCATACCAGTGAAGCACACTTTTGGGTGGGTCTCAGCCACCACTCATTCACTACAACTTCCAGACACTAAAATGTCATTAAATTAAAAGCCAAATGGGAGGCAGAGAGACCCATAACCCAAATGCATTTGGAGAAGAATTAAACTCCCCTGTGTCACAAACATTATCTCTATAGAAAAAAAATCCCACTTTATCACATCTAACACTCTTGATGGACTAAAGTAGTTCGTTCATAGCACTAAGAAAAATAACCAGTTTAAATTTTGACACAACACTGACTTTAAAATACAGACAATTGGGGCTAGAGAAGTGGCTCAGTGGTTAAGTCTCTGTCTTGCAGGCGGAAGGAAGGTCCTGAGTTCGTATCCTAGACCCCATGTTTAGACGCTGGGCGGAAGCGGGGGTGGCCTGCATTTCCGGTTCTGGTAGGGCGGAGCCTGTGAATCCTGGGGCAGAGTAAACAAGGAAGAGGTGGAGGCGGTCCATGGTGGTTCCCGAATTCACCCGTGGCTCTACACACACTCGCATACACGCACAGTTGAATAAAAAAAAAAAATTTTAAATACAGACAATTAAGTATGAAATTAGGGATTAAGGTATGAAAACATAAATTCACTGTGTTTAGATGTAAAACACTAAAAGAATTTAAAAAATAATGAAAAAAACCTATAAACTATTTTATAGAGGTTAAAGTGTGAACCAAAACTGTGTGCATTAGTGTAGTGTGGCATGAAACATACACTCTTTCAGTTGAGAGCTCTGAAGCCTTGTCTCCAGCTGGCACATGTCAGGATCCTAAGCATTACCACTGTGAGACAAAATTTTGAATACGGTAAAAGCCTGTCATAATTACATAAAGGCATCAACTTAATGGCTGAGGGTTCAAGTTCTGGGTACATTTGTAGATGGTTATAATTGAGTGGAGCCCAGTGCAAACCTACAAGTGATTGTCTAGCTGATGGGAAAGACTCAACCCATGGTGGGTGGAACTAGGTCCTGAAGGAGTGAATAAACTACAGAGAGCTGGTTGAGAGAGTTGGCTTTCTCCTATATACTTTGCCAGACACGCTGGTCTGGCAAGTGAGAATGTCCCTCTCTCAGCTGCTATCAGATATGGTATGGCCCTTGGCCCTCGATATTGGTATGAGCTCTCCTTCTAAGCTGGACAAGGAACTGTAACTGGACTATTGTAAGAAAAATATAAACCCTTGTTGCCTTTAGTTGTTTGGTCTTGAATTAATCAGCAACAACGCAGGCTAACTGCAATGGCCTATGATGCCCAATATGGTGAGGGGGGAAATGTGCACTCTCATGTTTCCAAGTTCTGTTCCCTGTGGAGAGTAGACACCAGGGCTATAGAATCTTCACTTGATGGGAACAGGGACACCCTGGATCCCACCACCTTAAAGAGATGGGAGGACACAGGACCTATATTGCTACAAATAGCTATTTTTGAAAAACAAAACAAACAAAAAAAAAACAACTACTTTTTCTTCAGAGAGGGAATAAATTAATTGTGCAAAGTGTTTTTTGCTTTTAAGTGAAGAGGATTAAAAAAAGATCAGTTTATATTTCTCAAGGACATTATAAATACAAACTATGCAATAAAACACCTGAAAAGAACAAAATGTATAGGTTGTCCTTTTAAAAACTGTTAACTAGGACTGGACAGATGGCCTCGAGGGGTACAATTCTGTTTCCCAAACAGACGGTCCTGAGTTCCAATCCCTGGTCACATGTAAAAACTGCCAGGCAGAACCACCTGCAGCCACCACTTTTGGCCCTAGTAGGCAGAGCCTAGGAAATCCCAAAGTGAAGCAAGAAGAAAGTAGAAGCAATCCAGGATGATTCCTGAAGTCACCCTTGGTCCTCCACAGAGACACATTGTGCCCTCTGATACACACACACACACACACACACACACACACACACACACACACGCATATATACATACAAACTAAATAAATAGAATTTTTAAAAAAAAAGTGTTAACTACTAGAGACCTTATTTAGGCATAAATCTATTTATTATGGGGGAAAAAAACTACCAAAAAATTATTTTGACTAAGCTTTTTTCTATAATGTATAATCGCTAACAATCATTGCTATTAAAACTTCTCTTAAGCTGCTATCTATCATAAAGGAAAAGGTAAATGGAAACTTAACCACAAAAACAAAGACTTACATGAACCAAAAGAAATCTATAATAAATCAAACATTATGCATCACAGAATGCATTAACAAAGGTGAGAGATAAAATTTTAGAAATTGTAAAAAAAATTATGAAACACATGATAAAGTCTCAATAGACACTTTTTTCCAAGAAAATGATAAAAAGACAACAATTTAAGAATGGGAAAATAATATGAAAATTCATTTTAAGAAGAAAATAAAATTTTTTTCTGGCTTTAAAAGATACTTTAAAAAATAATAAGCTAACAAAGAATTTAAAGTAGCACCATTTAAATTAACAGAATATTTGCTATACTAAAATAATATTTCTGTATTCATTGACTCAGAGGGCTATTTTTTTTTAATTCTTTTTTTTATTCAATTGTGCGTGTGTGCGTATGTATGTGTGCGCGTGTCTGTGTGTGTGTAGAACCACGGACGAATTCGCGAACCACCATGGACGCCTCCACTTCCTCCGCCCCGGATTCACAGGCTCCGCCCTACCAGGACCAGAGACGCAGGCCGCCCCCGCTTCCGCCCGGAATTTATACGTGGGATCTGGGATCCGAACTCAGGACCTTCCGCCAGCAAGGCAGAGGCTTAACCCCTGAGCCACCTCTCCAGCCCGAGGTTTAATTATTAAAGATGCAGAGTAAGGGACAGAACTTTTTTAAGTAAGGCAATCTGGTTAGGATTTTCATTTGAGTAGGAAACTTTTTCTAATGAACTAATAAAAATACAAATTTCACTTCTGCCACACTTAGTCTTTGGCC
This sequence comes from Typhlomys cinereus, assembly GCA_023101885.1. Taxonomy (NCBI): domain Eukaryota; kingdom Metazoa; phylum Chordata; class Mammalia; order Rodentia; family Platacanthomyidae; genus Typhlomys; species Typhlomys cinereus. Next base: position 384,880 of record JALPQD010000608.1, on the reverse strand, counting down.
CCTGGTTTTTCAGTGATCCTTGCAAAGAAAAGCAATAGGTGGAGAAAGATCACAAAGCAAAAGTGGCAGACCGTTTTCACCTCTGTTACACTTTAAGCACCTTGTGGATAATTAAGAGAAATCTATCTACTCCTTAAATGTGGCAGACACAAATATCTGATATGAATTAATGTGGCTATCCATGTTACCCAACAGGAATTTGCTAATGCAATAAAATGCAATGATGACTACCAAACTATATCCTAGATGTTTACCCATGGTCCCTGTTATGGGATGTGTCTAGTCTCTTAAGGATATGACACAAACTAATATGAATTCTGCAGAAGATGAAAATACAAAACACAAATTAAGTTAGACCTCAAAAGAAAGAAGCTTCACAAGAAGGGGGGCTTTATTAGATCTTAAATAGAAATAAAGTAGAAAAGGATACAGTGTAGCTGTGACTCAAAGAATAAGGACACCCATTTGGAAAACTTGAGATCAGTTTTGGGCCCTTCAATTGATCAGCTGTAGGATCTTTAACTGCTTTCCTTTCTTCATTATGGAAAAGGATAAAAACAGCATATACTTGTAAGAAGCAGGGTGCCAAAGCACTGGGCTTCCCAGTGCTGTTCCCAGGTGAAAGTGTCGCTCTCCCCCCTCTTACGGCTTCATCTTCTGCCTTTTTTATTTACTTGAACATAATCACTTATCTCAGAAATGCATAAAACTGTCGTGCTTTACTGAGCTCTGTACTGCAATTCGGTTTAAATCACACTCAAAACCATGACCACGAGATGTGGGATACCACATCAGAAGTTATAGGAATTGCCCGAAAGTGTTTGCAAATTCTACTTGCTCTGTTACATACCAACTTCTCTTCTGGAATGGATATATCCCAGAGGACAGTAGGCTGTTTTGGACCTACCACACTTGTCTGATGAGACCTGTTCATTAACAATTCCCACACACTGTCCAAAACTACAAAGAACACTACAAGATAAACAAAAGATGGCAACTTAGAGCCGCTGATCAGCAGCAGCGCGGACAAACCAGAATGATCAGAGAAAGGAGTCAGCAATCCTAAAACACAGTGGGCACCATTGACTGAATGTATATCATATATGTGTATGAATGTATGAATATAGGTGTATAAATGAATGCACGCCTTAATAGATGCATGAGCTTACCGAAGAACTCGGCCAGGCGTCGGCCACCGGCACCACCGAAGTAACCCCACCGAAGCTGCACCGAGCACAGGAAAACTCGGGCTGGCGGCCTTGGGTGCTGGCGTCGCCGGCTCTTGGTCAACACATGTGTGCAGAGGAGCCCCGTGCGCCGGACCTTGAGCCAGATGACCTCGGGGTTCGCCCGGGCAGGAGCCGGGGAGCAGCCAGCAGCCTGCAGAATAAGCAAGGAGGGATTCCCGGCTGCCACTGCCAGAGGCTCTGGGGATTGTAAGAGGTCTCGATGACCGTAAAGTCAAGAGTCTGGCACCGCGACTCGCCCCGGGGAAGGCGAGTCTCGTGCGCGCAGACCCCCAACCCCAAGACCAGCTCAGCGAGCCGCAGAACCTCGGAGATGACTGACACTGCGCAGCGGGGAAGCCCCCCCCCCCCGCCCCTGCCACAGCCTGCTGCTGCCCACTTCTTCCCACTGATTCCAACCCCACAGCACCTTCCGCGTCTCAACCTACCCCGGAACGGATGCGCGTGAATGACAGCCGCCTCCTTCAATCGCCGCTGCAGGTCGCCCGGGGGGCGGGCCGGGCGCGGGGCGGGGCCGCGGGGCGGAGGCGCTGGGCGCACGCAGGCTTGGCTGAGCGGTCGCCTGGCTGTTTGAAGCGGGCGCCAGCGGTGGCGGGAAGCTCCCCTTGCGGCCCATTGGTGAAGTCGTGAGCCAACTACGAGCGGGTGGGCGGGCCTACGGTCGCCTAGACACGCCGAGCGCGTCCTACAGCAGGCGAGCGTGGACTGGCGGTCCAGAGCAGACACCCCGGATCCGCTTTGTGCCGGGGGCTGAAGCGGCTGCCGACTCCTTCCAGGCAGCACCTCCAGGCTGCAAGCATTGCGCGGAATGTCAAGACCTCGACGGCGGCACTTTCCCGCGCGTATTGCGGAGTGAAATGCTTGAGCAGCCTTCGCAAAGGTCCGGCCAGCCTGGCTTGGCCACTCTCAGCTGGCCTGCGATCTGGCACAAAATGGGTCCTTAACCCGGGGGAATGGAAGCACATCTGGCTTGCACAGTCTGGCTTCCTGGGGTGTCTTTGTTTCCTTTGGTTGTATTGCCTCCCTTTCTTTGCGTACTGTATCTTCCTCTCTTTAAGAAGACCCCGCACCTAACTCACTTAGCAGAACTGTACACAGCGCGTAGGCGGTTCCATCTGTCACAATCAGTTACTGTGTTTCTGAAACAAAATACATGTCTTGAGGAATTTACCTCTAGCGTGCACTCAGAACAGCCATGTTAAGTTGTAAATGAATAATACGTGAACAGGCACACAGATGAAGACGCCAGGGCCAGGAAATGCAAAGAAAAATCATTCGGGTAAATGGCCCAGGCATCAGCGAATGACAGCAAGACGTGAGCATTTTTTTCTTATCAAGCTGTAGCTAGTGTGTGCTGCTGCACGGGGATGTATGAAGAGACAGTACACAGTCCCTCATCCTACACCACTATCTCCACCAAAGGATTGAAGAAAGTTACACTCTGAAAAAGAGAAAGAATAGATTTTGTCCAGGCCACACAGCTAACGCAAGGAAGACAACTTGAAACCAGGTCCGTTATCTCCAAATCCAGAACTTGTGAACATACAGAATACTTAGTGACTAGCACATAACTGACAGAAGGATGCTGAATAAAGAACAAATCAGAGCTGTTTATCTCTTAAAATGGATCTCAGTGCAGTTGTAGATACATAGTAATTAACAAAATTTTCTCAGCTGCTAGCCTGTTTAAATCCCGTGCGCTTGCATGTAGTATAGGCAAGGATCCCTGCTTTAAGGTAACTGTACTATGTTTGGGGCACAACATTCTAAAAGGTAAAAGCATAGCTTTTTGTAGACAAAAAAAAATCCAGTTTCATGTTAGTAAAATAGGCAATTATGAACATCCATGGATTTGTTGAGGCAGATTCCAGAGCAACAGGAGCGAGCTCCGCTGGCAGGTTTATTGCCAGGAGGGCACTCTGAACCTCGGACCACAAAAAGTGAAGGATTCCTATATCTAGAGGTAAGACTAGCAGGAAAGAGGCAACAGAAGACCCTGAACGTCAGAGAAATAGCAAAGGCATTCTCCATAGGTGAGGGGGTCACACAGCGTGTACAAGGAATGAACCTAATGTCCAGGGAAACACTAGCACACAAAAGCGTGCAACAGTGTAAGGAAAGAGAAACAGCCAAAGATCTTAAATGCTAGGCAGAAAGCTTGTAGAATATTGGATCAATTTTTGCCTTTCATTTTTTTTTTCTGAGCACACCTGTAAGTAGCTGTTTACATTTCAAGAGAAAAATGTCACATTGTTGATGAAATGGAATCCTTCTCCTAGCAAGCATGGAAAAAGTTGGAGCTATGTCAGCTTTGCTTCTACAATGTTAGAAACGCTGAAGTGTTTTCTACTTTGTTTCAATATACTCCTGCTCATTACACTATACACTAGGGTTTCAGGAAAATAGAACTTTCATGACCCAATATTAAGACATTCTGAAGAGAACAGCATAACAAAGCAAGAGGAAATATGTGCAGAGGGTAGCAGGCCACAGCAGGGGTTGGTGAGATGGATATGACTTTATGCCATTGAACAAAACTATGAGATGAGAAGTAAGAGTAATGGAAAGGGGGGGGTACCTGTAAAGAAAGAAATATCAAGCCATTATTTGTCTTCAACAATATTTCATGGGGCCAACAAGATAGTTCAAATAAAAAGTGTCTTCACACAAACCTGTGACCTGAGTTTGTTAGATCCCCAGAATCTTACATGGTAGAAGGAGAGACTAGATTGACTATCTGAAGTTGTCCTCTGACCTCTGCCCTGTCTCCTCCTCCTCCTCCTCCTCCTCCTCCTCCTCCTCCTCCTCCTCCTCCTCCTCCTCCTTCTTCTTCGTCTTCTTCTTCTTCTCTTTCTTTCTTCTTCTTCTTCCTCTTCCTCTTCCTCTTCTTCTCCTCCTTCTCCTCCTCTTTCTTCTTCCTCTTCTTCTTCCTCCTCCTCTCCTTCTTCCTCCTCCTCTCCTTCTTCCTCCTCCTCCTTTTCCTCCTCCTCTTCCTCCTCTTCCTCCTCTTTTTCCTCCTCCTCTTCTTCCTCCTCCTCCTTCTCTTCCTCCTCCTCTTCCTCCTCTTACTCTTCCTTTTCCTCCTCTTCCTCCTCCTCCTCCTTTTCCTCTTCTTCCTCTTCCTCCTCCTCCTCTTCTGCTACTTGCTCTTCTCTTCCTTCTCTTCTTCTCCTCCTTCTTCTCCTCCTTCTCTTCCTCTTCCTTCTCCTCCTCCTCTTCCTTCTACTCCTCCTCCTCCTCCTCTTCTCCTCCTTCTCCTTTTTCTGCTCTCCTCCTCTCTCTTCTTCTCTCTCCCTCTCCCCTCTTTTTTTCTCTCTCTCATTCTCTCTCCTTTTTTTCCTTATTTTTTCATAGATTTTTGTCAAAGAACATAGACTGTCCTGGTATGCAGATTCTCTGCTTCTAGCCTCTTGACAAGATGGAACTGTTGAATGTACTTTTTCCCTACAACTGCCTTGCTGCTCTCCATTCTTATATTCCGTCCTTCTATTTACTTTCCTGCCTCTATTTTTCTAACAATTCAACAATAATCATTAATCTTACTCTGCACTTTTCCATTCACACCCAAAATTGTCATGAAGTATTCCTTCCTAAAATGAATGAAATTCAAGTGGTAATTCTTTTTTCATTAACTATAACTTTATTTTTATAATAGGCTTAGCCTTGGTAATGATTTTTTTGCAAGCAATATTCTACTTTCAAAGGATTTGTAAAGAGAGTTGAAGATCTAATGAGCTAGAACCCTGGCCTAGCCTACAACCCTAGAGATAAATAATATTTCAGCTTATATATAGCAATGAAGACACTTCCATTAAAAGAATAAGAGTAATTTAAAAAAAATCCAATCACCAATCTAATCCCATATGCTCAAGTTATGATGCAAAAACACAAGAAATATGAAAAATATAAGGCAACATGACTCCAAAAATTACTAATCCCACAGTAATGGCCTCCAATGAGGTAAACGATGATATCCAAGACTGAGTTCAAATGAGTGACTATGCCCAAATAAATCAAATGGGACACAAATTCCTAAATCAATTAGAAGCAAACACAACTAAATGTAATAAGGAAATCAATAAAGGATATGAAAGTCGAATTCAATAAAGAGATAGCAATACTGGAAAAAACAAGTTGAAATGCTGAAATGAAAAGTTAGTATAAGTCAAAAGTTCCATGGAAAAATCTCACTAAAAGAATGGATCAAGGAGAGGGAAAAATACCCAGAATGTCAGAGTTAAGCATGGGTGTCAACTTGACTGTTGAGGGTTTGAGCTCTGGGCACATTTGTGGAGAATTAATGGTTGAGTTAAACCCAGAGCAAACCTGCAGGAGACGGTCTAGCTGATGGGGAAGGCCCAGCCTATGGTGGGTGGGATTAGGCCCTGGAATAAAATACAGAGAGCTGGTTGAGAAAGTTGGCATCCTTGTGTACACTTGGCCAGGCATGCTGGTTTGGCAAGTAAGGATCATCCCTCTCTCGGCCATTATGTGGTGATGGTGTGGCTAGTTTGGTATTGGTGCATGCTCTCTCGTCAAGCTGGACAGAGAACTGTAACCAGTAATCATAAGAGACATTAAACCCCTCATTCCTTTAAGCTGTTTGATGGCACTTTATTAGCAACCATGCAGGTGAACTGCAACAGAGGATTAGAAAGAAAATTTATCTATTAGAACATTCAGACATTGACAAAGATAAGTTAACAAGAAAGTAAGGGACTGGAGAGATGACTCAGGGGTTAAAGTCTTTACCTTGAAAGCAAAGAGATCTGATTCAGACCACAGATCCTAAAAAAGCTGGGTGGAAATGGTGCTGGCCTGCACTTCCAACCCTGGAATGTAGAGAAAACCCCAGAGCAAATAAATAATGAGATAAAGAATACAGGATGATTCCCAATGTCCCCCTTGAGCCTACACAGGCACACACACAAGTGCCCTCTTCGACACACAATTACATGCACAAACAAAGTAAGAATGAAACGTACAGGATCTATGGGACAAAATAAAAATATCAAATCTACAGAAGGAGAAACTTTTCATGATATAAGCATGGAAATAATTTTCAATAAAATCATAAGAGAAAAATTTTCCAAAATCTACAGAGATACACATTCAGGTTTAGAAGCTAATTAGAAAACTAGATATATAAGACCAGAAAAAAAACTTCTTGTGTCATATTATATTCAAGACACTAAACATATCAAATAAGTTATATTAAAAACTGCAAAAGATAAATGCCAAGTTATATATAAGTCAAGCTTATCACATCAACAACACATTTCTCAACAAAGTTTTAAAAAATCAGGAGGCTTTGAATTATGTATTTCAAATTCTGAAAGACAGTTGTCAGTCTAATATGATGATTAATCTCAATTGTCAACTTGAAACAATCTAGAATACCCTGAGAAGGGTCTCAAAGTATGGATCTCAGAGTATGCCTTGAAGATATTATTAGATTGCTTGATTGATGAAGGAAAACTCATCGTACATGTGTGCGGGACAAGTCACAAAGCAGGGGATCCAAAACTGAATAAAAATGGAGAAAAAGAGCTGAGCAATGAGCATTCATTCATTGTTTTCTAACCTGTGGTTGCAATGTGACCAGACCCCCTCAAGCTCCTGTTGCTCTGACTTCTCTGTCATGATGAATTATAAACCTGAAGCTGAATAAACCTTTTCTCCCTTGAGTTGCTTTTATCACAGTATTTTAACATAGCAACAGAAAAGAAACTAAGATACCCAACAAAGCTACCATAATTGAGGAAGAAAAAAAAAAAAACCTTCTACTATAAAAACAAAATAAATTAAACATGATGACTAAGCCAGCTCTACAGAAGACACTTGAAGAAAAAAGAAAAAAAAAAAAAAAAAACACATTCATAAGGTTACAGAAAAGAATGCACCATAGTAGAACTATAGTTAAGCAAATGAAGAACAGAAAAACACTGAGCACTACAAACTCAATGAAGTGACAGACATTAATACACACTTTTCAATGATAACTCTGGATATTAATGAATTCCCCAGTCAAAAGACACAGTAGCAAAGTGGATTAAAGATAGCATCCATCTATTTGTTGCTTCCAACAAATGAACCTCACCATCAAAAAGATGGAAAAGGGTACTCCAGTCAAAACTGGGAAACGAGCAGGTGTCATTGTTCTAATATCTGACAAAAGACTTCAAAAAAATCAAAAAAAGATAAAGAGGACCACATCATATTACATTAAGGAACAATCCATCAGGAGGGCATTAAAATTTAAACATATACACACAATATGGATGAAACAAATTTCACAAATTATTCATAAATATTACTAGGTGCAATGTTATAGGTAACCCCCAAACAATAGTTGATTTAAATACTCTACTCTCCCCGTGTGCAGGTCATTCTGACATAAAAGGAGAAAAGCTGAGTTCCATAACATCAAAGATTAAATGGCTCTAACAGATTTCTACAGAGTTTTCCATCCAAACATGGAATGATGCATATTCTCTTTGACAGCGCATTAACTTTCTCTAACATATATCCAAAATGGGGCACAAAACAAGTCAGCAAATAATTTGAAATTTCTGTCTGACTAAAATGGAATGAAATAAAAAAAACAAGAAAACCTACAGAACATAAAAACTCATGGAGATATAATAAAACATTATTGAATGTTGAATTTGAATCATCAAAGAAATCAAAAAGAAAATTAAATATTCTGAGAGTTGAGTTTAAAATAAAAGTGCCACAATACCACAATCTATAGCAAACCATGAAAACAGCTCTAAAAAGCAAGTGTATAGCTACAAAGGCTTACATAGAAAATTATAGTGATCTCTAATAAACAGCAGTGTGCAAGGGCTGTAGCTCCTTGAGTATGTATCAGGTTGGTGTTAAACAAACAGCAGTGGAGACTTATCTCCTGTTCTTTGGCCTTTCCAGTGTCTGTTATTTGTCTTGTGATCTAATCTCAGAACAGGAAGATTGATACTACACAGCTCAACATGCTTTTTCCCTAAAACTACATTTAAAGTCTACATTGTTTCCAGCATTGCAGCAGAAAATGTGTCTTTTTAGATACTGTCAACTGTATTCAATCACTGAGGACACAGTAAATCACATGTGTTTTATGTACTTCCTTGCGCCTTCCCTGTGACAGCTATTGACTGTTTAGGATGCTGATGACTTCATGTATTTCCTTGCACACCTTCCTGCTATTCACTTTTGTGTCTCTTGTTCCCCTGAGACTTTGCTGTTATTTGTTATTATCTTTATAGTCACTGATTCTGGGTGATTCCCTATGTGTAACACTTATAAGCACATCTAGCTGAGAATAAATTTGACTCAGTACCGTTTCATGCTGGCTGAGATCCCTCTAGTCCCGCCTGGAAACAATTCCCGTCACTCACGTTCAGAGACCCCCCCATGTTACTATAAATGCTGGCATTTACAGTGTGCCTCAGAACCTTGGGGGGGGGGGACTCAATACCCAAATCAGTAGGTGGAAAGAAATAAGATTAGAATAGACATTAATGAAATGGAAATAAAAGTAGCATTAAAAAGAATCAAAACAAAGAGGTAGTTATTTGAAAAGATAAAATCAGTAAGCCCTCATTCAAACTAACCCAAAAGAAGATCCAAGTTAATAAAATTACAGCCTAAATGGGAGATATTACAAAAGATAACCATGGACATTGAGAATATCATTATAACATGATGAAAAAGAATACCAGAGTTTGTATGAGCTGAAATAATAATAAAAAATGTATTAATATAAAAAAAGAATACCAGAACAAGAATCCCGAAATACCACATCCGAGGTAATTTTTCAAATTATCATAAAGGAAAACTTTCCACATCTAAAGAAAAAGAGAACCATCCAAATACAAGAACTCCCCACCCCAAAAAGATATGACCAAAATAGAAACTCACCAAGGCAAATAATAGTCAAAACATTACACATACAAGACAAAGAGAAGGTGCTGAGAGTTTCAAGAGAAAAAAAAGTCACTTTTAAAGGCAAACCTATTAAAATAACAAATGATTTTTCAATGGAAACAGTAAAAGCCAGAAGAGCTTGGAGAGACATACTTCCAAGTATTGAATGAGCAAAAATGTCAACCCAGGTTGATATACCCAGCAAAACTATCAGTCACGATCAAGGATGAAAGAAAAAATTTCCACCATAAAGACAACTTGAAGGCTTACATGACCACCAAACCAGGCTCTCAAAAAATGCTAGAAATGATACTTAAGCTTGAAGAAAAGAACAAACATATCTAAGAGGAAAAAAGGAAGTGACCTTCAATACTAATCAGGATGGAGCCAAGGGAGGTGCAGGAACAGAAAAACTGAAAACAACAACAAACCATAATTCAAAACATCAGAGACCCTATATTAATCACCTGGAACCAGACCAGCCAAATCTCTCCCCATCCTAAAGCTTAGGGAACCTTGTGCAAGAGGGGGCGGCAAGATTGTAAGAGCCTAAAGCTGGGGAGGATCAGCAATATGCAAGATACTCCACACAAGTTAGGGCTGCAGTAGCCATAATCAGACTTTGCATGACCTGAACAATGACTGACATGACAAAGACCCCCCCCAAAGTTTAGCATATATCGAAAGCAGTGATCCCTAGAGGCAAGGGATTAATAGTCATAATAGTGTTTCCATACTAACAGGAAGCCCAAGAAAGGGCTCCCGGCTATGCCACTGAGTTCTTATACCTCACTAAGGTGGGAGGGACCACAGGGAGGTTTGGCATTCACACAGAGGGATGCTCCAGGGGATAGAAGGGGGGAAGGGGGAGACACTGGGAGAAGAGGAGGGAGGAGGATGAAAGGAAGGGGAAGAGGGAGGCAGAGTGCAAGGGGAGACTGGGGAGGGGTGGAGGGAGGGAGAGGACTGGGGTACCTACTGAGCTTATATGATTAGAAAAAAAATAAAAGAAAAAAAGAAAAATTCAATTAATAAATTAAATAAACATATATTGAAATTAAAAAATGAAATACCCTAGAATAAACCCCTAACCAAGAATATGAAAAACTACATAATGAAACTTTAAAACTCTATAATATAAAGGAGATTACAGAAGATACCAGAAGATGGGAAGACCTTTCATGGTCCTTGTCAGTTGAATTAATGTTGTTAAAATGACCATCCTACCAAAAGTAATATAGAAATTCAGGACAATACTAATCAAAATCCCAACACAATTATTTGCAAAAATTGGTAAAACAATCTCAAATTTCATATAGAAACATAAAATCCCAGGATAGAAAAAGCAATCCTGAGTAATAAAATTTGCACAGGAGGTATCATTATACCAGACCTTAAACTGTACTATAAAACCATAGTAATAAAGACAGTATGGTACTGGCTCCAAAAAGAGATATAGACTAATGGATTAGAATTGAAGGCCCAAATATAAATGCACTCAGGTACAGTCACTGGTGCAAAAAAACACAAAACCTATTGTAAAAAGAACAGCATCTACAACAAATTGTGTTAGTAAAATTGGATATCTACATGCAGAAAACTGAAACTGGACTTTTATCAAGTTCCTTGCAAGAAAATCAATTGACTGGCTATGGCCAGCAATAGGATCCCTAAAACTCTAAACAAGTCAGACTATATGAAATTTAAAAGCTGTTGCTCAGCAAAAGAGACTGTTAATTGGGCAAAAAGGCAACTTACAGAATGATAGAGCATTTTCATTTAACCACATATTCAGAGTACACAAAGAACCTGAAAAATTAAATATCAAGGAAGTAAACAACCCCATTTAAAACTGGACTGATGAACTGTAAAGAAACTCTTCACAAGATGAAATTCAAATGTCTAACAAGCATCTTTAAAAAATTGAAACTACCCTGAGATATTATCTCACTTCAGTCAGAAGGGTTAAGATCCAAAACACAAACAAAAGCAAATGCAGGCATGGATACAGGGAGAAGGCCCTCATACATTAATAGTGGGTCTGTAAATTCACTGGACATCTTTGGAGATCAATTTGGGAGTTCCTAAAAATGTTAAAAATTGAAATGCCATATGACCCAGCTACACCACTTCTAGGAACTTTCCCAAAGAACACTGCATCCTGCAACAGAGTCATGTATACAACCATGTTCATAGCAGATCTTTTCATAGTAGCAAAGAAATGGAGCCAACTAGATGTCCAAGAATTAACACATGGTTAATGAATATGTGGTTAAATATATACAGTGGAATATTATTCAACTGTCAAGAAAGATGAAATTTGCCAGTAAATGGATGGAACTGGAAAAAATCATACTGAGTGAAATATCCCAGATACAGAAAGACAGAAGATGTATGTTCTCCCTTATAAGTGGATCTAGCATTAAAACTTCAGTTTGATGTAATCAAGCAGAAACTCTTACGCACCCACAAATATAAAGAACATAAGCCAGGGGGAATGGTGGGAAAGACCCCAAAAGATCAAAACAAAAGAACATGGGTAAAGAATTTTAAAAGGCTATATGCAAGAAAAATCTTAAAGAGGAGGGAAGAACAGGAATAGGACATAGTAGGGAGTGGTGTTATCCTCCAAGTAACTGACCACCTGCTTCCTAGTCCCTTGACCCTCCCCAGTAACAAAGAACACATGACCAGCAATGTAAACCAGTGTAAACAAGAGTGGACATGGAGAAAATGACTGTAGATAGGATCAGAGGCCTCAATACTAACCACAAACACCATGCAGTAAACTTCCACCCAAATGCCTCTCATTTTATCTTTAGATAAGAAAAGATAAAAAAAAAAAAAGATCTAAACAACTAAACAAGACAGAACTTAGTACAATGGAAGAACAGTGAAATAAATAATAACAACCTTTAGAATACAGAGATTGTAAGAGCCTAAAGGTAGGGTGGTCCACTGCTGGCCAAGATATTCCCTTCAAGACAGGGCAGCTGCATCCAGGAACTTCCTGACTTAAGCTTTATTCTCACCAGACTGGAACAATAGCTAACATATCAACATTGCCCCATAGACTAGCAAGAAATTCAGAAGAAATAATTACATTCAGTAGAAACCTTAGGAGCTAGGGCTAGACAGATGAAGGGAAGTGTACCTATCAGGGGGTCTACCCAAGGAAGGGTCACTTAATCTGACACAGAGGCCTGAGCTTCTACTAGAGGGACCATATAAGCAGACAGGCAGGAGGGTGGGAGGGAGAGGAATGGATTGGTGAAGGGAGGGGAGGGTTGGAAGAGGATGGGGGAAAGCAGAGCGGTCAGAAATTAGAAAAATAAAAAAGAATAAAATAGGGCTGGAGAGATGGCTCAGGGGTTAAGACTCTGTTTCACAAGCAGAAGGTTCTGAGTTTGGATCCCAGGTCCCAGGTGCCAGGCAGAAATGGTGGCAGCCTGCACTTCTGGCCCTGGTGGGCAGAGCCTGGGAAATCCCAAAGCAAAGCAAGAAGGCATAGAAGGAATCCAGGATGATTCCCAAAGTCACTTTTGGTCCTACACAAGGACACACAGCACCCTCTTGATACACACACACACACACACACACATACAATAAATAAATAAAATGTTTTTAAAAAGAATAAAACAAAAAAGAAAAGAAACTACAATTAAGAGAGATATGTTGAAAAGCAAGCTGAAATAAAAGTCAAAATCAAGAAGTCAACACATTCCATTTACAACTCAGTGGAAACTCTTATAAATAAAACAGTTCAAGTCAAAGACAAAATATTAGAATAAAGACAAAATGGTGGAATTGAACTAGTTAATCAAAGAAACTGATACACGAGAGCTTTGGGATACCATAAGAAGACCAACCTTATCTATTATGGGCATTATGGAAGATGATACCCAGGAAAAAGACACAGAAGACATCTTCAGTAAGATCATAGAAAAAAACTTATCAAAAAGAGATATTTACCATCAAGATACAAGAGAAGTACCAGAACACCAAATAGAAGACCAGAAAGAAATTTTTCATGATACATAATTTTAAAAAGATACTAAATGCACAGATGACAGAAATGATATTAGGAGCTGCAATTGATAAAGATTGACTTTCAAAAGAGCAAGAAATCAAAATAATAGCTGACTTTTCAATAGAAACCTTAAAAGTCAGAAAAGCTTGAAGAGACATATTTCAAGTTATGAAAGATGACATGCTAATCCAGCCTATTACATCTAAAAAAATCTCTATGTTAATAATAGTCAAAACACTACAGATACAGGATAAAGAGAACATCTTGAGAGCTGCAAAAGAGAAAAACTATGTCACATTTAAAGGCAAACCCATCAGAAAAACAGCTGGCGTTTCCATAGAAACAGTAAAGCCAGAAGAGCTTCAAGAGATATACTTCAAGTTATGAATAATTACAAGTGCCAACCCAGGTTGCCATATCCAGCAAAACTATCAGTCATGATTGAAGGTGAAAGAAAATTTCCCATGATAAAAATAAACTGAAGACCTATATGACTAACAAACCAGATCTGCAAAAGATACAAGAAAAAATGCTCAAGACTGAAGGAAAGAATAACCACACTGAAGGAGATAGGAGAGAAAAAATAAGACTAGCACAACAACTAAGTGAAGAACCACACATACAAAAATCATAAAATTCAAAAAAAATGACAAAAATTACCAAACACTTCTCAATTGCAATCTTAAAAATCAATGGACTGTACTCTCCAAGAAATATAGGCTACAAACATGGATTAAAATTGTAACCCATCGATCTGTTGCCCTCAAGAAACACTGCTCACCATTAAAGATAGGCACATTCACAGAACAAAAATAACTTCAAGATATCATCTCATCCCAGTAACAAAAACAACATTTCATCTCATCACAGTAACAGAAACAACAAATGCTGGCAAGGATGTGAAGAGAAGGGAATCTTCATACATTGCTAGTGGGAATGCTAACTTATACGACCCCTTTGGAGATCAGTCTGGAGGCTTCTTATAAAGTTAAATTGTAAGGCTGGAGAGGTGACTCAGGGATTAAGCCTCTGCCTTGCAGCCGGAAGGTCCTGAATTCGGATCCTAGACCCCATGTATAGACGCCTGGGGGCGGCCTGTGGTTCTGGTCCTGGTAGGGCGGAGCCTGTGAATGGGGTGGGGCAGGGTAAACAAGGAGGAGGAGGAGGTGGTTCCCGAATTCACCCGTGGTTCTACACGCACACACATATACATACACACACACACACACACACACACACACACACACATGCGCGAGCGCACACACACACACACACACACACATGCACACACAATTGAATATAAAAATAAAATTTAAAAAAAGTTAAAATGTAAATACCATATGCCCTAGCTATACCACTATTGGGAATATTTCCAAAGAATACTATATCATGCTATAGAGTCACATGTAAATCCATGTACACAGTAGCTCTATTCACAATTGCAAAGAAATGGAATCAACCTAGATGTCTAACAGTAGACAAATAGATAATGAAAATTTAGTTCATCTACACAATAGTATTCAGTTGTCAAGAAAATGAATTAATGAAATTTTCCAGTAAATTGATGAAGCTGAAGAAGTTTTACTGAACAAAGTATCCTAGACACAGAAAGACAGACACCACATATTCTCCCTTATAAATGGATCCCAGCATTAAGACTTCAGAATGATATAATCAAGTGGAAACTTTTATAATACCCACAAACCACAAAGGAACATAATTCAGGGGGATGGAGGGAGATCCCAAAAGAGTGGAGACAAAAGAATACAATAGAGTAAATAGATCAACAAGGCATCTCTGAAAGAAAAATTTTAAAGGGGAAGGAAGAACAGGAATAGGATATATAGTAAGGAGCGGGGTTAGACTTCAGGCAACTAATAACTTGTAAACCAGCACCTAATCCCTCCCTAATGCCAGGGAACACATAGCCAGTACTGTAAATCTGTCCAAATAACAGTAGAAAGGGAGAAAATAGACACTAGACAGGATCCAATGTCTTAATACTAACTGTAATTTATATGATAGTAAACTACCATCTAAACACCTCTCATTATATTGTTAGATAAGAAAAAAACTTAACACTCTACCAAAATGCAGCCTATTGCAATGAAAGAATAATAAAGTAGAAAACTACAACTGTCTGGGATACAGAGTATTGGCGACCTTGGAATGCTCAGCCCTAATCATGCCAATCAAATCTCTCCTCATCCTAAGGCTCAGAGAACCTTGTAGAAGAGGGTGCAGTAAGATTATAGGAGTTTAAAAATGGGAAGTATACTGTTGACCAGATCACTTCAGTCCAGACAGAGCTGCTGCATCCAGGAGCTCATTGCAATGAGATCTAGCCCCACCAGCTCTACACAATGACTAGCATATCAATATTTTCCACATGGACCAGAGAGGGTCTCAGGAGAAACATCTACACATGGTGGAAATCCTAGAAACAGGTAGGTGCTGGACAGGTGAAGGAGTCTCCACCTGAAAGATTACTTATACTGTCACAGAGACCTTGTCCCTAACTAGTACAGACAACCAGAGGAAGCTCTATGGTCCACACAAACAGAGATTCATGAGGGCAAGAGGGATATGGATTGGATTTGTGAAGGAAGGGGAACAATGGAGAGGTAGAAAGAAGGAAGAGACATAAACAGAAATTCATTTTGTTTGCATAAAAATTTTTAAATGAACATAAAATGATTTTTTAAAAAATGCAAGCCTTATACAAGGGAACACAGAGTAAGATAAAAGACAATAGAAACTGCCCTGAAATGTTCTTACCAGAAGCCATAGGCAATTAAATGAAATTTCCAGTCCAAGATATATGGTATCTCCTAATGAACTATTGGCCAGAGAGGTCTCAAAGGTCCCCAAAACAGTACATGGTTTTTCCATTGCTCTTGGTTGCCCTCCAGAACCTGATAGTAAGAACTTATTGCTGAAGATATCATACACATTGATCATAGAACATAAAAAAGCTGGAATGATATAGAAGTTCCTCCTTGCTGGCTAGTGTTCATAGAAGATAACTATACAAGCAAAAATCTTAGGGAGAGATATAATCAACAGTCTCACTCAGCTGTGAAAGCTTCAGGTTACAATACCACTTTGAAGAGAGGTAGCATGAATGTTACATGTGCAATCAATTGCTCTCTAATTGGACTTTAGGTCTCCTTTTAAGTAGGGAACACATGTCTGGATTGTCACCAGGAAAAGGACCCATGGAAGAGGAGTCCATAGGCCTCCATGGGGGAAACAAAATACTAGGTTTAGCTATAAGAATTTGATATTAAACTGCTTTCTAAATACTTATCATTGTACCTGTTGAATAGAGACGCTCTTGGCATTTGATCTATAAGCTTTCTTTTATAATGGAAGGTGTTTAATACACAAAATCAACTTTCTAAAATACAGAGAATAAATAACTATAGACTACTTAGTCCTAAACAGGGTATCTAAATCACCCTTCACCCCAAGGCTCAGGGCTATAAGATTATAAGAGTCTAAGAATGGGGTAGGGTGCTGTCAGACAGTGTCTTCTGGCTATGACAGGGTTGATGACTCCATAAACTCACTGTAACTGTGTCTACTTCCACAATATCTGCACATAATTTGGCTGTCAACATTTCACCATGGAAGGGGCAAGAGCTCAGGAGCCACCATTATCTCCCTGAAAGGCCTCACAAAGTATCAAGTCTTACTGAAGATCTATTGAGAATTAATGTTGGTTGCAGGAAAGGGAGACAATTTCTTCAGTGGTATAGTAATTGATACATCATCCCGTTCTAACAGGTTCTCAGGCACATGTCAATGCTGCTGATAATCCTGATGAAACACGGTAGATGTTCCACACAAAAAGATATGGAAGTAGGAGGGAGAGTGATTGGGATGAGAAAGGTTTTCAATGGGAAAAGAAATGGGGAAATAGTAATAAAGAGTGAAGTGACTTAAATTTATTGTATTCATTTGTGAATAAAAGAAAATGTCTGTATGCAATGTACTATCATGTACATGAATATATATGATGAAAGTTTTAAAAGTAAAAATAAATAGAAGCTGAAACCCTATATAAACTAAAATTCCTGAAAATAAATAACACATAAATGTTTATTTTAAATTATGCCTGACATACTAAAGCTCCTTCTCGTGGACTCTGCTCCCACTCAGTCATTATGACTCATCACCAAGACTAAACCTCCACTCCCCATCCTGACAGTTCCTGATTAGATTAAGGATGAGCACCAGACCCAGTGTGGGCCAACACATACCTTTACCAGACACCCAGGCAGTACCCCCACAGAAGAAAAGGAAGTTTTTCCTACATTTGTCTGCTTTGCAGGAAATTTTCAACCTCCATGGCCGTGCCATGTACATGGTAGAGACTAAAAAAGGAACTTCTGCCACTGACAGCCATAGTTCTGCCTGACCCCTGTACCCTAAGAGTGTAACAGATCAGATTCCCATTGGAAGCTGTAATGCTTGAACTTTTTTTTTATTTCTTTTTTCCACTCATACAAAGTTGATAAGTACCCCATTCCCCTTCTCTCCTCCCTCCACCCCTCCCTAGACCCTCTTGTTCTCTCCCTCTTTTTCCCCTTCCTTTCCCCCTCCCTCCTTTTTTCCCAGTGCCCCTCCCCCCCCATTCTGGAGCATCCTTCACTGTGTAATGTTGAACTTTAAAACATCTTTGAATGCAGAAGTGGAAAACACTTACTTTCAAATTCATGTCCACCTGGAACCCAAGAAAGCACTGTTATTTTAGTTGTGGTGTTCTATAGAATTAGTGAGTTAATACAAGGTCACACCAGATTAGAGAAACCTTAAATCAGACATCTGATGTCAGAAAAGTCACAGACACAGAAGAAGTCATGTGAAGACGGAGGCAGTGCTTTGTACTATGCAGGCACGTATCAAGAAATACCTGGGGTCCTTGAAAGCTAAATTGGTCAAGACTTCCCCCCGAGCTCTGGGAAGAACATGGCTTGGTTTCAAGTTTATAACCTCCATAACTGAAAAAGAATAATATTATGTTCTGTTAAGACACTTAGTTTGTGAGATTCGTCACAGCATCCTCACAGATCCCTCTCCCCCTGCCTCTCTGATGCAGGGATTGCTGGCACGAATCAATGCACCTGTTTTTTTTTTAATGTTGGTGTTGGGTCTTGGGGTTCTCATGCTTGTACAGCAAGTACTTTACTGACTGAGCCATCCCCCCATTTTCCAACACCATTTATTGAAAAGGCTGTTGCCATCCACTGATGACATACCTGCTGTTTCGCATCTTTGTCAAAACTCAGCTGGACAGAACCAGATATAGTTTATGCCTACAACCTCAGTACTTTGGAGGCTAAGGTAGAAGGATCTCCAAAAGTTCAAGCATAAAACTAAAGCATAAAACGAGTTCCAGGCCAGTCTGCTCTATGTAATGAGAATTTGTCTCAAAAATAAATAGAAACAAAAAAGTTATTTAGACAAGTGAAACAAGGCGATATGGAACTGTAATCTGGGCAGTCGGGAGGCAGAGACAGAAGCTAGCCTGAGCTAAAAAAGAGAACCTGTTTCAAAATTAACTAATCAGTTGAAAGCAATTAGGCAGCTTGTTCTCCATTCTATTTCATAGTTCTGTGTGACCATTCTTCCACTAGTTTTGTTACCACACTGCAATATCTCAAAATCAGTCCAATTCACTTTGTTCATTTTAAAAGTTGCACACACACACACACACACACACACACACACACACACACACACACATTCAATTTGGGAATGATTTACATTTTTATTTAAAGGAATCCTTTAATCAATGAACATGGTATAACATTTCACTTTAGATCTTTTTCTCAGGTTCATATATGTGTGTGTGCATTGATATCAGAGATAATTCCCAATCACTCTTTCACTTTTTTCCTTGAGATAGTCTCTCAATGTGTCTCTGCCATCTGAAACTGGCAACACAAGTGGCCAAACACACCTGCCCAGCATTTACACGTGTTCTGGGGATCCAGATTTGCTTACATGGTAAGTACTTTAACCACTGAGCCATATCCCAACCCTAGATCTTTGATTTCTTTCATCAACATTCTGGTTTTTTCAGATATATGATACATATTTGCTAGCTTGTACATATGTTTCCTTTATGAACAAGTGGTTGGAGTTGATTTTTAAATTTTGGAGGAACATGAGAAGGGGAAGGCAAGGGAGATGGTGAGGAGCAAGGACTCAAACTTATTTTGCTTGTATATGAAAATTTCAAAGAATAAAAAGAAAATAAAACCTGAAAGTAGGTGGGAAGCTCAATAGGAAGAAGGTTTCCAACAGGAGAAGGAGGGGGAATAAGATCAGGTGATAATGTGGTGAAAATGCATTAAAGGATGCTCCAGGGAATGGGAGGGGGCAGGGGAAGGACTGGGAGAAAGGGAGGGAGGAGAGTGAAAGGAAGGGGAAGGGGGGGAGGGTGAAGGGGGACTGGGGAAGGGGGGAGGGAGGACAAGGACTGGGGTACCTATTAAGCTTGTGTGACTGGGGAAAAATAAAAATAAATAAATAAAGTGGTGAAAATGACATAAATTTATTGAATTCATAGATGAAATTGTCAAATAATAAACAAAAATTTTAAAAAATAAACTTTGGTATCTGAGTTTTCATTGTTAGCAGCAGAAATACAACTGACTTTTGTGTTTATCTTTTTGACCTTCTGAGCTTTGATAAACTCACTAGTTGTCGGAATTTTACTGGGGAATTTTGGTGTTTGAAATGTTTATTTGGATATGTAGATATTCCTTCAAATTTTGTACTAGAATGCTGATGTTATCTGCAAGTAAGCACACTGCTTTCTCTTTTCTGAGTTTTCTACTTGTTACTGCCTTTCCTTGTCTTCTTGCTCACTGTCCCGTGTGGCATTTTAATTAGAAGAATGGGATGCTCTTTAATCTTATTCCATTTACGATTATTGTGTGTGGGAGGGGACTGTACATGCCTCAGCATTAAGGTGGAGGTCAGAGAACAACTTCGTTGAGCTGGTTTCCACCTCTGTCTTTCTGTAGGTTCCAGGGGTTAAACTCAGGTCATCAGGTTCATGCTGAATGCCTTTCTCAACAGAGGCATCTTACAGATTCAGGAACTTGAGAGTTTGCTGTGGCTCATATGTACTTAACATCTACACTTATTTCTCTGCAAAAAGTTTTGCTTTACTCACTCATCCTAGGCCCCTGTTTTCAGAAGTTTAATAGTCCTGGAAGTCCTGTGCACTATGTATGCTCCCTTCGCTCGTCCAGATTTTCTTTGCACCTTCATTTCCAGGAAGCCTGACCTTCAGAACAACATCAACATTACCTGAGCCAGTGGAGATTCCCAGAGATGAGAAACAGTGGCAGAAAACAGTTAGATTATTAATATCCTTAGTCAACTGTGTTAGGGCCAGTTACCACCTCCAGTGTCGGCCACAGTTCCTAAAGTAGCCACACGGCTCTACCCTGGACCTGCCCTTTCCCTACCCATCACTCCAGAGCACTGCTTCTCCTTTGTGGTTTTCCTACACTCAGTCTGCACCTTAAATTATCCCTTTACTAAACTCTCCCCATGCTACCAATCTGAGTGAGCCATCTGCTTCCCGCCAGACCCATCCCACAAGTAGTAGAATTTCCAAATCCCAGACTCCAAACATACAATGGTGACTGTCACAAAGAAATACGTGTTTATTTTTTTAGAAAAGTTATTTACAGATATTTATAGGCAAATGGATTTCCACTTTAAAACAGATGAAAACAAGAATGTGAGATTTAAATAGCATGCAGACATTTCACATGCCATTTTCTTTTTGAATAGTGCCTGTCGTATTTGTAAGTGTGCTGTTTGTTTCCCTGCCTACTGCACCATTACAGTTCAATATTGACTACCCACATGTACCAATCACACCATTAAAGCTCTTGGCATCTCAATACCAAGTCCATGTTCCACTCAGCTGGAAGGAGATTATAGTCTTGCCTATCTCTGATGCAGGTGGTAGATTACCCACATGCTTATGTTGTCTTTGCTCATGACAATTCTTTTTATGAAGAAAAAGGTCAAGAACCAAGGTATATGAAAAAAGAATGAAAAATACATTATTTCCTACTTGCCAAAAAAGGAAATAAACCTATCTAATGAGCTAACAGCAACAGAAATAAAATCGTTTAAGTCTTTGCATGAAAACATTAAGTGTACTTGATTTCAGATGTTCATCCAAAAGAATTTTCCCTTATTTTATTTAAAATTTGTCAACTGTATCATAATCACAAAGATTAAATTGTAATTAGCGAGAATAAAATGAAATTAAGGCAACTGGTCAGAAGACTGAAGATTAAAAAAGAATCCTACAGTAATGGTCATATCCTCACATGCAAAAGCAAGTGAAGACGAAGCATTTTCTGATACTGAAAACAAACCAAATTTGCGTGCACCAACATCACCTGATCCTTACTAAAAGGCTGGGGTCAAACTATGTGAAGGTCAGACTCAATCAAATCATTAGTCCTTAGGGTATAGACACAGGGTGATGGAAACAAAAATTTGTGGCTTTGACTACACAGATTACAAACATTAACCTTTAAAGAAGGAAAAAATGCTTTATGTAGATTTATATTGAGAGGGAAGTGGACTTCTGAAATTGCCTAGTTGAACCTCCTTATTTTATAGAAAAGAAACCTGGAATCCAGGCAATCTAACAACTTGCTACAAGCCATAGTACCAATTGGCAGCCAGTGCTTCTTCCACAATGTCTGGTCAGTCCTGCCACCACTCTAGCTGTTGGCCTGTATGTGGAAACTTTTCTAAGTGCTTCATCTCTTTTGCATTTTGTCTGCTCATATAGAAGGTAACAGGACACATACAGGTGTGAGGCTAGAATCAGTGTCACTTGACCCAAGGGCAGTTTTCCTACACTTTAAATTCTGTCCTCTCAACAAGATACTAAACATGAAGAACAGTGATTCTGAATGCTGTCTTTTAAACTCGTGTGCTCAGGAGATATTCTTATTATTAAGGATGGAAGGATGTAAAAAAAATCAGAAGTGATCAACAGATTTGGCTCCTTCAGATTGTCATATCCTGTATTCAAACAGTTCAAACAGCAAAGATGAATGTGGGCCCAAATCTGTAACCAGCAAATGGGACCAAGCAATGAAACTACCTAACACTTTCAGAGGCTCTTGATTTAATTTCACAGGCATAGTCACAGACTGAGTTTATCATCAATGTCATGTCTATTTTAACATTGCAGTGCAAACCCCACTGAACAGACAGTGGGTAATGTCAACACTACTGGGCAAGCGGCTTACTTTTTTTTTAAGCAAGAAAAAAAATGTTTTTGGCAAATGGTCCTGAAGCTATAGAACATGAATTTGAAATTGATTTCCCCCATATGAAAATGTCCCCAAATTATCAAGTTGAAAGGCACATACCACTGCCTGAACAGTTCAAGTTGTCTTGGCATGTGAATTTTTAGTTGTGCTTTTAGCTTGTTATCAATGCCATGTGACATTTAAAAAGTGACATCCGTGCATACATATAGTTTCTTTTCAAATGCAGTGATATTACTCTTTTCATTTTCTGAAGATGTTTTGTTAGTTCTTTGCTTTATAAAAGACAGTTCACGAAGTCTCGGGAGATGCACTTCACAGTTCGTGTTCATTTTATCTGGAGAAAAAACTTGACTCATCCTTGTGTCCTAACACAAAAGGGATTCTCTTCTGCTGTCCTTACGATATGATGGTGCTCCAGCATTGTCATTTCCTGGAGTGTGAAAGTCCTGGGGTAGTCTCTTTCCGCACTGGTTGTTTAAGGCTTACTTCACTTCCAGAAGAGATAATTGGCAAACTATTATCCATATGGTATCTAATAAGGTGGCCAACATTATCAAATACATGATCCTTGGTCCTTACCTTGAAAAGAAAGCACAAATATATTTAAATTGAATTATACAGTTCTGAGAGATGTAAGCAATTGTCAGACAGAGTATTAGACTTATCATAACATAGATACTTTGCTGAACAAGGAAAAGGCACTCTCTTATTTTTCCCTACCACCCTTTGCAGCACCAGTCCTTACAAGTCAGAAAGATGGTAAGTACTTGTCACTTGGTCCAAATTTGCAATCAGCTTTTTGCATTGTTCAGTATATTCTGTCATGTTGCCAGTACTAGAAATACGTAACTGATTTGTGTACAAGTATAAATCCCGGGATCACAATTATTTCCCCAGAGCAGATTGCTCCCACATTATTCTGTCTCTGCAAAAAGCAGAGACTGAGCCCCTCAGAGAGTGCCTACCTCTTAAAGGCTCAAATCTTGTCTCCTCCAAAGACTCTTCAGAACTTTCTAACAGGTATTCGTGTCTACTTCCTGCAGATTTCATAAACACCAGCTGTCATAAAAACTTGTTTTATGCTGGCTGAAGAAGATGAATTTTCATCTGTAGAATATTCTCTTTAATACTGCATATGCCTACACCATGGATGCACAGAAGGCATGCCTTTCAGTGTATTGTGTCTCCATTGGCTTGATCACCTGCTTATATGTGTAATCCTGCTTGGAGGACAGCTGGGAGCCACCCAGAAGAGAGAAGACATGCAACCAGAGCACACCAAGATATATCATTCTGCTAGCTCCCCTACCAGAGATACTTTGGCAGGCAGGCAGGCAGGCAGTGACTTCTGCTTGTATATAAGGTTTGAGCATATTAGAATAACTGACAGAATTTTAATATGGACTTTAAATTTAATAATAGTGTATATATAAGTATTAAAATTCCTGATTATCTACAGGCAGAAGAGTGGGAAGGAGTGGGAGGGATTGATGAAGGGAAGGATGAGGGATGAGTAGGAGGGAGAATGGAGGGAAGCTGGGATGAATACTCAGTGTTTGTAAAAGTAGAAAAAAAATGAAAAAAAATCCTGATTATCCTTAAATTGCTCCACAACTATGAAGGAAAATATCCTCAGTCTTCTTAAGCATACATTCAAGACAAAAAAAAAAAAGACACAGTAGTTTCGAGTTATTCTCAGATAACTCCAAACCTTATAGAAGCTTTTATTTCTTCCAGGTGATTCCCACCCCACACCAGCTCAGCTGGCAAGTCCTGCTGACCTGGGTTCACAATTCCAAATTGTTGTTTCCCTCATGCATTTCTCTTGCCAACATTCTCATAGAAGATTTCATAACTTTTACCCTGAAACACCTAATTAATTCTTTGTACCTGGTCTTTCCCTATCTCTCTAATGGATTATGTATATAGATTTCAAGTTAACCATTCTCTGGCCAAATGTACCAGATGTTATCCCTTGCTAAGGGCCAGGATGAAGGCATCACCCACAGAGATTTCAAATGGGGAGAGTTCATGTAAAAAACTGGCTTGAGTCTTTTTTTTAAATCAAACCTAGCCCCTCAGGCCTACTACGCTCTGCGTGGAGGTGAGCTGCAACCACTCTCCTTGTACAGAACATGTATTTTTCAGCTCTGCAGAGACAGCCACACCTTCTATTCACCCTGTTATCTGCCTACTTTTCTCCCTTATGAACTTTCTTTAGTAGGACTCAACTAGGCTAATTTTAATACATCCAGCCCCTATTTCCTAGGACTCTGGCAACAACCATTCTATTTTCTGTGAGTCTGACTTCTCTAGATACCTATAATAAGTGGAATAATGTAGTGCTTGTCCTGGGACTGGCTGATTTTTACTTGGCATAATGCTCTCAGTGTTCTTGAGAACATTATAGCATGTGGCAGGATTTCTTCTTTATATGATGGAATAATATACCTTTGTATGTATACATACATACATATTTTCTTTATCCATTCATCTGTTTATGAACTTTTAAATATTTGCTCTTGGGAATCTTGCTTCGCTGAGCATGAGAACACAACTATCTCTTCAACATAATCCATTCTTTTGCATGATTACCTAGAAAAGAGTTGCTGCCTTGCACTTGTGACAGTTAGCTTCAGTTGTCAACTTGACACTTCAGAGCTTTAAAAGCACCCCTGTGAGGAATTATCCAGTTAAGGTAAATCTGTAAAAGATTGTCTTAATAGCATGATTGATGTGAGTGGGGGTACAATCATTTTCTAGGTAGGTGAATAAAGACAAAGTAGTTGGAATTTGGCAATCTGGCATGTATGAAAGCCCTTGCCTCTCCCCTAGCTCTTGACTGTGAATATGCTGTGGCCCTGCTCCCTTGACTTCTGCTGGCAACTCTCCAGCCATCACTATCAACCTGCAGTCATGATTGGAACCTTGTCGTTCCCCTGAATTGTTTAGCTCATGTATCTACTATAGCAACCAAAATAAGAAACTAAAGTAATTTATTTTTATCAGTGAGATGGAGTGCTGCTGTAAAAATGAAGACAACATGGTAGTTATACTTTCAATTTTTTAAGAACTTTTTGAACTGTTCTTCAAAGTAGCTGTACAATTTTATGCTTTCACCAACAGTGCTCAGGGCTTTAGTTTTTTCACATCTCTGAACAGTTATTATTTTCTGGCTTTCCTTTTAAAATAATGACCATCTTCACGGACTTGGGGTGGCAACTCACTGGGGCTTTGATTTGCATTTCCCAATGATGAGAAGTGCCTTTCACGAATGTGCTCGTCATGCACACGTTCTGGAGAAATGTCTCCCTCCTGCAAATTTACCTTCTGAGTTGCAGGACTTCCTGAGTATTTTGGATATTAACTCTTCATCAAATATATGGTTTACACATAGTTGACACCATTCTGTGGTCATTTGTTTGCCTGCTGTGCACAATCATGTAGTTCAATGCAGTTCTCGCTCCTCTAGTTTTGTTTTTTGTTTGTGTTTTGGTGACCGTATCCGATAAATCACTAGCAAAACCAATGATGTGAGAGCTGTCTCTTGTTTTACCCTAGGGGTATTGTTTTGGTCTTATGTTTAATTTTCCATCCATTTTGAATTTTTTTTAACTTATGGTACAAGAGCCAGATTTCATCACTCTACATGTGAATATTTAGTTTTCACAAACCCTTTTGGGGAGTATTATCTTCCTGGTGTTTACTTTTAGCCACTCTTGTTAAATGTCATTTGACTGCACAAGTAAGTTTATTTTTGGGTTCTCCACACTCTACCGTTGATTTAGATGTCCATCTCTGTGTCGGCACGACACTGTTTCAACTAATGTAACTCTGTAACATGCTTTGAGACCAAAAATATAAGGTCTTCAGCATTATAATTCCTTCTCAAGACTATTTTGGTTACTTTTTAGCTTCAGGTTTACTTTAGGATTGCTTTTTCTATGTTGGTAAAGTGCCACTGAAAATTTTATAAGGATTGCCACTGAATTCATAGATTGCTTTGTGTAGTATGGATGTTTTAGCAATATTAAGTCTTCTAAGCCATGAAGATAAGATGCCTTTCCATTCATTTATTCATGCTCTTTTAGTTTCTTTCATCAATGTTTTATAATTCTCAGCATATAACATTGCCTCTTCTTAGTTCAGTTTGTTCCCAAGTATCTTACTCTTCTTGGTACTATTGTAATTGTGATAAATTTATCAGTTGCCTATATCTATCATGTTCTTATTTGACTCTTTTGGTAGTTTTAAACTTAAAGTTTATTTTGCCGTATCTAAAACAGTGGCTATTCTTGTTTGTGTTTGGTATCACTTGTGTGAAACATCTGTACGTGTGTGTATGTGTGTGTGTGATATGAGTGTATGTGGGCATGTGCGTACACAAGAGTGCATGTGTGAAGGCACAGGACAAGGCTGAGTGTTTCTCCTTGCCTTTCCACCTTGTTTGAGATGGGGTCTCTTCACCATTGCTATGCAAACCCCACTGGCTGGCCTGCGAGCTTCTGCAGGTTCTCAGATCTCCAGCTCCCATGGGCACATAGGGATTATGGATATTTATGCCATTGCATCTGGCATTTGTGTGGGATCTGGGGATCCAAACTTGGGTCCTCAGGTTTACATAATAAGAGTTTATGATGTACCAATATATTGCTAAATTGTCATGTGCTGTTTGAGCTCAATGCTGCTGGATGATTGTAAGCTCCCAATTTGATGACATTAACTATCTGCTGTATTTATTCTTTTATTCGCAGACCTTAGCAAAAGGGATACTTTGCTCTACTCGGGACTCTGTCAGAAACTCCAGCTGACTGCTTCCTCAAGGCTTCACTGGTGGATTCTGCTGGGTGCTTGCAAGCCTCCAGTTTGATGATTTTACTTCTGTTTGCTCTCTCACTAAGTCGCCTCCATTCATCTCTGCTAGATGATGTGATCACATGAGTTGATGATGCTTTCCCCTCTATCTGCTGTTTCCATCTGTTTTTGCTTTTTACTCTGTTACTTATGTTGCTAAATACTCATTCACTCATCCAAAACCTAAAGCACAGCTATTGTAGATTATTCTCCAGACCTTATGGAACAATACTTTACCAGCTAGTCACCGCTCCAGCCCACAAAAAAAAATCTATCTTTTCAATTTCAGCCTGCTTATGCCCTTAAATCTAAAATGAGTCATTCATGGATACAATTGATTGAACTTGTTTCCTATTTTTTGGTTCATATGTGTGTTGTGCATATTTGCATGTAAGTGCACATGAGTGTGCGGGGGGGGGAGGTGTGGGGGAGTGGGGGTGCATGGATTTAAGGTTGATGGTGGTTGTCTTTCTTGGTCTCTCTATTCTGAGGCAGAGTCTTTTACTGAACCCAGAGCTTGCCCTTTCAGCTAGTCTAACTAGTCAGTGCCCTGGGGATCTGTCTCCACCTCTTCACTGTCTGACCTTCAAACTCATCTGCTTCCCCGTGCACACTGGGGATCCCATACTTGGGCCACAAACATTTTATTTACTGAGTCATATCCCTAGACCCTGTGGCTGAATTTCTGACAACCCGTTTAGTCCCTGTGTCTTTTCATTAGGAATTTGATATTATTATATTTAAATTAATTGTCGACACAGAAGAACTTACTATTTCCATTTTGTTATTTTTTTTATTTTACTTTTGCCGTTTTACAGCTTTATTTCTCACTTTTCTCCTGTCATTGTCTTACTTTGGGTTTCATTGGCTTTTTTGTAGCAAAATGCTTTGAGATCTCTGCCAAATTCTTTTGTTACTCTTCTATTTTCTATAGGTATTTTATGTTTAAGATGTAAACAGCTTAGTTATTTTAAGCTAATAATTTAGTTTCAACAGCATACAAATATTCTCCACATTTATTTTTATGCAGAGTTTATTACTAATTTACAAATCAATAGTATCTTTCATGCTGTTTATGCATGGATGTATTCCATATATTTATTTTTACATTTATTTTGTCTACTGTATCTATATGAAAATTAAATGTTATTTACGACCATTGCAGGGTTATAGTGTATTGTGATTATATTACTTCCCAGTGAGCTTTGCATTTTCACAGGCTTCCTGTAACACTTGATGTCCTTTTGTTTCTTCTGGAAGGACTCAGCTTAGCCCTTCTTATAGGCTGGTCTAATGAAGGTCATGAAACGTCACATTTGTTTATCCTGGAAAGTATTTTTCCCTTCTTTTCAAAGAATGCTTTTTTCAACTATAGTATTCTTCATCGTTGTTTTAAATAATAAAGATTTTTACAGTTGGCAAGTTTTTCCGTTCAGTACTTTGAACATATGGATTCACCAATACTCTTATGGAAGTTACAAGAAATCCACCGATGGCCTTGAAGAAGTTCCGTCACGTGTGATGAACCTCCTTTCTCTTGCAGCTTTCAAATTCTCTGTATTTTACTTTTGAAGATTTGATCATAATGCATCCTGATACCAGTTTTTCCGGGTTTCTGATAACTAGGAGTTTTGTATGTTCCTTAAACCCAAAGCCTATTTTCTTCTGCAGATTTGGATAATTTTAGCCATTATTTATTTAAATAAACCTTCTACCCCTTTCTCTCTCATCAACCAGCCTGACAAGAGATGCTGGGAGCCTGTGAAACCTTTAGTGATAGGAATGTGACTATCTGAACCTGTGTGCTTAATTTCTCTTAGAGTGATACTTGCCAGTTTTGCTGATGTTCCTTCTGGAATATTGCTCTTTTTAATTCTGGATTTTCATAATGCATACATTGGTCAATGTGATTGTGTCTTTCTTTTTATTCCTTTTTCTAGACAAACTTGTCTTCATGTTCACTGATTATGCCTCTTTGATGAAACCCGGAATTCATCTAGTGAGATTTTTCAGTTCCGTTATTATATTCTTCAATTCCAAATTTTCCATCTCAATTGTTTGTTTTTTTACTTCTTTTGTTGTTTTTCTCGTTTTATTCGTATTCTTTCAGTCTAGATGCTTTCTGTTGTGGCATTGCAAGTTCTTTCTTCACTTCCTGTGTTCTCACTGTCAAGGGCCTCTGGAAAGCCAAGCTACCCTGGCTTACCACCAGTACCTAGAGTCAGGCTAGACAGATACCAGGCCATTAGGCAGCACTGCAGAACATGGATGTTTTGCATCTTGCTTCTTTCCCCCTTCAGAAAGAAGCCTTCATTTGTGCACCTTTTCGTGACAGGCGAAGAATACCTTCTGCAGCACTCTCACGTGTTCGAAGTATGTTAGTTCCATCAGCACTTCACATGGAAGAAACCAGAAACCAATCCCTTGAGAAGTCCTCCAAAGAGTTGGAGTATTAGACCCATGTTCCACAGTTCTCAAGGGAGAAGCCAAGAGCCAAAGAATTCTCTCTTGGCCCTGAGCTATGCTGGCTCGCGAAGGGTTACTGAAATGAGGGTGAATATTCTTCTTACGAATTTCACATGATAGTTCTTAGACTGATGGTCACCTGGGGTGCTGAAAATTCTTAACTAGATTCTAGACATTGTATAAAAGTATTGTTCATACAGGGTTAATTCAGTGTCACTAACGTGTGCTAGGACTTCCTCTTGTGCTGTCTTTGACTGTGTCTTTGACTATATCGCCCCTTCTCAAACCCTGTCAATGCTCCCCACTACCTGGCAAACTGGACCTTTCTAGGGCCACTAACTATCTATAAGCAGCTATATATCTTCTAATGTCTTAATATTTTTCTATTACTGTTCTCTTGTGGGTCCCTCTCTTTAATCTAAATTTTCTTATGAAATTTATTCTCTCTTTCAAGATCCATCCTATAAGAAACATGTTTGCTTCAGTCAGAATTATGTCTATTCTAAGATAGTCTATAAGTCCTTTAGATGAAACATCCTCATCTTATTCAGCTTTTCATTAGAATTACTTAAGTACCTTTTAATGAAATTTAAGTATCATTAGAATAAGAACCGCTTATGTGACACTGAACAAAAATACACAGTGAACCCCTGTTATCGACGCAGTGCATCCACATGCAAAACTGAATTGAACTGAGAAGGTCAGAAAGAGACCATCCATTACTTTATATTCCAACAACTCCACTAGGTCCCTCTGAAAGGTGCAAGGAAAAGTAAATACTTAGATTTCAGTACTACTGAATACCAGGTTTTGAATATGAACCAAAGTGCCCTGGGAAGTGGGTAGCGAGCGCTCAATGATACCTTGCCTTCAGGATCCACCAAAAGAAGATGTTTTGCTTGACCACCTTGTAATCCACTCAGAACATATTGGCCAGGGGATGTCGTACTTTCTCGAACCAAAAAATCCCCATCCTTTACCAAAAGGCTCTCTGCTGCCTTCCTGCTCAGTTTGCCATGATAGCAGTCTTCATTCCACAGCTGCTGATTAAGGTGTGGCACAGAATATGAATTGGCAGGCTGGTTTGTGGCACCTGGCTGAACAGTTTCTGGAGCCTCTGAAGTCAGAACATAGAAAGGGACAACATCAAGTTACTCCTCAGCTCTCCACCCATTCTTGCCCACAGCAAATATAGCCAGGCTCTACTGCGTGCCAAACACTGTTAAATAATGCTGTTTATGGAACAGATGTTCTTGTTTTCAGAACTCTTGACAGGTTATAATTTAATGTGAAAGCCAAACATTGCCTTTGGCTTCTATTACTAGGAAAAGGTTTGCCCAAGCACAAGAGTTTCCCTTTCGGATGAGCAATGGAACCAACTGTGAGAACCACTTCCACAGCGAGGAGAAAGGTACTTGCTGCGCCAGGGGCTGCATGTTAAAGAAAAAAAAAAAAAAACTAATACTATATCTGGGATACACAAAGCATCCTTTAAAACAGCATCAGAAGCTTTGGGTTAGACCCATCTTTTAATATTTAGCATTTTTCTCTCCATTGTTTATACTAGTTTATAAATTACTAATGTACTTCTAACCAAAAGTTTTATTTAGCTGGGCATTTTTACTGAATGGTTTATCTGTGGCTTATATCATTCACCTGCATGAACTACAGAGAGAGAGGGAAAGAGAAAGAGAGAGAGGGAGGGAGGAAGGGAAGGAGGGAGGGAGGAAGGGAAGGAGGGAAGGAGGGAAGGAGGGAGGGAGGGAAGGAGGGAGGGAGAGAAACAGAGAGAAAGAAAAAGAAAGAAAAAAGAGAGAGAAAGAAAGAAAGAAGGAAAGAAGGAAAGAAAGAAAGAAAGAAGGAAAGAAGGAAAGAAAGAAAGAAAGAAAGAAAGAAAGAAAGAAAGAAAGAAAGAAAGAAAGAAAGAAAGAAAGAAAGAAAGAAAGATTAGTTAAGCGTGGCCTAAGGCAGATTCCCAGGGCTTGTGAGAAATGATGTCCTGAATTGGGAATCCTGGGATTAAGAAGAGTTGTGTCAGGCACAATTCATAGAAATAATTATTGTGTCGTTCTCATTTATTAGATTGGGCTCAGCTAAAGGCATTATGTAATTTATGCTATTTTATTTTCAAAATTGGATGGGTCCCCCAAAATGGATTTGAAATAAGGACTTTTGACTCCAAAGTTTGAATTTTCAATCAACAAACTCCAAGACATTAGTTTTGGATGTGGAAACATTTCCAGCTTTCAAAACGATCTAGCCACGCTATTTCTGTTCTACTCATAAAGGTCCCATGGAGGTGAAAGGTTGTGAGGACCGAGGTGGTGACTCCAGGAGTGACAGCACAACACTCCTATAATTCCAGCACTTGAAGGCCAAGGCAAGAGGAAACTGCTTAGAGTTTCAAACCAACATAGCAAGTCTGAGGCCAGCCTGCACCTTTCTAAAAACAAAGCAAAATAAATAAAAGAATTTAAAAATAAAACAGCATAAATTTGCATGCTATGATGATTGCACTCAGTAAAAGGTACATATTTAATGTCGAATTCTTACATAAAATAACCACAGAATCCAGACACTGCATTTTGAATGTAAAGGATCTTTTGCATACAAATGACTCTTAGTTTTACTAATATTAAATAGCATTTTCAAGCTCATATGTATGGGACTTACCCATGAGAAATTTATTTGACTTTCAGCATCACTTGTATTTTGCTGTGCTATGAAGTCATTGGTGTAGAACTAATAGTAACCTATGGCGATAAGGTGTTTTCCCTGTTAATATACTATAGTTCTGTCCCTATTTAAGAACTTCTGTGTGCAGAATACAGTTATGGTACAGCATTGTCTATATATCTTGCAAAAAACATTTAGTCTAAATCTAATGACTGGAAACCATTCTTTTCTACAAATAACTAAGCCTTTTTATTGTTGCCAGAAAAAGCCAGATGAAATATGTGCAGACTGGTGAAGAATGCCTGTAGTCTGCCTTGGTGCTGCTAACTTGCATGCACAAAGGAAAACATGCAGTGAGCAGCCCGTGTGTGTGTGTGCCGGGAAGGCTCTGCCTGAGTGTGAGGCGGCACGCATGCACGCACCGCAGTGTGGGAGGCTTTGGGTTTATTCTAGATTATGAGCAGCTTTTGGACAAGGACAAAACAAAAGGAAAAGAGACATGATATCATGTTGGAAAGAGTCGACAGCTCACGGCCCTGCCAGAGAATGCAGACAGTGTTTCCTAATACAACTCCCAGATTAGACAAGGACAAAACAGTGTCCTTGCAATTTCAGTCATTCAAGACAGAATACATGATGAATTTCCTAATTCATTTCGACTCTAAAAGTTACACATATAATTTTTTTTAAAATTTAAAAATCTAGGAAACAAAAACAAGTACTACCCTACCAAGTACTACCATTCACTACTGTGGCACATTATGGTATCTTGCTACTTTTCTTAGGTGATGTTGAATTTTCCAGTGATAATTTTTAATACAGTTATTCATATAATTTCTCTACATATTTAATCAGTTCTTAACCTAATATATTTTTTTTCAGAAATGGCAAAGATTAAGGAAACGATAGGAAAACTTCTCTAGGTTTGATACAAATCACGGAAGAAAGTGATCATGCTGTCCTGGAGGGCCTGTCAGCAACTCAAGACACAACAGCTGTTCACAGTCAGGGAGGAAAGCACAGGATAGATGTGACTGTCCACACTCAGATCTACCAGACGGGCAAAACTTCTAAGAGGGAGAGCTACAATTTAAAGAACAAGAGAAATACAGATTGGGGCAGGGATCAATGTGGAGCTCTGACATAGTATATACATGAAGCTCTTCACTCCCTCCCTAACTCTACAAGAAAAAAATACATTCTTATGGGCAGGAAATGGATTAAATAATTGCAAATAATTACTATGAGACTTAAGACTGAGATATTTAAAGAAACCAGTGTGAACTGAAGAGATGACTCATATAATTTCTCTACATATTTAATCAGTTCTTAACCTAATATTTTTTTCAGAAATGGCAAAGATTAAGCTAAAATTTTGTGAGTGTGTGTGTGTGTGTGTGTGTGTGTGTGTGTGTGTGTGTGTATTTCTGTGTGTGCATCTGTGTGCACAGAGTGTGTAACCTGTGAACGTGTACAGGAAGTCATACTGAATTGTTCTACCTCCTCATGGCTTCACGTTGGGGTTTCCCAGGCTCTGCACTTCAGTGTTCACAGGCCACTGCCATTTCTATTTGGTGTTTTTATGTGGATCTGGGATCAGAATGCGGATGCTTTTGCTTGTGAGGCTTTAACCCCTAAGCCATCTCCCCAGACCCTGAGTTCCATTTTTTAAAGGTACATGTAAAAATTATTTGTGGTGCTGGTTATTGTATTAGTATTAGAAAATATTGAGGTGTCTAACAGTAAACGACTGATTTTATGAATCATGATACATTCACAAAATTAGAAAACTAAAGATTTCCCCACTACTTTGGCACTCTTATCAAAGTTTCTATCTTCTGACTGTATCTATGTGATTATCCTGATTTTTGCATACATTTTATTCTTTAGACATTTTTTTAGCTTAAAAGTGATATAGTGTACAGAAGAAATGAGAATTATAAAGAATGGTATAAAATGAAAAGAATAAAAATCTCCTTTTAAGCCCTAAGACTGTATCCAACACTCTAGCTGGCAGCAATTTCTTCCCTTTACAAATCCTAGTGAAAAGTCAAATACTTACCTATTTACTTACTTACCTATTTGTCTATCACTACCTCTCTTTTCTTTAAAATATTTATTTATTTTTTCCACTCATACAAGCTTGATAGGTACCCCATTCCCCTCCTTCCCTCCACCCCTCCCTGGATTCCCTTGCTCCCTCCCCCCTTTTCCCCTTCCTTCCCCCTTCCCTTTCTCGCATTGTTCCCCCCCCCCCCATCTTTTAGTGTGCATGTCAAACTTCCCTCTAGGTCCTGCCTCTCTGATGAGGTATAAGGACTCAGTGGCATTGCCTAGAGTACTTTTTTGTGTTCCCCTTTAGTATGGGAACACTATTGTGGCTATTAATCCCTTGCCTCTAAGGATCCTAGTGCCTGTGATCCATGCTAGACTATCTCTACCTCTCTTAAAAATGAGTTATAGAATTAAAGCTCCCTTCTATCCTTGTCTTATGTTTTAGGAATTGGTCTATTTTAAATACATGAATCGCCTTATTATTTTCAGCTGTTCCATAGCGTTTTATTTTGTGAATGTATCATGATTCACATAATCATGTCTACACTCTTCTCCACCAACATATTACCAAGACTTCATGCCCTACTGGAGAGAGTTGTAAAAATAGTCAATTGTTATTTTCAGTAGTTAGATTTTATAAAGTTATCATAAATGCTGGATTACTGAAAACTAAACAATACTCCTAAAGAAATAAAGGGTTTCCATTCCTTCAAGCTCCAGGTCACAACAGATACATCAGTCAGTCTATTTTATATGGGTGTCTATTTAAAGATACTATATATACTGTATATATTGGCAACATTGAACTCATACCCAACACCACCACTTGATCGATGTATATGTAAAACCCCCATATTCTATTTAAGGCACATCATAGAAAACTTTTATTAGAGGCACGTTAGTACTAGGCCCAAGAAGAATTAATAAATAACATTGAAAATGCAAGAATTTTGAATTGCGATTAATTAGCACTAAGCACACACCTTTCCCAGTTGCACGAGAGCTTAGGTAAGACCCCAGCAAGCCTCTACCAGATCCAGTGGTAGCACTCCCCATGACTGCTGTACCACTGCTGCTGTGGTCTTTTCCTTGTGAATGAATGTGAAGGGTTAGAGCAATTCTTCTATTCCTGGGCTACCATTAGATCTAAGTGTGGGCGGAGGAAGACAACTTTGCAATTAGTTCAGATGCCAACTTGTCAATTGAAGGCTATGTCCTCAGATACATCTGTTAAGATCTGTTTAGTTAAGACAACCCCTTAGCAAGCATGTGGGACGTTATTTAGTTGATGTAGAAGACCCAGCCCATGGTAAGTGGACGACTTCTTGAGCAGATGGATTACAAGCAGAGAGCTGGTTCAGCATTTGGTAGACTGGCAAGTGAGAAAATATGCCCCTCTTTCAGCTCTTCCTGGATATGGTATGACCAATTCCTTTGACTCCTGATGTTGGTAGGAACTCTCTTTCTATGATGAAAAACTGCAACTGCACACCACAGGCTGAACTAAACCCCTTGCTCTTCTATATTGTGGCCATGAGTTCACACTAGCAATGGAAGAGTAACTGAAATGACAGGTAATAAAGACCTCCCTTTAATGCTATATACATAACTGCAAAGGGTTCCAATAGGAAGGAGCTCATGGATACTTGAGAAGTGGATGGTGCACTGTGGCAGAGCTGGGTAGTTGTCTGCTAGTCTCATGCCTACCTTCCACTACATTTATGAACTCCTAGGTTTTAGGTAGGCACCCAAAGAGTCACTTTCCAGCCTCCCTCAGGTAGGCATGGCCACATGTCTGGATTCTTTCAATAGCAGATGAAGAAATTCTGTCTGCCTTTGAGAATAAATGATGCCTGCCACTTTGGACCACATTCCTTTTTTAAAAAAACATTTATTTATTCATTCGTTGTGTGTGTGTGTGTGTGTGTGTGTGTGTGTGTGTGTGTGTGTGTCAGAGGGCACATGTGTCCCTGTGAAGGATCAAGGGTGACTTCGGGAACCATCCTGAGTCGTTTCTACCTCCCTTTGGGATTTCCCAGACTCTGCCCACCAGGGGGCAGAAGTGTAGGCCACTGCCATTTCTGCCTGGTGTTTTTAAGTGGAACCTGGGATCCCAACTCAGGACCTTGCTTGCGAGGCAGGATCTTAATCCTGAGCCATCTCTCAAGCCCTGGACCACATTCTTTTAAAGAATGTATATGTTACTTTTGTCTTCTTTTCCACCCACTGGAGGAGTATAGATGAGAACCCGAGAGATACCTTGCACCAAGGATAGAAGCCTGACATCAAGAAGAGAATATATATACACATATATGTGTACAGACACACACGCATGTGTGTGCACACACATACTGATGTACACATGCATGTGTACACAGAAATGCACACATGCATACATACACACGAAGATGTGAATACACATGTATATACACAGAGACATACAGAGAGAGAGACATAAATGCACACAATAAATAAATATTTAAAAATCTACTTTTAAAAAAGGGCTGGGGAGATGGCCTCAGGAATTAAAGCCACTGCCTTGCAAGCAAAGTACCTGGGTCCTGATCCTCAGATCCCTCATTAAAAAAAAAAAAGGCATATGGCAGCACCCCCTAGCCCTGGAAGAAAGATCCTGGGAAGCTCCACAACCAAGCAATAAGGAAGTAGAGCAAGGATGGTTCCCAAAGTCACCTTTGGGCCTCCACAGACACATATAACTAAGTATCCTCTTGTATGTACACACACACAAAAAATTTAAAGAATGAAAAATATGTTTTATCCTAGTCCTGAGCCATCCTTATTTACACCATTAGTAAAAGAAATAAGCCAGTCCTTCCTACGCACAGCAGAGTAGGGTACATACATATAAAATTCTATAGTAGCAGAGCCGCCACCATCATCGGTAACAATCTGCCATCCTTGGTAAGAACAAAGGTAACTTCCGGGTTGGCAGCACATTGGGGTAAACAGAACCCCCACCCCAAGAATGCTTAGGAGACATTCAAGACTCTGGGTTTGTGTGTGTTTGTTTTTATTCCTGTATCGACTAGTAACTTTGCCTGGATAAACGAGTCTATAAAGAATTTTTAGAGAAGCAAACAGGAAGAACCTTTGCAGAGGGAAGATTAAAAGTCTATATAAAGCATTTTATTTAAATATGTGGAAAAAAGTATCCTTATTCTATCTCATCATAAAATTTTCTTAAACCAATTTTTTTTTATGTGTTTGGAATTGGACTGAACTTTTTGGAGGGAGGAAGGAAACATTGAAATTCGCCTCAAGAGGGCAGCAAAAAGCATGGGAGGGCTACATTAAATCCTAATAGGAAACAAATACGAAGAGTGCAGAGGAAGGACAAATGATTACACATGTTGCAACTAAAGCAGGGAGAAAGAAAATGGATAAAATAAAGAAGGCAGGAATCAGGAAAATACATTTGGACAATGTAGGCCTCCTTAATTTTCAACTATTAATAGGAATTTGTTATAGGTTAATTTTGCCTTTTCATATTATTACACAATCTATATTGTATAGTCACTGAACAGAACAGAATTTGTGGTCATTGCCCCTTCATGTAAGTAAATAAATCCAAGATTACATTTGATAGTTATTTATATACTTAACACCAAACACTCAATTTTAAAGAAACAGATTACAATTTTTTTAAAAATCCTGGGGTTTTTTGTTTTTTTTTTTTTTTTTTTTGCTTGTTCTGTTTTTTGTCAAATTTGTGGGTCTTACCTATGCCTTGCATGCAGCTAGACAAGGTGGTATATTTAGTGCCAAATTACCAAAGTGCCAAAATTCTTTTGCATCTTGATGTTATTCATCAGTGATTTCAATGCTTAGAGTTAAAAGTTAAGCTATTTCATAGCAAGCAACAGAACATGCTTGTTGCAGAAATCCAAATTCATTTTACACTCCATCAGCCATCTCACAAGATGCCATCCTTAGACACAGAGAAGCACTGCCTTCCTCCTCTTTCAAGGAAGGACCAGCTTCTCTACACGCAGCAGTCAGCCTCCAGCTACCAGTGCTTCAGGGTCTGCCTCAGCCGTCAAGGGCTTGCCCCCCCTGTACCAGACTATAAACAGGGTTATAGAGGCCCATCCACTTGGGCCCAATGTAGGACAACCTATGGATTCCCCTCTGCTCAGTCCAATAGCCTCCCCCTGCTACCAGATATTGGTGCCCATAAAGATCTTATGTACCAACCTGCACTCTAGCGTCTGGTTCTGAAGAACTCAACCTGGTTAGGTTGGGTTCCAAAGAATAGATTAGAAAGTATGCAAAAGATACACCAGTTGGTGGCAAATCTGACTGATTGTGGGAACTCATTTCATCTAGAGATTAGTATTAAGATAGTTTACTGGAGTTGGCATTCAACAAAATCTTCCCTTAACTTTTGTGTTTTTGTCATCCTAGCTGCCTTTGGCAGCTCTGAAGAAACTCTGTAGGCTAATGAAAGGGTGTTCTGAGACACTGGCTTTCCAAGTTTCAAGCAAACCAAATTTGACACCGTCAGCCTATGAACCCAGCAGATTTCAATATTTTGTGGAAAATATTTTTACTTATTTTTCAAATGATTGTAGACTCTTGGCCTATTTTGCTTTTATTTATGTTCCTGCTTGTACATTTACCCCTAGGAGCAATTTGACAGGAAAACCCTGCTTACCTTATTGTACGTGACCCACAGTGTATGACTGAAGAGAAACACCATCTTACTTAGTATTTTACCAAGGAGGGGTTGAAATGAAACAAAAATGGCACTGCCACTGAGCAGAACAGAAATCATGGCCATTATCCCTTTGTGCAAATAAAGAAATCAAGATTACATTTGACAGCCCTTTGTCCAAAACACACAAGCAAAACTCAAAAACAAGACAAAATAAATCCAAAATGTTTGAAAGAATTACTCAAAAATAATGTGCCAAAATCCTGGAAGTCCAAGAATTTCCTCTAAATTCTGATTCATTATGAATGGCAGTGAAAGGTAGTGAGGGTATTAAAGGTAGTGAAGTCAAAAAGGAACCTTGTTAAAACCCCGAAGAAACATTAGCAGTCCCCCCAAAAAGTGAAGGATTCGTGGGTCTTAGAGACACATGGGTGCAGTGTGGAAGGATGACACAAACACTGGAGTCAAGTGAATCCTAACAGTGGCCAGCCAACACCAGAAGCTAGGACAGAGTCCTCCAGGATACCCAAAGGATTCTGCTGCTATAAGACACTGAGTTTGGGGTAAGTTGTTGTCACCGACCCTAGAAACTAATGCAGATAGTGAACGGGTACTTACTTCCACAGTGCCATGGGCTCCCATGTGGCTGAGTTGAGCTCAGGTTTCCCCAAGAACCAAGTGT
Organism: Typhlomys cinereus; assembly: GCA_023101885.1. Classification (NCBI taxonomy): domain Eukaryota; kingdom Metazoa; phylum Chordata; class Mammalia; order Rodentia; family Platacanthomyidae; genus Typhlomys; species Typhlomys cinereus. Next base: position 344,934 of record JALPQD010000608.1, on the reverse strand, counting down.
AGTCTGGAAAGCCTGCGTGTTAATGTAGCAGGGGTCATCAAAGAGTTCCACTCGACTGGAGTGCTTCGCAAAGGAGGTGTCACTTTGAGTCTGCACACCTCTCTCCTGGGAAAAACCTGCGGGATTAATAGTGGTCAGTGCATTATATTTTTGCTCTATAAACACATTTGAGCTGAGGATGGATAGGAAGGTGCAAGTCATGTCACCCAAAGGTACACAGTCTTTTAGGCTTGATAAGTAAATCACTTCTTGGCTCTTGGGCTAAGATCAAGTATACAAGATCAAGTATAGGTTTGATAAGCCTTACCACAAACCATTAGTTCTATTGCTTCAGTCATTCAGTCACACCCTTTGGTGTGAACCGAAAAGGGAGAAAAACACCTCACCTTGTGTTTCACATCACACTTTTTATAATCAGAGCATGAAAACATGCTGACACCACTGGGAAGATTACAGTCCAGTCACCTGTTCCTCCCTTCCTGTGCTGCATGTCATACCAAGTGCCAGGCTAGCGGAGGGGGGATAGCTTTTGTCACATGCAAGGGTTATCTTACTTACTTGTGTAAATGCATTTATGAGTACAGTATCAACTTGAAGCTTACACTCACAAACAGAAAATCGTTAAAAGATTACTTCAAAAGAGTTGATAACTGATTGCAATTATTTGGTTTTTCTTTTTTTCTGTTTTTCATATGTATGTATATAAGGGACAAACGCATGCATGTCTGCATGCTTGCATGTGGGTGAGCAAACTCGTATATAGGGTAGGATTATCTTTGGTCACTTTGTTGAGAAGCTGGACCTCTAGGCCCAGAGCTTGTGGAGAGAGGTGGTCTTGCTAGTCAGCTTGCTCCGGGGTGTCCCAGGCTCTGTCTTTCATGACTGCAATTACTGGCAGGCCACCGCCCCTGGCATTTTGTGTGGGGTCTGGGATCTAACTCAGTTCCTTTTGCTTACGTGGCAAATACTTTAACCACTGTGCCATCTCCCCAACCCTGCTTCTTTTTCTCTTAGTACAAGTGTCTCCTTAGCTGTAATAGGAGCAATCATGCCCTAACTGGGCTCAGAATTTTGTTCCCAAACTCTAGTTTTTCAAATTTAAAATGACTAATTTTCCAAATGTAAATTTACATCTATTTTCTTTATTAATAAGTGTTATAAGTGGTGAGCATCTCAAGGTGTTGGTGCTGGTGCGACACTCAACACTGCTTTCTTTTTTTTTGTTTGTTTCTTTCTTTCTCTTTTTCACTTTCTTGTACATGTGCGAGTGTGTGTGTGTGTGTGTGCGAGTGTGTGTGTGTGTGTGTGTGTAAACAAGAAGGCACTTGAGTGTGTATGCCTATGGAGCCCAAGAGTGACACTGGGAATCATCCTGGCTTGCTCTACCTCCTTATCATTTTGTTCTGGAATTTTCCAGGCTCCACCTTTCAAGACGAGAAATTTAGGCCACTGGCATATCAGCACAGCATTTTTACATGGGATCTGGGGATCTGAACTCAGGTCCTTTTGCTTGTGAGGCAAAGGCTTTAACCCGAGTCATTTCTTCAACTCAACACTGCCTGTTTTCTAAATAGGAATGTAATCATAGCTCCTGTCAGAGCTCGACTGTTTTCTTATTCATTGATGATCTGCACATGCACTTTCTTACTGCAATTTCACTTCTAGTTTTTCTTTCCTAACTCCTGTCTCTCCTTCGCAATTCTGCTCTGTGACCATCTCCTTCTAGAATTCTTCAGAGTCCTTCCCTCCTCAGGTTGGGAAAGGTGTCATTCTACAGTGTACATATCTGTTTATTTATGTTTTCACTCTTGAGACTTCAAACGATGTCTTTATGAAAGACTAGAACCTATTTATTTGTGCATCTTATGCAGTTTCAATGTTTAACATAGAAAAATGTTTTTTAAAAAGTCAGCTGTTTGACTGACTACTCAGTCTTTCCCAGAGGGTAGTGGCTTGTCTGCTTCCTCACAAGTATTAACCTGAGCTGACCACATACACTTAACCGTCCAAAGGATTGTACAAAAGCATCAGTGACCATATCCAGCTGTCCTCAAAAACTGCCACTCTTATCCACCAATGCACTATCTCATTCAAATGTCAATGTGATTGTAACTTTTTTAAAGTGCCCAATTTTTAAAACCATTCCAGGCCAAATTGTGCAGTTGGTGGGTGCTTAACCACACATGTAAGCTAATATACATTCCAAAGTTCTTCATGCTAATATTACTCTGAAAACCTATGCAAACTAACTAAAAGATTCATAACAAAAAACAAATATATATGCCATATATGTATACATATATATGTTACTGTAAGTAACATGTTTTCCATTGTTGTGTGTGTAGCACATGTATGTCTGCATGTATGCAAGTATATGAGTGTGTACAGGTATATGTACATGTATGTGTATTTGTTTGCAGAAGTGCAAGGTTGATATCAGAAATCATCCTTGATTGCTTTTCAAACATATTCCTTTTGATTCAGGTCTTTAATCAAACCCAGAGCCTATCAATAGGGCTAGTTTGATGAGCCAGCATGCGTAGGCTTCTCAGGCTCTGCATTCCCAGATTAGAATTACTGATGTGCAACCACACTCATCCAGAATTTTATGTGAGAATCTGGGAATCAGAACTCCAGGCTTATGAAAAATTCTCTAACTCCTGAGCCATGTCCTGTACTTTGTGAGTAACAAAATTTTCTAAGCTTTAGAAGCTTAGAAAAGGGTTTTTTTTTTTAAGCTTTAGTTTGTGGAAATGTATTGTTATTTTGATTTAAAATATCAGAATTTTTCACTTAACTTAAATATTGTGGAATCATTCTTTTATTTTGTGTGTAGAATATGTGAGTGATGGTGTCAGGCCATAGCTTGTATATAGAGGTCAAAGGACACCTTTGTGGAAGTGGTTCTCTCCATCCACTATCATATAAGTTCCAGGGCTCAAATGAAAGTCAGGTGTACACAGCCAGGTCTTTCTTCCACTGAGCCATCTCACAGACTCTCATTATTCTATTTTTCAGATTATCTTTTCCAAGTGGACATTTAGTACTGAGGACAGAAATTTTTCTATATCCAGTAATACATATAATGCACTCTTTTAAAAAGTAGCCACTTGTTGCAGTATTTGTAACATACCCAGAACTTAAGTTTAAAGTTAATATTTAAATAAACTAATGTCTTGGGTGGAAAAAGTCAAACCTGATTGAAAATATTTATGTCAGCGTCTCTCAAGTTCTTGTGTGTGAATCTCTGGGAAACATTTTCAAGTTGATTTCAGCACAGGGAGAAAGTGTTCACAATTCTACTGGGCTTCCAACGCATGCTCCCAACTGTTAAATCTTTGGGTCAGGAATTCACAAAGTGAAGGAAAGGAGCCGGAGAAAAAGGAATTACAGCTGGGAATTGCATGATTTCCAAAAGATACTGCACTGAGCATTTATTAAATTTTTAGTCATATTTTTAAGAATTGTTGTAGGATTTTAAGCAACTATAAAGACTTGTCACAAAATTTTAGTTTCTATCAAAATGAACTATGTTTTTGGGAACCATGTTTGCCTTAGCTCACAAATCTTTTTTTTTTTTTTAGGAGAGTTCAAGCAGGTAGCAATCAGTATACTGTAAAGGAAAGACACTCATGTACAAACAATAGGCTCCTCTAACAAGAAGCACCAAGAAATATAAAAGCCTCTTTGGAAGCAGCAACCTTCTAAGTGACAAACTGCTAGCCATCTGTGCTGGGAAGTGTCTAACCAACTCACTCCATGCCATCATTTCTTCTGCTGAGTCCTCCCCCATCTTAAAGCAGCAAAATCTTTCTAAATAAATGTTTCTGACAACTTGTAAAAATGAAGTTATTGTCAATATAACTTGTTCTCGTGAAAATAAATTTCTAACCTGAAAGCTGATCTCCTTTGTTGTATTGTGGGAAAAACCTCTAGTAGGGGTGGAATGGACAGGCCTCTAACTGATGCTCACTCATTTCAGGTATCTTTTTATTCCCTTTGCCAAACTAGGACACAGGCTTTATCTTAATCCTAATGGATCCAACAGGCACCAACTTTCATTTTAATGTTGACTGTCAGATCATAGGAGTAGAACTGTCTTGAGTTTTGAGCAAAGGAAGTGCCTTTGCATTGACAGCATTTTCACAATGTCAAAGAAATGCAAAAATCTCTCATAGTGGCACCTGCCCCTCACGGCACTCCAGGTCTGGAGTCCATGAGTTCCTTTCCAGCTCCTTGCCTCTCATGGATTCCATGTCTGGAGTCCATTAGTTCTCCAGGGTGCCCTTGCCCCTCATGGCCCTCCACATCTGGAGTCCATGAGTTTTGTTCTTTCTCTCCTCTAATAAGCTCTATTTTAATCCTCTACACGTGTTCTGGTTTCAGACTTCAAACACAAGACTCCTGCAACAATCAGACAGTCATCCCGCAACAATGGTACTCCACGTATGGGGTCTGTGAAGTCCGTTCTTTCTTCTAATAAACTCTGCCTTAATCCTGAAATAAAAAACCTCTCAAGGCACAAGCGCCAGCATGGGGGAGCCCACGAGTTTGGGAGAACCAGAGAACCAAGGAACTTTCTAGCGATATTCTTTTGGCATCCTAGGCTTCTTCATCCTAGGCCTGCAGTCAAAAACGATTGTGTGTTTAGTTCCATATATCTGACATTTCCAGGGTGTAGCTAAGAGCAAGGGCTTTTTAAAAAGCGAGGGGGTTCACAGGGGGTGGAGAGATGGCTCAAGAGGTTAAAGCCTTTACCTGGAAAGCAAAAGAACCTTAGTTTGGATCCCAGATCCCACGCTAAAACCTCTGGCAAAATTGCAATAGGAAACCCAGAGCAAAGCAATAAGAAAGTAGAGCAATCCAGGCTGATTCATGAAGTGACCTCAAGTATCCTCTTCTACACACACACACACACACACACACACAAGCATGGGAACAGGCATGCATGCACCAAAGAATAAAGTGAGCAGGATGGCAAATGGTAAGGGCATCATACCTACCTATTGCTCTGCTTTTTTCCACATTCTCATATACACTACTGCACTTGGAGTTCCCAGGCTGTACAAATAACAAATAGTGAAACATTCACAGTGAGTATTCATAAAGTTACAAAAGAGCAAATGCTGCAAGAGATTGTAGCAGTCAATTTCACTTTCTTACACTCCCCTCTTCTCTCTCTCTTCTTCCTTTGTCTCCTCTCCTCTATTCCTCTCTCCTCTCCCTGGCTGGTTGGAACTGAGATTCTGCGCAGGGGCAGTACTTTATCTGCAGCCCAGGGAAAGGACAATGTCACAAGTGTCTCACAGGACAGCCGTATTCCTTTGGTGGTCTTCCTTTGGAATTCCAAAGGTGGATCTGCTTGTAGGGGTGTTGTAATGTTGACAGTACTCTGTGTCCTGAGTTTTCCTGCATCTGCTCTGGAAGTCACATTCCAGGACTCAAAGCCTCAGCCAGAAAATAATAATTTATTTATTTCATTTTATTTATTTGTATGTGTATTTACATGGGTATGTGTGTATGTGTCTGTGTGTGTGCAGCCTCACTGTGTGTGGGATATGATACAAGTGTGTGCATGCTCATGCGTGTGTGTGCATGCACGGGTCAAGGCCAGAGAGAGATCCATCTTGTTTCTTTGAGACAGTGTCTCATAGTGACCAAGGCTTGCTGATTAGGCTAGACTGGCCAGCCTGCTAGGCCCAGCGGTCTGTTTCTGCCTCAGAAGCACTGGGGTTATAAACATGTGCCACCACACCCAGTGTTGTTGTTGTTGCTGTTGTGGGTTCTGGAGATTGAAGACAGCAAGCATTTTACCAACATAGCCACCTTCTCAGCCTCCATGGTTTTTAGAACGTGTGTGCAGACAGTGGCGTGTGGCCAATCTGCGCCTACTTTCAAGCTGACATACCACTGGAGCTCAGCTCTGATGAGGCTCGCGCCAGGCTTCTCCTTCTGGAAAGTCTCAGTCACCCTAGCTATACATGCAGCTGTCTTTGGCAGTGGAAACAGATCTGCTGATCTTTGAGAAAGGCAATGCGCATGCTTTAGGTTGATTTGGAAGTGCCATATAGTTTGAAGCAGTGAAGTTAGAGACAGAGATGGGGTTTTTAATATCAGCCAGGCAACTAGGACAAGACTTAGACAATTTGGCAAATTTTGAGTGGATGAAAAGGACACTTGCATGGCAGAATTCTAGAAATTGAAAATCTGGTTGATAAGCTATCCAAAATATCAAGGGAAAAAAAAAGTCTGTTGAAGCTTAGAGTTAATAAACATGACTAAATCAGCAGAGGAATTGAGTTTGGAGTCAAGAAAATACCAAATTCAACCTTGACTGAGTAATGGATGTAGTGAATTTTGTATTGCTGTAGAAGATGTAGGTAAGACAGACCTGCATAACGATTGACATACCAACATGCCTCCTTGGACTATGAGACACACAAGAGAGATAAGAACACATAGCAGAAACCTTAGAAACTATAACTGGATGAGTGAAGGGAAATGCTCCTACCCAGTGGGGTGGCCTAAGGAGGGGCAACTTGGCATGTCACAGGGGCCTAAACCCCGCAAAAGTAGACAAACCAGAGGGGACCCTGGGGTCCATAGAAGCGGCCAGGCAGGAAAATGGGAGAGAGTGGAATGGATTGATGAGGGGAAAGGAAGAGATTGGGAGGGAGGGGGAATGGAGGTAAGCAGGATTAGTACTCAATATACTACTCAATATATTAGTATTCAATATACTATATTAGGCCTCAATATAGTACTCAATTTACTCAATTTTAAAACTCAAAAATAAATAAAGAAAATAATAATAAAAAAGAGGTAGGTAAAGAGCTAAAGTCAGAGAATATGTGATCACTGCAGACTAGAGGCAAGATACAGCCAAAGACAGAACTTTGGAAAGTTGTGGCCAGCCAGGGTTTAGCTTTTCATGGAGGAGAGCAAACAAAAAGAAAGGATATCATTCATTTTAAAATGTATCAGAAATAAGATGGATCAGGATGATGAATGTGATGGCGTGACAGGACAAACACAATAAAGAAAATGTTACAGAAACTGATGGCAGAGCCTGGGGAGATGGCTCAGTGGTAAGAGTGTTGGCTGCACAAGCATGTGGACCTGAGTTCCTATCTTCAGAACCCATATAAAAGCCAGACATGACTGCGTGTGCCTGCAACCCCAGCTCTGTGTTGGAGTAGTGACAAAAAGTGCTGGGGCTTCCTGGCTGCCAGCCAAGCTCCACGTTGTGGCAGAGCTCGCTCTAGTCAATAAGGAGAATCGTGGAACAGCGGAGGTCCAGCATCCTCTTCTGGCCTCACATACACCACACACACTCACAACCAACCAAAACAATAACACAAAAATAAAAAATAATGAATCCAGACAGTGAGTGTTTACTATAGAATTCTTTCGACTTTCATGTGCATTTATTTATAATAAAATGTTGGCAAGGGAGAGAGGGAAGAGAAAAAGAGATCAGCAAAAGGATCAGGAAGAAAATGACAGCATAAAAATAATGCTGTGGAAGCTGTCAGAATTCTTAAAAAAGGACAGGCAGTTGGTAGGTGTTAAATTCTACCGGCAGAGGCAGAAGGCTGGGGAGACAGAGCTTTTGTGTGGCAACCTCTAGTGGCCATTGTGAAAACAATTCTGTCACACTGTTGCTAGTTCAGCTCTTCAGAGGAGAGTGCGCATGTGGAAGTGAAGATGAAGGCAATAGCCCTGAGTGATGAGAAGTAGGACATCTCCGATGGGGCTGGAGGAGTCAAGGTTCTATGCAGACAGAAGGGTAAGGACCAACAGAATAACTGTGAGGCCAACTGATGGGCAGAAAGAGTGTTGGGCTGGCAGGAGGGGGTGGGATTGAGTGTCCGGGGACACTCCCTCAGAAAAGAAAGTAAAGCACAGGGAGCCTTGATAAGGGAAGGAGGGAGGGAAGGATAGCGCTGGTCAGCCTAGTTTCCCCAGTGAAGACAGGTGTGAGGTTAGGTGGTGAGGCCAGGACTGGTGCACTGAGAGTGCAAATGCCCTGTGGTGGCTCTGGCTGGCTCCCCACTCCAGCCATACAATAGAGGAAATGGCATTTTCTCCACAGTCACATTGGAAGACCCTCTGATTGAGTGGTCTAGTGATAGGGAAGAATCATACCCTGCTCCAGTAACAACAAAGCATACTTACTAAATAGCACAACTTTTCACACCCTAAGGGGCAGTAAGCCATGTGCTCTGTAGGTTGAACCTTGATCCGTACATCTGAAAGGCCACCCACGGGTGGCTGCTTCCCTGGGATTGCGTTGTAATAGTCATGGTCTCTCTGCTCCATGGAGCTGTCAACAGGCACCTCCTCACTGGAAGGAAAGAAAAAAGAGGTTCCCAAGAGGTTGGGGGGAAAGCAAATGTTTCTGGAACGGCAGAGAGATCGGAACTAAGCCAGTCACGCTGGAAAACTTGGCCTTGGTGTTCTAAGCTGATTACTGTGTTTCGATGATGCCGGCCATCTGGCTGTCGCTCTGAACTGTTTAGAGCTCTGCAGATAATCCAACCCAAGCAGCCAGCAGCCAGCGCCAAGACTGCGGCTTGTGTTTCTCTCCCGTGGTAAATAACGGCAATGATAACCAATAATAATGAACCCCCTGAGTGTGGGCAGTTTCATTGAAGGATCATGAAGAGGCAGTCTTCCTGGGTGTCTTTGTTATTCCTTTTTGGAAATGCTTTGGTCAAAGAAAATTTAGATATTGCCCTTTGGGTAGAGGGCCTGGCCCAGTTCTTTAAACTAACATGAAAAAAAAAAAAAAATCAGAGAACTGTGGCCAGTTATCTGGTCTGCATGAATCTAGACAAGAACATATGATTCATAAAGAACTATTAGAATCACATGTGGCAGTGTGTTGATGTTAACATGCAAGGGTCTTAAAAATTGAAACAGAGTGAAAAAAGACACAAATGGGTTTTGCTTCCAAACTGGAATTAGCAAAAGTTTCTCATAAAAAGAATAAATCAAGTGTTTTAGAACGAGCTGATTCTACTGATGATCCACACAGATTTGCGCTATTCTGGGGAAAAGTCTGCATCCAGTTTCTGGCGACCCCCTTTTTCTTCACTATTTGAGATCACCTCATAAAGAGGAATCTCCAAAGTCAGTATTTGTTGATACATGACACTGACAAATGGAGACAGAGAGCTGTTTCAAAATAAAGGGGAGTTTTGCTTCTCAATGTAAACTCTGTAAGCAGAGGCCTTGTGGGGGTCCCGTGGTGGCATCTAACAGCCAGAGAGCGTTCAGCTTTCATTGCCTCAGAACAAAAGAGCCTTTGGGTGGTATCTGCTCCAGCACACGGCCGCCCGGCTGCTCTGCGTCCAGCGCAAAGCAGCCCACGCTGGAGAGGATCTCATCACAGACATGGATTCTTACGACTTTGCTCTACTTTGGATTGGGTTTGATTTTTACTATTCTGCAGGAGATCTGGGGTTAAAGCTGAGAAATTTGTTGATGTCTGTTATTTTGTAACTACAAAATAATTCACAAAGTTCCATGTAACTCAGAGGAATAAGGCTGAATTCTTCATGCATTTAGTCTCAATTAGAGGAAAGGCCTGGACAAAGTAGGAATGGAAACAAATAGAACATGTCTCCATTAGTTTGCACTGAAACTTGGGTACTTGTAAGAAAAAAATTTATTCATTTTATTATTCAATTTCAGGACATCATGCTACTTCAAAACTATACAGAAAAACAGAAAGTGGAATAATTAGAAACTTAGGCTGACCTTTCACAGGAAGCACTCGGGGAAGGACTTTTCAAATACTGTTTAAAGCGGAGTTCAAAAGCCTGCCCTATAGCACTTATGACATCTTGGGCCATTCCACTGCTGCATTCCAAAATGTGGCATGCTGTGAGAAGACATCAAAAGTTATAATGTGTTTCCAGTGAGAGAACATTATATAAAGCCACAGTGAGTCCAGTTGCATAGAAAGGAGCAGTTCACCAGTTTTCTTCAGTTCTGAAATGGTATGAAGAATACTTCATATTTTACATTAATCAATCCATCATGAAATATGCAAATTTTACAATCTAAACACTTAAAAATTCAGGTCCCCCACTTTTATAAGCCTGACTTGACTAGGTGTTGGTACCACAAATAATCACCGTAGACATACAGGAGGATGAGGCTCAAAGCCTCATGGTCCATCTCACATGGTCCATCACAGGACTGGAAGAAAAAGGTGATTTCTAAGCCCATTCCAAGTGAGGGATGAGGTTGAGAGCAGAGTTGAAAATACTCCTTTTTCTAGCCCCTGACTCTGCCATGTCGTTGCTAGCATAAAACAATAGCACAGTAATGAAATCCCACTTAAAAGCTATCCACTGAGAGTCAATATGGTCCAGTAGCTACTGGCTGTTGGAGAAGGGAATCTTTTTTTTTCATGAATGTGGCCACTAGTAGGCAGTGGTCTATGTCTATGTGCATTCAGGCACCACCAAGCAGTCTCAGTGGGTTGTAAAAAAAGATGGAAAAGAAGGAAAAAAGGGGAGGAAGAGAAAAAGGTAGAAGAAAAGAAAAGGAGAAGAGGGAGAGGACTTGAAGGTGGTAGGGGGAGTGTCTGGGAATGACCCAAGAGGAATGATGGGGGAGTATGAGGTAGATATGATCAGGATACATTGCATACATGTATGGAATTGTTAAAAATATATTAAAATATTACTTAAAAATTAAAAGTCAAGATTTAATGAAAGTGTCATTGCCAGAAGATAACAAAGTTTTCATAAACGTAATCATAAAGTTGTTTTTTACATGCAAAATAAACCAATGGAAGAGGCACATCACAATTATATGAGCTGGTAAATCTGCTGTTACTATGTAAAAGAAGGAACTTTTGTTTACAAAATATAAGTCGATTTCGCTCCCTATCAATGTCATTCTTTGTGTTGTATAAATACAAGACTTAATGTAACCCAGGCTATCCTCCATCTCTCTGTAGCTGAGGATAACGTTAACCCACAATCCTCCTGCCTCTCCCAGGTGCTGGGATTGTGGGCATGGGTAGCCACGACCATCTTAATGGCATTCTTGACTTGGTTAGAATATGGTGTCCTGCTCAGGAGGAGCCTTTAGGTTACCTTACAGACAACCATAAAGATGAAAAGGGAAAAAAGAGAGGCAATAAATCTGAGAAATAAAATATGCAAAAACATTTACATCTGACTAGCCCAAAGAATTGAGGGATGAGGAAAGGTTTGATAATAACTTAATATAACTAAGATTTTTTTAAGTAATACACACTTTTTAAACTTTTACTTATATATTTATTTGAGATAAAGAGAAAGTAAGTGTATGTATGCCATAACATGTAGGTAGAGGTTGAGGACAACCTTTGGAATTCAGTTCTCTCTTTCCACCAAACCTAAGATTTTTTTAATATTTGTGTGTGTTTGTGTGTGTGTGTGTGTGTGTGTGTCTGTCTGTCTGTCTGTCTGTCTGTCTGTCAGAGGGCACTGTGTGTCTCTGTGGAGGACCAAGGATAACTTTGGGAATCATCCTGTATTGCTTCTATATCCTTCTTGCTTCCCTCTAGGATTTCCCAGGTTCCGCCCACCAGGGCTGCAGCCTTTTCTGCCTGGTATTTTTTTAACATGGGACCTGGAATCCGAACTCAGGACTTTTTGCTTGCAAAAGAATGTCAACCCCTGAGTCATCAATTCAGCCCAAATTTAAAATTTTCCTTAAGTAAGTTATTTTCTCGGAATAGGACAGAAAGAAGGGGAGCATGTTGGGATTACTTATGTACCAGGAAAAGCATCTTGAGGCTCTGAATTTTGACACTATCCCTGTAATAAATTACTCAAAAAAGGGATCTGTGGAATGGTTTGACAGAGTTAACTTGGAAACATGGGTTATGCTATGCATTGTCTTGGAAAAAGATATTATTTTTACTTCTGCAAAAAGAATTCACCCCTACCTAATAGAATTGGTAGAATCTATAAACAGTAATTTGTTGTGGAATCTTCAACAATATTTCTTAACTTTAGGTTGAGAGTATTGAAGAATCGCAAATATTCTCAAGAATCAACATGACCTTTTGATAAATAAAAATTATTTTCTTCATTTTATCTGAATCACTTTTTTCAATATTTTATTGATTATATTCATTGTTTACGGTGTCAGGTTTTATACAGGCAGTTTCCATCCACTAGTTATGTGCTTTGATTAATGCTCTGCCATTTTCTCTTTAGTCCCACTGATTATTCTTCTTCCTTCTGCTTTTATGATTCATGTATGTATGTATGTATGTAAAGTGAATTTCCAATGTATAAAGACTCCTAAGACCTGAAAATGAGAGAAAACCTGTCATATAAATCTTTCTACACTTTTATTTAAAAGATGCATGTCTCTCAATAACTTCAGAAGGGATGTATGCTCAGATCCTGAAACAGATGTGGAGATTAATTCTCATTCTGAAAACTCAATTAAAGCACTTTTAAATTTACATCCTTTTAACCAAAATAAAATACATAGTCTTTCCTTAGGCTATCATTAAAAATAACTCATTTTAAAATATTTTGTCGAATAAATACTTGATTCATCGCATCAGAGTATTCACTGTAAGAAATAGTCTTGGGTTTTCCTAAAATGGGTTTGACAGTAAGTCTTGGAAGTTAGGGAATTTAACACAGAGTGGTATAGCACTGCCTGAGCTATTTATGAAAATAACGTTTTCTTCATGTACTGAGAACTACACATTGTCCTTGGAGATCCCTTCAGTTGAAGCAGGTAGGTGTTACCTTACACAAAAATGTCAGTCATGGAAGTTTTTTGGGTTTTTTTTTTTTAGCCTCATGGATACATTGTTCAATTAAAATTAAATCAAGATCAGAAACTGTATCAAACGGTTTGTTCCTTGTATAGAAACAACTACTATACAACAACTACTATACAACAACTACTATACAATAACTACTATACAACAACTACTATAGCTTTTTCACAGGATTTAGTGTTAAGAGATGAGATAAAGAATCTGAGAAAGATGTGGACAAAGAATGAAAATGAGACAAAATTACACTTACAGTGAGAGAGAAAAGAGAATAGCAATAAGAACTGTGAAAAGATTCAGGTCTGAACTCAAGTTCTCATTAAGCCATGTTTGTTTGACTGTCAACAAGTCATTTGGTGGGGAGGCTGCCACTTGCTAAGACAGTCCCCTGAAGAACAGGATAAGGCATGCTGGGCACACAGAAGGATGAATTCACCAAACACACCGTCCTATGTCATGTAAACATACTTCTAGAATTTTTTTCTTATTTATTATTATTGTTGCAGACTACAACATAATTTTCTGCTTTGTTGGCACTTTGTCCTTTAAGATTCATCAAAAAGAAAGAAAGAAAAAAAAAGCAAGCAAAAGAAAGCAGAAGTCTGTCTGTCCTCATGACGAAGCAACACTGAATAAACAGGCTGGTCACGTGCAGAGGTTCTGCCTGGCCTCCCACCTCAAGAAACACACCTATTTTGTTAGTGCTATTTGAAGACAGGCTGCTCCATGAAGGGGTCTTTTTCAGATTGGCCACTGGCCACCACCATAGGAAAAATGCCATTTCCCAGTATCTCCAAAAGGTAGGCCAAAACTTGCCCAATCTGCAGCCACAGGGTTGAAGAAGAAGGACAAATTCATAAAAAGTTCCAAATCTCAAAGCAGAGTGGGATTCGTCATAACATCGCCATGAAGTCTGAGATCTGCTACCCACCTCTGGAGAGGTAGATCTGGTTTCCACCCTGTAACCATCTAGACCACAGCTGTCTCTGAGCAGGTAAGAGCGAGTGACAGTGAAAAGAACCTTAGATTTGTGCTTTTCCATCTTCTTCTGGATTCCTAACTGCATAATCTTGCATAAAAAGATGAGACAGATTCTTAAAGGATAATAGGACCTTCTTCATTTATTATTATTTTGCTTTTGAAAGACCAACGCTTTGTCTGGAGTTAGACAATGCTTGAAAACTAAAAAGTCCAAAAGTCGGTGGCGCAGCTGTTCCACCAGATGGTGCTGTGGAATGGGAAGGGATCACGCCGCCTTCCAAAGCAACAAGCTCAAAGAAGCAAGGCAACAGTCGACCCACAAATAGAGCAGAACCATAAACCTGTTACCAGGTTCCTTTAGATTGGTGCTCTTTGGCAGGTCACCTTTTAAAACTTTCCTCATGGATTCAGTCTATCATAGGCCTTCTTACAGTCCAGATAAACTGGGTCCTCCTAACAGAAGAAGTTACTATAAAATAAGAAAACCTTCCGAATTGAGAGCTAGGAAAAGAGGGACTTCGCATGTACAGAAATTACAGCACAATGTCACTGACATTTTTTACCAGGGTTTGTCGCTTTTCTGAAAAGAGAAGAGGGGAGGGGAGGATAAGGGAGGAGAAGAGAGGAGGGCAGAAGAGGGGAGAAAAAAAGGCCTTTTATGAAATGAAGAGTTCATCGAGTGGCTTTAACCAAGGCAGGAAAGTGGGACAATGTGGTACAATGGTTTGATTGAAATGGGAGAGTGAATGACCTATGCACATGGAGACCATGAAGCATTGAGGACAATCAGCAGGAAGCCTGGTCTCTTCTGTCTACCTCTCCTTCCTGCCAGCTAGTTTCTGGTTCCTGCCTTTATGAACTCACAGAATTGTACTGTCCAGGCAACTGATGCCTGCTCTGTGCTAGACCAAATGGCTTGTCCACCTTCTTTCACTTCCTTATTTGCAGTGTGTGTCCATCCCTACAATTTTCAGGACAAAAGTGTCTTCTTCCTGCTTAAGGCATGCTCTTCTTCTGATTCCTTCCCCTCCTCTTCCTCACTTCTTCAGCACGTTACATCTCCTTTGGTTTCTCCCACTCCCTGAAATCCTCAGCCCTCTTCATTCTGGATTATTTTTGGTAGTCTTACTCTTTTAGCTAAGAAGTTGCCATTATTTTCCAAACACTTAAACAAGAGATGTCAATTATCCCTGGATAAACCAAACTCAGCAGATAATTGTATAGCAGTTTTTCTGGTCTCACTATTCTTATTCAAGAATCAGAGTATTTTTTAAATATATTGCATTCAAAGAATTTGAAAAAAAAAAAAGAAAGGTACCAAAAAAAATTACTCAAAAATCTCACAAGGCAAGAACAGTCCCTGTAAAAGACTTAACATTTATCTTTCTAATATTCTGTGCACCTGGGGCTATACTATCCACATTCCTTTGACTTTGTGTTCTTAGTAACATTATGAATATTTCCTCACATCATTATTCTTTTAAAACAGTTTTAATTTCTGCATTGAAATACATGTTACAGGGGTGTTTAAATTTTATGAACACTAAATTACTATTATTTGTCCTATCATGTGAATAATTTATTATAGTTATCTCAATTGCTTAATCTCTATGCATATCCTAGTTACTTCCTTAGAAATGAAATTGCCAGTTTAAAAGTACTTATGACAGGTGTACACATAAAATCTCAATATTTGGGAGGCAAAGGCAGGAGGAGGATCAGGTGCTCCAGTCCATTCGAAACTAAATAGCAGTAAGACCCTGTCTCTAAAAAACAAAATGAGAAGCTGTTTATATTTCTAAGTTTTTTGATGCAGATGGTTAAATTGCTCTGTAAAACATCTGAACCCATGCTCTTATCAGTTGTGTTCAGAAGAAACTACTGCTCCAAACCACAATGTACCATTTCCCAATGTTTGAAATTTAAAGATGAAATAAGGTATCTATAATTTATGTAATTTTTATTGTTAGTTAGGGAGAATTTCTTTTCAACTGTTTTTTGGTACTTTGTAAGGTTCTTTTGTATCAAAGTTGTGCTCAGGACTTGGAATTGGTCCATCCATTTATTGGCTGGTGATCTAAGAAAAAAAAAACAATCTTTTTTTTTTTTTTTTTGAGGGTCTTGTTATATAGTCCAGGTTGGCCACAAACTTGAGATCCTCCCACTGCAGCCTCCTGAGTTGGGATTACAGGTGTGTACCACCACACCTTTCTTACAAGTGCTTTTCTTTCCTCCAGGGTTTCTTTTTTTGTTTCTGTAGAAAGGAATGATATTCTTCCCTACCTCGAAGGGGCCTGTGAGGATGGGATGAAATGGTGTGGACAACATGCGCCTGACAGTGTTAATGATATGGCAAATATGCAACAATGTGGCTGCCTTCTCTTGTGGATGAGTACTGACATCTACATGGATCTATATGTCATTTATAGGCCAGGCTCTAGGTCGAAGGTCAAGTCTCATAATTTAATTTCTAACAATCATGCTGCTTCCAAATGGATCACATGCTTTTGTTTTCTCCCTGAATTCACCCACAGAAGCTTGCAGCATCAGCCTTGCTAAAGCTGGGCTTTATAATTGGAGTTCTATACCCACACAATGGAGGTCCTCCGCATCAGCACATTTTTTTCCTTCCTCCACAAACACTCTAAAGTCCTCCCCAGCATGCCATGTGCATTTCCACCTCTGCAACTAAAAGCTCTTTCAATTTCCAAATGCCATCCCACCTTCATTTAGTAAATTTTTTGGGACAAACTCTATCTCTGGGGTGGCAGAAGTTTCCCAACTGCTGGGTTCTAGTTCAAAAGGAGAACTGACTTAAACCCATCCCTAAATGGCATCTGAATACCCCAGTATTAAGGATGAGAAATGAAGAGATCCAACTATCTAAAGAACCTCAAGCTTTGACCGAAAGCACTGCCAGGGAAGAACCTCTTCGGTCACTTTATTATGTCCCAAGATGAGAAATTCAGTAAACAATCCCACTCGCTGAGTCATTCACACAACAGTTTCTGTGTATCGCCCATGAGTGCAGCACTGTGATGAATGCCTGTGAAACAACTATAAGAGAAATGGGTTTCTAACTTTCTGAAGACTTAAGCTTAGTACCCAGGACCCATGAAACATGTAAGCAACAAGAAAATAAAATAAAGCAACAAGAAAATAAAATAACTAAAGCGTGGAGTGGTAACAAGTAAAGAACATGAAGTGTTGGGGGTAGGGGGCATGCTATGGGTAGAGACACTGTCAAAGATCTGTCCAAAGAAGAGGTGTTGAACCTGAGGTTCAAAAGTCAATAGGGTTGAGGATGTAGTTCAGGTGGTAAAGTACTTGCTTTGCATAAGCCCTGAGTGCTATTTCCAACATAAAACCAAGTCTTTGATCCCATTGGAGAAGTGGAGGCAGAAGGATTAGAAATCTAAGGTGATCCTTGGTTTCATAATGAGATCAACTTGGACTGCATGAGAACATATCTCAAAAAAGAACAAAGAAGTGAAGCTGACTCGAACGTAAAGTGATATACCAAGCTCTTCAATATCAAATGCATAGGTATACACACACACACACACACACACACACACACACACACACACACAAGCCAACACTGATCACTTCCTTAAATCTTATGTATAATTCATTTATCCAGTAGGGACGTGGCCTCACACCTACTATAACCAAGACAGCTTCTTTTTTGAATATGTGAATAGATAAATTTGCTAATCTATCTGTTAACTGAGACTTAAAGACATTTATTATTTTTCTACTTCACTCTGCAAATAGGGTTATCTTTGTCCAACTTAAATTTACACAGTTTTTCTAAAATCCAATACTACATGGTAGAGGTACTTATTATTCTATATATTGAAAATAACGTCTTGTTGAATTTTATTGTTGGTACCTAATTGCATTCACAAAACAATCATTAAGTTAATTTCCATACCTCGTTGATTAACTGGATCTTTAGCTACATAGGCAACATAGTCTGTAGCATCCTATAATAGAAAAGGGAAAATCATTTCATTTAAAATAAATGACCACTGGGAAATAAGTACATTTAGAACATGTCACTAAAGTAAGGATTTAAAGTTTCTGTAGAATACACACTATGATGTTTAACAAATGAAGTCCACTCTCTCAGTCCCTGGAGAACCTGAAGATTAAAAATTTAGAGGCAGACTATGTCATTAAAAATTAAAAAGAAGGGGCTGAAGAGATGCCTCGAAAGCAGAAGGTCTTGAGTTCGGATCCCAGGTCCCACACAAAAAACACCAGTTGAAAAAGGCAGCAATCTGTACTTCCAGCTTTGGTAGGCAGAACCTGAGATATCCCAGCACAAAGCAAAGAGGAAGTAAAAGCAATCCAGGATGATTCCAGAAGTCACTCTTGGTCTTTCACAGGGATGCACAGTGCCCTCTGATCACACACACACACACACACACACACACACACACACACACACACACTAAATAAATAGATAGATAGATAGATAGATAGATAGATAGATAGATAGATAGATAAATAAATAAATAAATATAAAAAAGAAGGACTGGAGAGAGAGCTCAGTGGTTAAACCTCTGGCTCACAAGCAGAAAATTCTGAGTTCAGACCCCAGATCCCACTTAAAAATGTCAGGTGGAAATGGTGGCGGCCTATATTTCTGTCCCTGAAAGACAGGGCCTGAAAAACTTCAGAGCAAAGTAAAGGGTGATTTCTGAAGTCACCCTTGGACCTCCCTCCTCAGACACATATAGTGCCCTCCAATTCACACAGACACATAAGCACAATAAATAAATAAATAATAGATAGATAGATAGATAAATAAATAAATAAATGAAATAAAGAAGAACACTGCTAGTTAACGTGTTAGAATATATTCTTTAAAAATATCTATGTGCCTGTGCTGAAAGTTAAAATTTACAGGGATTATGTAGTCATAAAGGTAGCATAAACGAGGATGTGGTGTCATGATTTTCCAGTTGTCTAAACAGATATCAGGTACACCAGAAAAAGAGCTGATCAGAGATCTGCTGGACTTTGTGGCTTGCAGCTTTGCATAACTTCAACAACCCAACTAAAAGAATAATGAGGCAAAAATATGATGCATCGATTTCATCAATAGAGGCAAATCATCTTTAAAATGGAGAATCTATAACTATAGAATCTATAACTCTAATAACTTAAGAGTTCAAAAAATATGCTGCTGATTCGGTAAAAAAGGAAAAGGTCTCTTGGTAATTCCAGCTTGTACTGAAAATAGTAAGGTAATGAATGATAACATTTTAATAATTAAAGATGCTTTTTGTTATCTCAGGTCTCAGAAAAAAATACACACCATGGTATTTTCAGATAGTAAGTATGGCTCTCTGGAGGGAAGATGTAATCAACCGGCCAGAAACAAAAGCCCGTGTTGGTAATGTCCTCAAGGACAGTTACTTAACAACCCACAGTGAATCATTCAGGAAACAGATCTCAGGCTCAGCATAACTTACCTCAGGTTGTTTTTAAAAAATAACCTACACTTAAGTAAATGCCTCATTCAGAAAGAAAAAAAGGTTGGAAATAACTTCCAAATATGTTAGGTCATGGGTATGCGCATTGCTTGACGTTAACTTGGAGAAAAGCTGATTGCTGCACACTTGACGCTCTGGTTCAGCCCAGAAAGTGACATGACATCAGCAGTGGGGTCTGGAAAGACTGCAACGCCCCTCCTGAACTGCCTCTTTATCATCGGAACCGTCTCTAGCATTCTAATGGTTTTAAATTTCACGAGTATAAACATCTGAGAGAATGTATGGGACACTTAAAAGAACAGCACAAGTATCAGGGGGAAATATTTAATTTTTCACAAATTTGTGATCGTTGTTGATATAGAAGCATTTCCAAGACCTGATCGGAGGGTTGCTAGAAAGAAAACGAACTAGGAGAATTGCAATGTCAATTAAAGTGTGAAAATATGATAAATTTGCTATATTCATGCATGAAACTCTACAAGAATAAAAATTAAATTAAGAAGAAATTTTTTTTCTTTCTCTCTCTGTGTTTGTGTGTGTGTGTGTGAGAGAGAGAGAGAGAGAGAGAGAGAGAAAGCACTGTGTGTCCCTGTGGGGGACCAACAGTGACTTCGAGAATCATCCTGGATTGCTTCTACCTCCTTGCTTTGCTCTAGGATTTTCAGGCTCCACACACCAGGGCCTAAAGATCATTGCCTTTTTCACCTAGCATTTCTTATGTGGGACCTGGAATCCGAACTCAGGATCTAGTGCTTATAAGACAGAGTCTTAACCCCTGAGCCATCTCTCCACCCAGAAAACAAACTTTTTGAGAAAGAATAAGCATAAAGGCAAGAAAAGATCACAAAGAAAGACGGGTCTCTGTGGAAGTTCCTGTACTGGTGCTCAGTCACTTCCAAGGTGTGAAGCAGCTCAGCAATTCAGCTGAAGCAAATGTGGGTGTGAGTTAGGAAGGACTGCCTATGTGGTTGTGTCCCTGTGTCAGATCTTTCACTTGACTCCCACAACAATGTGAGGGAACAGGAATCTCCCCATCTTCCAGATAAGGACCATGAACTGTAGGCAGGTACATGAGTGAAGTCGACTCCTGTCTGACAGCACCCCACACTGCCTCCCTGACACAGGGATAAAAGGTTCACTGGGAGCTTTTTAGCACCAATGCTTGGGACGGATGGAGATCGCCACTTGAAATGAGAGCCATGGCCTTTCTCACAGCTGCCCAGAGCACAGGATCGCCACACAACTCAGCAGGTATGAATTTCCTCTCAGTGGCAGCAGATTCTCTACTGTCTTGTGTAGAAATACCGCTTTGATTAGTTAAAAGAACTAAAGAACGAATGACAGGCAAAGACAGGGTGAAATGTCTGAAGGACAAGAACAAAAGCTTTAGGGCATGCTCAGAGCAAATGAGGGTTTGCATACCACCCCTAAAAGGACAACAATCCCTGAAACTTGAACAGATTAAATTTAGGGCAAACAGTAGTAATTATGTTTCATAGTATCTTAAAGAATATCATTGTAAGTCTCCTAAGAAAAGTACTTGAGCTCCTTCATTGGTGACCCCATATAGATCAGGAAGAGAAGAATTCATACTGGTATTTGTCTAGACTCATTGAACTATTTCTTATCCAACTCTTGGTGTCATAACTAAAGCTAGATTGCAAGGCTAAACATTAGAATCCAGACATACTCCTATACTTCCATAGTAGCTATGAAGAACAAGACTACTGTGCTCTGTTTGCTAATGATCCCATGTGAACCATGCATGAAGTTTCTAGGGGATGGGGAGCAAAGCTTTCAAAACTCGGTTACTTGTATTTGGTGCATCCTAGAACCAGAAGTCAAAGAATGAAAAGTAACATGAAAGCAGGTTAGACAAGGTCTCATGATGTGACTCAGGTTGACCTACAACCCACAGTAGCTTTGAACCCATGATCCTCTCTCCTCAGATTCCAGAGCATTGGAATTAGTGGCTTGCATCATCTGATAACTTAATATAGTGATTTCAAAGAAATTATCCAGGGTCCAAATGTGTGTGAGTAACAATGTTTCAAGAAAAGTAAGTACACAGCCAAAGAAGACAAAGATTTCCAATCTCATAAAGTTGATTTTCTTATATTTACATCAAAGAAGTTCTGCAGCCAGAATTTTTAGTATTGAGACACTTAAATACACATAGCCAATGTGAAGACAAGTCACTTCTGAAGTATTTTTAAGAACAGGATAATTTAAATAACAATCAGCTGTGGGCTTTATGCACAAAACAGTTACACTAACATCCGAGGGGAGGAACGTGTCGACTATTTTAGAAGTCTAGGAGATGAAGCAGTAATCACTCAGAGAAATGTTAGGACTTTCTTTCTTTTTAGGAATACACTTTTTTTTCTTTTTTAAATATGTATCACAGTTTTAAAAATTCTGTGATTTTTTTCACACTAAAAATTTCACACTGAGACCAGTTACTTGATACAGTTTTTCACATGTATGCTTCAATGTCCTCACACCTGTCCTTGTTTTCTGGGCTGTGTGCTCCATTGTTTGTGACTAAATTTTATTCACCATATGAAGTGGGAAGTTAAAACTGTTGGATTTGAAAAAAAAATCAGTTGTTAACATGGGTTAACTGACTCAGTTCTGAAGAGTAAAATGCTTAATAAGGACGCTTTGCAGGAAAGAAGATGTACATCTTGGACAAGAGCCACATCTGCCTATGTTCTCCAAGTTATTTCTGTTATGTTTTTAACCTCCAACTATTAATAGAGTCACAGATCACCCTTTCATAGCCTCCCTGTGTCAACAGATACATGAACATGTATCACCATGAGGAAGGAAATTGTCTTCTAGTCCATGAAGTGAATTTGTTATTCGGTCACTAGCTTCATTGCTCCTCTCCAAAGACTTTGTCCCAGAAGGGCTGCTTCAGGGAGTCAAGGATGTCAGTCTATTTTGCGAAGGTGATTTGGACAGCGACCTTGTGCACATAGCCTCTGACTAGAGAGGAGCCGAATGTCCCCTTTCCCCAGCTGAGCATTCTCTACATGGATTTCTGTAAATCTGGCTGCTCATTCCAGACTATACCCAGTTGCCTTGGTTGACAGAGACAATAGCGAACAGACGTACACTCATGCCAAGTCCAGTTAATTACTATAGTCAGTTGGAACTCTGTGAAGAATCATTCTGGCAGGGGAACGGCAGCATGTGAAGGGCAAACATACGTGCTTCTCCTGCCTTTGAAGTTACCAACAAGAAGTTTATCACATGACAACTAAATGGCTAAACGCACAGAGGAGTACTGTTAGCTTATCCACTACCAAGTCACTACTGAAATTCTGCAACAGGAAACATCTAACCCAAATAAAATTTTGATTACCTACTACATGCAGCTAGTCACAAATACACAAAGGTTCCTAGAATTCATCATAGTAATTTTTATCAAGCCATACTTACAGGATCCCCTCCAGAAGCAAATGAAATAGATTGCATATGATGATTGGCAATAACCTGAAAAATAATTAAATGTGTATGTTATAATTTATCACTCCTAGTTATAGAAGGACTAATGGCAATGGACATACATTCGTTTTGTTTTTACTTGTTTAACCTTCCTTTAGAAAACACTCTATTCACATTTTATAATAACCTTATTTGGTTGTTGTTTTTTGATGCTGATGCTGAACCCAAAGCATTGTATGTCCTAAGCATGTGCTCTACCACTGAGTTACATGACCAGCCCCTGAACAATTTCACTTGGACAGTGGGTTTCTGTATCTTGCTGATCTTCCCTACCTACGTGGACACATACTCCAACTCACTCCATTCAGCAAACACCATCTTTCTAAATACAGCAAAGCAGCCAATGTTCTTGGGAAGGAACTAAGATAGAGAGTAAGCATCTCTCTCTCTCTCTCTCTCTCTGCCACTAAGGAACATGTAAAAACCAAGATTCTAGAGACCATCCTTTGCTTCCACGTGGCAAAAGTCAGCTGACATGTGGAACTTTCAACAAAATCAGCTGAGAGTTAAAAGCAGGAAGAAAAGAATGGTAGAAATATTTGTTCCATCATTTTGATTGTATATTTCCTTCTTCACTTTATATTTTTTATTTCTTTTTTTTCCTTTTTTTCCTTATTTCTATGTACGTACTTATTATTTTTCTTTACTCTGAATTTGGTTTCAACTCTATTCATTAAAAACAGTTGTGACAACTTCTTAAACACTGTTGGATACGGATTAAATTTGTAGAGTCATTTTGCAGAGCAACTTCACAGGTATCATTTTTCAGTATGAAAACATTCTAGTTCCACATTTTCTTATTCCAGGAAAGTACAGGCAGTCATGGATGTCCATTTTCCCATTGTGTATGTGCGCAGATATCTATTTGCATGAATACATATACACACATATCTATATATAGATATATAGGTATATGTATATCTAGATCTAGATAGATATAATCTGTCCGTGGTTAGGTCAACTTTAATATATTAAAAATGGAAAACTAAATTTTATCATTACTGGAACTATTTTTTTCTCAAGTTGAAGATATAGGGAGGAAATCCACAAAATAATATTTTTTCTACAAGTTCATGAAAATCCATGTGAATGCAAGGGATGGGATTTAAAGTTGATCCTAGTGGAAGGTCCTGGCAAAAGAATGGTCCCAAATTTTCTGAACTGTAACTCAAAGTGTTGCGACCCTAAGTTTATGAAAGGGACGGAGTCGGACAGAATGGATCATTGACGTAGCCGCGCAGCTGCAGACAATGTGTGGCGAGCCGAGAGCTGCTCGGGAAGAGGCAATGGGAACCTTGGAACAGAAGCGATTGCTTGGGGAAAGAAGCGGCAGGGAGGGCAGGCTCGTCTCGAGAGAGACAACTACTTCTCGCCTCACGGCGCCCTACGCAGAAGCACCGCTGAGCAAGGAAAGTGCCAAGCGGTTCCCTTGAACGCCGGCCCCAGGTGAAAGTTCGAACGCGCCGGATCACCGCCAGCAAACAGCCGCGGCGCCGGGCCGGGAGGCACGCATGCGCACCCACGGCGGGCCCGGCGCCTGCGCACACGTAGCGGCCCGGCGCCTGCGCACACCCCGCGTCCGCCCGCCCCGCGTCCGCAGACCCCGAGCGTCCAGCATGGCGGCCATGGCGGCGCTGTCCGAGCTGTACGAGGAGTGCAGCGACCTGCAGATGGACGAGGCGAGCGGCGAGGCCGAGCTGCCGCCGATGGAGGTGGGCGGCGGGGGCCGGGAGGCGGCCCCAAGCCGCGCGCGCCGCGGGCCCGAGGAGGAAGGGCCGATGGAGCAGGAGGCGGCGGCGGCGCGCGGCCCGGCGGGCGCCTGGGCGGATGGATGCGAAGCGCCCGGGGAGGAGCCCGGGGAGGAGCCGGGGCGCGGCGCGGGCTGCCGCGCGTCGGCCGCGCTGGAGGAGGCCAATAAGATGTTCCTGCGGAGCCCCCGCGCGCGCGAGGCGGCCCTGGACGGGGGCTTCCCGATGCACTGCGAGAAGACCCCGTTCGACCAGCTGGCCTTCATCGAGGAGCTCTTCTCGCTCATGGTGGTCAACCGGCTGACCGAGGAGCTGGGCTGCGACGAGATCGTGGACCGGGAGTGAGGCCGGGCGGGGCTCCGCGTGAGCCGCCCGAGGGCCTCGAGGTCCCGCAGCAGCTCGGGCGCGCGGGCGGCTCAGGGACCGTGCAGTGTGAAAGGCGAGACGCTAGAAGGGGCTCCGGGGCCGCCCGGAACGCGAAAGTCTGCAAGACCCGCGCCCCTGACTCGGCCGCGTCGGGATGGTTTTCCTTGCATCGGACGGTGTCTTTCGTATTTGTTTGGCTTGTAAAGATGCTTTTGCAAGAGTGAATCGTGACCGAGACCATCTGCCACTGCAAGAATCTATAAAATGCGAAGAAAATGCATCCAAAAAAAAATCTTTGACTTATCTGACCTGAAAACCTGTTAAAAAAAAAAAACTTTACAATTTCTATTTTATGATCTTTCAAGTCATAATTATTAGAGGCTAAATTTGCAATTTAAGATTGAGTATTCTTCATTATTCCAAAAGGATAAGCAAACTTTATGTATGTTTATATAGATGCATATGTTATCACATGTAGTATTATCTTAAAATATTTCCAAGAACATCTGAAATTTTGATTGTACATGTATCTTCATGATATATAAAAAAAGCCTGTTTATAATTCGTGAAAGTCCTTTCTGACGATTTTTAAAGTCAAAAATTTAGATGCCTTTTTAAAAACGTTTTCAGTTTAAACATTAAATGTATGTGAAAGTACAAAGACAAACTTTCTAATATCCTTATATACTAGGGGAGATTTTATTTTTGACTTGACAGGTAGAAAGACTAGCTGAACACTAGTTTTCACATTGTAAAAACTGTTAGTGAAAATTGTCAAGTAAAAAGAAAGTCCACCTGTATCTATAAAAACGATTTTATCAGCAATTATGGTATCAACTTTGAAAGTTTTAAATCTGCCCAGAAATCCATCTGAGTACACCTCTACTTAAATTTGTTATTCATTATGCACCAGCATTGGAGATAATAAAATTTCTCATTCTGTGTATTTTGTTTGTCCAGTAGTATTGCATCCATACCTTGTGTAATCCTTTTATTATATACATCACTGCATCCATTAAAGACTTAACTAGTGTTTATAAGTGAAATGGACCCATTTTAAATACCTGACTTAAATAAATTTCTTGAAGTAAATAAAGTATTGCCTGAAAGAATATACTAGCTTAAGAAACTTGCTCCGTAAATGAGCTGTGCACAATTTTATAAAAACGTTGAAACCTTGTGAGAGTGGGCATGGGGCTGGGTGTGTGTGCGCCTGTGTAAACCCAAGGATGATACAAAAAATCATCCTGGTTTGTTCTGTCTCATTTCTTTGCTCTGGGTTTTCCCAGGCTCCATCTTCCAGGGCCAGTAGTGAAAACTGCCACCTTTTCCACCTGGCATTTTTATATGGAATCTAAGGGTCCGAACTCAGATCCTTTTGCTGTAGAAAGCAAAGACTACTGAGCCATCTTCTTGGTGGTCTATCGGCAGGACTTTTGTAATGAGTAAAAATGTTCCAGATTCTCTTTCTTGCTCAACAACAACAGTATAGACCAGATCCAATATAGGACAACTCAAGAGTTTTATTTTTTGTTTATATATATATAGTTATCCTATCTGGGTTTGGGAATACCCTGTGTAACATAAGACAGTGACAAGGTCCAATATAGGACAACTCAAGAGTTTTATTTTTTGTTTATATATATATATATATATATATATATATATATAGTTATCCTATCTGGGTTTGGGAATACCCTGTGTAACATAAGACAGTGACAAGGTCCAATATAGGACAACTCAAGAGTTTTATTTTTTGTTTATATATATATATATATATATAGTTATCCTATCTGGGTTTGGGAATACCCTGTGTAACATAAGACAGTGACAAGGATAAACGCAAGTTGAGGAGAAAGAAGGTGATGTTGGTACTACTATCTCCTACTTCGCCCCTTCTCTTGCCTTCTGACATAGCTTGTAGGTGAGCTGTGTGTGCAAAGGATGGTAACTGCTCCTGGGAGTGAGACTATCAACTGACCTGTCATTAACTCCAGTTAATGGCAGGGAGGGTAGTCTGAAAGAAAAGAAGGACTGAAAGGAGGGAGGGAGGGAAGGAAGGAAAAGAACAGATCTGCAAATAGAAGATTTTTGTGTTTTTCTCTGGGACTGAGTACAGAGGGAAGGAGGCAAAAACACTGGTGATGGATTTGAAGGTTCATCTTAGGGAAACCTGAACTCTGTGTCTGAAGTTCACTGAAGTCTTAAGTAACCTGAGACCACTGAGAAGAATACTTGTTCATTCTTTTTTTTTTTTAAATTTTATTATTTTTTATTCAATTGTGTGTGTATGCGTGTGTGTGAATATGTCTATATGTGTGTGTGTGTCTAGAACCACGGACAAATTCGGGAGCCACCATGGACTGCCTCCACCTCCTCCTTGTTTACTCTGCCTCAGGATTCACAGGCTCCGCTCTACCAGGACCAGAAACGTAGGCCGCCCCCGCTTCTGCCTGGCGTCTATACGTGGGTGGGATCTGGGATCTGAACCCAGGACCTTCTGCCTGCAAGGCAGAGGCTTAACCCCTGAGCCACCTCTCCAGTCCCCACTTGTTCATTCTTACTGAAGGTAAAAAGTAATAATAGTTTCCTTTTTTTGAGAGAGAGAGAATTCAAAACTGGCCTTGAATTTGATTGGTATTAGAGAAAGATGACCCTGAACATCTAATTTTTATGCCTGAACTCGAAATACAGGATTGCTTCTAATTTTTTTAAATGTTGAAGTTAATTACAATATGGACCCATAATACCCTATTCAAACTTGGGCTCTACAAAGTAGCTCAGAAATTAGATGAATATACGTAATTTATGATTTGGCCTTAAACTAAAAATAGTTAATTCAGTTTGTGACAGTAAATGCAGATGGATACTTTGGCTCATGCCAATAATTATAATTTTTAAGAGACCAACATGTTAATCTTGAAGTAGCAGGTAAAATTACCAAATTTTCATTTTTGTTTCTTTTTTTTTTTTTTTTCAGTAAAGTGGAGTATCTGGCTGTCTCTTGCTTGTCTCACATTACAAAATGATGTATTTGGAAAAGGTCATCTGTGTGCCAGGCTCTCGGTGCTGTCTCCCCAGTTTGGTGGCAAAAGCAGGCACCATTTAACATCTATTGTGCTGGTACCCTTGTTTCTTGGACCCAGACAATTTTCATTGCTTGCCCTCCAGGTATTTTAGCTCCTTTTGGGGGTCTCAGTGATGTGTCCATTATTGGCTATTTTACCTTTTTAAAATTTGTTACCTTTAAATTACCTTTTAAATGTCTGTAATAGAATCTCAGCTGTTAAGGTTGTTGACTGTTGTAAATAAGTAAGGCTTAGTAGAAGTGAGAACTATTGAGACATTTTTGCTTAAGGTCCTACTGCACAGTAGTCTTAGTAGTTTTAGCTGTGCTTTCATTTTCCTGTGTTTCAATTACAATCTGAAAATATTGAATGGAAAGTTGCAGAAATACTTTATATTACACACCATTCCAAGTACGATGAAACCTCATATCCTTCATCCCACATAACGTGAATCTTTTACCCAATATATCCATGTTGTGTGCACACCCAACAGTCATACACCCTCTCAGTTATCACATAACTGACATGGTATCTCAGTACAAAAAATCCTTACAGATAATGATGCTAACAACCACCACACCAATGAGAAACCATATACAAGCCATGAGGTAATTCAAGAGCCAAACTCAGGGAGACCTCAGGACAAAAGTCACTGAACCTCTGTGGTTCAATGAAAACTAAAGTTCACATCTCTAGATACTTTAAGGTAAAAGCATATGAATGAGTAAATGAATGATTTCACCTAACTATGTCCGAAAGAGCCACTCTTTCACACCAATGCTATCACCTCCGCTTTGCTAATCCATCAAGATCCAATCAGAACACACTACAGAATGAGCAATGCATTTCATTCTGTTTTTGAATTTAGAAAATAAACGACCCTTAAGAGATGTCACTGACGAGGGAGGGGGGAGGGAAAGGGGAAGTAGAGGGGTGGGGGGGGTGGAGGGTGGGAGAGGACCAGTGTACCTGTTAAGTTTGTATGAGCGGTCAGGGAAATGCAAATCAAAACTTCCCTGAGATATCATCTCACCCCGGTCAGAATGGCAAAAATCCACAATATAAACAACAACAAATGCTGGAGAGGATGTGGAGAGAGGGGAACTCTCCTACATTGCTGGTGGGAATGCAGGCTCATACAGCCACTCTGGCGAGCCGTCTGGAGATTCTTAAAGAAATTAAAGATTGAAATGCCATATGACCCTGCGATTCCACTTTTGGGTATAACCCCCCATACAGCAGAGGTTCACCTCGATAGCACAAGCACAACCATGTTCATAGCAGCACTGTTTACAATAGCAAAGACATGGAATCAACCCAAATGTCCAACAGTTGACGAGTGGATAAGGAAACAGTGGTACATCTATACAATGGAGTACTACTCAGCCATCAAAAATGATGAATTACTGGAATTTGCCGGGAAATGGATGTCATTAGAAACAATTATATTAAGTGAAGTATCCCAGACCCAGAAAATTAAGCGCCATATGTACTCCCTAATAGGTGGCTCCTAGTACCAAACCCACCCAGCCCATCTTGAGACACTCATAGGTAACTCTATGTATTACCTACAGTAATTGCAAGGATTATGAACAGGAGGGATGGGGTTGGAGGGCCACACCAGAAACAAGGAGAGAAGTGACTATGTTACAGTAGAGAAAATAGGCCTCCATCAAGGACTGCAAGAAAGTAATGTGACACCTGGTTAAGTTCACAGACATTCGTTCCTGATCATTTACAACTAAGGGGGTATGAATTCACCAGAAGGGGAGGGCATATAGTCCAGCAGATTAAAAAGTAACCATTTTGCAAATGGGTGATTGACCCCTCCCATTGCCAAGTGCCATATGACCCTGTGATCCCACTTTTGGGTATAAGTATTACATCTACCCTTGAATGTGCTCTTATAATAAGACTCCAGTTTAACAGCTTTCTGTCTCTGGCCAGGGAGTGACATACAGTGCCCATCACGATGGAGTGAAGGGCATTACAGGAGCAACAAAACTGCAAAAGAAAATCAACAAACCACTATCCAGAACTTCAGAGACTCTATATCAACCACCTAGAACTAGGCCAGACTAATCTCTCCCCATCCTGAAGCTCAGGGACATTTGCGGAAGAGGGGGCAGTAAGAGTGTAAGAGCAAAAGGATGGGAGGAGCAATGATTTGCAAGATACTCCACACAAGTTAGGGCCGAAGCAATCATAACTGGACATTGCATGCCCGGCGCAATGTCTAACACACTATTGACCTCACAAAGTCTAGCATCTGCTAAAGGCACCAAGATCCTTGGAGGCAAGGGATTGGCAGCCACAGTAGTGTTCCTATGCTTAAGGGGAACACAGGAAAGGGTTCAGGGAAATGCCACTAGGTCTTTGTACGTAATTGGAGAGGAGGGCCCAGAGGAGAGTCAGGCATGCACAAGAAAGGACTCTGGGAATTGGGGCGGGAGGCACAGGGGGATGGGAAGGGAGGAATGAAGGGAGGGGGAGCAGGGGGTTCGGGGGCAGGAGGAGGGAGGGAGGGAACTGGTGTACCTATTAAGTTTGTATGAGTTGAAATAATAATAAAAAATGTATTACAAAAAAAAGTTTGTATGAGCGGAAATAATAATAAAAAAGATGTCACTGACAATTGTATATATTATACATTCCACATTATTGGATATATACGTAATATTGTATATATACATATATATACATATATGTATAAAGGTTTCTGAGAAACAACGTTTGGGTAGATAATATTTGGTGGCCTTATACTGGTGTGCCATTAGATTTACATCCATTCTTTCATTTAATCCTCTAAATACCTCCCTGCATTAGAAATAGGTACTGCGACCTATGGCTCACTGCTGAGGGAAACATACTCAGAGATGAAGGGTAACTTAGACAAAGTCATCATTTCTTATAGTCTTGAAGCCTGGTAGTGTTTGTCATTGTAAATGCATATCCAACCTTCTGAGTCCTTGGTCAGCAGCACTCTGTGCGGTAACCTTAATTATTAATCAAATCACTACATATTTGATACCGAAAAGTAAAACTCGAGCACATGTAAATTACCTGGCATAAAGGACTTAGTTTCAAAAATTAAAAGCAGGTTAAAAAAAGTATTGTGGTTTAGGTACTCACACCAATACTAGTATATATTTTACAACTGCTCCCATGATGCTCTCTAATAAATGAGGTTCACAGGAGAAACTGAGGCACACTATAGGATCATAAGTCATGAAAGGTTAAAATAATGTTTACACTATAACGTTTAGTAAGCGTTTCATCCTAAGAGTTAAAAAGTAATACTTTCTGTTTAAATGCCACTTAGCTGCATTAGCCCTGGAACATTCTCCCCAACATCATCACCCTTCTTGTCCCTCATCTACATTCCAATCCAATGGCCACTTAAGAGATATTTTCTTTGACCTTTAGTTCATTATGCAAGCTGATTAAGCAGCAGCCAAGTTATTTGTTGGCAGCTAAGTGCCCCAGTGATCTGTTACTAATTCGGTTACTGCAATTATTTTTATGCATAAATCTCAGGAAACTTTTTCCTTTTTTTCTTAGTAAATTGTAAGCATATGTGGAAACTTTATACTCCTTATTAACTGTAGACTTGCAGAAAAATGGATGTTAAATGGCAATAGATACTTGCTGTCTTACCTGTTGGTTGTCAAGATTCGTCAGTGTGAGGCTGCAGGTCGAGATGGTCAGTCTGATATTCATTCCTGAAAACTGAAGATTGCTTTTGCCAAGAACTGTCGATAGGAACTTAACTGGAACCTTTGGAAATACAAAACAATGCTATAAATCGCAAGTTTTGTTATAGACTGATTGGTACTTTTAATGTTAAAATGGGCCACAGTCCACATTCCTCTCTATTTATATAAATCAAATGAGATGGAATGTGTGTTTGTTGTTAAAATCTTCTTAGAAATTGGAATGTAGCCCATTCTTTAGTTTTCTCATACTCCCTTCTCAGTGTTGGAGTGAACCTTGGTTTATGTAGCCAGTTCCTGTTAAGAGTTTAAACCATCTGGGGCTGGAGAGGTGGCTCAGGGGTTAAGCCTCTGCCTTGCAGGCGGAAGGTCCTGAGTTCGGATCCCAGATCCCACGTATAGACGCCAGGCGGAAGCGGGGGCGCTTCTGGTCCTGGTAGGGCGGAGCCTGTGAATCCCGGGGCAGAAGGAGGTGGAGGCATCCATGGTGGTTCCCGAATTCGTCCGTGGTTCTACACATACAGACGCGCGCACACACACACAATTGAATAAATAATTTTTAAAAAATTTAAAAAAAAGAGTTTAAACCATCTGAACTTTTCAATGTAAGTCTGAGGGAAAAAAAAAAAAGAAAAGTGGTGGAGTGGAGAGAAAAAAATCTGAAACATTAAAATGCAGGATGCATCCATTTACAACAGTGTGATTGCAAGGTACCAGGCTGGTCATGGACTGGACTCGCTGACTTTTCAGAAAGATTGTTCCCATGGCCAAAAGTAAGCACAGAACCAGGCCCTGAAACTTAAACACTCTCTCCATTCAATCACTGGGAGCATCTCCATTTTATGTGTAATTGGATGTAATTCTGACATCAGCCACCTAACAGACCATGCTAGGCTTTGAATATATTGTGCAATAGAACAGTTTGGATCCCCCCAGAATTGGCAGAAGTAAAAAAGATTTACTGGGTCCTCTGAATGCATGGCGACCAAAAATTAATTCAAAAGCAAATGCATAATGCCTGGCATTTGGGCAATGTTTACCTGTATTGTGTGGTGTAACTTCACTGTAGCCTGGGCTCTCAACATCCACACGCACACCATACTGCATGCTATTATGCCACATAATACCAATAAACACTGTCTGAATGCTTTGGCTCAGATTCAAGACTACCATAAATTACCAATCATAGGCATTTTACATGGGATCTGGGGATCCAAACTCAGATCCTTTTGCTTGTGGTGCAAAGACTTTAATCCTTGAGCCACGTCCCCAGTCCTGTATACCTATTTTTCAAACCTCTATTCCAAAGGTTGCATAAAAACTTTTCAGGCAGGACCGGAGAGCCACTCAGCATGGTAAGAAGACCTGAGTTTGATTTCTAGAACCCACAGAAAGAAAACCCCAGGACAGATGAGATGGCCCAGCGTGTGAAGGCACCATTCACAAACTTGGTAATTTGATTCTGATCCTCAGAGGCTACATGGCGGAAGGAGAGAACTGACTTTTCAAAGTTGTCTTCTCGCCTACACAAATGTACCATGGCAAATGTATGTGTGCTCTCTTTCTCTTTCTCTCTCTTTCTCCAATCTCTCATTAAAAAAAAATAAGATAAAATTACAGTTTTACCATGTGTTTGTAATCCCAGTGCTGGGATGGCAGAGACAAGCAAATCTCTCGGGGCTTACTTGCCAGCTGGCCCAGTACACTTGAGGTACAGGCCAGGGAGAGACACTTTCTCTTTTTTGTGTTCATTTTTTAAAGAAAAACTTTGCTATTTCAAAGAAAAACATAAAATTATAGTAGACTTCACGACATTGAATAGGAAACAAAATTCCCAAACCACAAATAGAACTGCAACATCACAAAACATTCTACAACTCACAAAGACAGAAATACAAAGGGACTCCCCACACTGTCCAGAAACCCAGCCGAATCCACAGTTCTGGCTCTGTGAGCACCACAGTTCCACATAAATCTTTCAACAGAGTAGACAACACTCACCAACTAACTATGTGCAGTATCGTTCTCCACTAAAGATGGTGGCCAGGAAGAGAAACTATCTCAAAGATGGCACACTGAGTTTGTCCTATAGTACACTCACACCAGCACATACACACCCACGCGCACTCAGGCCCACACAAAGAAATTTCTGAGGCAAAATGGTCACTAATGGAAGACGTTTAAGAAGCTAGGGAAGAGATCCACAGCTTTCAGGAGTATTTTTGCCACGGTTAGAGAAATGCAATAAAGAGCCACATATGAATATTTACCTTTCGTTTTTTAATAGCTCCATTGGCCCCAGGGACAACTTCACACAGGCGACTTACTGCTTCCCTAAGAAAGGAACCAGACAGAGACTTAGCATACCACCCAAACTAGAGATTACGATGACAAAAATATGCAACACTGGATAATAAATGTCCTCCCACAGCCCACAGTAAAGGCAGTACGCTTACTCCTTCCACAGATCACACTCGGGAAGACCTAGCCATGTCCTAATACTGAAAAACTGCGTTAGGAGGCATTATTCATCGTCTGTCCTCTCCATTGAGTGGAACTTTCCAGGAGTGCATCACAACTTGACCCTGAGCAAAATCCTCACTACAGTCATGACTACAGAAGATCACACTATTTCAGCACCAAAAGACAACCAGCTACAAATGAATCTGACAGTAGAGGAAGTTTAAAAGTACCAGGTGAGTACCGAACTTTAAGGGGGTCTCAAATGAAAGGTTATCGATTAAGCTACCCCTGCAGATCATTGGATTTGCATGTAATTTCACAGAAGAGAAGAAAATCAATACCTCATTTCCTCCTTTGCTTGTTCTTCAGCCCTTTCTGTATATTGCACTTCCTGAGAGAGAGGCACCATCAATGAGCTCCCTAACGGAAATGGTGAAGGAGCTCTCTCTTCCCCAGAATGTAGTTAGAACTAGAGACTTCAGTCTGTGGGCCTCAAGCACTCCTAACCAATCATACTTTTACTCTGTAATCAAACCTCTAGCCTTGTAGCTTTACCTACATATTAAATGTTTCATAAAGCAAGTAGAAATCTATTGTTCTACCAAATTCCCCCAAAAAGTGGTTGTTTCAATTAAAAAACTGCATATACACCAACATACAATATTGTATCACAGCTTTTAATACACTACATTTTTGATAACACTTTCTATGGCGAGGACTGCAGAGCTATTGCTTAATATCACAATTAGGATACAAGATACTTTACAAGTCAGCAGAATCCCCAAAGTTTCTAGATATCATTTCATGTGCCCATGTTTTAGCACAGAATTTCTTCTTTCCTCTGGACAGATGAAATTCGCTTCCAAGGTATCTCCCCTCTGACTTTTGAATAATCATATGATTCAGAACTGAAGCAGGGTAGACCAGTCATTTGGTTTAGCCTTTGTTCTCAAGTTCAACAGAAGGTGGACCAGGCTCTCTGCTTGTCTTGGTTGTAAGACATTTTAATCATCTCAGTGATTACTCAGAATTAATGAGCTCTGGTTGTGCAACTTAACTAATACATTTGTTATAGTGATAGAGTTTTTTCTAAGAAAGGGCAGATTGTTCATTCAGTAGAGCCAATGAGTGTTTGGTAAGGGGTTTGAAATAAAAATAGATATGAAGGTGGGCTTTATGCTGAGACATTGCTCTAGGTATTATTGAAGTTACTACATCTGTATAATGTAGTTTACAAAGTGCTTGCTTGGGCACTTTGATTGTCAGTGAACAAGTGTCACTGTCCCCTAAAGAAAGTAGCATTAACGAGAACTCTGAAGCACAAGCAACTCTCGAGGAAGGTTTAGAAGGATGAACTATCCTGGCAGAGTGGGGATTAGAAAGCTCAGCCACAAAGACAAGCATAAGCAAAGATACTGTACAATTCAAGGAGACCTCAAGGATGAGTAGCAGAGCAAAAGAGAACTAGGGCTGAAAGGTTTGATTTGAGTCTAAAACGCTGTTGATTAAAGGCCAGACAACAAATATTTTGTCTTTGCTGCAAATTCTCAATCCTGTCACTACAGTGTAAAAACAGCCTTTAACAAAATATATAGACAAATGACCATGATTATGTGACAGTAAAACTTTATTTGTAGAAATATATGATTGGCCAGATTTGGCCCATGAGCAGTGGTATGCATTATTAGATCATTCACAGAAAAAGAGAAAGAAATGATAAGTATTAAAAAAAAAAAAAAAGCCAGGCATGGTGGCTTTGAAAAATCTGCAAACCCAGCACTCTTGAGGCAAGATGGGAGGTGGAGGTAGGACAATCTCTTGGAACTTGCTGACACAGTGCAATAGCAGAAATAGCAAAAGAAGCCATGCCTCAAAAAACAACAACCAAGTGGGAACAGCACCTTCTCCTCACAGCGCTCCACATGTGGGCATTTGAGTGTGCATGCCTATGGAGGATATAGGAAATCATCCTTAATCCCTTCTCTATCTTATTCTTTGAATATGGGATTCTAATCAAACCCAAAACTAACAACAGGACTAGTCTAGTTACCCAGCTTGCTTTGGGATTCTCAGGCTCTTCTGAGGCTGAACTTGCAGTGTCTACCTCCATTTTATGTAGAATCTGGGGGTCCAAACTCGGGTCTTTTTGCTTGCATACAAGAGGTTTAATCACTGAGCAATCTTATTTATATTTATTACTTCGTGCGCACACGTGTGTGTGTGTGTGTGTGTGTGTGTGTGTGTGTGTGTGTGTGTGTGTGTAAGGAGAGAGAGAGAGAGGAGAGAGAGCGAGAACACATGCCATGGTGTATTGGTGGAGGTCAGAGAGCCTCTTTTGGAAATCAGTTCTCTCCTCCCCTCATGTAGACTTCTGGGAACTGGACTCTGGTCACCAGGTCTGCTGCAGGTGCCTTACCTGCTGAGGTATCTCGCAGGCTCTGAATCTGCTTTCAAAAGTATTTTCCTGGCAGGATATAAGGGCATACACCTGTAGTCCCAACACTTAGAAGGCAGTGACAGAAGATTCAATGAAAGTTTGAGGCTAGTTTGGGGTATTCTGAGACTCTGTCCCAACACACACACACACACACACACACACACACACACACACAGAGTTGGATTTGAGACTCCAAAATGATCCATAGGCTTTCTCTTCTAAAGCATACCTACCTATTCGTATAAACTTTATTCTTAAAAGATGTGCTTTCTACTCTTACTTACAAGGGACAATCTAGAAGCGCTGCTTCTAATAGCCTTTCATAGTCCTGCTTTCTTTGCTGATATCAGTGTTAACGAATATGAAATCCCAATCTGGGATGACCCTGCATTTTGTTGCTTTTCTTCCTCCCACAAAGATCTTTTCTTTCCCTAAGACTGAACCAAGGAACGAACTGTAACATTTTTGAGAACAAACAGTACTTTCAGGGCCTCTCTGGGGCTTTAGCCACACCCTCCTCTCCAAAACACAGACCAGAAACTCTGAAGGAAAAGACTGAGGCAGAGCGCTGAGACGAAGATTCCTCCCAGCGCCTTGTGGACTTCTGACCACCCCAGTCAATGTTTTTGCTATGGCTGACAAGCAGATTTTCTTCTGCTGAATATTTGGCTGACATCTTTTCTTAAAGGAGCAGAATTTTTGGAGTTTAAAAGCTGAAGATTTTTATCCTGAGAGCCAAGGGGGAATGGGGGAGACAGAGAAAGAGAGAGAGAAAAAGAGAAAGAGAGAGCCCACAGCAATGCACTAACAGTGACCACTTTGTATATTGTTTCTCCACATGAGAGGGAAAGGGAGAAGTGGGCTGGTGCAAAAGAGGGGGGTGCAGCGAAGATTTGCTTTTAAGGCTCTAAAGCCCTGCCTACGCCATGAGACCAAAAAAAGACATTTCGTCTGCCTTAACAAAGTCCAAACTAATCTTCTAAACAAAGTCATCTTTCTTCACTAACCCCTGACCACTACAGGACTAAGGTTGGAATTTTTCTGTGTCTTAACCCTTGAATGGTTACCCTCCTCTGGAAATGGTGCTACCCAACACTTTTCTCTCTCTCAAGTATGGAAGGCAAATATTCCAACCTGAGATAATAGGAAATATTGAGCACGAAGATGGACCATGGGCAGTTTTTCCTAATGAAAATGCAGTTCTTCAATGATCAAGAGAGAAATATATAATGTGAAACCAGCTGAAATGATTAGAAGTAGTGTTCTCTCACAAACACACACACACACACACACACACACACACACACACACACACACACACGGAGCAGTCATTTTTTTCCAGGCAAACAGAAATGAGAGTCAAATTTGAATCGCAGCAAGAATCTTTCCAAAATAAAAGTCAGAAATACTCAGGAAAAAAAAAATGCCTGTGTCCTGTGTGCCCCAGGGCTTTTTCTGGCTTCTCATTTCCAACATGAACCCTTGAAGAACCAAGTAAGCAATGGCTAAGGGACGGTTGTCACCTGAGTGCGTGGAATGGCCTTCATGCCATGAATAGAGACATTTATTTGTCACTTGCTCTCTGTGCCAAATGTCATTAGGTTGCTCGATCATCCCAGCAAAACCAGTGCCATCTCTTTGGAAATCTGCCTTCGGCACATCAGGGCTCAGTGATCTATGGGGCCAATTTGTCCAGCTGGGTGAAACAAAAGACACTGTAGGATCTGTGAAAGCCCTCCGACAGAACACTCTAGAACATGAGCCTACCTTTGTAGTGAAAAGCACACAGTGCTTTCATCTGTCAGAGCCACAGACAGATGAAAACGGATGGCTTCAGTCTCCCTTTGTGCTGTTATCAAGCGCCTCGCCTAGCATCCAAAGCATTCACACTCACAAGATGCACCTCTCGGTTTAGAAACTGGGGTCTTGAGCCCCAGGGTGGTCAGACAAAACCTGTCAGTACTGCCCAAAGTATTTAGTGTCACACTGACCTGCTGTGTCACTTTATCTACTTGAATTATATTTAATGTTTTATTTATTTTGAGAGAGAAAGGGGAGAGCAGAGACGAAACAGAGAGAAGAGAGAGAGCACACTTCATATCATGTTACACTGTGACTCTAATGCAAATGTGGGCCCATCAGTTGGGCTGAAACCAGGTGTAAAATCTTTAGTACCAAGTACCTTTTCTCCCCAAGTCTCTTCAGCTAACAATTGTTAAGCGCAGATGTGCAGCCATTCCTGTAGCAGAATCACGTTTCAATATTTGAACACGCACACTCACAGACTAATGGCTCACAGGCTTTGAGAATGATTAGCCCTACTGACAACAGCAATGAAGAAATAGCTATTTTCAACAAACAATGGAATTGTCAGTTCCAAAAACCGTTTTCCTTTACTTTGGGAGAAGTTGGGCTTCTTTCAAACAACTTCACTTTAACAAAATATCCAAGATATTCAGGATTCTTGCCTTTTGTAGTTAAAGATCATACTGACATGCAATGTGTTCCTTTCTGCCATAGTTCTTAGGTGTGACTGTAGTGGGGGTGCCCACTGTCCTGTACAAGATGCCAGTGTGATACAGGGAGGTAGGGTAGTGGGGTGGTGGTGGCATGGGGGTGAGGGTAGGCAAGTGTTCATTAGAGAAAAAAGCAGGGCGCCTGCCCCTCATGGCAATCCAGGTCTGGAGTCCATGAGTTCTTTTCCAGCTCCATGCCCCTCATGGATTCCATGCCTGGAGTCCATCCATGAGTTCTGCTCAGCTCCCTAGCCCCTCATGGTACTCCACGTCTGGAGTCTATGAGTTCCGTTCTTTCTCTCCTCTAATAAACTCTATCTTAATCCTCAAAAAAAAGCAGGCCAGTCAGTTTAGTCATCCACTCCCCCCACACACACACAAATCGCATTCATCAGTACTTCCAAAATTAGGGCCTATTTTCAAAAACTAAAGATTAGGTTTTATTTAATAATATTTTAAAACAGTTCTCTAGAAAGTGTCTAGGATACTAGGAGGGAGAGCCACTGCAGAATGAACACATGGCTTCGGTCACTTTTTCCTGTTTTTAAGACCGAGGCCTTCAGAGTCCATTTGATGTGTGTGTTACAGAATTGATACAGGAGGTTCATTTTCCGTGTGTGTGGGTGCACCTTTAAAAGGAGTCAATCAACAACTGACCCAGTTGGTTAAGGCCACTCTGGTACAACTATGACCTGCACATCTGCCAAGCACTCACCAGCATAACCACTGCTGAAACCTCACTGCTGAGTTTCTTTGCCAGAAATCATCCCTGCCTGAGAAGTCACCTTTATCCCATCCCCAGAGACTGCAGATGTTTAGTCACACCTTGTCCGCAGCTCCAGAAATGATCATGGGATTTCTGTTGTGCCTTCATTACTTTTCCCACTTGCCTCGCCCCCCACTTCTTGGGGTTTGGTTGTGGAGCCTGGCAATGGAAAGTCACATGTGATCCTTCACCCAGCAGGTAGGTAGAGATCAGCCAGTTCCTGCTGGTCTGGGGATCGCACTCTTCCCCTGAATCATCTTGTGGATCTCCAGCCTTGTGAACAACACTGGGGATCTGCGGTAACTCTTCTTCCTTGCTCGTAAGCACATATGTGTGGAACAATAGATCAGGCATGGTGGGCCAGCCAGAGGCCCGACCCAGTTGCCCACAAGCTCCTTATCAGGAGGTTGAACTGTTCGGGATGCCAGATCCTGTGCTTTAGATTCTGTTTGTCTTTTTGGCTTTTTTTTTTTTTTTTCTGACCACGAGTTGTCATGTCACTTTTCAGAGCTACCTGAAGACATGTGATCTCGTCCTGAGGAGCCCCAAGAACTCTCCACTAATAAGTAAATATTTACTGGCCCAACTGCATCTCAGGCACCGTGGTCAGCCCACAGACTGTTTCCGGAGAGAACCTTCAAACTTTCCAAAAAGTAGATGATGGAGTCTTTGTGCCCCAAATGTGGAGGGGACGCACTGGTCATGTGCCTCGGTGGTTGAGCTTGTGCTCTGCATGCACAGCACCTAGAGTCAATCCTCAGTATCCTTCAAAATACGGAATGTAATAACCCTGGGGGGGGGACCCTAGAAAACCC
The DNA here is from genome assembly GCA_023101885.1 of Typhlomys cinereus. Classification (NCBI taxonomy): domain Eukaryota; kingdom Metazoa; phylum Chordata; class Mammalia; order Rodentia; family Platacanthomyidae; genus Typhlomys; species Typhlomys cinereus. The sequence continues at coordinate 304,230 of JALPQD010000608.1, read as the reverse complement.
AGTGCCTTTCAGGTCTAATATGCTGGGCTATTCTACATCTGCTCAGGAGCCTTCTGAGAAATGTCCGCAATGGTGTTTCCAGGAAAAATGGTGTATTCTACTTGCATTGACATATGAGACAAAGGAAGGGCTGACCACTGTATCAACTTTCAGTTGAGAAATCTTGTTTCAAGAAAGCCCAAAGGGGTCATGAAAGAGGGATACTAGAATGTATTCTTGTCTGGTTCTGCACAGTAGGAAGTAACTAGAAAAAGCTAATTCACTGAAGCTGGGAGCTGAAAAAAAAAAAATGCTGCAGCCATCTTGTCCCCCCACATCCTTGCCAGCACCTGCCTTCATCTGAATTCATTCATTTCCCTGAAGACTCTGTAGGTGGGTTGTGCTTCACACAGACAGAGTCTTTAGGTTAGCAAGTGTGAGCAGTGTCTGTTGGAAGAATGGAGTTGTGTGGCGATGTGTAACCATCTTTACACTTCTAGATTTGTGTGGACATGTTGCAAACCCTCCCTTGGGCTACAGCATACTTTAGAAAACTCTTCATGAGGTGCACCACGTTTCCCATCAAAAAGATTCTATATTTGAGAGTTGTGTTCTTGACAAAGGATTCCTCCGTTAGTAAAATATAGGTACTAGAAACAGTTGGTCATGGAACAACAATTAGGACTATTTTATAAACCTCTTATAAATACCTAAAACACACAAAAATGTTCCAAGTCTTTTAAAGGGAGTATAAATATACTAGGGGCCCATACATAAAGCCTCAGAGTTCATACAAATATTTCATATAACTTATAAAAATGAAGCTCAACTGAATTATGTTCTAAAATTAATGCACTGCTACAAAACATTAAGCATCTTATCAATCATTTGGAAAACATTGCATCTTAATAGAGGATGTAGGGTTGATTTAAGTAGGTTCAGTTTTTTATTTTTTTAAAGATGCTCAAAGGAATTGATTAATGTTTTACTTTTCTTTGAGATGGAAAGGTATATTTTTACAGTTGCTGCCTTCAGTTTACAAACCTCTTCTCTCTCCTGATTTTTCTTTCCTCTTTGTTCCTCTCCCTTTTTCTCCATCCCTCTCCTTTCCTCCCCCCATTCCTCTTATACTTCTCTCTCTCCCTAATGCATGACATCCGTGGAACTGCCCTTAGTGTCGGAATGCAAGAGTGTCACAGTCAAAGATGACCAACTCACTCAGGAAGAGGTCCAGCCACCATTCTGCCTAGAATTTGACATTTGGAACTTAAAGAACCAGAGCTATAGAAGTGGGAGACAGGGGGCTCAGGAGCCCACCCAGCCTGTATTCTTGCAATAACTTGACTATTCACTGCTCCTCAGCTGACCCAATAGCCTTTGCTTAAACTAAGTAGTAATTTCTGTTGCTGGAAGGCAAAAAAACTATTAATAATCATACTATGACAAATAGACACATTTAAATTATTTCTTTTTTAATTACTTGTTCTTTGGAGACTTATAAAATCAATTTAGATGGTTATTTCCCTTGACTCAAATATCTGAAAATTTCTTAGTTTTAAATAGCTTTTGGGGAACTAGAGAGCAGGGAAACTTAAAACTAGCAAAGATGTTCACACTTGCATATCATCCAGCAGGGCCTCCTGACACTACACATGCTTCAGTGCTTATCTAAGGACTGCAAATCTAAATGATGCATTTCGTATATGATTCTTGATAGGATTATGATAAACTTGAACATTAAACCTCCTGTTCATTTTTTTCTCATTAGTATGCTTCTTAAAATTCTTCCTTTGGAGAGGGTTCCTGGCAAAATAACAGATCTGACCATTTACCTTTATCTCTGGCATCAGCTGCCATTTGGAGTTCAGTCATGCTCCATGGTCTCACCATTGGTTAATGCAAAATACAAATGCTGTGTACTGTCCAGTCACAATGAAGGCCAAGCAGAGATGCACACACCCTGCACAGCTGTGCCCATCCCGATCCTATAATCCTCAGGCAATGCAGATAAATCCCAGACAGTTTAAACTAATGGACATCTTCACTTAGCCACCTAGCATGTGGATCCCTGACCTCTGTAGCATATCTTTTCTACCAATATTCACATTTCTTCAAAACCATATATGCTGCTATTACAGAGATTCTGGGCTACACCTTCTATCTGCTTTGCATTCAATTATTGCAGAAAGAGAAAGAGGAAAAGAAAAAGAGAGAGAATAAGATAGTCTACTTGTCTCTGAAGATCTGTCTTTAACGTTCTATTGAAACCAAAGCATCAAGATTTTCAAGACAGTAAACTGAATTTGCAGAATCTCTGTGACAAACAGGACAATAGTGAGATTATAATACCTTCTGCATTATGATTCCTGCTCCCTTGTCACCTCAGTTATGAATAAATGACCTAACAGTCCACTTACTGCCTGTAGTATTTTCACAGAAAATTAGTTGGCTATCTTCCCCCACCCCATAAAGAAGATAGGGGCAGATAAACCTCAAAGTACAATTCCATTACCATTAGCTAGAGAAAACAAATGTTAAATCAGGACCACCAGAGGGAACACTCACTATCTTTCTTTAACAGCTCCCCATTTTCCCTCACAGAACCCTGGGGATGCCAGTCTCACAAATGAGCAAACTCACTGTGAGCATTACCTCTGAGCTGCTCCAGGTGCCTGGAAGTGGGCAGATCCTAATATGACAATATGCGTTACAAACACCAGGTCGCAAACACTGGAAGAAGGCTGAGTAGACAAGGCAGAGTGCGGAGGCCCTTTCTGCTCACAGTGTGCCCTGTTCGTTTCAATTAATGTGGCCTCTGCACTTTCTTTGGCACGTACAATATTTATGTTTTAATTCTTGTTCTTTGCAGCGTCATAAACAAATACAATGAATGTATTTCATTTCACCTCATATTATCCAATCTCATCCCTCTTCCTTCTCCCATTGAAAACCTTATCCCCACCAAATAGGTACATTTACATATTTGTGTGTGCATGTGGCCCACTCAGCTACCTTAGAACTGCCTGAACTGACATGTGCCTAAGTGCTTACTGAAGCATGGAAGATACATCAGTGGATGTATCACCAAAGAAAGTAGATTCCTTCCACAGCCAGCATTAATCCTCATTAGCTCTTCGGGAAGGGGTGAGGTCTGAGCTTCCCCAGTTCCATGATGCAGTGTTGCAGGTCCGTCATTTGAAGTGAGTTCATGGGTGTAGCCGCCCTATCACATCTAGAAAACAGTATTTGGCCGCACCCCTCCCCAGCTTCTGGATCTTCCATTCTTATTACTCTCCTGCAATGTTCCCTGAGCCTTGGAGTGGGGGACGATACAGATGTCCTGTTTATGGCTGTGGGGTTCATAATCTTAATTCTGTTCTCCAGAACAGAATATAAGCTACGCTTGTCTTACCAGCTTTGCTCACTGGGATTTCCTGATCCACATATTCCTCCCTCAGTGCTGAGGAAGGCTCCTACTTGGAAGGAAAACGAAAGTTTGTTCTTCTGTCATGGTGTGGATCTGCGGATCATTGATCCAGGAAATGAGGCTGGACTTTAGGTTCTAATGATTGATTTCTTCTGTGTCTACGTGTGTTTTAAAAGCCATGAAGAGGATGCTTTCTGGGAGAAAGCAAACACTATCCTCTGCCTGTTTCACTGTCTTGGTCTCTAATTCCCATTCAGTACTGTTTTCCTGACACCCTAAAGATGAAAGTGGAAGCACATCTTTACTTTCTTTCTTAAAACTTTTTTACTCCGCCCGGGGATTCACAGGCTCTGCCCTACCAGGACCAGAAACGCAGGCCGCCCCCGCTTCCGCCTGGTGTCTCTACGTGGGATCTGGGATCCGAACTCAGGACCTTCCACCTGCAAGGCAGAGGCTTAACCCCTGAGCCACCTCTCCAGCCCCTACTTTCTTTCTTAATGAACTTGTTTCTACTTGCTTCCAGGAAATATCGGCTCCTTTGTCTGGCACATGAGTCCTTTATTATTATGAACAGAAGAGATCTGGGTTAGAACCAGACTGGAATCCCTGGAAAAGATTACTAGAGAAGCATACTGTCAAGGGCATCCCTTAAGCCTCAGTCTTGAAGTCAAAGCAGAGAAGTGTGGAGGGACCCTGGAAGGGCCTGGAATTGGAAGAACTGAAGCCTCCTCCTTTTTTTTTCTGCTCTTGTTTGGGTTCTTTCTGTTCTCTCCTCCTGTGGATTCAATCCTTTTACAGATAATTGGAAAGTACTCATCGACATGAGAATTCCACTTTATCAATCTCCACTTCAAAACCCATGCCTATTTGAAACCTAGGCTTCTTCCTGTCACCAAGATGTTAAGTTGCTGTTCAGTCTTGCCGTCTAGAAGTAAATAGCATGTTTAGGATGAGTATGACATAGACTTTAATTATTTGCACTATGGTGACAATTAGTGATGCTAATTTAATCACCTTTCACACCTGAATTATTTTATGTTTGATAGCAAATGTTTGGAGACTCCTATATGTGGGAGATCTTCCCTATGGAATCCTAGCTGGTTCAGTGAACATTTTTTTGTATTTAACTATGTATTAAATGAAGAAACTTCATGAATAGATAAAATTTGAAATTTAAAAAGCTTGGAATGTATTTCAGCAGTAATGTTTTAGTGAAGGCATTCTCTAAAGTTGGTCATGAAGTAACTTAGTTAGTGGTTGAATGCCAGGAATACACAGACACTGAGAGAAGAAGCTAGAACAATAAAAAGAAGGAAAAAGTAAAGAAGGGCAGAAAAATAAGTATGGGAAATGGGGCTGGACGCAAAGCCTAAGGGAAAAGAGAACTGGTTTCTTCTCCTGGCCAGGTAACAACCATGACGCCCTATCCTTGGAGCATAAACTCATCTCTTAGAAACCTGTACTTGACTGGGTATGCTAGTCTACTGCTCAAGAAGGACAGCCTAAAGTCAAGACCCTAGGCTCAGATAAAACACTCCTATCCATTAATACATGTAGATCTGTGTTGTACACTAACACTAAGGTCATATCCACATAGCGCATATTCCAAGACTGCAGTTCAAGTAAAATTTCAAAAAGTACCCCTACTTTCAGCAATATGGGAGCTCTAGAAGGAAATATGTAAAAGTATTTTCATTATGTTCTTATTATTTCTGAAAGACTAGCAAAGACTTCACTACTCCAAAGAATCCTCATTTCTCAATGGTAGTTTTCCATTTAGTACATTTAGATTTTAGAGGATAAGATCACCAAGCTATTAGTAATTACAATCTGCTGACTTTAAGTAGGACCCTTGGCACCACAAGACATCATAAAACTAAATTTTTCTCTCCCATCAGCTTCTGCTTCTCCTCATCTGAGGTGTGCTAATTGTTTCTTGTTTTGTTTTTTCATTTTCATTTTGAGAGAAGGTACTCTTTTGGCTCTTTCTATAAGAGCTGCCCAAAAAGAGCTATGCTCTTTTCCCAGTTATCCCTGTGGCTTGCCACCACTAACTTTATCCAGCTCTGAGCCCTAGCTATTCTCCTCAGAAAAACATTATTGACCACCAAACATACGAAAAACTACCACCCCAAAATCCCATGATCGACCCAGGACACAGTCTGACATGTCTGAATCACAGACACATCTAAAGGAATGACATCTAAAGACCAAGGCCCACATCCAGAACACATTAGTTGTAAGCTGAATATCCATGATGGAAGTTAGAATTTATACAATGATCCAAAAGCCCAGTCCTTAGAAGATTCAAAAAAGAACATGTGGTTAGAAAAAAGAAAATAAACTGTATAGTTCTTCAGAACAGCTCTAGCAGTATAGATCAAAAGCTTTTAAAATATTTAAATTGCCTGAAAGTAGAGTAATAATTGACAGACTGTGGAATAGCAAAAAAGAGGGAGTTAGTGTTTCTGCTACAGGAGATTAATTTAGGAAATTGGATGATGACTCTGAAATCGGATGGTGGTGACTGTTACACAACAATGTGAATGTACTTAACACTCATTTGCTGAACTTAAAGTGATTAAAATGGGGCTGGAAAAGATGCTCTAGGGATGGGAGGTGGGGGAGCAAGGGGATCCAGGGAGGGGTGGAGGGAGGAGGGGAATGGGGTACTTATCAAACTTATATGAGTGGAAAAAAAATAAATATTTTTAACAAAAAGATAGTTCGGGGGTTAGAGTCTTTGCTCTGAAAAAAAAAGGGGGAGGGAGCCTGAGATTGGATTCCCAAATCACACTTAAAATATGGGGCAGATGTGGCAGTGACCTGTATTTCCAGCCCTGGAATAGAGCACGGGAAACCCCAGAGCAAAGAAACAAGGAAATAAAGCAATTCAGGATGACTCTGGATAAAGCCTTTAGGTTTCCACAGGCACACTCAAGTGCCCTCTTGTACGTGTGCCTAAATACACACATGTATACACACATATGCACACACACATACATACACATACAAACACATGCAAAAAAAAAGAAAAAAATGACTAAAATGGTAAGTTTTGTTTTATATATCTAACCACAATAAAAATGGAAATACTCAAAAGGAAAGCACTCAATATGGGAGAAGTCATGTACAATATTGCTTATGTTTTCTGTGAAAATCATTGTGGTACCATGTGCAGAAAACTGGAAAAAATATGTTAATAGATATTAGCTTTGATAAGCTTATAAAAAGTACTTTCATACTTTTCTCTATTTCTAAGTATTCTAGTAAGCATTCGATATTAATCTAACTAGGGAACAACAAAATGTAAAAGCCCAGCATCTACTTCTATCCTCCAGTTGACCATTACCATTGTAGACATAGCACATAGTCTTTCTGAAACATACTATGTGTCTCCTTGCTTGAATGTGAAATTCCATGAAAGCAGACCCTTTGTCTTATTCATGCTGTGCTACCATTCTTGAATAGCTTTAGGCATTTAGTGGACTCTCAACAAATACAGAAAAAAGTTATTCTTAGTTTCTTAGTCTGCTTCTGTTTCTCTATATATGCATTGACTAAGTAAGTTAGAAATCACAGAGCTTTACTTTTTGTAGTCCTATTAGCTGGAAGTCCATGATCAAGGTGTCAGCATATTGGGAGTCTGCCAAGGTCTTCTTCCTACATGAGACCCTCTTGCTTGTGTCTTCACGTGGAGGAAAGGACCAACAGCTCCCCTGCACCTCTAACCATATGAGTGGCACCAGTCTACTCATAAGGGTTCTGTCTTTGTGACTTTATCACTTCATGCAGTCAATTAAGTTTCAACATATTTAATTAGAAGATCAGACTATAGAGCCTAGGCTGGCACAGTAGGCTTCCTTTGTCCTGTGAGCCTATCCCAGACACCTGGGATGTCAGCTGCCTTCCTCCTGTCTATAAGGAGGACTAGAGAAAGGATTTTCTGAGATGAAGGAACATTTAAATGAGATAAAGCATAAATTGCCTCCAAAATAGGGTTAACAGGTGGAAAGTGGTCTAGAAACCATGTTCACTTGAGGGATAATTGAGTGTGGTAAGAATGTGCAAAGAAAAGTGTAAAGACAAGAAGTGCTGTAGCAATCTCCAAATACTGGAACTTCAGCCAGGTGAAATCCTGGGAATGTGGGGTTCCTTTTTCTATGTTGAAAAATACAGTTTGGGTCCAAATAAGCTTAGAACATTTTGAGATAAAGTTGAAGGTTTTTAAGTTATAGTATGGGATTTATCAGAGTCCTTAATACACTAGTATATTCCGTAATTTGGGGATTTTTTGGCCTTTAACTCCATGCAATAGGATCAGGCAAGTTAACCTTTCTTTACAATGAGAATATTCACCTCTGGAGTGAGTGGCCAGGATCAGCAGATCCAGGTGGATGTTGTGACAGACCTCTAGGACATACTTGATACCATGGACAGCAGATGTAAAGTCTCCTTCTGATTCATGGGCCAAGCTCCCCATCCTTCTCACATTACGATTTTCCTAGGTACCAGTATTGCTCTTCCTTATTCTTCTTTCCATCTTTATCTTTAATGAGCCATGCCTTGTGATGTTTACTCTTGCCTGAGCATCCCATAAGGATTCTGATTTCTTCCACAAGGGTACCTGCTCATTATCCAAAAAGGAAGGTTACCTAGATAGGTTCTCATGTCAGGGATTGCCCAAATGGGAATAGCCTGGGCATTCTGCTAGGGAAAGTTCCTACATGGTCTTATTTTCAGTTGCCTCTTTGATAGGCTGGAGAGTCTGAAATGCACTATTTCCAGACATAATTTTAAACTTATAGTATCTGGGAACAAACAGTTATTTCATCAGACTGAACCATGTTATCCATCCTCATCTGAAATACAGATTTTTTTCTAGTTTTCACTAGATGAGACAAAGTCATTTATACATAATCAGTGAGATATGCTACCTTGCATAATATATGGATAAAATGCATAATGGCTTTCTGAAAGACTTCTTGGAATTCCCACAGAAGAAACTATGGCAGCTTTAAAGTATGATTCTTAACCCTCCTCCAAATTCTTGGTCTCTTACTCTCATGGATTGAAATGTGTCCCCCACAGTCTCATGTGTTTGGAAAGGTCATGGCACCTTGCTGGAAGAAGACAATCATAGGGGTGGGCCTTGAGATGGATTAGTCCCACCTATTTCAGGGAGAGTCTGCTCTTTCAACAAGCAGTCTGACAGTTCTCTGTCTCCAAGATGTCCAAAGTGACTTAAATCTACTTCAGTTTCTGCTGCCAGCCATGCTGCTTCCACCATGAAAGACTATATCTCTCCTCTGGAATGTAAGCTGAATAAATCTTCCTTTCTCCCTTAAGTTGTTTGAGTTTAAGTGTTCTTTCACAACAACAAGTAAAGACTAACCAGTATACTTACCTTGTAACTTGGGTTCTCATTCCAAAGTCTAGTGACCTCATCGACTGCAGCACTTCAATGCATCCCAGGTACTAGAAAAGAAGAAGCAGTAGGTCAAAAATACCACGAAGCATCTTTTAGCTACAGAGTGACTTTCTGGGAAACACCTTCCATCAGCTCCTGATATCAAGTTACATGTGCACATACCACCTATATCAATATCTCTGACCACCGATGGACTCATGCCTTCTGCCTCTGTTCAGTATAAAACACCAGCTAAGTTTAAAGTATGACTCCATGAATGAACGGGTCAGAGACCAGTGTGGGCTCAGAGGTTAAGACTATACCATCTGAATCTGTAGCGTAGGTTTACATCTTGGCTCTAATAAGTGTTAATTATGGAGCTCCAGCAACAACAACTTTCCTGGATAACATTTGTCACTGACAAAATGGTAACACAAATAGATAGTCAGAGCTAATTTATCTCACACATGGAAGGCTTTTTTTTTTGCCCAAATGTTAGCTTCATGCAACGCAGAGTCTGAATTCTTCCACAAGCTACCTGTGGGTCACCCAGGGAAAAGATATTCTAGTTTAACTATCCTGTCCCATTCATTGTACAAAAGAATAGCAAATAAGTCAGGAAAGTGTCTTCTAAAGAACTGTTACAAGTGCACAAAATGCAGAAGATAGTGACATTAAGGAGATTATCATCTTTTGTAGGCTCTCATATCTCACCTCAGTGACTGATAAGTTAGCTTGAACATGGATCATCAGAAAAGCAATGGTGAGTTATAAAATAAGAAGGCAACTTGTGTTTAACACAGCAGCAGTGGGAGCCTATCAGAGATGCAGCTGACTTTAGCCACACATTGAGGGGGTGGTAATAGGGTACGATAAGATGCTCCCTTGGAGAGGGAGATGATAGCAGCCTACACAAAGGAAGTCAAGTGGCAATAAGGAGGAGACAATGCCAGTGACATCATGGAAAGGGACAGCACAGTTGATCTGCTGAAGGACTCAGAAGGATGAGTCAAGGGTGACTCAGGTGCTTCAGCCATGGGCACAGAGGCATGGCAATGCCATCAATGGGACCAGGAAGTCCAGGAAGGAAAGATGAATTAGTTTGAGACCCAGTGACTGTGAAATACTGGTGGGGTGGCCAGGATGTAGCAATCTGGCAGTTGCAAATTGAATTCAGGATGGCGGAGAAGAGCAAAACTCAGGAACACAGTTTTTTTGAGTGACTGTGCCAGATGAGGCCTGGAGGAATTCTCCTAGCGGAGCCGTGGTTGCCTGGGGACATTGCTCTGAACATTGCCTTGGGAGGCCATGAGAGCCTAGTGGTCTGATGGGAAGGGATCTGTTTAACTCTCCTTTGGGAGTCAGCCTCCTGCTTGGCAGCCCTGAGGAAAGACGGCAGGAACCCAGGGTAGGTGAGGGCTCCCAGACACATGTAAATGCCTTGTAGTACTTCCATGTAAATACTGTACCTATCTCCTCCTAAAACTAGCTGGAGACATATATGTGTGTGTGTGTGTATACACACATATATAACATATATATGACATGTATATAATATGACATATATGTGTGTGTGTGTATGTGTGTGTGTGTGTGTGTGTGTGTGTGTGTGTGTGTGTGTGTGTATAAGTGCTGCCACAAGCCTAGTGCTGGGGAGACATTCTCAGCCAGATTCCAATTGGTCAAACTCCTCTAGGGGTTTCTGATACAGATGTGAGAAAGATTTTGAAAATTTCATTCTGTCTACACACACTTTCCATGGCTCGAATACTAATGGGAAGTGAGTGATGTATAGAGATTTGAACAGAATGAATTATAACACTGATTAGGGAAAAAGGGTAGATGTGGAAACATGTTAGAAAGCCCATTTCAGAACAGGGAGGGAAATTCTCAGGCCAAGCTCCACACCAGGCAAATGGAAAGTATTATCTGCAAGTCCTCACTGGCTACTCTGGCTTCATGACACTCTATACCCTCCACCCTTCAGAACCTCAATCCTCTTGCACTAACCTCAGACAAAGGTCGATAATATTTTTGTACTATCTGGAGAAAATAGGCCTCCATCAAGGACTGCAAGAAAGTAATGTGACACCTGGTTAAGTTCACAGACATTCGTTCCTGATCATTTACAACTAAGGGGGTATGAACTCACCAGAAGGGGAGGGCATATAGTCCGGCAGATTAAAAAGTAACCATTTTGCAAATAGGTGATTGACCCCTCCCATTGCCAAATGCCATATGACCCTGCGATCCCACTTTTGGGTATAAGTATTACATCTACCCTTGAATGTGCTCTTATAATAAGACTCCAGTTTAACAGCTTTTTGTCTCTGGCCAGTGGGTGACATACAGTGCCCATCATGATGGAGTGAAGGGCATTGCAGGAACAACAAAACTGCAAAAGAAAATCAACGAACCACTATCCAGAACTTCAGAGACTCTATATCAACCTAGAACTAGGCCAGACTAATCTCTCCCCATCCTGAAGCTCAGGGACATTTGCGGAAGAGGGGGCGGTAAGAGTGTAAGAGCAAAAGGATGGAAGGAGCAATGATTTGAAAGATACTCCACACAAGCAATCACAATGTCCAACACACTATTGACCTCACAAAGTCTAGCATCTGCTAAAGGCACCAAGATCCTTGGAGGCAAGGGATTGACAGCCACAGTAGTGTTCCTATGCTTAAGGGGAACACGGGAAAGGGTTCAGGGAAAGGCCACTGGGTCCTTGTACGTCATCGGAGAGGAGGGCCCAGAGGAGAGTCAGGCATGCACAAGAAAAGACTCTGGGAATTGGGGCGGGAGGCACAGGGAGATGGGGAGGGAGGGGTGAGGGGAGGGGGAGCAGGGGGTTCGGGGGCAGGAGGAGGGAGGGAGGGAACTGGTGTACCTATTAAGTTTGTATGAGCTGAAATAATAATAAAAAATGTATTAAAATATTTTTGTACTCTCTGGACTTCAAACATTTGCTCCCAGTAATGGGTGATCAGCAACCCTTAGTCATGTATCTCGTTGACCCTGTGTTCCAGTTAGAAAGTTCCTGCAATGCTTAGAGCTAGCATAGGAGAGCATCTCATGTGACTCATTAGTATTAACTAAGTTTGTTCCTGAAGGTCTAAGAGATAGTTCAGAGGCTGAGGCTCCTGCTTACAAACCTGGCAACCTGAATTCAATCCCAAAAGCCCACATAGTGGACAGAAAGACTTCTTCTGACCTCTACCCATGCCTCAAGGAACGCATGTGCATTCTTCTCTTGCTCACACATAAGTAAATATAACAAGAGTGCTAAGACGAGGAAGAAAACATTTAAGAAACAATGGACATTAAAAAGAGGTTATAATCAAGGCTATAATCAAGGGAGGGATGTAAGGTCTTGTCACACGTGCTCAGCAGTGGCAAAGGCCACTAGGACAGTGGCACAAAGACATGCAGGATTTTTCTGCCACTTCTGAGCAGCTTCCAGCTGTTCTCATTTAAAAAGCAATGGCGAGCAGGAAGGAAGGTAACTAGTAGTAACTAAGCTACTTCATGTACTGAGCTACAGACTGCTTGTTCCTAATTCTGCTCTTGTGGCAAGGAAAGGACACAGGAAGCCTCTACATAGAGCTCCTCAGAGCTATGAGAAAGTGGCAGCTTCAGTCTGGGCCACAGCGCTCCCTAGAAATTGCCTGAGTAACCGCCCATAGCTGCGCTGGCCCTTGCTTCTAGGTTCTCGCCTTCCTCCTCCTTGCACTATCCCCTCTCAGTCTCCTTGCTGGCTCTTCTTTGTTTTCTTGAAACATTGATTCTCTGTTCTTCTCACACTATGAAGTAGTTACCAAACCTGACTGCATATTAGAATCACATTAGAATAGGGAAGTTTTTTAAAAATCTGATTTCCATGTCTAACTACAGTTCAGGAGACTCAATTCTTTAGCATTTGTACTTTCTATTAATTACTATTAAACTACTACAATTTTTAGTTAGCACACAAAATAGTGGGTTCCATAATGACATTTTCATAAATATATATTAATGTACCTTGCTTGTATTAGCCCTCATTACCTTCTTTCTTACCAGTCATATCACACACATGAAAGAAAATGTGGTATTTTGACTATCCTGTTCCCTTCTCTCTTCAATCCAATAATGGATTTCATCATTGTACATATTCATCATTGCATTCTGCTCAAACTGAGCAGGTACACTCTTCTGTCTTCAGTCACTACCTGGTACACAGGTAATATAATCTCAAAATTCAGTGCATCCAAATTATCTTTCTTAACATTTCTGATCTCAGTAATGTCACTGAGACACATAAACCAGAAAAGACAGTTCCTCCCTCTCTTTCAAGTTTCTCATTCAATCATGAACTAAGACCCATCCTTCCAATTCCATCTCATGTGTCATATTTGCCTTACCTTATCCCCACATGCAGCCCATGCCCTCAACTCTACATCTTATTCTAACTTCACTTTTCTACTTTAGAGACACTCTCTGACTCCATTGCAAAGCAGTAGACTCATATTCAGTGTCATATCATATGCATGCTTGGTGCACATCAATTCAACGATATTCATTTGGCAAGCAGAAAACAATTCTTTTGTTCATCTTCCCCCTCCCCAACCCTATTGGCCAAAGTAGATTTTGAGACCATCTTCCCTAGCGGAAGAGATCTCTTAAATACAAGCAGATACAAGATGTCGATACTGACCTTTGAAGGGCCACTTACACAGGAACTGGGGATCTCAAGGATTGCCCATGTGGTCTTTGTCCTAATTCATGGCACCTGGTGTGTCTTTAAAACATAGCCCACCTGAAGATGGAGTGTCATCTGCCATGTCACCACTCCCTATCCTATCCCACCCCACTCGAAACCTTTATAGGTTCCTTAAAACAGCTTCTCCAAGTTTGTAGATCTTAAGAATCACTTAAGAGGTCAAGAAAAGATAGCTCAGCAGGTAAAGGGCCCACATGATACAAAAAGAGAACTCACTTATGACCCTTCCTGTGCACTATGGCATCCTATGCACACCTTCTCTCTTTCATGTGTGTGTGTGTGTGTGTGTGTGTGTGTGTGTGTGTGTGTGAATCTGATCCCAAGAGTGTTGACAATGGCCACAGAAAAAGTACAATTAAGTCTATTTTCTTTTTTAAAAAAAAAATCACTCTTGGGCTGGAGAGATAGCTCAGGGGTTAATACTGCCTCACAAGCAGAAGGACCTGCATTTGAATCCCAAATTCCACATAAAAACACTAGCTGGAAATGGCATTGGCTCTGGTTCTGCAAGGTGGAGCCTGAGAAATCCCAGATCAAAGCCAAAAGGAAGTAGAAGCAGAGGACACACTTGAGCCCCACAGGTGCACATAGTGCCCTCTAATATACACACTCACGCATGTGCATGTGCACACACATACACGCATGCACACACACATACACAAATACACACACATACCAAAAAAATAGAGAAAAATCACTTCCTTAACAACTAAGTCTTTCAAAGAAGATTTCTGTGCTCTGAACTGCTTCCTCTATGTTTCTGAGAACATCCTCACCATGTAGCTCCTATTACAGGTAGTCTAAGAATTGTACTTGAAAAAAACATCATCCTCAGGGAAAGAAGCAGCTGTGTAAGACAGTGACCAGGGTCAGAGTATCTGAGCCTTGCTCTCCCGCTCTTGGTCTTTCACTGTAATCATTTCAATGACCTCACCAAATTGTTTTGATTCAGAACTTTGCTTGCCTCTTGCCACTCACCTTGAAATATTCTTCTTTATCTACGTACAATTGGCAATACTGAACACATCATTCACCAGAAAATGCCCAAGTCACTTCCATGAAACTATCCCCTCTTTCTCTTTTTGCCTAGTCCAGGCCTGATCACTTGCATCTCTGGGCCTTTTTCTATACAATGTGTGGATTTCTAGCAGCTCTTTCATAAAACAACTCACTGTGCTTTTACATCTCTTCTGATGCAGGGATTGTGACCTTGGTACGACAACATTCTTGAAATGAGTAAGGGAGAAAACAAGCTTTCAGAGAAAGCTGTGCATGTGTGTGTGTGTGTGTGTGTGTGTGTGTGTGTGTGTGTGTGTGCGTGTGTACGCGCAAACACATTATACATATGTATTCATATTCATGATTTAGAAAATTATGACCAACATTTCAAACAGAAAGTCATAAAATTAAACTTTCTTCAAAGATATTAAAAGCCTTCAATGATTAACAATACAGTGAATTTCTAAACAATGAACTAAACAAGATACAAGAAAGTATGGGACAATTTTGGGACCATCTTCCTACAAAGTGATGAGGTCCAAAGTAATTATTATACAGTTTCATAATCAAGACAGCATAGTATGTACTTAAGAATGGGCTTACGTAAAAAGAATGGATGTACACACCAATGGAATATACTTAAAGAAAAAATTCAGAAAAATGCTTTATATTTAATTTCATTTAATTTTATTCTAAAAAATTAAACAGAAGAAAAGACTATCTTCTCAACAAATGATATAGGACACCTTCTCATTGACAAGTACAAGAATGAGGTTAAACCTCCTGCCATATGCCAAAATAAGCTCAAGATGGTTGCAAGGTAAAAGCATAAACTTCTAGGAGAAAACAGATCATCAGAATGGGATTAGGCAAAATTTCTTAGACATGGTATAAAAAGCACAAGCAACCAAATAAAAAATTCTATAAATATCATCAATCCAGTAAAATACTGTTGGGCTTAAGGAGAGACTATAAAGGAAGTGACAGAATAGTCCATAAGCATGTTTGAGAATGTGTTGAGAACTAGAAAGAGACTAAGCATGTCATATACATGTGTGAAAGTATCACAGTGAACTCTATTTCTTAAAAATTTATTGTTTTAAAAATTTATTAAAACATTAGTTTGACATTAACTATATATGAAAGTATATACAGTATCCTTTGACTCCTGTAAAATTCTATTTTCATAATTGTCTCATTATGCTGTCACTTTTCCTATTCATTCTTTTATTTTATTTTTATAGCATATTGAGTATTCATCCCTGATTGCTTCTATCCCCCTCCCTCTTGTTCCCCTCCCTTTCCTTCATCAATTCATCCCACTCCCTCCCACCCTCCTGTCTGTTTCTATAGACCCCCGAGGTTCCCTCTGGATTGTTTACTCTTGTGGGGGTTCAGACTTTTTGTGGCATACAAAGTTGCCTCTCTTCAGGCCACCCCACTGATAGCAGCATTTTTCTCCCAACTTTAGTACACAAGATTTCCATTGTATGTTCTTATTTCTCTTGAGTTCCTCTATAGTCCATGGGAGCATGTTGGTATGTTAGTCATTATGCAGGTCTGGTAAGGACAAGTAGTGAGTTCCTAGATGCAGTAGTCCTGTCTTGAATAGAATGACTTGTCCAACGGTGGTCCTTCCCATCTTTAGGTTCTTACAAACTTACCACCTCTCTTCTGCAAGGTTCCCAAAGCCTTAAGATGGAGAGAGATTAGGTTGGCCTGATACTGGGTGAACCAAACTCCATTATTTAATGCAACTGATACAGTGATACAAAAATAGAAATACTACCCACAGTTTGGGAGAAAATAGTTGCAAGTGGTATGTCTAATAAAGACCTTACATCTAGTTTATATAAATAACTACTATAAGTAAGCAACAAGAAAAAATTAAATAGACAAAGAATTCCTATAATTAAATAAATAATAAAAAGTATATAATTGGAGAGAAGGCAAAGAATAGAAATGGCCAATAAGTCTTGAAAAGATGTTCAACACAGCTCACTGATCAGAACCCAAGATCTGTGTGAGAAAATACATCACACCCACGGGGAGGCACAATCCTCAAAAGCAAAGAACCAGAAAGCAGAAAGCAGTAACTATACAGAAATGCTGGAGCCATCCAAGTTGCTGGTAAAAATGTAAAACATCATATCCACTACTGGATATGATGAGAGCACTGGGAGTTCTTCACTAAGTTACACAGAAATCCCTGTGAACCAGCAATTCTACTTCTAGATACAGACTCGAAAATATGTGCCAACAAATAAAAGGGCACATTGACAGTTTTATTCATGATACTCCTAAAGTAGAAACAACCAATGTCTATCAGCTGATGGATGGATAAGCATGATATAATCGTGCATTGGAATAGCATGCAGCAATAAAAAGGAATGGAGTGTAAATGCATGCTACAACATAAATGAACTTGGAAAATATTAATCGGAGCTAAAGAGGGCAGTCACGAAATAGCATATTGTATTATATGCTTCATTTATTTGAAATAACCAAAATAGGCCAATTTTGAATGCTAGAAAATATGGCTGGGGAGGAGCTAAGGAGGATGGGAGGAATTACTGCTAAAGGCTGTAATTTCTTTTGGGGTTGACACAGATGGTTTGAAATTGATGATGTTTGCAAACTGTGTGAATACACAAAAGATAAGGAGTTGCATCTATTAAGTAGGTGAACTGTATGCATGTGAATTGTATTCCAATAAAGTGATTACCAAGAAACAATGACAAAGGGCCAAGCAAGCGGTACATGGACCCTGGAATAAATCACTTAGGAACTGTCTGAATGGCTGACTAATGAATGAATGTACAAGTCTTCGGAAGTTGTAGTCTTTTGGAATATTCCAATACCTGGAAGGTGGTATCCACTGCTCTTCCTCTGAGGTCCCACAGCATCTCAGCCTCATCTCCATGCTGCATGGCAGTGCTGCAGTTCATGTTTCAGCATCTACACCCCCACGAGACTACAGGCTGCTCAAGGGCAGAGAGAGAATCTTAGTCATCATTATTCCAGCACCTCTTACAGTGCAATACATGATTTATCTGAAGGAATTTGCCAAGAAGTGATGTTCAGGAAGTCTTAAAAATAACCTGTATCCTGACTGGACCATCTGTAAAGTGTTTCTTCTCAAAGGAGTGTGTCATCAGTTATTATCCTGTAGTGAAGCTGCCGGAAGCCTCTTCGGGCCCAGTGCGACCTGGAAGGTGGGTCTTCTGAGAAGGGATGGTAAAGCCGAAAAAAATCTTCTAGTGCAGCAGCAATTAAAATAACAATCTGGGTAGGCAGGCAGTGGCCTAAGACGCCTTTGCTGGGCTGAGGAGCAAGTTTAGGAGCTCAGTGAGACAGAGATGTGCCAGTCAGAAAACACCTCACCGGAAGGGCCACGTCTCCACCAACACTGGATTCTGTTAGCAATACAACATCTCAGACCACTGGGATGGCAACACCTTCCTCTCTTCTGTTCCATGGTCTCTTCCATTTGTTTTCTTTCAGGTCCTTATTACCGGGACTATTTATTTGCTCTTAGCTGACTTTCTCCTTCATAGATTAGGACAATGAACAGACCACCATCTTGAAGATTACTTAGCAACCTGGGGCCCTGAAAATATAGCTTGGTTAACTAAATTGAATATATCCAAGCATGAGATATTCCTCCTTTTGCTCCAAATTTAAAAACTTAAAAATTCTGGGCTTATTCATTCATTTAGAACTGGAGACTTACTGTACAGGGAATTTCAACTCTCTAAAGTCCTTATTGCTTCTAAAGATGGATCCTTCTAAAAGTAAGTTGTGCCTTTCACTTGTTCTTCCACGAGGGAAATCTCACTCTCCAGAAGGGAGCCCAAGTCAGAGGCAGGGCTGGGGTTAGAAATGCCTGTGATTCAAATGCTGTGACTCAGAGCCCAGAAACTCAAGGTCCAGAACCCATGCCGTGGCTCCCTCTGCATCAAGAGCTGACGAGAAGACTGCCTCCATCCTTCCATTTCTACTTTTCCTAAAGTTAGCGGAGCTGATAGCATCTTAGGTATAATGACCTTGGATGACAAGAGCAGTTTTATGTTCACTCAGAAGACATTCTTTTTTGACAGAGGAAAACCCAATGACTGGAAAGCAAAGTGTCTTCAGGCCAGAAGCTACCATGTGTTTGGCACCTCAGTATCACTCTAATAATCCAGGAAACAGGTTGCCTATAGTTGTACACAAAAATATAATTCACTGGGGAAAAGTGCGGCCACCTGTGGGCAAGACAAGCATGCCAGCCATGCCAGCTGGAGGCAGCTGTGCAGAGTGCTCTCCTTGGAAACTTCTTACATGTGGATGTTTTCATGAACTAGGGAGGTTCTATCTCTGCCTACAATTTTGGACCCAGAGTAAATCACTCAGCTTGAAGGTCATCCCTGAGGTGAAAGAAAAAAAAAGCCTCCCCGAAAATGTTTTCAGGGTGATGACTTTTTTTGGGAACGGCTTTGAAGCCACAAGTAATTCTTTCTGCAGCTGAGCACGGCCCGAATAATCATCCTGTGGCACCAGTGCTTTTGTGCAAATAGCTGTACACTTTGGGTATAGCCCATGAGTGTGACCTCACTCCACCTTCACAATGAAACAGGCCAGTACTGGGAGAGGGAATGATTCCCTTCGAGAAATGGAAAAACTGACGGTCAGCTCAGTGCCGTTTTCAAGAGCCATGGAGCTGTTGACGCAGGACTCGGATTTTTTGATCTAAAGCAGAATGTAGAAGAGATAATAGCCTCTGTACCTGTGAAGAAGTGCTAGGCAGAGAGAGAGAGAGAAAGAGAGAGGGAGAGAGAGAGAGATCAGGCACTGCCTTTAAACTAGTCAGATAGGAAAACTTTTCCCATGATGATTATTTTCTTGAAATATGTCTTGTATCAAAATGGGTATAATCTAGGCAGACACTTTAAATGCAAATGAACCCAAGCACCTGAATTTTTGTGGTTTAAAGATATCACTTGTATCTTTCCTTCTCTTACTCATCCACCCAAATCTTCAAGACAGAGAGATGATAGTTCATAGATAGACAAGATGATAGATTGCAAATGATTGATAGCTGATAGATATAAGCATATTAAGTATACATACATTATAGATAAAAGACAAATTTATAATAGTCTCTAGATAGATAAATAGATAGATGGGGATTGATAGATATAATAGATATAGAGATAGAATAGATGATAGATATAGAGGTGACAGACAGATGTTAGTACTCAGATAATAGATACAGGGATAGATGATAATATAGAGAAAGATATATAGGTTAGGAAATAGATAATCGATGTTGAGAATGATAGATAATAGATAAAGATAGATGATAAAAAACAGTGGTAAGGCTAGGAATCCACTGAAAGTAGCAAATATTTTTATGTTTTAAAATAATTTATACTGTGATTTAAGGAAAGATTGTTGAATCTGTTTGAATGTGTCTCCCAGAAATTCATGTGTTGGAGACAGTCCCCAAATCATATGTTAATACTGTCTGGAGGCCAAGCCTTCACAAGGGAATCAGGACTCCAGAAGTCCCGAGGGACAGGGCCCATGATGGCATTAGGGCTTCCTACCAGGTACGGGCCTTCAACTATCACACTTGCTCTATGCTACCACCTAATGCTCTCTGCCACATTATGGTGTGGCAAGATGCTGAACCGGACTTCCCAACTCCAGAACCATGAAATAACATTCTGACTTAATACATTATTCTGGGAGGAATAAATATCCTGGCAGGAATGAAGGCATTCCAAGAGGAAATACCTGTGTCCCTCTCTTTGCCTCTCAGATTGCTGAAGCGATAGATTTCAAGAAATTGGAATTTCCCCAGAAATATCATGCTGGAAGGAAAGGGCTGAAGTTCGGCATCTGGCATGCAGAGGAGGAACTTGTTTCCAGAAAGAAATTTCTCTTCTGATGATTTGCCAGACCACCTTGAAGACGAGACTGGAGCTAAGACAGTGATGGACGAGTGACAGGTGGGACCTCACCTCGATTGGGCTGCTTAGCTATGCGCTCATCTCCACTTCAATGTAAGCTTCAACTTCGCATCCGGAAAGGTGTGAGACTGGAACTCTTTACCAATACCTCTTTCCAACGTGGCTGCATTGAATAAATCTCTTTTCGCACAATTATCATTGATGGCAGGGAGCTCAGCCTAGCAGCTCCAGTAATAATAGTAACAGAAAATGAAGCTGGCTCACCTAAAACAGTAAATATGGTCGCAGTTCCCCGTGTGTCAATCACATTCTGAGAAAACAGGAATCACAGCCTACAAGCGTGAATTCTTTCAGACCAAAATCCTCAATGTCATCAGGCAAAAACTCCCCGAGGCCTTGCATCTCATGGTCAGATTTAGTTTTGTGATAGAGATTCAAAAGTTGCAATTAATAGCTTAACCAAACCTTTGTGGGAGGAGCAATTGCTGGCACTATGTCCAAGCCTCCTGAGCAGCTGTGAAGAGATTGTTATCACTGTGTATAGCCTCAGTCCCGGGAGACCAAGAACACTATTCTCTGTTGTTCTGAGAAAGTCTCCAATCTGGCAGAACTGGTTCCCACAATGAAAATGAGAATCGAAATCCTGGCTTGCAAGAGCTTGCCCTACTCAGATGACGTTGTTTTGTGATAACAATTGTCTACTCGCTCCTGATGGATGCAGGGAATTCCCCTTTTGTGTCAAAGCATTTATGCAGTCAGCAGAGAAGCCATAACTGTGCTACTTACAGGAGGAGGAACTGAATAATTGATGCCCAAAGAGACTGCTCCGGAAGCCTCTGGCTAAAAAAGCAAGCTTTTCCTTACTTCCCGGAAGACTCTTAACCCCACAGACCTGTTTTCCTTCTTGGATTTGCTACTTCCTTCACTCCACTTCTTTATTTTGTATACATGGGGGTGACTAGTGCCAATCCACAAACATTTCAAACTTTTCTCCTTCCTCTGAACACACAGTAGGATTTCACTTCTTTGGCTTCTTTGAGATTGGACACACCTCCTCATTTGGCAGGTAGTGAGAATGACTTGCCCTATGTCTTCTCTCTTGCACTTTGGAAGTTGAGTGAGAATGACAGAAGGTGAGCCCCAGCCAACGTCCTGTGAACACATGGTGTATTAGAGTTAGTCATGAGGAAGAAACACTGAGATGCTGGGATAAGCTCTTCACACAGAGCAAGCTGTCCTGTCCCCACCAATATAGAAACCATGGAAGGGGAACATGAATACCATGCTAGCAGAATGAGACAAGCCTGGGTTTAATCTCAGCCATGCCTTACTAAATGTGAGCTCCTGAGCAAAAGCTATTTAGTTCTCAAAGACTTTGCTTCCCCATATATAGGATCATTGTGAGGATTGACTAAGGTAACATTTGGCTGGTGTTTACTGAGATAACTCAGATATGGGAGTTGCTTCTCTAGGATGATAATCGTCTTCCTGGACATCTTCCACTCTACCTGCCTCTCAGGTGCACAGGCACCAGATCAAGAGTACCCTTCACAGGGGAGTGGTAACAACAAGATGCAAGGAGACAAGAGATTGTATAGAAGGAGCCCTGCCCACTTTAGAGTCAGGGAGTCAGAGGAAGGGATGCTAGGGTGAATTATGAAGGCTAAACCAGGAGACATATGGAAAAAGGGTTCCTAGGCAGTGAACACAGCACATGTAAGAGGCAAGGACAAGAATAAGTGCGTCCCACGTTGTAACTGCAAAGAGTTACAGAGGAAAGAAGATCTTTTTTTTTTTTTTTTTTTTCTAGTTAACAGTAATAGTAATGTGTTCCATTCTGACAAGTGCGTCTTGGCCCAAAGTGGACTATTTTTTTTATATGAACATATTTTTTTTATTAAAAATTTAATTATACATTTTAAAATTTTTTACCAGTTCCCTCCCTCCCCCCTCTTCCCCCTCCCCTTCCCCTTAAGAGACCATAGTTCAATAGAGACATTGGGCCACGGTCATGTACAAGACATGGGACACAGCTCATTCTCACTTCCTTTCCTGTTCATTTGAGATTAGATGGGTTTGAAAAGCTGATCGTATCTTCCCAGTCATGGAGGATATAGGGACTGGTAGGTAGATGGTGGCCAACTGGCAACTGGGAGACTGACCCCACTCATTAGTGTGCCCTATTCCTCTTCTTCCCTCTACCTTTAAGCCTCTTCTTATATTAAGACCTTTTTTAAACAGTCTTTTATCTTTGGTTAGGAGAAGACCTCAATGCCCAAACAAGATGCAGCCAAGTGCAGTGCAGGGACCACAAAACTGAAAACAACAACCAGACTTAATTCAGAATACCAATGACTCTACAATGTTTACTGAGAACCAGACCAGCCAACTCTCTTCCTATCCTAAAGCTTGGGGAAACTTGCAGAAGAGGAGATGGCAAGATTGTAAGAGCCTAAAGATGGGGAGGAACATAGATGGACAAGATACTCCACTCAAGTCTAGGTTGAGGCAGCCAGGATCTCACTGCAATGTGACTGGACCTTATCTGACCTGCACAATGGCTGTCATGTCGATAAGCCCCCATAGGCTAGCACGGATCTCAGGGGAGATGGCTCCAGGTAGTAGGATCCTTGGAGGCAAGGGATTAGACAGATGCAACGGATTTCCTACGTTGGTGGGCAGCCCAAGAAGGGACACCAAGGTATGCCACAGAGTCCTGAACCCTCGGAGTCCTGAACCCTCACTAATATAGATGACTCACACTGAACTTCAGGGCCGTTTTGGAGGGTGGGAGGGAAAAGGTAGGAAATACCAAGAAAGGGGAGGGAAGGAAGAAATAGGGAAGGGAGAGAGGGAGGTATAGAAGAGAGAAGGGGAGGGGAGGTAGGAGGGGAAGGAAGAAGGAGGGGTTGGGGGTACCTATCCATTGAGCTTGTATAACAGGTAAAAAATAAAATAAAAAAAGAACTAAGGATGTTCCAAAGGTTCTAAGAACTTCAGTATGTCTAAAGCCCAGAGATATGACTGAGGGGATCAGTGTGGCTTACAACATTAATTGTCCAGCCAACTGCCCAGCTAATTGCCAGCTCACTGTTCACTGAGCTCTCCAAGGGCAGAATCTGTCTCAAGAAGCCTTCCATTCTTACAAGCCAAAACATTGTAACACACCCAGGAGGCTCTGTGGAAGTTTGTCAAATGTCTGATTACTATAACCAAATTTCAGCCAACCCTAGCTGAACTGTGATGCCTATTTCTCTTCATCCTTCCACGTGCTTCCGAACTACACTTCCTTCCAACCCACTTCTCAGACCCAAATACATAAAAGCTAAAAATATAGCCCGGGTCATGAATCATAAATGAAATGGAAAAGCAGTGACTCACAGAAGTAATCTGCTTCCCAGGAGAGTCCTGCTTGGACGTCCTTCGCTCTAAAAGGTTAGGCAAAAAGCCAATATCACCATTGCCCGGATACCCAGTGCGATTCTCAGGCCTACCACTGGGTGCCCATCCGGGAGTCTGGGAGTCCACAGACCCCCAAACCTTGATGCAAAGGGCAGCACAGAGGCAGACAGGATGACAGGGTCTAATAAGGGTGTAGAGGGTGCATGCCAGGAAGGATACAGAACTGGCCATTGTACCAATGGTACAATGTAGCCACCATATTTTTTGCCACAATCTTAATATGGTTGCTTCTGTAGCTAAAGCAACACCACAACTCTTTTTTTTGTTTGTTTGTTTTTAGGAGTTAGTAAATTTTTTTTTTATTTTTTTATTTCAGCTCATACAAACTTATTAGGTACACCAGTTCCCTCCCTCCCTCCTCCTCCCCCCGTACCCCCTGCTCCCCCTCCCCACTCCTCTCCCTCCCCATCCCCCAGTGCCTCCCACCCCAATTCCCAGAGAGTCCTTTCTTGTGCATGACTGATTTTCCTCTGGGCCCTCCTCTCCGATGACGTACAAGGACCCAGTGGCCTTTCCCGAACCCTTTCCCGTGTTCCCCTTAGGTATAGGAACACTGCTGTGGCTGCCAATCCTTTGCCTCCAAGGATCTTGGTGCCTTTAGCAGATGCTAGACTTTGTGAGGTCAACAGTGTGTTGGACAATGCGCAGGGCATGCAAAGTCCAATTATGATTGCTTCAGCCCTAACTAGTATGGAGTATCTTACATATCATTGCTCCTCCCATCCTTTTGCTCTTACACTCTTACCGCCCCCTCTTCCGCAAATGTCCCTGAGCTTCAGGAGGGGGAGAGACTAAGCTGACCTAGTTCTAGGTGAACACCACAACTCTTAATGAATGGTCTGCCAGTTCTATTTTGTATTCTTATTTAGTTAAATTGTGGATATAGTCTAATCTAATAGGGATGGTATGTGTATGATCTTTCCTGACAACCCATGATCCACTTAAAATGGAATATCTTTTGTTTTTTTATGTCATTTCTTTCCAATTCTGAGTGTGTTAAAAGTTACCTAATTATACCCTATAGCACCAAACCACACAAATCTGATTCAGCTTTAAGAAACCAGGACCTGGATATCTGTTTGGATTGAACACTGCTGCAGAAACTCTGTGAACTCACCAAGATCAACGGCTGTGGTGTGAAGGGCAGACAAGCATTAGCAGCCCCATGGAACTCCTCCATCCCCTGCCTCTATGCAGCATCCCTCTGCCTTCCGAGGGTCTCATTCTCTTAAACATTTTCTCCTGCCCCTACAATCAGTAGAAGCCTAAAATATTGACGGATAGAGCTAAATTAAAAATTTTAAAAAAAATTGTGGCCGCCATTAAGTTTTACTGAAAAGGGAGCAACTGGGAAAAGAGAAGTTATTTGTCTTTCATCACCACACTTAGCAAACCATGATGTTCCCACCAGGAGGATGAGGATGGTGGCGGCTTTTATCTTCCTGGATCTCACCATGTGTTCATGTGGTCATCATGAACATCATGGTTCATTCATATCATCTTCCCTCTGAGCACAACACTTAAGCCCCATGGATATGGCCAGGGGCAGCCCATGTTAGTCAGTCTCCCACGGTTGAACTCTAAATGATGATCTGCTAGTTTTTAGCTTCAATGGTTTCAATGAAAAAGAAACAGTCAGGACTGAAGAGATGGTTCAGGGGTTAATGCCTTTGAATCTGATTGAATCCCAGGTCCCAGGTAAAAATGCCAATAGCCTGCACTTCTGGTCCTGAAAAATGGAACTGGGTAATCCTAGCGCAAAGCAATAGGAGGTAGAGCAATCCAGGATGATTCTGGGAAGTCATCCTTGGGCCTCCACACATACACACATTGATTGCCCTCTTCTGCACACGCCCTCACAGATGTACACACTCACACATGCACACACACAAAAAGAAACAGTCATCATGCCTGTGCAGAATTGCAGCTGTATCATATGCTTCTTTCTAAGTGAAAAATATTTTCCTGCAACTTGTCAATGTCTTCTGACTCCTGAATACCAGAGCTTGAAGAACCCTGAGAGACCACCAGTGCCAATCCTCCCACTTTCTATTAACAAAGTACTTAGTGACAGCACCAAACAGTGGACAGAGGAGTTCACTGAAGACATGTTGGGAGCGCCAGAAGAGAGCCGGAGGGTGTGAAAAGGTAAGAAGCCCAGAGCTTAGTGGATCTGTAGTAGTGATGACTGACGGGCTTAGAGCTGGAAAGCATCCACTAGAATGTGGCGATAGGTGTCCGGAGTGGAGAGAATCAGAAGGCAGGTAGCAGCTGTATCAGAGGTCCAGTGAAAGGCAGGAAAACAGCCACTGACTGAATGAAGTGTTTGTGCTGCCTTTTGTTTTCAGGAATCTGTATTTTTTAAATGTGTGTGTGTGTGTCTGTGTGTGTGTGTGTGTGTGTGTGTGTGTGTGTGTGTGTGTGTGTGTTATGGTTGCATTTTGGTGTCGACTTGACACTTGCAGACTGTTTGGGGGCAGCTGTGGAAGGTTAATGGTTGGAATGGCCCCTGAACAAGTCTGCAGGTACTTGACTGATTGCTGTGGAGAACCCAGCCCATAGTGGGTGGTACTTTCCAGTGGTGGACCGGATAATAGGAGGTGCAAGAAGGAGGGACTTGCTCTTCCATTATTTTGTGTCAACTAGCTGTGGAGTCTACTCTTGCGCCTTGTTTGCTTTTAGAGTATCGTGGACTTCTTTGTTGCTGCTCCAGACTTGGAGCTTCACCTTTTCCACCACGTTGTTGATATTCCCGCTGCCTTTGGCCTGGTCTCTAGGCCTTGCTGTTCATTGCTGATGTCGGAGCCCAGCTGCTCTTCACCAACCTCAAAACACAGTATCTTTGACCCTCCAGAGAAGTAAAGGCCTGAGACCTTCTAGGTATCTTTTGGCTTTGTGGAACATTCCAGTCAAGAACAAGGCTGATGTGGGTGGCTACTTTGAAGGACACTATTTTTCTTGTGAGTTATTTTAATAAACTTATTTTTATATATTACATTCTATAGATTCTGTTTCTTCAGAGAACCTTGACACAGTGTATGTCAGAGGGCACTATGTGTCCCTGTGGAGGACCAAGGGTACTGTAGGAGTCATCCTGGATTGCTTCTACCTTCTTCTTGCTTTGCTCTGGGATTTCCCACCAGGGCTGGAAGTGTAAGCCAATTCTGTTTCCACCTGGCGTTTTTATGTGGGATTTGGAATCCACTCAAGACCTTTTGCTTGTGAGGCAGAGTCTTAACCCTGAGCCATCTCTCCAGCCCAGGAATCTGTATTTTTAAGATGGAAGGTAAGCTAAGGACAGGACTCATTTTGAGGACAGAATATAGCCTTGAGCATGTTCAGTGATGGCAGGGTGGACAATGATAAGGAAAAGGAGAGGTGATGGTGAGTTCAGAATCCCTGAGAACAGCAAGACCAGAAACTCCACTAAGCACAGGAGCCCCAATTCAAATGAATGATTTTTACTGATGAGTCAGGTTGTCCCCAAGGGTCCAAATCAAATAACTTTCCAAATAGTAATAACATGGACCCTTTTCATATGTCTATGTGCCTGGTAAGGAATCTTAACTCTTGTTATGAATGACTGGATCTAAGCATAAGTTTGCACCAGTAGGAATGCTATCGTAGAGCGTGGGGCATGACACCAAGTCTTCAGCCACTATAGGGCTGCTTTGAGATTTGATTGAAGGATCTCATCACAGCTCTAGACGTAACTTGTTAGTATTAAAAGTGAACAATTAAAAACCACCTAGATTCACAAAGTCTTTGACCTGGAAGAGATTCCATTTACATGACTTGAACAAGATCACGGTGTCAGAAAGCCTAACAGAGCCGCGAAGCCAGCGACACCCAGGAGGATGCCATTAGGAAGGGGTACTGCTTGGCAGATGGTGCAACAGTGTCCTCGCCCTTCTCTCTGCCTCCTGCCAGGAAAATGAACGTGGCAGTGTGCGCTCCACCAGCCTTGCTGCAGCCTGAGCAAGTGCAAGGACGAAGCCATGCGTTAAGGATATCGAAATGGAAAGACAGAAGAAGCCCAGGCTACTGGTGATCATGGGGTATCCATGTAGTCCTGATCCACCTGCCTATAACGTTATTTTTTCAGGCAAGCAACAAAAGGAAAATCTCTGTGCTGTTTAAGCCCATTTCTTAAGATTTTGTAATTATAATCCAAGTGGCAATGGGAAGGAGTTGTCCTTGGAGGCTTATGTGAAGGAAGGAGACTTCTGAAAGTTATTCTATCTATCTATCTATCTATCTATCTATCTATCTATCTATCTATCTATCTATCAATCTATCTACCTATCTATTGCTATCTCTCTCTCTTTCCCCATTAAATAAATAAATACAAAAAACTCCACCATATTACATGCTATATAATCGCATCTATATGGCATAGCTAAAATAGACAAGTCCTCAGAAATAGACAGAGGCTTCAGGTGGCTGTTTTGGAAATGTTTTAAAGCTAAATGAAGGTGATGAATATAACATTCTGTGAATATATTAAAGGTACTGATTTGGTATGAGAGAATGTGTGTAATCCCAGCATTCAGGAAGTTGAGGCAGGAATACTGAAGAACAGCCTAGGCCACAAAATAATAGCCTACCTCAAAAACAAACAAGGAGAAGAAAAGAGAAAACAGAAACTGCCCCGGTATGTGATATTTCCTAATGAATTTTAAGTCAGAGAGGTCTCAAAAGCCTCTAAGCGGTATAGGCCCGTGCCATTGCTCTTGGTTGCCCTTCACAGTCTGTTAATAAGACTCTATTGTTGAAGACACTACACACACTTGAGAACAGATTTGGAAGCTGCCTCTGGTTGATCTGCTTCCATAATAATAAAAGGTTGCCAGGGGAGAAAAGCAATCAACAGTCTCACCTAGTTGTGAACATTGCAAGTCACAGTAACAACCACTCTGGCAAGAGGCAACTACTGATGCAATAACTGCACGAATGGTGTGGGGGTAACAAATGCTTCTGATTGAGCTTAAGGTTGCTTTTGGCAAGTGAGTACATACCTGTACTGTAAACCAAACCAAGAAATGGACGGGAAACCATAGGCTTTAGGGGGAAACAAACTACTTAGTTTTAACCACAAGTACTTGACAGCAAAACTTCCTTCTAAACATTTTCGTTTTACCCATAGATCAAAGAAGTCATCAGCACTTGACGAAGAAGACCTTTTGCAGCAAAGGTGTTTAAGGCAGAGAACCAAATCTAGCCAAACTATAAAGAATAAAAGACTGTGGACTGCTTAGTTCTAAACAAGACATCAAAATCACCCCCCATCCAAGGCTCAAAGAACTTTCCAGAAGAGGCCAAAAGTAAGAATGTAAGAACCTGAGGGTGGAGAGTGGTGTTGCCAGAGAGCATCTGCTGGCATGTCAGGCTATCAAGAATTCATTATAGCAATTACTTCCACAAGACCTCCACTGTTCTTGCCCTATCAGGATTTCACCGTGGAAGAGACACTACACCTCCCTGAAAGACTGATAATTCTTCCACAGCCTAGAAAGTGCTCAGGCATTTCCCAGTGCAGGCAACCCAGATGAAACCCAGTGAGTTACACGTGCAAAAAGATTTGAAAATAGAAAGTAGACTGGCTGGAAGAGACAGAGTGGGAAAGGAGAGAGGATTCGGATTGGTTAGTAAGAGATAAAAATGATATAAATTCCTTCTACTCATGTATTAAAGTGTCAAATATTAAATAATAGATAAGCATATAAAAACTTCTGAACAATACATTTAAAAGGTGAATTTTATGATATGCAAATTATATTCCAATAAAATGTATTAAAATATAAACCACAAATGGTTTTGTGGCATAGATCTAATCCCACCTACTGGGAGAGTGAAGCAGAAAGTCACAGGCTCAAGGCCAGCCTGGATAAGTCAGTGAGACCCTCTCACAAAAAAGAAGTGAAACAAATCCAGAACTTCAGAGACTCTATATCAACCACCTAGAACCAGGCCAGACAAATCTCTCCCCATCCTGAAGCTCAGGGAAATTCGCGGAAGAGGGGGCGGTAAGATTGTAAGAGCAAAAGGATGGGAGGAGCAATGATTTGCAAGATACTCCACACAAGTTAGGGCCAAAGCAATCACAATTGGACTTTGCATGCCCCGCGCAATGTCCAACACACTGTTGACCCCACAAAGTCTAGCATTCGCTAAAGGCACTAGGATCCTTGGAGGCAAGGGATTGGCAGCCACAGTAGTGTTCCTATGCTTAAGGGGAACACAGGAAAGGGTTCAGGGAAATGCCACTGGGTCCTTGCACGTCATCGGAGAGGAGGGCCCAGAGGAGAGTCTGGCATACACATTAAAGGATTCTCTGGGGATTGGGGGGCCCCGGAAGGCACTGGGGGATGGGGAGAGAGGGCTGAGGGGAGGGAAAGCAGGGGGATTGGGGGGAGGAGGAGGTAGGGAGGGAACCGGTGTACCTACTAAGTTTGTATGAATGGAAATAATAATAAAAAATGTTATAAAAAAAAGTGAAAAAGAGGGCTGAAGATATGATATAGTTGTGGAATGATGCCCAGCATGTGTAAGGCCCTTTGTTCCACACCAAGCATGAAAAACACACACACACACACACACACACACACACACGCACGCACACATGCATGCACATATGCATGCACATGCACACACATCAGTACCAATCAGCAATGAAGAGAAAGAAGCACAGAGCCTATCTTGTGCTGTATGTCTTCTCCATGGAAAGAGACACTCCAGCTTTTCTGGAACCTCACTCCTGGCCAAGTGATGTCCACTCCATTATGCCAGTCTCCTTGCCTTGAGTCTGCAAACACCATAGGAGAAACAGCTGAGTTTTTATAGTTGGTAATGACTCAGAGTTTCTGTTTCTCACTGTCTCGGAGTTGTTCGGTATGTGCAGGAAGCATCCTCTAGGTGAGCCACCTTGATCTTTTCTGGAAATTTTCAGGATACAGCTCATAAATTCAGGATGTAACTCATAAATAAATACATCACCCATGAGTATGCACAGCCTGCTTCCGTAGGCTCTGGAATCAACACTCACTCCCTGCCAGAGACCATGCACCTCCCAGAGCAACACCCACCTCTTTTCTCCTTCATCCTACCCTCCCCCTTCATCCTGTCTTTTCACAAACAAAATCTATTTCTTATATTTTCTTCAGAGAAATGTGTCACAACTTCTAGCCCAGAATCTTTATTATCGTTCCAAGCTGATATTCTCAAGGTAAGTGTCCTCCCTCTCTGCAGTAATAATCGTCTTTCTTTGCTCCCTGGACAGCAGATTGAAACATTCCCTCCTCCCAACACTCTTCTCACTGGAAGTAGCACAGTGATGTCACTGCTATCTTAGCCTTTACCTTTACAGAGCTTTACAGCTTACGTTTATCATAAAGAGAAAGGATTTAAGCTTTTGTGTCTTTAGTAGTGAATAGGATGTTTCTGTTTATAGTTATTTCTGATGCACTGACATATTTTGTAAACCAGCTGAATTAGCAAGGGCTGGGAAGAGATAGCAGATCTAACTGTTGAGAACCTAGCATTCTGTAGCGGATGAGTAGCTTCGTGGTAGCGTGCTGGGAGTCTGGGGGAGAGTAGAATGTAATCACAGTAAGTCTGAGAATTTTTTGGCATTTGTTTTCAATGTTAAATACTTCCAAGAGATTTGATTTTCAAATTAAAAAAAAAACTTTCTAAGTATTTCTTCATTTGACTAGAACTTGAAGCTTCAGCATGGTTTCAGAAGCTGAAGGAAGCACTGGCATAATAGCAAATCCAACACTGCGCAGGGTCCTGTGATGTCCCACATGGCCAAGCAGAATATCTGTAAGTGTGACCTATTCTTCAAGATGCTGGGCTGACACTGGGGCTCCACAGGTATCTCAGTCAGTGGAGCAGTTAGAAAATCCATGGTGAAGAACAAACCCATCAGAACTGCAATTCTGTGTTGAAGATGTGCAGCATACAGAGTCAGGACAAGCACAGACTAGACTCAGATGGTGTCTCTGTCTCTGGCCCTAGAGAAGGGTCTTGCTTCTTCCCCTCTCTGTTCTGCGAATTTCCTCCTAAATGGCCTTGTATTGCTTTTAACACCTTAGAAAACACAATAGTGAGGAATTTAGATTAGGCAAGAAGTGCTAGCATGGTTCTCCCTTCATCTGGCATTAATCCCTCTATCTTGTGTGTGTGTGTGTGTGTGTGTGTGTGTGTGTGTGTGTGTGTGTGAAAGGACACTGTGTCTGTGGAAGCCAGAGGTGACTTGGAGAATCATCCTGAATTACTCTACCTCCTTTTCACTTTGCTTTGGGATTTCCCAGGTGGGATCTGGAATCTGAACTCAGGTCCTTCTGCTTACTTAACTTCTAAGCCATCTTTCCGGCCCAACTCTTCTATCTTTTAAAAAAAAGAAAAACACTGAGATAATTGTCTCTTTACAGGAACCTGAAGATCTGTGCTGACATGCTGACACCTAGGAGTGCTGGGCAAATAGGAGCTGAAATATACCCATTTTGTTGGGTCAAATAACTTCGATTTTGTCTAATAGATATGTGAAATCAAATTGTTTTCTTTTTGCTGTGAGTATATTTCTCAAAGTTAACAGCATCCTATTTGAGAAAGATATTTTCTCCAAATGACAAAAACTATTGAGAACAAGTTATACCTTTTAATAGACTTTCTCCAGATTTGTTTAATGTTCACAAAATAGTATGAAGGTAAGAAGGGCATCCTGAGTATTATTAAGTATTAGTATTAATACTTAACAGTAGTATTAATAAGAACCAAAGCATCCTCTTAGTCTTCAACTAAGAACACTAGAAGTGGAGGGAACTCAGCTCCTGGGTGCAGGAGACCCTACCCGACTTTCTAAAGTTAAATCTATCTCCGGAGTTACTTGTTTGTTCATCCATATTTATTGCAACACTATTCACAATAGCTAAGTTGTGGAAACAACCGTGGTGCCCATCAGTGCAGGAATGGATAAAGATTTATAGCATGTACACACAACAGAATATTTTCTACTATAAGGAAAAAATGAAGCTATTTATTTTTTAATGGATACAATTGGAAGTAACCATATTAAGTAAGTTAAGCCAGCTTCAGAAAAGCAAATATCATATTTTCTCTCATAGATGATTCCTAGACTTTATATAGATGTATAAAGTCATGTGTGTGTGAGAGAGAGAGAGAGAAAGAAAGAGAGAGAAAGAGAGAGAGAGACAGAGAGAGAGAGACATAAATACAAGTGAAACTGTAGGGGGAAAAGGGAACTAATGGTATGGGGAGAAAGGAAAGAGCAGGAAAATACAGAGAGAACATGTTTAATGTATTAATACAAAATGTATGAAAATGTCCTCATGTAACCATGTACAGTGAACATACAAAATGAATTTTTATTATTTATTTTCATGTGCCACTCGCATCTTGATTGTACGATATCCTAAGGGGAAGCTGCAGGGATATTGCTGGGTAGAAAGGTAAATGAAAAACTATACATTTTGCATAAGCTATGGATTTACAAGAGGAAAAAGAATAAATATGTAAAGTTGCTTAGGATAAGGTTTCTAGAAGTTATGGCTACTTGGCTATTCCATTATTACATCCTAACCTACCCCTGGGCGTATTAACTTCTTCCCATTGACTGTGATAAGTTAGACCTCACAAGACTGTTTTGGAGCTGCCATGTGCACTGAAAGATGTTCGGCTGTGTTCCTGGTCTCTAACCTCTGAAGAGCAGCAGCATTCTCTCACTCTCACTTGTGATGACAAACACACCAAACACATCTCTGAGCCTTGACAAATATGCACCGAATCACAAATTGCCCCTGGTTGTGAGTCACTGCACTCAACATTTATACAACTCCCCCCCCCAACTTTTGCATGTATATGTATGTATGGTGTGCTTGTTTGAATGGTGTGTGTGTGCGTGTGTATGTGTGTGTGTGTGTGTAGAGGTCAAAGGTTGATACTGATACCTTCTTATATATCGAGGCAGGATTTCTCACTGAACGCAGAACTTGCCCATTAGGCTGTTCTTACTAGCCAACTTGTCCCGGGGATCCTGTCTCCACCTTCTGAGTACTGAAGTTAAAGACATGTCATCCTGCCTACCCAGCATTTATATGGGTGCAGGGGATCCAAACTCAGCTCCTCAGGATTATGTGGCAAGTGCTTCAACCATTTTCCCCAAAGCTCTGTGCATAGCATCACATAGAAGGCTTAATAACACGAAGGCCTCAGTCTCAATCTAGTTCGGGAATCTATATGTTTAACATGCAGTTTTACTGGTGTTAGTGTTCCTCAGCCGATCTGGGGCAATACTGAGATGAGGTACCAGTGATGTAAGGAAGTATCTCTTCCTAGCACAGCTTGTTCTTATCCTGCTGCTCCAAGAGGGTGATAGGGGAGACTAGAAATCAGAGGGCAGAGACACAGGAAAGATTTAGGGAGGGAGGTTTCACTAGTGTGGTCCTGTCTGGAAAGTATAACAAAGGGAATAAAGAAGTGCTGAAGTCAAATGTAGCCTCTTACACACACGCACACACACACACACGCACACACACACACACACACACACACACACCCTAGCTAAAAGCATGCCTGGACCTTTGAATGTCCATTCTCTCCCTGCAGCTAGCTCTCTGTGTTAAGCTTTTTACATATGTTTTCCATCCTGTTCTCTCCCAGGTCACAGGAGGCTGCCCAAGTTCAAGCCCTCTTTGTTTAGAAAATTTCATCGTTTCCAAATATCTGATGCACAAAGTGACTTTGACACACAATGTCTTTGTGAAATATGGGCAGCCTATTCCAACTACTGCAACATTTGTAAGAAAAGAAAAGGCTCTCCCTGCTGTGAGGCAGGATCTCTATCTAAGTTCTGTTCCCAGAACTCTTTGTCCCTTTTAGCATAGAAGAAAGAAACCCCAGTATGTTCACCCAAGAAGACATCACCGCTTATCTACCAGCTTTTCTGGGTTGGAAAATGGAAGAAATTTCTCCACATTGTCATGTGCAGGTGGATATGGAAACCTAAGCCATCATTTTGACACTGGCCTTAGAGTGACATGAAGGGAAGCAATGCTGGGAAGATGACGCCAACGGATTATGAGTGAATGAGGGCTAGTCTATGGCAGGTTATCACTCTAACTTAACTGCATGCCTTCCACAGGCACCTTCTTAAACAAGAGAGTGAAACTGCCACAGTTGGTAGTTCTGCTGAGGTCTGCATGTGGTTTGACTATGTCCCCAAATTAAAGCTTGGTCAAGGTGTGGCACTGCTAGGTGATGGTAGGACCTTTGAGAACTAGGGATGTAAGGGGAGGGGATTAGACTATTAGGCTATGGCCTTTGAGAGGAATTTGCTCATTCTCATAAATCCCCAACTAGTTCCTACAGATTCAAGTTGTTACAAAAGAGAAAGCCCAGACCCTGAGTCTTCCAGACTTTCTGTCTCTCCAACTGACCTCTCTCTCACATGTGCTCCCACTAAGATGCTACTTGGCATTGGTATGATACAGTCAAGGGAGTCTTGCTAGAGACCAAATGGATGGGGCTGTTCAGTCTTGGACTTTGTTGCAGTTTACCGGCCTGGTTGCTGATAAAATTACCGTCAAATGGTTTAAGGGAACAAGGGGTTTATTTTCTCTTAGAATTCCTGGTTACAGTTGTTTGTCTGTCTTAGCAGGAGAGCTCACACCAAAACCAGGGCTGAGGGAACTGGCCACACCATCTCTACATAATGGCTAAGAGAGGGACGATCCTTACTTGCCAGACCAGTATGTCTGGCCAAGTGTGCACAAGGATGCTAACTTTCTCAACCAGCTCTCTGTATTCCAGGGCCTAGTCCCACCCACCATGGGCTAGGCCTTCCCCATCAGCTAGACAATCTCCTGCAGGTTTTCTCTGGGCTTAACTCAACCACTAATTCTCTACAAATATGCTCAGGGCTTAAACTCTCAACTATCAAGTTGACACCTGTGCCTAACTATGACAAACTTTCAACCTTAAAACGTGTGAACTAAATCAACTTCTTTTCTTTATATTGTACACAGCATTGTATATTTTTTTTTACAGCAAGGTAAAACAGATTTCCTACCTCTCTTCCGTACTTTTTAAACTTTCTTGCTACTATTATATTTTAGGGCAATTATCCTATAAGAAAAAAATTTCATTTGGTTTTTTGAAAATACACTTAACATTTTAACATGATAGAAACACTTGAAACACCACATTTAGCATAAGGAATGGGAAGAGATAAGCAAGATGGGGCTTGAAAATAGAGAATTATACTCTTACCTGGGATCCACCAATAAAAAGAGATGGGATTTGAGGCAAGACACTTCTTATCTCTGAGCCTCTGTTTCCTCAACTGTAAAATGCGGAATTTTACTTATCTCTGCAGATGTCTTGCTCTACTGACAAGTGATATGGATTTGAAAGGATATGTGAACCGTCTAAAGAGAATTAGAGAATAGGTGGGACCTGATAGAACTTTCCATAGTTCTGGCAAAATATACTTCACATGTTTTAGAAAATATAAACAGGAGGAAAAAAAATTGAACCCTCAAGTCACATTATTAGATTAGCTGGAATTGTGTCCTCTGCTAATACAACCTCCCTCTTCACCACTTAGGAGAAAAGGGAAACTGGAAGAGGCAGAAAAACCATCTGCCTCAAGAGATATCTGGGCTACCTGGAGCTGGCTTTATTGTGTGTAAACCATAGAATGTCTCTGGAGGCAGTTCCTGAAGTTTCTGTCTTTCAGAGTTATCGTACAGACTGTGTGTTGGGCAGGGCTTCTTTCTCTTAGCACTCTTGTCCATAGAGAGTAGAGCAGGGTTTCCACCTTCAGGTCTCATGCTAGCCACAATGGACAGTTGGCTAAGGGCAAATGGTTGTGCTAGGCGAAGCTAAGTGAGGAGGCAGGGATCCTGCAGATGAATGTGACCAGGCGGTCCTGGACAAGGCTCTACTCCACGGCCCTTTATCTACCCGGATCCATTCTGAAGCTTCAGAAAGCAGCCTCCTTGCTCAGGATGTGCATGACCAATGGAAGAAGGGCACCAGAGGAAAACCCTGGAAGGGACGCCATGGTTCACAGGCCGCCCAACCTCAGGGGCTATTTCAGAGAAGAGAGCCTTCTGCAGAGGGTGGTCCTGAGGGACACTGTTTTCTTTGTCTTCACTTTATTTAGCCTTTGAACTAAACACCCCATTAAACTTGGAGTGTGACAGCAAAGAAAACTAATACTTTGAAGGAGGAGCTTGGAGATTAAATGCTGGCACTGCAGACACCCGGGGAACACTGAACTGCTGTCCTTCCGAGGGTCCCATGCTCGCTGAAGACCACCTTGGGCCCTGGATGTGTGAGCATGAGTGTCTGCTGATGTGAGGTTCTTGGTAGACTTGTTCTTATGGTGGGACGAGTGTCAACACTTGATACCAGCAATGGACTTCACCTGCTCCAGTACTGTGCCTTTCAGTTCCATTCAGGTTTGGTATCTCACAAAGAATGGGTTTCTGGATCAACGTCCTTAACAAAAAGACCTTCAAGGGATTCAGAATCTGAGCTTAAATGAAAATTCCTCAAAAAGCAGGCACTTGAAACGGCGTCTTTTCAATATTTCACTACTAATTCAATATAATTAAAAGTCATTTCTATTTATTTTTAATTATTTTATTTATTGCTATTATTGTGTTTGTATATATCAGGTGTAGGTTGTGCATATGTGGAGGCCAGAGGACAACTCTGTGAAAGCAGTTTTCTCCTTCTGCCTTTATTAGATATCCAGGGATTAGACACATGTCAAGAAGAGTAATTCTAAAAGGTTATTTAAGGCAAAGTCAACTCTAACTCAGGGTTGTTGGAAAGCACAGTCCCCACTGCAGTAAGTCAAGTTGTAACAATGTCAGTTTTTTTTTTTCTCAAAAGGAATACTATCCCTCTTTTTCCCAAACAATCGCCTTTTTTTCTCACACTGCTTTACCATTTCATAGTCCAAATTAACATCTGAGATGCCTCCGCGATTTGTTTGCTGCATTCAGCACCGTTATCATTCCCCAGAGTGAAGGTTCTACAAGGACTTGGACCAGTTCCGACACAAGCATGTTCTGCGTCACTCAAGGCAACCAATGCCTAGAACAGTTCCTGCCATATGATTGATTGGATTGTTATATATATTGGTCGATCAATGAGTGTGAATGATTTAGCAAACAAGGCTGAGAGTAGAGGGGAGCACAACTCTGTGACGACATGGAGGTAGAACATAGGGGTGTCTTTTACTGACAAAATCTGTGTCCAAGTCCACTAGCTTCATGTCCACTAGCCAATAAGGACTTGCTTCATTGGTCTGGTTTGGACTCCTCATCCCCAGGCAAATCCCAATCTCTAGCTTCCTTTGTGTTCTTTTCTACATGCTGGAAGGCACAGATCATAACCACAGCTCATCTGGCACGACATTTTTTTACTGCTAATTAGGAGACTGATGTTTCATTTTCAAGAACTGGTTCACATCTCACCAGAATTCTTGGGAACAGAATGGTGGCCAGGATGAGGCCTTGTGGTAAAAGAGCCAAAAAGAGCCCAAGAGAGGCTTGAATCCAGCGCCCACTCTACTTTTGACTCATATGTGTGACCTTAAAAAAATTACTTCTTTGGGGTTCTATTTCCTCAGAAGCATTAGATTTGATAACAATGAATATAATCCTCTTAGGAGTCTATAAATATTACTATAAACTATTTGCATATTTTGACCTTTAAGAGAGGTAGCTAGCCAGAGACACATGTGACAATATTCTAAGTTCATCTGGGTCATAGGGTCAGCACTTTTTCGCTGGAGTCAGTTATTAATGTCATGAAAAAACAGCTGAGTCCTCACATACACACAAAAAAAATCTGAAAGGCTGTCAGGGTATCTCCCAGGAGGATTGGGTATTACTCCATAACTCTTTTCGCCCAAGGAGATGGGTGTGAGGAGGTAACAGGAGGAACAGGAGAGATGTGGCAGGTAACAGGCAAGTCCATGACCCCTACCTAAGCTTGCAAATGTGAAGCAACTGTGACCTTCCAGTGGACACATGTAAGCACTTCCATTGCAAACTTCAGTGGATAGGAGAATAAGAAGTGTTTCCTGCTTCTATCCTCCTTAGGGCTGCAGCATCCATTTGTCATGGCTGTCCAGGCCTGCTCCCTCAGTGTCCCATCCAACATTCATTCTGCAGCTTTCCTTGAGATTATAGTTGGTCTGCAATACAGGCATTGCACTCCAGTCTATACTTTCAGTTCTAACTTCCCACCTGAGCTCGAGTCTGAAGGACTTGGACCTACACAAAGGTATCGCTGGGTATCAGAATTGTAATTTGATTATGTCAAAAGCAAGCTTCCAGGACCCCCTTTCTTAATTCACCCTGCTTTCATCACTGTTATCGCTAACATCATTCTTGAATTGGAAAGTTGCCCTTCATGCTTCACAGTCCTCTGTAGTATTCATCCCAGACCTCCAAGAACAACAGCAGTAGCAAGCCTTCTCGCTGGTCTCACTCTTTCCCATGTCAAGCAAGTCAATAAACTGATATTCCTAAAGCTAATTTCATGACCTGCTGGCAAACGAAGGAGGGTACTGTCTTACTGACCAGAGCACTGCTTCTCTAACCTGGAGTAGCCAGGTCCATATTTGTCCTTGCTGATTTCTGCTTGTGGGATCTCTTCTCTGTGACCGAGCTCAATGGATAGGTACTCCCCACAGCTTCCACAGTGACTTTGACCCCACTCTTTCAGAAACCTGCTTTCAGCCATCTATATCTAACATTGTCAAGATACACCTCGACCGAATCCCAGAGCACAGCCACCTTACCTCTTTTCTGAGCTCCCTGGATATTGATTGCTGAATACTGGCCTTATATTCATAAGCATCCATTGAAATCTGAGCTCTAAAAGAAAGAGGCCAAATCACCTTTTACTCAGATCTTCATTAGGCAAGGACACACAAGCCAGGCCAATCACGGCCTTGGCATTGCGTATGGTGCACAGATCAAATTTACCCCCTGCAGAGTAGGCACAAGTGCCATGTCCAGCTTCTAAATGTTTATTAAATGTCAAACTAAAATTCCTAGGGCCAGCATGATTGCTCAGTGAAATTTGCAATATATTCCTGATGACCTGAGTTAGTCCCAGAGCCCTCATAAAGATGGATGAGAAGAATAGACACCACGAATGTGTCCCCTGAACTTCACACAAGCACTGTCACATGCACATACTCCCTCACACATTACACACACACACACACACACACACACACACACACACATATACACTAATAAAATTTTAAAATTTTAAAAAAATTGTTAACAAGATCAGCTACTGTTAAGAGGCCTGACGTCATGGCCTCATGGCCTTGCTGTAGAAGTCAGCACACCGGCTGACATGTTCTCTACCACGTACATGTCCGCTGCATTCATCTTAAGTACAGAGACCAGTACAACCTATAGAGTTTCAACTGTGAATCCAATACAAATCCTTTTTCCACCGAAAGGAACACATCGCCCCCCCTCACCCCCCCCAGGTAGCTGTCCCCTGTGCTTGCTCCTGCAGCTACTTTACAGGGTAACGCCAGCTCCACGCTCTAGAGGCAAAAGAGGTCTGACTCTGGTACGCGCCAGATCCCTGTGGGCAGATGTGTAGTCCGCTGGCCTGTGCCTGGGTTCTATTGCACAACGCCTTCTTGGAACCAGGTAACCCAGCCAGGTGAGGCCTGGAGCAGCGCTGCCTCCTCCCGCGCCCAGGAAATGGACTTACCCTCACACAGTAGCTCACGCCGGTCCCCAACAGGTGCTGCGGAAAGTTCTTGTCCAGCCTGCTCCGGGGGGTTGACCTTCCAGGACCCGGCAGTGGACAAGCGTCCGGAGGCAAGAGGGCGTCCCTGGGTCCCCCCGGGACCGCGTGCTCTGTGGGTGCAAACCCGGTCGCACTCGCGTTGCTTTCCGCGGAAGCGGGCCTGCCGGGAGCGGGGTCCTGGCTCTCCTGCAGCTTAAGCCGTGGCACTTCTTTGGTACCCAAGCAAAAGTTTTTGAGACTCAGCAAAGTGGCCGGGTTGGCCAGCTTCATGCTCGCCATTCGGGGGATCAGCGTGCACA
Source organism: Typhlomys cinereus (assembly GCA_023101885.1). NCBI lineage: Eukaryota > Metazoa > Chordata > Mammalia > Rodentia > Platacanthomyidae > Typhlomys > Typhlomys cinereus. Next base: position 263,111 of record JALPQD010000608.1, on the reverse strand, counting down.
GCGGAGTGGGGCTCTCCTGGGTCGGTCCCGGGGCATCTTCGGGCGGCAGGTGAGGAGCCAGGGCTGGGCGGGGAGGCGGCGGCGAGCTCTTGTCCCCAACGGAGCCCCCAGGGCTGCCCTCGTCCAAAGACGTGCCGGACTCGTTCCGAAAGCGGCTGTACTTGGCCCTGTGCAGCATGCCTGGGTGCCCGAAGAGTCCTACATACAGCACAAGTCCTGTCGGGTTGTCCTGGCCGCGTTCTCGCATAGCCTTGGCAGTGCCAACCGGGGACGCCGTGGCATGAATCGCCCCCTCGGCTAGATGAACAGTCCAGATACCAAATGCCCCGGGGACAGCCCCGGAGGACGACTCCCCAGCTCCAAGGCGGGTCGCTCCTTGGCCCAGGGACAGGCCCTTGGATCCTCGCTGGCGGAACCCGGGCTGCTGGGATCGCTCACCGCTAACTCCCCCGCACCGAGCGGGGCGCAGCGCCCGCAGTCGGCCCCGCCGCGTCTCGGGCGGTGCAAGACACCGGCAGAAATATTTAGCCCCCACTTCCCAACCTCCCCTCTGCACACTGGAACTTTCAAACCTGCTGCCTCCAGCTCCCACAGGGCGGGGCAACAACGGGTCTCTTAACCCTTTAATCGCTCAGTGATTGCTCATTTCAAAGGGAAAAATAAAAAGCGCACAGGAGTCAAAGGCCCTTCTGTCTCGGCTCGCCAGTTCTGCCCTCTCTTGGGGGATCTTTTGTTGCATCCCGTTCTGGGCGTCGGGCCAGGAGTCCTAGGGACGGGCGCTGGTCCGCATTGTTTGGCGGACTTGAGAGCCCCGCATCCCTCGGGGTTCCTAGGACCCCTCCCAGGCACGCCCACCCTCGCTCAGTGTGTCCTTCCTTCCCCGACCCGCCTGGAGCTTCTTTCAGGAGCCTCTTCGCAGCTGGGATGAGCAGAAGGCTACGCAGTGTTGAAATTTTTATGAATGAACTTTGCCGAATGAATTTCTCTCGTCATGTGAAAGCTAATAAATCTATGAATGAAGCTGCGAAGAGCTGTAATCGACTGACCGTCTCGGGGGGTGCTTGGTTTTTCTCCAATCAGACAGCAGCTTGATGAGTCATGCACCGCGAATATACCAAACTAGTAGCTGGAAGAAATAAACCCGGGAGAGAAAAGGGAGGGTGATATCTGATGAATGGATTAAGAGGAAAGACAGTCTTTATGACGGATTATCGGTGAGCTGGGAAGCAATTCCTTCTTTGTTGTGATGTAGGGGCAAGCAGAGGAGCTTAAAGATGAGAAAAATTGTTCCTCGGATATCAGGACATATGGTACACAAACAACTCCTATGGACAGTCTTGATATATGTTTCTTAGAAACAGTTCTTTTTTCTTTTTTTCTTTTTTTTTTTTTTTCTTTTTATTGATTGTGGGCTCCATCTTCCGTCTGGTGCAGCTTCCTGAATATATCAAGCATATTCCAAAGACAGGAGCTACAATGAGGAGCACACAGGAAGCCAGAGCTCCAGCTGGGCCCAGGAAATGCAGGTTCTCTCTGGAACTGAGAAGAGAGAGCCGTTGAGACCCTGGGGTGGGGTGGGGTGGGGGAAGAGGTAAAGAAGTAGCAGAAGATGCATTTCTGATCTGGACTCCAGGACTCCAGACTGTTCATGAATTCAAACATGAAGCTGGCAGCCAAGAGAAGGTGGGAGGGAGGACCCTCATTGTTCCCTGGACCACGGGCTGTGTGAGCTCTGAGTGTTCAGGCCCCAATGGCCTGGGCTCTGGGCGTGTCCAAGCACAGATTGGAATGAAATGGTTGCCAGTGACCAGCAGAAAAGCCACCTCACCTGTCTGTCAACTCTGTTACCAGGTGTTCTATGGGGAGGTCTTCTGTGCTTCACAAACCTCCCTTTCAATCCTTGCTGACTTCTTTTGTCATCCCAGAATACCATCCTGGCAAGATGGGAGGGAGTGGCCAAATCGGTCAGAACCCATGTGCATAGGTTCTCGCAGTCAGGATGGAGGCAAGCCTTCCTCCTCCTCCTCCTCCTCCTCCTCTTCCTCTTCCTCCTCCTCCCCCCCCCCCCAAGGGGAACTAGCACAGACACATTTTAAAAGGCCATTGAAATCAACCTTCACACCTCCACTAAGGCTGGTGCTCCTGCCCTTCCCCCACCTGTGTACATTCTACACTATTCTAGGCAATGGAAAAGAAAAGGAGAAGCCAAGAAGAAAGTTGAGTGACAAAACTAGATTCTGATGATTGAGAGACTTGAGTCAGAGGACCAGGGGCTCCTGGCTCAGGCAAGTCCCTGGGGGACCATTCTGCACTATACCAGATCAGTTTAATTCCTGAGGAAGAGCTCCTAGGAGAGCCGGGGCAGGGCCAGGTGCACACGGCTAAAAAGTCAAGCACAGTGGCCGTGAGCCACTTCTCTGTCCTAGGAGTCTGGGAGACCTTGGCTTGGAAAGGCAACTCTGCCCAGGCCTCTTAGCAGAGCAAAGGGGGAGATCTGCAACTGAGGAGTGGGGCACAGGTTATTCATGGGTGCCAAAAAGCTGTCCAGAGAAGGCTGGCTGAGTGAGTTCCATTGTAGATAGGCAGGTGAACAAGGAAGACATTAGACCATCCTCTTCCATTAGAAAGAGCAACAATTAAGATGCTAAGAATGATATTAACTAGATGACTGCAATGAACTCCCGACTACATCCCCAGAATGTATTTATAGCTCTCAGAGGCTGTGACTGTGCCATTGCTGCCTGGTCTGGCAGATGCACAAACAGGATGCAGAGCAAGTGCCATGAATTGGCGCTACTCCCCAGCTGCTGAACAGGTGCCAGGATCCCTCCAGCAGCTCTGTCTGATGCAAAGTTTATGTCGGAGACCACTGTGCCCTGCTGCCTCCTGGGGACCACAGAGTCAAGTCTAGATCCTAGGTCCTTATTAAGAAATACAGGCATCCCATTGTTCCCCGGATTTCTGGGAAACTACTGAGAAGGAAGAAGATGTAGGAATTGATTTCTTGTAGATTCCAGAATTGTGGGGAAGCCTGATTCTACCCTGACAGACCAGCCAAAAATATTTTTCCCCTCCTACCTATTTCTTTTCTCTCTCCACAACCACAAGGGGAAAGTGTGTTTAGCTTGTAGATGATTTCTAAAACGTGAAAGTAGGAGAGGACGGTGAAGAGATGGCTCAGGGGTTAAAATTCTGCCTCGCAGATGGTCCTGAGTTTGGATTCCAAGTTCCACTTAAAAACACTAGGCACAAACAGCAGTGGCCTACACTTCTGGCTCTGGTGTGCAGAGCCTGGGAAATCCCAGAGTAAAGCATAAAGGAGGTAGAAGCAATCCAGCATGATTCTAGAAGTCATCCCTGGTCCTCCACAGGGACACAACAGTGCCTTCTGATACACCACACACACACACACACACACACACACACACACACACACACACACACACACACACACACACACACACACACACACAGAGCATTTAAAGCACTTGCTCTACAAGCAAAAAGACTGGAGTTTAGATCTCTGGATCCCATGTAAAAATGTCAGGAGGGTATGGCAAACCACCAGTGACTTCCCAAAAAGTAGAGACTGAGAATACCTAAAGCAAGCTTTCTAGCCCAACCCTAGGGCTACTATCAGAGAGCTCTGGGTTTGATTAGAGACCCTATTTCAAAAACAATAATGTGAAAGAGCAGTCAAGGATAATTCCCAATATCAATCTCAGGCTTTCTCATACATGTGCACACATGTGGACCCACACAAATGAATATACATACACATAAGCATGTACCAACTCCCACATACAATGAAGATGGAAAAGGAGAAACAACAAAGAAAACACTGAAGTAGAAATCACAAGAAACCTAGATGTTCAAGCTCATGAGCCTTATGTACTTAGTGGGGAAAAGATCATTGACTCAGCTGGATTGGTCAGACAGACCTGTGAATTGATTCCAGCTATTTGGGAGGCTGAGGCAATGTTATCATTTAAATGAGAGTTATTCCCCACAGATGCATGTGTCTATAACCTTAGCTGCCTTAGCTGCTGTTAATGTCTGGGAAGGTCTTGGCACCTTCGGGAGGTGGAGGCTTATTGAAGGAAGGTTGGGTAGCCCCTCTTTGCTACCCAATAGCTATCTGCTCTAGCAGTCACCTCTCTCTCTCTCTCTCTCTCTCTTTCTCCCCCCATGATAATGGCCATGACCTGAGTCACCTCAACCTTCTGATGCCAGCAGTGATTTTCCTACTTCTGGAACCATAAGCAAAATAAATCTCTTTCTCTTCTTATGTTGATTACACCAGTGTTGTCTCACAACAACAGAAAGAAAAGTAACTGTGACAGGCAGGAAGATTGAAGATTTTGTTTACCTCTTAAATTTTTTTAGTGTTGCATACATAAATATAGTGAATTTATGATTATTTTCTCCCCTTAGTCCCCAGTCCCATTCTCCCTCCTTTTCCCTTTACGCCCCTTCATCTCCCTTGCCAGACTCCCTTCTGTTTTCACATCTTTTCACTGTGCAGCCCACTGTGCTTCACCTGGTTTGTCACCTAACTCAGACACATGCCTGACATGATTCATGCCCTAGCAAGTGTCATAGATCAGTGGGGGTAGTGTCGAGGAAAGCATCCTCCTTTCTTCCCTATCAGCATTAGTCCTCATCAGTCTCTTAGAGAGATGTGGAACTTCTTATATTTTCCTGCTTTCGTGGTTTAATGTTGATGGGACAGTTGGAGTCCTATCATAAGCAATTCTTATGATGCACATCTGCCATGAGATCATGGATACCGTGGTCCCGTCATGTCCAGGAGATGATGTCTGGCCCATCACTGTCCCACTCCAGGCTCTTATCCTCTTACTGCCCTGTCTTCTGACACGCTTCCTGAGCCTTGGGGAGGGTGTGGCTTAGATGTCCTGTTCAGGGCTAAGCAGTCTGCAGTCACTTATTTTCTGCATTTTGGCAAGTTGTGCTTTTCTGTAGGAACACTTTCTACTGCAGAAGGAGACTTTGAGGTTGGATGCTGAGTGCTCCTCAATCTATGGATATAATAAAAGGTGTTTAGAAGGCAGTTTGATAGTGTCCTCATTGCTAGATAATTATAGCCTGCTTTTCCCCTGGGACCTTGGTCTTCCCCTTTTATAGGTGGAAGATTGAAGATTTAGACCAGCCTCCACTACAGACCAAGTTCAAAGCCAGCAAGTAAGTGAGACCCTGTGTCAAAAGAAACAGTGAAGAGTGTGCTAGAGATACCGCTCAGTGGTTCAGTGCTTGTCTGGCAGGTTTGAGGCCCTGGATCAATCCCAATAGCAGGGGTGGAGAGGAAAGGAGAGGAGAGGTGGAAACGGGAGGGAGAATATTAGCTCAGAAATTAATGAGCCTGCTTAGAGTCTTCAGTAAAAGATTGAATCCTCTTATTTGTGAGATGGGCCGGGTAGAACCGTAGTCATAGCTCAGTGGTCGAGCACTTGTCTGATATTCTCAAGGCCCTGAGTTTAATTCCCAGTCACTGCCAAAGAAGCGTGTTGTCTTATATTCCATTGCTGTAATAAATACCCAACTCACCCAAAAGTCTTAGGGGGAGCAAAGGATTTTTATTAATTCTTCCAATTCCAGGTTGCAGTCAATCATGGCGGCAAAGTCACACCAGCATGAGGAGCTGCAAGAACTGGTCACACCTTATCTCTTTGCCCAAATGCTGATAACCAGCCTCCCCATTTTACCTGCCCACCCAGGGACTCTCCCATGTGAGTCAAATAATGGAGACAATCTCTCACAAGCCCATTCAGAGCCCTGCCTAAACTACGTAACTCTTCACAAATGTGTCCAGTGACCTGACTTCCAAGTGTTAAATTGACATCTGAGATTAACTGGCAAGCTGGGCATGAAAGGAAGATGCCCTGGGTCCTGACTTAGGACCGGGTTCGACTCTGAGTGCCTCCTGTTTGATCTCCAGCAGTTGCAGGGGGCAGGTGCAGACCACCACTCCCCGACTTGTTCAAGGGAAGGGCAGGTAACCAGACAGACCCTCAACCATATGATCTGGTAGATACAGAGCACTGGTCCAAGATCGCTAAGCACTCGGCCCTCTTCTCTCCTCCTTGGAGTTCAGACCTAGAAGACTCACTCAGAGTAACGTAAGTGAGAAATAAGAAAAGCCGCATTTTCAGAAACAAAGAAACACTAAGACTTTTCACCAAATTCCTTGGAAAACAGAGATCTGCTTCCATCACCGCAGCATATCTCCTCTGCTTTTTAGATACTTCTAGGGTATGGACTTCCTGGGGGTACAGCTGAAGAAATAGCTGGACTTACTTAGAATCATCAGGAGAGAACAAGAGAAGAGAACTGAGCTGGAATGTGTGGCAGCTCTCCAAGAAAATCTATTGTGAGGTTAGGAAGTGAGGAGAAGATAGGGAGTGAGGGAGAGGGGATGCAGAATTAACTCCAGGATAGACAGCCAGTTGTTTCTTTATAATGAAATAGAATAGGGATGTCAGAATGCTACAGCACAAGGACTTCCCCTAGTCTACTATGTCTCTCACACAGCAGGGCCACTCCCACGAGAGAGATACCAAGACAAGGCTAACCTGTAGTATGTCCCTATAGCATAAGGACATGACCATGTATTCAAGAAGGAAAAGTCCTCCAAATAGTATTTAGTTCTTGGCAGCAGAAGGCATTCTCTACCTTCTCAAGGTTTACTGGGATCAATTGACGAAGATGAAATAGGAGAAGAGGGATGCCGGTTTACCAATGCCTGGGAGGGAAACCACAGTCGAGCGGGCCGGTGCTCTTCAGAAATGGGGCACCCTGCTTCTCTAGAGAAACAGGTGCTCAGGGTGTGTGGTTTTCGATGGCCTTCCTGATGACTGTCACCTGTGGCCATCTGTCTGGTTCCTATGTCAGATCCCCAGGCTTTTCCCCTGAGGAAATATCCCCTCAAGGCAGAATGGGAAGATCTGATGGAAATGGGATTTGTCCCTGGCATTCACCTCATTAATGCAGGGAGATGCAGAGTCTTCCACAGAAAGATCGAGCTTCGGCTGCACTTTCTCTGAATAACTAATTCCAAACAAGCCAAAGGGATGCATTGGGATGGGATGTTTCTCTGTCCCTGGACAAACACTGTTTTAAGGACAAGGAAGTGAGATGGAATCGCTGGGAGTTAGGCCTAGTCTCATAAAAATGAAAGCAGGACCGTCGCCCAGCGCAGTCATTAGCTCTGAGAGCAGCGTCGTTCTCTCCTCTGTTTTCACCAAGTGTTCAGCCCTTGTGGACAGTCAGCTTCGGACAGATGCGGCTCACTCCAGCTCATATCCTACAAGCACAGCCTTCTAGAAAGGCACTGGAAAACTGACATCCAACAACCTCTAGAAATAATTCAGTAGACTTGAGAGAGCTGCGTTAGACATCATCAGGTTAAAAAAAAAAGTAGATGAATTACTTAAGGTCCGTGTAAAAGGCCAGCGGCTTAAAAATAGTTTGTTTCCTTTGAGATAGGAGTTATAGTAGCAATTCTTGTCCACGTCTTACATACATATGTTCCTTTAGAGTTCAAAATAGCTGACAGAGATCCAGTCATTTCATCTGTGCTCTGAGCAGCTGAGACGGACATGTTTTCTATCTTTAAGGACACATTCTAAAAGTCCCATAAAATGCTTCCATAGTTTGGATGCAAGCTGCCCCTCCCCCATCCTTAGTTGGTGTTAATGTTTAGGAAGGTTGTGACATCATTAAGAGGCGGTGCCTTACTTACTATTGGAGGGCATGTCAAAGAGAGAGGGGAGCGGGCATAGGATTTGATAGCCAGCCAGCTTCCTCTTGCTCTTTCTGCCTTCATAATGGCTGTGGTGACCTGGCCAGCCTCCTGCTTCTGCCTACATCCTTGCCTTCCACGATGGTCTGTATCCCTCTGAAACTGTCTCTTAAGCTGTGCATGAGCGTCATCTCGCAGCAATAAAGAAAAGTACCTGCCACAAGTGTCTTCATGACATCACAGGCAGAACTCACTCTTGTGCTTATAAGAGAAGATGAAGTCGTCAACATCTGAGAACAAAGCAGCCTTTTGTCCTGGGCACATGGAGTGGCACACTGCACAGCTCTCTGACGACGAGGCAGAGGGGAGTGACTAGGGTGGTAGACAGCAGTGAGGTTTGCTACGGTGGTGTGTTTAGAGTACGTTCTGGCTAGAACTTAAAACTAAGTTAGGATGAAAATTTCCTTGTCAAAAAAAAAAAAAGCTCACATCAATGAAACCCTTTTTTCTTTGTGCAATACACACACACACACACACACACACGCACGCACGCACGCACGCACATGCACACATGCACTCACACACAAGAAAGCATTCATGAATGGAATAGAAGTTTCCTGCACCAATTAAGTGATGGAGGAGTCTCTAGTTCTAGAAAATGTGCAATTATTCCAGCAAGAAGCAACAGGAAGTATATCTAGACCGCTGAAAGTGACAGGCAAGCCAGCTCAACCAAGCCAGATTTCTCTTGTAAGGAGTGGGCTGAGATAAGTAGTCAGGGGCAGTAACCAGAAGGGGTTTGCTTCAGAGAAAGGATCATAGCTCCACTGTGAACTGCCAAGGGTACAAAAACATCCCAACCAAGGGAAATCGGGTAGCCAACACTCACTTCCCATTTTCTTCTTTGCTCTCCCATTCCAGGAAAAGCAGGTATTCACATTCTTGGAGTTTCTTGCTGCTGCCTCAACCTGAAGGATTCTCAGAGCGTGCCACCACGTCTAACTTAGAGAAAAGACAAATTGGGGGAAGGGATACTACTAAAAAAATGAGAAGGATTTGGCATTATTGGGAAAATCAGATTATCCATCTGGCAAAGAGGTTGAAACTGAGAGACATGTTGCAAAGCCATGTGTGGAGCAGAGAGAAAACAAAACAAAAAACAACGGAACACGTGGCTCACTAGTGCCCTGGACTGAACTGGGAGGTTGTCATCACTTCTCTGAGATACATCCACGAAACTAAAAATGGAGATCAGCATGTAGGAAAGGCCTCGGAACTGATGGGTGATGCTGGGACACGTGGCTGCCTGTTGCCAGCAAAGCACAGTTGAAATGAGCAGCAGAGAACAAGATGACAGAAAGCTGTTGAACTTCCAGCATCCTGTGAGCTAAGGAAACAATAGCCACCCATGGTGGCTCACATTTATAGTTCTAGACTTAGAGGCTAAGGCAAGAGATCACGAATTTAAGGCTAGCCTAGGCTACACTATCAGGTTCTGCAAACAAACAAGCAAACTAACAGTCAAAGAAACATAAAGAACTCAAAGGACAGAGCCAAGTGTCTTAGGATTGTTCCCGGGCCTTGAATGCCAAGTTTTCATGGCTCTATTTTGTAAACTACTTGAAGCACAGTGGTGCCTTTTTACTTTTAATTCCCTTCTTCTTGAAGTAGAAATGTTTATAGCTACTACCTAGGGCCCACCCTACTGTCATACTTCAAGGGCAGGTAATTTACTTCTTCCCTTTCTTGGATTCACAAATGGAGAACACCTTGTCCCAGGAGAGATTCTTCTCCGTGTGTGGCCCCTACCTAATTTAGACGACTTAATGAGGTCTGGGACAACTGAGCAAGTGAGAGGAAAATGAGATTCTAGACTTTGGCACAATGCTATAATAAATCAAGAATCTCGAACCATGAGATGAGATGGACAGAGCTTGCATGGGGCAAATGGACTGACCTTGGAAAAATTAACTCGTTCTGGTTAAGTTGCTAAAGTTGTATTAGAAAGGCTAAAAGTGTCTTCCCTCAGTTAAGCATTCTTGCCTTAGAATTGTCTTTACTTCTCTAGCTAAGAGAATTCTTTATCATCTAACCTTGGAGAGGTAAGACTGGTTTGACAGGCGATAATAAAAAATAGGGACATGGTCCGACCCTAACCAAGGCTAATCTCTACAGAAATTTTTTAAAAAAGAGCATCTATTTTCTTAGGCACTACAGGAATCTGAGAGCAATAAAAAGTGTTAATTAAACTTTTGTCTCAGGCAGGGGCATTAAGCGTACCATTCCTCCCTTTGTTCTTTTGTCTTCTTCTCACCCAAAATATTAAAATGAGATTGTAAGACTGCACCTCAGCCGGTGGAGGACTGTCCAGGCTCCTCCACTCCCACGTCAGAGCTAAAAAGCTACAGCCGCTGGTCTGGAGAATGCCTGGTCTGTCAACTTCGCCAGTACCCTTTTGATCAAAAGTAAATAAGCCTCGTTGAGATACTTCAAATTATTTGATGTTATTTCCCTACAACCTGCCTCTAAGAGTTTTTTTAGATTAATAATAGTGATGCAGATACTTTGTATTATATAGCAGGAAGAAAGAAGCAATGTATATCCTGACATACAAAAAAAAAAAAAAAAAAAACAAAACCAGGCATAGCCTGGACAGGAAACTTGGTTCTTTCTGCGCTGTCAAGATGGATTAGTGAAAAGAACTGCATGTAGGAACTCTGGGGTCCGACCACCTCTGCCTGGGTGTCTTGTGAGAGAGGGTGGAGACAGACTGACCTCGCAGTCACCAGAGGTTTCGAAGCAACACATAGCCCAGACCCCTGAGTGCTCCAAAGTCAGGCACTGCCAGGGCCTGGAGTGACTTCTGTCCACGGCAGTGCGTGGGCCACAGTGGAAGAAATCTAGCCAAAGGTCTGAAGACAGTGTGAGCTAAGAGAAAACCACCTCAGAGCCTGAAACTCCGGTGTGAGGATCTAGGAAGAGGTTGATGTGGGCATCAAATGCAATTAAGTACGGGGGCGGGCCCGGGCTAGGTAAGTGGGTGTCAGTCGGCAGACAGGAAGTGCAGGAAACATTCCTTGCAGGAAGTGCAGGACGCCCGCACTGGGTGTAAACACAGTCAGCAAAGAGGAGGCCACCGCTGGCTCAGCAGAGATACCATGGCATCAACCTTCCTTGAAGAGTAAGACGTTTTCTGTGAAATTTGAAAAGGAAAAACTCCAAAGGCAGTGACAGTAACAGCATCACAGAGTGATGTAACTACAGTGGCTCAAGAGGGTGAGGCAGGAAGATCAGAAGTTCAAGTCCTGACTGAGCTACCTAGAAATACTGAGGCCAACCTAGAGAACTTAGCAAGACACTATTGAAAAGTAAAAATTTGTAAGAGCTTGGGAATGTAGATCAGAGGCTGAGCAGTGGCCTAGGGCAAAACACTAAGTCCAATATTCAGTATCTCCTACCCCCCCAAAAGCAGCCGTGAAGCCTAATTAAGTAAGTGAATAAGTAAGCCCTGCTCAATTGTAGTCCTTGAAATAAATCATGCCCTGAGCCTTTCTTGAAGTTTCAGGTTCTCTAACCATACAGCTACAACACTGCCAAGGAAGAACTGAGGAAGGGGTTGACTGACCAGCAGCAAGACAGAACAGGCACCGAGTTGCCCCTTCTGATCTAGAACATTCTAAACTTTACCTTTTATTGCATTTCAAAAAGAGTGTTCACATTTTAGAGATGCACAGGGGCTATTTAGGGATGGGCAACCTGACCACGGGAATGAATACCTCAGCAAGGGGGCCACTGCCCTGGGCACATGGCGCCTGTGACGCTCCTGTGCAGCCAGTGGCTCTGAGTGTGGGTGCTGGTAGAGTCTGAGGTGGGGTTGACCTCCAGGTGCCCAGAGACAGCGACCATGAGCACTGCAGAAGCAGAGCTGTGAGGACAGGATGGGGTGGGCAAGTCTTCCTGCGCACAGCACCACTCTGTCAGACACGTCATGCCTAGGAAGAAAGACGTAGACAGGCTCAGGTCCTTCATACTTGTCTGAGTTGTTCCAGTCTAAGCTTCCATTCCTGTGATATATGGTTAAGACATTTGCTTGTCCTTCTTCCCTATATGTGTGTCTGAGTGCGGCATATGTGTGTATGCATGAATCGTGTGTATGCAGGTGCACAGATCTGTGGACAGGCCCGTACGGGCCAGAGGAAGTCATGTGTACTCTTCTGCAACCCTCTACCTTACTCCTTTGAAGCAGCGTTTCTCCCTGAACCTGGAGCTTATGTTTTTTGACCTGGCGGGCAGCCACCAAGCCCCAGCAGTCCTTCTGTCTCTGTGTCCCAGCCCCATCATTGGCATCACCAGCAAGAGTGATGCCATGACTGGCTTTTTACATGTGTGAGAGGATCTGAACTCAGGTCCTCATGTTTGCACAGCGAGCACTCTTAGCAGCGGAGCCACCTCTCCAGCTTTGGCTTCATCTCTCTAAACCTCCACTGCCACTATGGTAAAACTAGAGAATGGATGCTATCTGCTAGCGTTTGGCTCTTTCATGGCTGTAAATACATGTCATTAAAGAGCATGTCTTTGTCAGGCAGTGACGTTTACCATGATATGCTACATCCAACTATCTCTCTCTCTCTCGATATACACACATCCAGAGCTTTCACTTATTTTTTTTAATTTTTTTATTCAATTGTGCATGTGTGTGTATGTGTGTGCGTGTGTGTGTGTGTATGTGTGTGGAATCACAGGCGAACTTGAGAACCACCACGGACCTCCTCCTCCTTGTTTCCTCTGCCCCAGGATTCACAGGTTCCGCCCTACCAGGACCAGAAAAAGAGGCCGCCCCCCACTTCCGCCTAGTATCTATACGTGGGGTCTAAGATCCAAACTCAGGACCTTCCACCTGCAAGGCAGAGGCTTAAACCCTGAGCCACCTCTCCAGCCCCCAGAGCTTTTACTTATAACCAATTGCTGCTAAGCCTCTGATCTTCCTTCTGGTCCAGATTTCTCACAATCTTCATACTGCCCGGTTCAGAAAGGGCCCTTTCATCCCCAATTCTGTTGCTGGACCTGCTTGCTATCATGCCACGCACCTGCCCCTCCTCACACCTTCAAACTGCCCTTTGGTCTTATCCTCAACTTCACTCAAGATAAGTCAAATGATTGGCAGGGCTTTAATGGAGCGTTAGCAGTGACTGCCTTTGTATCTTGTTCCATCGACCAAAGCAGGAGGAGAGCAGCTGTGGCACACACTTGGAATGCCAGCACTCCAGAAGCTGAGGCAGGAGGATTAAGAGTCCAAGATGGAGCTGGGCTGCACAGCAAGGCCCTGCCTCCGAAAAACAGAAACGGCAATAGCAAAACCCAAAGCAGCAGCAAAGCTCCCATAGGACAGAAACCAGAGAGGCTGCGGTCATGTGGTCTGTCAAGAACATCATCACTCTGCGCCCGGCCCCGCCCTCGGGTGCCCCGGGTTTAAATGGCGCCCCGCCGACGCCCCATCCCCCCTTCCCCTCCACGCCAGCCGGGCCTCACAGAGCCGCGACCCAGACTCCAACCAGAACAAACCCATGGAAAATGGCCAAGAAAGCCTGACCCAGGATAACGACCTTCAAAATATGATCATTACCATGTTCAATACTGTGAAAGAGGAAATCAGGGAGGAATTATATAATCGAATCAATTGCTTTGAAGAGGAACACAACAGACATTTGGAGGAGTTGAGAAAAACAGTGCAAGAAACAAAAACTGGCATAGAGCAGTTAAAACAGACTCAAGCAGAGTTTAAAACTGAGCTAAAAGACAAGTTATCTTCAACCCAAAACTCCACAGAGAGTCTTATCAGCAGAACTAACGAAGCAGACAACAATTTCAGATCTTGAAGATAAAGTGGGAGTACTAACCAGCTTAATGGAAGAGATTGTTAAAGCCAAAAAGATGCTTGAGAGAAATACCCAGGAGATATGGGACACCCTGAAGAAGCCCAACGTGCGTATTCATGGAATACCAGAGCAAGAATCTCAAAATACCACCCCTGAGGAAATTTTTCAAACGATCATCAAGGAAAACTTTCCTCATCTAAAAAAAGAGAGGCCCATCCATATACAAGAGGCATTCCGCACCCCAAACAGATACGACCAAAACAGAAGCTCGCCACGGCAAATAATAGTCAAAACACTCCACATTCAAGATAAAGAACTGGTGCTGAGAGCTTCAAGGGAGAAAAAACAAGTCACTTTTAAAGGTAAACCTATTAAAATAACAAATGACTTCTCAGTGGAAACACTAAAAGCAAGAAGAGCTTGGAGAGACATACTTCAAGTATTAAATGAGCAAAAATGTCAACCCAGGCTAATTTACCCTGCAAAACTATCAGTCATGATCGAGAGAGAAAGAAAAATCTTCCAGCACAAAGACAACTTGAAGGGATACATGTCCACCAAACCAGGCCTTCAAAAATGCTAGAAATGATACTCAAGCGTGAAGAAAAAAACAGGCATATCCAGGAGAGCAGAAGGCAAGTATAACACCATTAAAAGCTAAGCAATATACTTATAAAAACTACTAAACATAATAAATGTCTGGAATCAAAAATAGTTTCACCATTATAACACTAAATGTTAATGGAATTAACTCACCGATCAAGAGACACAGATTACAAACTTGGATTAAAAATCACAATCCATCAATCTGCTCCCTGCAGGAAACCCATTTTACCACAAAAGATAGGCACGCTCTAAAAATAAAAGGCTGGTCAACAATTCTACAAGCTAATGGAAGTAGAAAACAGGCAGGGGTAGCCATTATGATATCAGACAAAGTATACTTCAAGCAAAAGAAAATTATAAGAGACAGATGGATACTACATTTTAGTCACAGGTACAATTCACCAGGAAGACTTCACAATACTGAACATATATGCACCCAATACGGGCCCCTCCACATTCATTAAGAAAACCCTACAGCGTCTAAAGCAAGAAATCAACCCCCAAACGATAATTCTTGGGGACTTCAACACCGCCCTCTCTACATGGGATAGATCAACAGGTCAAAAGCTTAACAGAGACACTTTGGACCTTAATCAAACCCTTAAAGAAATGGACCTTACAGATCTCTATCGAATACACCAAAGAATACACATTTTTCTCAGCAGCACACGGAACTTTCTCCAAAATAGATCACATACTGGGCCACAAAACGAATCTACACATGTACAAAAAAGTTGAAATTCTAACCTGTGCCCTGTCAGACCACCATGGCCTAAAGCTGGACATCCACAACACAACAAACAAGAGAAAAAACACTAACTCCTGGAAACTTAACACTATGATGCTGAATGAGAACTGGATTCAGAAAGAAATTAAAAAGGAAATTCAAGATTTTCTGAAAGTGGATGATAATGAAAATACAACTTACCAAAATCTCTGGGACACAATGAAAGCTGTTCTAAGAGGTAATGCCTACATCAAATGCCTACATCAAAAAAATGGAAACATCAGCAATAAACAATGCAGCTTAAAGCTTTAGAGAAACTAGAGCAATCTGATCCCAAAAGTAGTAGAAGAGAGGAGATTAGCAAAATAAGGGGAGAAATATCTGAAATCGAGATTTAGAAAACGATAGAAAAAATCAACCAATCACAAAGCTGGTTCTTTGAAAAAATCAATAAGATAGATACACCCCTAGCTAAATTAACCAAAAGCAGGAGAGAGAAAACCCAAATTAACAAAATCAGAAATGAACATGGAGTTATCACTACTGATACCCAAGAAATCCAGAGAATTATAACATCATATTTCAAAAACTTATACTCTGTGAAGTTTGACAACACAAAAGAGATGGATGAATTTCTAAGTAAACGCAACTTACCTAAATTGAATCAGGAAGTTGTGAATTATTTAAATAGTCCTATAACATATAAGGAAATTGAAGAAGTAATCTCAAATCTTCCCACCAAAAAATGTCTGGACCAGATGGATTCAGCACAGAGTTCTACCAGACATTTAAGGATTTAATAACACCAATACTCCTTAAACTGTTCCATCAAATAGCAAAGGAAGGAACACTACCAAATTCCTTCTATGAAGCTAATATCATTTTAATCCCAAAACCTAATAAAGATTCACTTAAAAAAAGAAAACTATAGGCCGATCTCTCTGATGAACACAGACGCAAAGATTCTCAACAAAGCCTTAGCAAATCGGATTCAAAAACATATTAAAAAGATCATTCATGGGAACCAAGTAGGCTTCATCCCTGGCACACAAGGTTGGTTCAACATACGCAAATCAATAAATGTAATTCATCATGTAAACCAGTCCAACGTCCAAGACCACATGATACTTTCGATAGATGCAGAAAAAGCTTTTGACAAGATCCAACAGCCTTTTATGATCAAAACGCTAGAGACAGTAGGAATGGAAGGAAATTTCATCAATATAATAAAAGCTGTATACAACAAGCCCACAGCAAGGATTATGCTCAATGGGGAACAATTGGAAGCATTCCCACTTCGATCAGGAACTAGACAAGGCTGTCCACTCTCACCATTTCTATTCAATATTGTACTTGAAGTCTTAGCTGAAGCCATAAGACAAGAAAGGGACATAAGAGGGATTCAAATCGGCAAGGAAGAAGTCAAGCTATCCCTATTTGCAGATGACATGATCTTATACCTGAGTGATCCCAAAAACTCCACCAGGAAGCTCCTGGAACTAATTAAGAAGTTCAGCAGGGTGGCAGGATACAAAATAAATGTGCAAACATCAGAGGCCTTCCTATATGCCCAGAATGAAAGAAGTGAAAAAGCCTTGAGAGAAACAATCCCATTTACTATAGCCCCTAAAAAAATGAAATACCCTGGTATAAACCTAACCAAGGAGGTAAAAGACCTTTACAATGAAAACTTTAAAACCCTGAAGAAAGAAATAGCAGAAGACACCAGAAAATGGAAAGACCTCCCTTGTTCCTTGATTGGCAGAATCAACATCGTAAAAATGACCATCCTACCAAAGGCAATATACAGATTCAATGCTATACCAATCAAAATCCCAAAGCAATTCTTCAAAGAAGTTGACCAAACAATCTCAAAGTTCATATGGAGGCACAAAAGACCCAGGATAGCAAAGACAATCCTGAGTAACAAAAACACTGCTGGAGGTATTACCACACCACACCTTAGTCTATACTACAAATCCATAGTTATAAAGACAGCCTGGTACTGGCTCCAAAATAGACACACAGATCAATGGATAAGGATTGAAGACCCAGATATAAGCCCACAAAATTACAGCCATTTGGTCTTTGACAAAGGGGCCCAAAAAATCCAATGGAAAAAGAACTGCATCTTCAACAAATTGTGCTGGCAAAACTGGATCTCCACATGCAGAAGATTAAAGCTGTATGCATATTGTCACCATGTACAAGACTTAATTCCAAATGGATCAAAGATCTTGATATCAGGCCAGAGACTATAAAAACCACACTTGAAAGGATAGGGAATTCCCTCGAGCTGATTGGGCTAGGCCAACATTTCCTAAACAGACATCCAATGGCACAGTCATTGCTACCAACTCTCAACAGTTGGGATCTTCTGAAATTAAAGAGCTTCTATACAGATAAAGAGATTGAAACGGGAGCTCAAAGGCAACCCACAGAATGGGAGAAAATCTTCACTAACCACACATCTGATAGAACTCTGCTGTCCAGAGTGCACAAAGAACTTAGAAAACTAAACACCAAAGAAACCAATGGCCCTATTAAGAAATGGGCCCTGGAACTTAAAAGAAACTTTACCATGGATGAAATTAAAATGTCTAAAAATATCTGAAAAAATGCTCCACTTCCTTAGCCATCAGGGAAATGCAAATCAAAACTTCCCTGAGATATCATCTCACCCCAGTCAGGATGGCAAAATCCACAATACAAACAACAACAAATGCTGGAGAGGATGTGGAGAGAGGGGAACTCTCCTACATTGCTGGTGGGAATGCAGGCTCATACAGCCACTCTGGCGAGCCATCTGGAGATTCTTAAAGAAATTAAAGATTGAAATGCCATATGACCCTGCTATTCCACTTTTGGGAATAACCCCCCATACAGCAGAGGTTCACCTCGATAGCACAAGCACGACCATGTTCATAGCAGCACTGTTTACAATAGCAAAGTCATGGAATCAGCCCAAATGTCCAACAGTTGACAAGTGGATAAGGAAACTGTGGTACATCTATACAATGGAGTACTACTCAGCCATCAAAAATGATGAATTACTGGAATTTGCCGGGAAATGGATGTCATTAGAAACAATTATATTAAGTGAAGTATCCCAGACCCAGAAAATTAAGCACCGTATGTACTCCCTAATAGGTGGCTCCTAGTACCAAACCCACCCAGCCCACCTATAGACAGTAATTGCACGGATTATGAACAGGAGGGATGGGGTAGGAGGGCCACACCAGAAACAAGGAGAGAAGGGACCATGTTACAGCAGAGAAAATAGGCCTCCATCAAGGACTCAAATAAGTAATGAGACATCTGATTAAGTTCACAGACTTTTGTTCCTGATCATTTACTACTGAGGGGGTATGATCTCACCAGAAGAGGAGGGCATATAGTCTGGCAGATAAAAAGTAATCATTTTGCCAATGGGTGATAGACCCCTCCCTCACTGTGGTTTCCCACTTTTATTACATCTACCTTTGAATGTGCTTTTATCACAAGACTCTAGTTTAACAGCTTTTTGTCTCTGGCCAGGGGGTAACATACAATGCCCACCAGGATGGAGTGAAGGGCATTGCAGGAGCAGCAAAACTGCAAAAGAAAATCAACAAACCACAATCCAGAACTTCAGAGACTCTATATCAACCACCTAGAACTAGGCCAGCTTAATCTCTCCCCATCCTGAAGCTCAGGGAAATTTGCGGAAGAGGGGGCGGTAAGATTGTAAGAGCAAAAGGATGGGAGGAGCAATGATATGTAAGATACTCCATACAAGTTAGAGCTGAAGCAATCATAATTGGACTTTACATGCCCTGCACATTGTCCAACACACTATTGACCCCACAAAGTCTAGCATCTGCTAAAGGCACCAAGATCCTTGGAGGCAAGGGATTGGCAGCCACAGCAGTGTTCCTATACCTAAGGGGAACACGGGAAAGGGTTCAGGGAAAAGCCACTGGGTCCTTGTACGTCATTGGAGAGGAGGGCCCAGAGGAATATCAGGCATGCACAAGAAAGGACTCTGGGAATTGGGGCGGGAGGCACTGGGGGATGGGAAGGAGAGGGGTTGGGGAGGGGGAGCAGGGTTATGGGGGGAGGAGGAGGGATGGAGGGAACTGGTGTACTTGTTAAGTTTGTATGAGCTGAAATAATAATAAAAAATGTATTAATAAAAAAATAAAAAAAATAAAAAAAAGAACATCATCACTAAACAAGCTCGTCAGTCAGAGACCCCTGTTCATGTCTTGCAGGCAAATAAAGACATAACCTTCCTGATTCTCTTTTCTACTAGGCAGAAATTACTCCAGACAAGGATTTCAAGTTAAAATGCCAACTACAGAGTTTGAGCCCGTCAGTAGTAACAAAGTAGATGAAGCACCGGGGTTCTCTTCCTGGGAAGGGAACTTCTGCTTGAGGAGGCCTGTGAAATAGCGCTGCGTGCAGCATTGAAAGGATATGCTGTCTACTGGATTGTCTTTTTCTAAGTTTTTGATGATTTAAAATTATACCCATCTTGCTGTGTGCCTCTCTGCTTAGCCACCTTGAAGGAGCACTTCACTAATATGGCAAATAAGAAAATTAGGAAGTAACTTCCCTCAAAGGCTAATACTATCTGATGAGGACTGTATCTTTTGGATCAAAAATAAACTTAATCTACCAAGTATACTCTGGTAACCCACATCTATTTTATGTCAACCGTCTCTAGGCAGGACCTGAGACAGGGAAAAGGCACAGGTTTCAGGGCAGATAAACTGGAAGTTGACTGCTAACTAGCCATGTATCTACTGACAGTCTTTGAGTCCCTTTTCTCACTAGTCAGTACATGATCGTAGACAAAGAAATGGGGATATGGGTCCCCAAATGTGGACCACATACCAATGTTTGTCTGTGAAAAAGTTTTCACCATTTGTTAAACATAGTAATAATGTTGACAATATAGGGGAGAAGGGAGGGAGAAACTTTGAGGATTGTCTAAAATTATATGCAGATACTGTTTTGAATTTTGATATTGACCTTTCTTATTTTATGCATGGTAAAACTTTCTGTTGTGAAATGACATCAATTATAAATAGTAGGTAACTTTTGGAAATTCTTTCTTTTCTTCTTTACTTATAGTGTTGGGAATCAAAGCCAGGACCTTTCACATGCTAGGCAAGTAAGTGCTCAACCACTGAACCCAATGGACGATTTTTTAAGATAGCATCAGGAAGCACAATAACAGTTGCTCAACCTCTACTCATTTACAAACGATTCTATATATACTGGAGGGGCCATGCTAAGAGAGTAGTGGCTTTACTTTATGCCTACAAGTGCATGTTCCGAGCGTTCTCCCAGCATGCCACTGCTCGTATGACACAGACAATGCCATCTCAACTCACTCTACTAAAGCCAAGGTCCCTGGAAGGATCCAGCCAGGTCAGCGTGACAACTTAGGGAGTAGCCTTCCGTGCTGCCTCTCAGTTAAGCCAGAGAATCTTCCTTGTTGGTAGTGGTGTTGATTATTTGTTTTTTTTTTTTGTTTGGAAGTGATTTTACTTTTTCTGTTTATGCACATGATACAAATCCTCCTTAACTTTGATTCTAGTTAAATCTTCTGATGTTTCACTTCCACATCCCATACATGGGTTCCAAACCAGTCAACCTGTGAAACTTGAGGTTACCCTCTTAAAGACACTTTCCTTGCTCTTTAAGGGCAGAGATATATTTTGGTTCTCCTTTCCTGTCCTTCATATCCCAGGTAACCTTTATGCGGATATGTCAAACATTCATTCCAAGCCCCTTCCAGTCTTACTTACCCTTCCACTTCACGTAAATGAATACTACTCAACAGTCCTACCTTGTTTACAATTAGGGTCTGTTTTTTGAAGATGTACCCTGAGAATTAAGCTAAAGACCCACACCTTTGACTTTAGTGGAGAAAGTGGCTCTCATGATAGAACCCATTGGAGACACTGAGGCCCGTGAAGAGCCTCAAGCTGGCCATGGGGGTGCTGGGGACCCTGTAGCTTACAGCAGCAGTTCAGGGACAGTGGAAGAAGGGAGGATGTAAAGCTCAGGGTCTGTGCTGGTGGCGCAGCAGTGTGTGCAGTAGTGTGACCTCCATCTGGACCAAGCCTGCTAACAATCCCAGGGAGTCTTTTTGGCCTCTTGAGTAGACCATATATATTTTTTAAATATTTTATTTATTTACAGTGTGTGTGTGTGTGTGTGTGTATCAGAGGGCACTGTGTGGCATTGTGGAGGACAAAGGGTGACTTCAGGAATCTTCCTGGATTGCTTCTACCTCCTTATTTTGCTCTGGGATTTCCCAGGCTCTGCCCACGAGGGCTGGAAGTGCAAGTCTCCACCATTTCTGCCTGGCTTTTAAACTTGGGACCTGGGATACAAACTCAGGTCCTTCTGCTTGTGAGACAGATTCCTAACCCCTTAGCCATATCTCCAGCCCAGTAGACCATATATTTTAAGCACTTTATTAAGTACCAGAAAGATAGCTCAGTATGCAAGGTACCTGCTCACAAACCTGATAACCTGAATTCTACCTATCTCTGGAAGCCCAGATGATGGAAAGGAGAAAACTGACTTTCTACAGTTGTTCTTGACCTCCAATGCATCATGCATGTGTTTCTCTCTCTCTCTAAAATAAATATTTATTTGAAGGTACATTATTTATTTAAAGGAAAAATTAAGCTCATCCATATTCTAACTTAGACACAATCCTTTTGTGACAAAGATCACATCCAGATGGCTTCCTCCATGTCATAACATGGCTGTGTTAACAAACAACAAGCTATGTGCATAGTTTCCCATCTATTTCTCCATAAAACTATGGATACTCTGTTTTAGTGACTATGTCATATCAGCGTACACATGTGCCATAATTTAACAAACGGGCATTGAGGCTCCAGGAGACATTCTTGGACAGGCTTTCTAGAAGCAGGTTTCTGGGGGCGCAAGGGGACAGGTGCAGAGCGTGAGACCAGGAGGCCCATGCCCGCAAGTGCGGAGCCGGGCGCCCCCTAAGGTCCGGGGAGCGGGGTGGGCTGCAGAAGCGCTGGCCACCGAGTCCCGGAAGGGGCGCGATGGGGCCGAGCTGCAGGGCGCGCTGTTTCCAAGCCGCAGGCGCCCCGAGAAGAGGGCGCCGGGGTGCGCCGGACGCTCCCGAGAGCTGCGCCCCGCGACTCGCCGCAGGGCGGCGCGGGCGGCCCGGGACAAAGGCCGCAGTGTGCGGGGCGGCGCCGGGCGCACAAAGGGCAGCTGTGTCCGCCGCGCTCAACTTCACCATTGTCTTCCCGGCCAGTCAAAGGAGGCCTCAGAAGGAGCTCCTGGGGCTCTGGTCCAGCGACCAGCTTCTACCCCGGAGATGCTGGGAGTTCAGATGGAAACAGAATGTGCTCTGGCCGCTGCCACCACCTCGGCGTGTCCCGGGCGCTGCAGGGCGCGCGAGGTGGGCCGACTTCTTCCTGCAGGACCCTCAGCAGCCATCAGCCACCGCGCTGCCCCTCCCCGGGCCTGTCTGCAAAGGCCAGTGAGACCAGGGTAAAGGCCTCACCCCTGGTCTTTGTGGGATCCCCTGGACTTGGCACAAGGTTGGCGCGAACTTGGACCAGATTCTTCTGGCATCTACAGACAACAGCGCGAAATGCTCTTGGCCGAATAACCTAAGTAAATGGCTGGCTGCAGCAGATGAACATTTCACAGCGCCCTCCCAGCACACATGCCCTCCAATTGCACATCTATTTTTGTAATCTTGTTACAGAGAACCAAAACTTTAAAATAAAAACAAACACATTTAAAAGTAAACGGCAGGAATACGCACACCAAGTCCCACATCTGAGTGTGTATTTTTGGGACTTACTATCTATAAATCTGGATGGGGAGCTCCACTTCATTCATCTGCCTCTTCTCTGAAATAAGCGTTATCTCCAGAGTTGCAGTGAGAATTAAGAGAAAGCGCGTGTGAATATTCCCAGCCCGGGAACAAGCTTCCAGAGGAAGCTGTTTTTAAAAGTATTCTTTAAAATTTGAGTGGGGGGAGGGAGGCTCTGGGGATTGAACTCAGGTCACCCGGCTTGACATAAACATTTTTACCAGCTGAGCAATCTTGCCAGCTCTATTCAGTATCTTAAAAACACTATTTTATTGTTGTCTCAAATAGTTTTGAAGCTATTTATGCGTATGTGGAGCACCACAGCATGAATAATGATGAATACATTCAAGTTTTGCTCTGTATGAGTCTTCCTATCTCTTAACAAGAATGTCTTCATCCACTAACTAATGAAATAAGTGAGTCTGAGAACCAGGTGATGGGAAAGACCAAGAATGAAACTAAGGTGAAAGCGGTAGCAAGCAGGACGGCAGGATGAGTCATCTTGCCAATTCTCTGCTCCTGGGCAGACTTCACAAAAAGTCACTGTGATCATTTGTGCAAGTCATGCAGTTTACTGATGGGGACTAAATCGTGTCTCAGAATTGCAAGCTATTTCTTTAGAAATTGACTTTAAGGAATGAGGGCAAAACTCAGGGATGACGAATTTGCCTAAAAAGTGCAAGGCCCGCTGCTAGATCCCAAGCCACACACACACACACACACACACATACACACAAACTACACATACCACACAGCACATACATACACACTACACATACACACACGCTACACATATATACCATACACACCACACACATATACACCACATACGTACACACACACTACACATACACACCACACACATATACACACACATACATATTCCATATATACTATACGTATACACACCATATACACACACCACACACATACCATACACCATGCACCACACATACATACCACATATATACCACACACACACCGTACACACAACACATATATACACCACACACACACACCATGCATACTCTTACCATGCATACACATTACATACAAAATTGCCTTTTTGTCATTGTTATTTTTTGTTGTTTTAACTCCTAGCCAAGTATATTTGCACTTGCCTATAGCATTAGCACCCAGGAGGCTGAGGCAGGAGGATCACCTCTTCAAAGCCAACGTGGGCTCCATAGTAAGATTCTCTTTGAAAAAAAAATAAAAAAGCCTGTATTAAATACTTTCCATTATGAAATTTCTCAATGGCTGACATTTCAACAAGTCCCCATAGACTAGTGAGGATCTCAAGGGAGATGGTTCAGGCAGTAGGATCCCTTAGAGGCAAAGGATTAGATAGATATAAAGCAGAATTCTTGTATTAATGGGCCATTCAAGAAGGGGCCGCAAGACATACCTCAGAGTCCTGATGGACAGGAGGGTGGGAGGGAGCAGGTGGGAAACACCAAGAGTGAAGAGGGAGGAAAAAGGGGAGAGAGGACAGGATAAAGAGATAGAAGAGGGGAAGGGAGGGAGATGGGGAAGGAGGGGTCGAGGGTACCTACACACTGAGCTTGCATAATTAGGTAAAAAAATTAAAAAACGAAAGAAAGTGGAAGACAGTGAATTGAAGTCATCTGTGGATCTAATGGTGAGTATTTAGAAGACAGTTTGTTACCACATCCATATGGCAAAACAACTTGGTTCCCTGCAGCTGGAGCTGCCTGTGTTTCTACATCTGCTGATTCATTCTCTAACAGTCCCTGTGTTGATCCAGGCCCTGGCCGGAAGACACCAGAGCCAGCACATGCCTCTTCATCTGCACACTTGACCTCCTACACATGGGCACTTGCAAAGAAGACAAGGGACCTCTTGAGAGTAGCTAAGGGCCATAAAAAAAAGCTGATGTCATAGTTAAGCACAGGTGCCAACTTGACAGCTGAAGGTTTGAGCTCTGGGTACATTTATAGAGAATTAGTTGTTGAGTTAAGCCCAGAGCAAACTTGCAGGAGATTGTCTAGTTGATGGGGAAGGCCCTGGAATAAAATACAGAGAGCTGGTTGAGAAAGTTGGCATCCTTGTATATACTTAGCCAGACATGCTGGTCTGGCAAGTCCCTTTCTCCGCTGTTATGTAGAGATGGTGTGGCCAGTTCCCTCTTCTCTAGTGTTGGTATGAGCTCTCCTGTCAAACTGGACTGAGAACTGTAACCAGACTATGGTAAGAAAATAAACCCCTTGTACCCTTAAGCCATTTGATGGTGATTTATCAGCAACCATGCAGGCAACCTGCAATAGCTGATAAGAAGCAGTTAACAGAGGACTTGCAAGTTAGTGATGGAACAGCAAGATGTGAGCAAGAAGGTGATGAATTAGAGACGGGTCTGAGTTGTACTCATTTTGTTGCTCTTTTCTTTTTTTTTTTTTTTTTTTTTTTTTTTTTTCGGCTGAGTGCAATTTTTTTTTTTTTTATTAAAAATTTAATTATACATTTTAAAATTTTTTACCAGTTCCCTCCCTCCCCCCTCCCCTTCCCCCAGTGTCTCCCCCCCAATTCCCAGAGAGTCCTTTATTGTGTGCGCCTAACTTTCCACTGGGTCCTCCTCTCCGATGACATATAAGGACCCAGTGGCATTTCCATAAGCCCTTTCTCTTGTTCCCCTTAATCATAAGATTACTACTATGGCTGTCAATCCCTTGCCTCCAGGGGTCTCGGTGCCCTTAACAGATGCTAGACTTTATGAGGGCAACAGTGCGCTGGACATTGCGCAGGGCATGCAAAGTTCCATTATGATTGCTTTGGCCCCAACTATTGTTGAGAATCTTGCAAATCGTTGCTCCTCCCATCCTTTTGCTCTTACAATCTTACCGCCCCCTCTTCCGCAAATGTCCCTGAGCTCCAGGATGGGGAGAGATTAGGCTGTCCTAGTTCTATGTGATTGATATAGAGTCTCTGAAGTTCTGGATTGTGGTTTGTTGATTTTCTTTTGCAGTTTTTCTGCTCCTGCAATTCCCTTCACTCCATTCTGCTGGGCACTGTATGTCACCCCCTGGCCAGAGACAAAAAGCTGTTAAACTGGAGTCTTGTTATAATAGCACATTCAAGGGTAGATGTAATAAAAGTAGGAAACCTCAGTGAGGGAGGGGTCCATCACCCATTTGCAAAATGATTACTTTTTATCTGCTAGACTATATGCCCTCCCCTTCTGGTGAGATCAGGAAAGAACGTCTGTGAACTTAACCAGGTTTCTCATTACTTACTTGCAGACCTTGATGGAGGCCTATTTTCTCTGCTGTAACATGGTCTCCTCTCTCCTTGTTTCTGGTGTGGCCCTCCTAACCCATCTCTCTTGTTCATAATCCTTGCAATTACTGTGTTACATAGGTTTACTTTTGAGTGTCCCAATGTGGGCTGGGCGAGTTTGGTACTAGGAGCCACCTATTAGGGAGTACATACGGCGCTTAATTTTCTGGGTTTGGGATACTTCACTTAATATAATTCTTTCTAATGACATCCATTTCCCAGCAAATTCCAGTAATTCATCATTTTTGATGGCTGAGTAGTACTCCATTGTATAGATGTACCACAGTTTCCTTATCCACTCGTCAACTGTTGGACATTTAGGTTGATTCCATGACTTTGCTATTGTAAACAGTGCTGCTATGAACATGGTCGAGCTTGTGCTATCGAGGCGAACCTCTGCTGCTTGGGGGGTTGTTGCTCTTTTCTGAGCAGTACTTCACAGACACTGCTTTCAGCTTGAAGGTCTGTGCCTATGTTGTGCGAAGCAAGAAAGTCCCTGACGGCATCTTCCCAATCGCATGTGCTCACTCTGTGTCTCAGTGCCATCACATTTCAGTATTTCTACCAGCATTTCAAGCATGCTTGCTGTCGTTATATTTGTCATGGAAATCTGCGCTTAGTGTCTTTGATGGTGTTGCATTATGCAATTGGGGGATAGTACTGTGAACCATGTCTGAATATAAGAGACGACCTTATATCAATAACTATTAAATGTGTCCTGGCTGCTTCATGAACCAGCTGATGGGCTGCCTTTCTTTCTATCCTCAGGCATCTCTACTCCCTAGACACAGAAATAATGAGATTGAGAATCCTACAATGGCCTGCAGGTGTTAAAAGAAAATAAGGAGCATCTCTCATTTTAAATCAAAAGCCAGAGGGGGCTGGAGAGATGGCTCAGGGTTGACTCTGCCTTGCAAGCAGAAGGTCCTGAGTTCAGATCCCAGGTACCACATTAAAAAAAAAAAAAAAAAAAAAAAAAAGCCAGGAGGAAATGGCAGTGGCCTGCACTTCCAGCCCTGGTAAGCAGAGCCTGGGAAATCCCAGAACAAAGCAAAAAAGAGGTAGAAGCAATCCAGGATGATTCTCAAAGTCACCTTTGGTTCTCCACAGGGACACACAGTGCCCTCTGATACACACACACATACACACACACACCATAAATAAATTAAAAATTAAATGCTAGGGATGATTAAACATAGAGGCCAGACAGGCTGAAAGCTGGCCTTCTGGTATTAGTCAGCCAAATCATGAATGTGAAGGGAAAGCTCTTGAAGGAAATTAAGAGTGCTAATCCAATGAACACGGATGATAAAGCAGCACAGGCCTATTGCAAAATGTTGCAGAGGTTTGCACTGAAGATCAAACGAGCCAACATTCTCTTCAGATAAAGCTTAACACAGAGCAAGACTAACTCCCATCAATTCTATTATGTTAGTGCCAAAGAAGTTGTGGTTATGGTCCAAAATTTTAAGTCATGCTCACTTGGCTGAACAGATCTTTATTAATCAAAAGAGGATTGCAACTAATACATGTTTGTTTGTTTATTTATATAGCATAAAATCTATGTTTCAGGATTTGACAAACTCTTGGAAATTTTATGCATTTTTTGCATCCTGGAAACGTTTTTGAGATATTTCAAGACGCAGTAGTTGACTAGTGAGAGTCAGATGGATATGGTACATGAGACCAAATTCATCAAGTGCATGTTGGGGATATGTCCATGCTTGTGTATATTTGTGTTCAGATGTATGTGAGCATACATGTGTGTGCAAATGTGCATGTGCACACAGGTGTGTGGAGTCCAGAGGTTGATCTTGAGAATACTTCTCAGTCACTTTTCTACTTTTTTTTTCTTTTGAGATAAGGTCTCTAATTAAACCCACAGCTGCCAAAAGTGGTAGCCTGGCTTTCCAGCACATTGGCAGTCTCTGCCTTCTGAGGCTAGGATTACAACTGGACCACCACACTCACTTAGCATTCTTCGTGGGTCTGGGAATACAAACTCTGGTCCTCTTGTGTGTGCAGCAAATGCTTTAACTTAGCTGTCTTCCCAGACTGTGTTCACTTTTGGAAGGCTGGTGTGTGACACGTGGTCAGACATTGTCATGGAGATGAACTGGGCCCCTTCTGTTGGCCAGTTAGGCTGCAGGCGTTGCAGTCTGCAGCGAAGCTCATCGATCCGCTGAGCATGTTGCTTGGATGTGAAGGTTTCTCCAGGATTCAGAAAACTGCAATGGTTCAGACCTGATGTTCACCACCAAACACTGACCAGGACTTTTTCTTGTTTTAAGTAAGTGTTGCAGTTCGCCTGTGTGGCGGCTGATAAATGACCATCAAACAGTTTAAGGGAGCAGCTTAGGGAACCATTACTGGTTACAGCTCATAGTCCAGCTTGACAGGACAGCACGCACCAACACCAGGACCGTGGGACTGGCCACACCTTCTCCACGTAATGGCTGAGAGAGGAATGATCTCTACTTGCCAGACCAGCATGTCTGGCCAAGTATACACAAGGACGCCAACTCTCTTAACCAGCTCTTGGTATTTTATTATTCCAAGACCTAATCCCACCCTCCTGGGCCTTCCCCATCAGCCAGACCATGTCTTGCAGGTTTGCTCTGGGCTTAACCCAACAACTAATTCTCCACAAATGTGCCCAGAGCTCAAACCCTCAACAATCAAATTGACACCTGTGCCAAACTATGACAGTAAGTTTAGCTTTGGAGCTGCTTCTCAGTCTACACTGGTTACTCTTATGCATTGCTGTGAGAGAACTCCCAAAGTCAAGCAATTTAATGGGAGAAAGGGAGATTTAGTCAGCTTATGGTTCCGTGGAGGACACATAGTGTTTCATGGAGGATGTGGCATGGCTGGAGACAGAAGTTGGAGGAGGCTTGGGTCATCCTTCCTCCTGGAGGCTGAGAGCTGCAAGACTCCTGCTGCAAAGGTAGACCTTTTCAGGAGGTAGGGTAGGACAAATCCACCTCAAGGCCCACCCCTGTGACCACCTTCCTTCAGCAAGGCTCCACCTCTCAAAGGTGCCATGACCTTCCCAAACATATGAGACAGCGGGGGACACATTTCAAACCATGACATAGTCCTACCACAGAGCCAAAAATAAAAATAAAAAATAAAATGAAATAAAAATAAGACAAAAAAATCTGCCTTTCACCATATGTCACCATTCAATCAAGAAATGACTTCTTGGTAGCAAAGGAGAAGACGATTGTTGAAAATAGCGATTCCTTGACTTAACTTTTCTGTCTGCTTCCAATGCTGAACAGCCATCAATAGCTGCTGGCCTCGTCTCCAAGGGTTTCTTCTCCTTTTCAAAGCTTCCTGAGCCACTGCTGCACTACGTCAGTTCCTGGGCCAAATGTGCCCTTCACATTGCAAGTCATCATTGCTGCTTCATGACCCATTTTGAAGTTAAATAAGAAAAGTGCCTGGGTTTACTTTTCTCTTGTCTAGCATCATTTCTAAAATATAAGGTAAATTTTTAAAAATTAAAAGTAAGTAATATTATCAGAAAAAAACATGTAAAGATTGAAATGTGTATTAAAATGATATGACGTATGACCTAACCACATTTTTAAAGCATGCACTCCAAGGATCAAGCAGCAAATTTCAACAATGCAAAAAACAGTGATTTTCACAGCCATCTAATATGAAGCCAAGAGAGGGGAGGATGTTGCAGACGAGCCTGAAGTTTATCGACACTGGTTCATAGGACAGAAGCCTCTGTAGCTTGCAAAGACCGGGCAGAAGCTGCAGCAAACTGGCCAGAGAGGCGACACTTGTCTCTCATTGCAGTGCTAAGGTAGTGCTAGGGAGACCCTATTTCGAAAACTAAAGGCAAAACAAAACAAAAACCTGCAGCAAGTTATTTAGAAGCTATAGCTGAAAAGCTGAGGAAGGCAGCCACCCCAAAGAGCAGCTTTTCAATGCGAGCCCAGTAATTTTCACCTGCGTGAGCTGCCATCAAGGATTTTCCCTATCTGGCTTTCAGGTTCTGCTCAATGGGCTGACAGTTTGTTATTGGATAAAACACCTAGCAACTTCCTTCAGAAATCAGGGCCTGTTCACCATTTTCAGAAGCCTATTGGACTTACAGAATATCATTCTCCACCCGAGTAATATGAGAAACTTGGGACGGCAGCACTGTTGCTTGCAGCACAGCTTGTGAATAGGCCAAGGCCACTGTTGGGATGTGCTGCTCTTCAAGGAAAGCAAAGTACCTCAGCAAACGTCACTGGCCACTGACACTCCATCGCAGAAGCCCCGTAGAGATGTACAGTGAGATCAATGGGGGCAGACAACGTCTGTCCTGTAGCCCATAGGTGACACAATTTTAACTTTCATTTCTTGCTATTGTGCTTTTCATAGCCATCTAATATGAAGCCAAGGTAGCAAAGTAATATATAGGTAGATATAAAGTCTTGGTCCCAGGGTAGTGGTAATTGGCAGCTGCTGTTGGCCTTTAAGAGGTGGGGCCTAATTACAGGAGCAGCAAAACTGCAAAAGAAAATCAACGAACCATAATCCAGAACTTCAGAGACTCTATATCAACCACCTAGGACTAGGCCAGCTTAGTCTCTCCCCATCCTGAAGCTCAGGGAAATTTGCAGAAGAGGGGGCGGTAAGATTGTAAGAGCAAAACGATGGGAGGAGCAATGATATGCGAGATATTCCACACAAGTTAGGGCTGAAGCAATCATAATAGGTCTTTGCATGCCCTGCGCAATGTCCCACACACTATTGACCCCATAAAGTCTAGCATTTGCTAAAGGCACCAAGATCCTTGGAGACAAGGGATTGACAGCCACAGTAGTGTTCCTATGCTTAAGGGGAGCATAGGAAAGGGTTCAGGGAAATGCCACTGGGTCCTTGTACGTCATCAGAGAGGAGAGCCCAGAGGAGAGTCTAGCATGCACATTAAAGGATTCTCCCAGGATTGGGGAGGAGGGACTGGGGAATGGGGAGGAAGGGGTGAGGGGAGGGGGAGCAGGGGGTAGGGGGAGGAAGAGGGAGGGAGGGAACTGGTGTACATATTAAGTTTGTATGAGCGGAAATAATAATAAAAAATGAAAAAAAAAAAAAGAGGTGGAGCCTAGTTGAAAACACTTAATTCACTGGGAGAGGATCCTCTAAAGGGATCTCCCTCTCCCTTTCCTTCACCCTCTCCTCCTTTCTTCTTCTTTTTTTTTTTTTTTTTTTTTTTTTTGGGTGCAGGGAACTTTACTGATGGTAAGTGAGAGAGTAGGGCTCCCTAAGCCCCTCCCCTTCTGGGGGTCTGGGATGGAAACTGTGAGGGGAAATACTCAGTATGTTGGGGTCTGAGTTGGGGGCAGGGACTCCCCAGCAGCTGAGGACCTCTCTCTTCCTCTCCTGTGTTCTTGCTGGGGTGATGGGCGAGGTGGTCCAGGGCGTCTTACTCCTTGGAGGCCATGTAGGCCATGAGGTCCACCACCCTGTTGCTGTAGCCGAATTCACTGTCATACCAGGAAATGAGTTTGACAAAGTTGTCGTTGAGGGCGATGCCAGCCCCAGTATCAAAGGTAGAAGAGTGTGAGTCGCTGTTAAAGTCACAGGAGACGACCTGGTCCTCCGTGTAGCCCAGGATGCCTGCTTCACCACTTTCTTGATGTCATCATATTTAGCAGCTTTCTCCAGGCGGCAGGTCAGATCCACAACAGACACATTAGGGGTGGGAATGCGGAAGGCCATGCCAGTGAGCTTCCCGTTCAGCTCTGGGATGACCTTGCCTACAGCCTTGGCAGCGCCGGTGGATGCGGGGATGATGTTTTGGGCAGCCCCACCCGTCACGCCAGAGTTTCCCAGAGGGGCCGTCCACTGTCTTCTGGGTGGCGGTGATGGCATGGACAGTGGTCATGAGCCCCTCCACGATGCCGAAGTTGTCATGGATGACCTTGGCCAGGGGAGCTAAGCAGTTGGTGGTGCAGGAGGCGTTGCTGATAATCTTGAGTGAGTTGTCATATTTCTCGTGGTTCACGCCCATCACGAACATGGGGGCATCAGCAGAAGGGGCGGAGATGATGACCCTTTTGGCTCCACCCTTCAAGTGGGCCCCAGCCTTCTCCATGGTAGTGAAGACACCAGTAGACTCCACAACATACTCGGCACCAGCATCACCACATTTGATGTTGGCGGGATCTCGCTCCTGGAAAATGGAGATGGGCTTCCCATTGATGATGAGCTTCCGGTTCTCAGCTTTGACCATGCCTTTGAACTTGCCGTGGGTGGAATCATACTGGAACATGTAGACCATGTAGTTGAGGTCAATGAATGGGTCATTGATGGCCACAATTTCCACTTTGTCAGTTTGGAAGGCAGCTCTGCAGACCAGGCATCCAATACGGCCAAATCCGTTCACTCCGACCTTCACCATGGTGTCTCAGGGACGTAGCTGGCACAACACGAGAAAGTGCGGCTGTCTGTAGAACGGGCAGGAGCAGAAAGCACTCTCCTCCTTTCTTCTTATTCCAGATGTCAGTGAGCTTTATGCTCATTCTTCTAATAAACTACTAGTTTAAACTATTAGTGCAAGAAGTCCAAACCAATGGTCTATCCAGTCTTAGACTTGATCCCCTGGACAATGAGCCCAAACAAATCTCTCTGTACTCCATAAGTACCTTGTATTAAGTAATTGAGTATAGTGACTGAGAGCTAATACATACCTTTTGTAAAGCTATAATTGCCATAGATTCTTCTCATGGATCTAAGCAAACTACAAGGAACACTTGGAAAAATCTTACCACTCTAGATAGAGTTCATTAGGAACATCCATGGCTTTTGGAATATAAGTCAGGGATAGAGTGCATGCTCAGCACGTGCAAGGCCCTGGTCTTAATTCCCAGCAACACATCCACATGTGCACGTGAGAACACACACACACACACACACACACACACACACACACACACACACACAGCATGATTCATAACCATAACCATCTCATAAACCTACTTCAACCTAACTTTCTAACCTTTTAAGCCATGGAGAGCAAAAAAGGCTTGGATATAGGGGAATGCTGACCACCCAGTGACAAAAAGTGTCAAGGTCACTAAAATTTGAAAATCCAGTGTTCTACCTTGCAGCTAGCAACTCTGGTAATCTAAAAGATAATGAGGTCAAATCGAGTTACAATACAAAATAAGCCATGGGTTTTTATGACCTGTTGGAAGCCAAGTTGCTTAAGAGATTTAAAAGGACAGGAGATAGGGAGAGACAGATCAAGTTTAGAGTGGGAGGTACCCATTTCAGAGAAGAGCAGAAGCTTAAAGAGAGAAAGAAGAAAAAAGATCTCATGGGAACCCCTGGCTTTGTCAGCTATAAACAGGTATCCCCAGAATACACGTGAAAACCAAGACCAAAAAAGCACTAGAGGAAAGCGATCAGTGTGCCAGCACGACTTTCAAGGCAAAAGACGAAATAGTCGTTCCAGTTGAGGCTGCCCGTGAGATGGAAGGGGGCTCAGTGCACATCAAAGCAAGCTAGGACCTGGTCCCTTTTCACCCCACCCCGATCCGCCGGTCGGGACGCGCACGCGAGATCCAGCCGGGCCTCACCGCGCGCCCTAGGACCCCAGGTCAGCCCACAGGGACCCGGCTCCAACTCCCACCATCCAGCCGGAGCCGCGCGGGGGCCGAGGGACGAGCAGGACCTCCCCCTGCGCCCGGGCCCCGCCCCAGCTGCCCTCGGGTTAAATAGCTCCACGCCGACGCGCACATCCTCCCTTTTCACCCCACCCCGCTCCGCGGGTCGGGACACACGCGCGGTCCACCCGGGCCTCACCCCGCGCCCTAAGTAAGTCCCCGTTCGGGCCCCGCCCACCAGTACCCCAGGCCAAATAATTCAGTTTAGTGAAATTGAGAGATCTTAAGAGTTAAAATGACAATGCCAAAGTCAAAGTGCAAATCCATGAGAAGCAACACTCAAGTAAACAAATTTCCCACTGAAGAAATTAATCCCATAATGTTAGACTCCAACAAGAACAAACCCGCGGAAAAAGGCCAAGAAAGCCTGACCCAGGATAACGACTTTCAAAATATGATCATTACCATGTTCAATACTATGAAAGAGGAAATCCGGGAGGAATTACATAATCGAATCAATCGCTTTGAAGAGGAACACAACAGACATCTGGAGGAGTTGAGAAAAACAGTGCAAGAAACAAAAAGTGGCATAGAGCAGTTAAAACAAACTCAAGCAAAGTTTAAAACTGAGCTAAAAGACAAGTTATCTTCAACCCAGAACGCCACAGAGAGTCTTATCAACAGAACTAATGAAGCAGAAAACAGAATTTCAGACCTTGAAGATAAAGTGGGAGTACTAACCAGCTCAATGGAAGAGGTTGTTAAAGCCAAAAAGATGCTTGAGAGAAATATCCAAGAGATATGGGACACCCTGAAGAAGCCTAACATGCGTATTCATGGAATACCGGAGCAAGAATCTCAAAATACCACCCCTGAGGAAATTTTTCAAATGATCATCAAGGAAAACTTTCCTCATCTAAAAAAAGAGAGGCCCATTCATATACAAGAGGCATTCCGCACCCCAAACAGATACGACCAAAATAGAAGCACACCACGGCAAATAATAGTTAAAACACTCCACATTCAAGATAAAAAACTGGTGCTGAGAGCTTCAAGGGAGAAAAAACAAGTCACTTTTAAAGGCAAACCTATTAAAATAACAAATGACTTCTCAGTCGAAACAGTAAAAGCAAGAAGAGCTTGGAGAGACATACTTCAAGTATTGAATGAGCAAAAATGTCAACCCAGGCTGATTTACCCTGCAAAACTATCAGTCATGATCGAGGGAGAAAGAAAAATTTTCCAGCACAAAGACAACTTTAAGGGATACATGGCCACCAAACCAAGCCTTCAAAAACTGCTAGAAATGATACTCAAGCGTGAAGAAAAAAACAGGCATATCCAGGAGAACAGAAGGCAAATATAACACCATTAAAAGCGAAGCAATATACTTATATAAACTACTAAACATAATAAATGTCTGGAATCAAAAATAGTTTCTCCATTATAACACTAAATGTTAATGGACTTAATTCACCAATCAAGAGACACAGATTACAAACTTGGATTAAAAATCACAATCCATCAATCTGTTGCCTGCAGGAAACCCATCTCACCACAAAAGATAGGCACGCTCTAAAAATAAAAGGCTGGTCAACAATTCTACAAGCAAATGGAAGGGGTAGCCATTATGATATCAGACAAAGTGGATTTCAAACCAAAAAAATTATAAGAGACACGGATGGATACTACATCTTGGTCACAGGTACAATTCACCAGGAAGATTTCACAATACTGAACATATATGCACCCAATACGGGCCCCTCCACATTCATTAAGAAAACCCTACAGCGTCTAAAGCAAGAAATCAACCCCCAAACGATAATTCTTGGGGACTTCAACACCGCCCTCTCAACGTGGGATAGATCAACAGGTCAAAAGCTTAACAGAGACACTTTGGAACTTAATCAAACCCTGAAAGAAATGGACCTCACAGATCTCTATCGAACTTTTCACCCACGCACCAAAGAATACACATTTTTCTCAGCAGCACACGGAACTTTCTCCAAAATAGATCACATATTGGGGCCACAAAACGAATCTACACATATACAAAAAAGTTGAAATTCTAACCTGTGACCTATCAGACCACCACGGCCTAAAGCTGGACATCCACAACACATCAAACAAGAGAAAATACACTAACTCCTATGATGCTGAATGAGAACTGGATTCAGGAAGAAATTAAAAAGGAAATTCAAGATTTCCTGATAGTGAATGATAATGAAAATACAACTTACCAAAATCTCTGGGACACAATGAAAGCTGTTCTAAGAGGTAAGTTCATAGCTCTTAATGCCCACGTCAAAAAAATGGAAACATCAGAAATAAACAACTTAACAATGCAGCTTAAAGCTTTAGAGAAACTAGAGCAATCTGATCCCAAAAGCAGTAGAAGAGAAGAGATTAGCAAAATAAGGGGAGAAATATCTGAAATCGAGACTAAGAAAACGATAGAAAAAATCAACCAATCAAAAAGCTGGTTCTTTGAAAAAATCAACAAGATTGATACACCCCTAGCTAAACTAACCAAAAGCAAGAGAGAGAAAACCCAAATTAACAAAATTAGAAATGAACATGGAGTTATCACTACTGCTACCCAAGAAATCCAGAGAATTATAACATCATATTTCAAAAACTTATACTCTGTGAAGTTTGACAACACAAAAGAGATGGATGAATTTCTAAGTAAACACAACTTACCTAAATTGAATCAGGAAGTTGTGAATTATTTAAATAGTCCTATAACATATAAGGAAATTGAGGAAGTAATCTCGAATCTTCCCACCAAAAAATGTCCTGGACCAGATGGATTCAGCACAGAGTTCTACCAGACATTTAAGGAGTTAATAACACCAATACTCCTTAAACTGTTCCATCAAATAGCAAAGGAAGGAACACTACCAAATTCCTTCTATGAAGCTAATATCGTTTTAATCCCAAAACCTAATAAAGATTCACTTAAAAAAGAAAACTATAGGCCGATCTCCCTGATGAACACAGACGCAAAGATTCTCAACAAAGTCTTAGCAAATCGGATTCAAAAACATATTAAAAAGATCATTCACGGGGACCAAGTAGGCTTCATCCCCGGCACACAAGGTTGCTTCAACATACGCAAATCAATAAATGTAATTCATCATGTAAACCAGTCCAAAGTCCAAGACCACATGATACTCTCGATAGATGCAGAAAAAGCTTTTGACAAGATCCAACAGCCTTTTATGATCAAAACGCTAGAGACAGTAGGAATGGAAGGAACCTTTATCAATATAATAAAAGCTGTATACAACAAGCCCATAGCAAGGATTATGCTCAATGGGGAACAATTGGAAGCAT
This sequence comes from Typhlomys cinereus, assembly GCA_023101885.1. NCBI lineage: Eukaryota > Metazoa > Chordata > Mammalia > Rodentia > Platacanthomyidae > Typhlomys > Typhlomys cinereus. The sequence goes on along the minus strand of JALPQD010000608.1, from coordinate 226,024 downwards.
TCCCACTTCGGTCAGGAACTAGACAAGGCTGTCCACTCTCACCACTTCTATTCAATATTGTACTTGAAGTCTTAGCTGAAGCCATAAGACAAGAAAGGGACATAAGAGGGATTCAAATCGGCAAGGAAGAAATCAAGCTATCCCTATTTGCAGATGACATGATCTTATACCTGAGGGATCCCAAAAACTCCACCAGGAAGCTCCTGGAACTAATTGAGAAGTTCAGCAGGGTGGCAGGATACAAAATAAATGTGCAAAAATCAGAGGCCTTCCTATATGCCCAGAATGAAAGAAGTGAAAAAGCCTTGAGAGAAACCATACCATTTACTATAACCCCTAAAAAAATGAAATACCTTGGTATAAACCTAACTAAGGAGGTAAAAGACCTTTACAATGAAAACTTTAAAACCCTAAAGAAAGAAATTGCAGAAGACACCAGAAGGTGGAAAGACCTCCCTTGTTCCTGGATTGGCAGAATCAACATCGTAAAAATGACCATCCTACCAAAGGCAATATACAGATTCAATGCTATACCAATCAAAATCCCAAAGCAATTCTTCAAAGAAGTTGACCAAACAATCTCAAAGTTTATATGGAGGCACAAAAGACCCAGGATAGCAAAAACAATCCCGAGTAACAAAAACACAGCTGGAGGTATTACCATACCAAACCTAAGTCTATACTACAAATCCATAGTTATAAAGACAGCCTGGTACTGGCTCCAAAATAGACACACAGATCAATGGATAAGGATTGAAGACCCAGATATAAGCCCACAAAGTTACAGCCATTTGGTCTTTGACAAAGGGCCCCAAAGAATCCAATGGAAAAAGAACAGCATCTTCAACAAATGGTGCTGGCAAAACTGGATCTCCACATGCAGAAGATTAAAGCTGGACCCGTACTTGTCACCATGTACAAGACTTAATTCCAAATGGATCAAGGACCTTGATATCAGGCCAGAGACTTTAAAAACCATGTTGAAAGGATAGGGAATTCCCTCGAGCTGATTGGGCTAGGCCAACAGTTCCTAAACAGACATCCAATGGCACAGTCACTGCTACCAACTCTCAACAGTTGGGATCTTGTGAAATTAAAGAGCTTCTGTTCAGATAAAGAGATTGTCACACGAGCTCAAAGGCAACCCACAGAATGGGAGAAAATCTTCACTAACCACATATCTGACAGAGCTCTACTGTCCAGAGTGCACAAAGAACTTAGAAAATTAAACTCCAAGGAAAACACTGGCCCAATTAAAAAATGGGCCCTGGAACTTCAAAGAAACTTTACCAGGGATGAAATTAATATGTCTAACAATTATCTTAAAAAATGCTCCACTTCCTTCGCCATCAGGGAAATGCAAATCAAAACTTCCCTGAGATATCATCTCACCCCGGTCAGGATGGCAAAAATCCACAATACAAACAACGACAAATGCTGGAGAGGATGTGGAGAGAGGGGAACTCTCCTACAGTGTTGGTGGGAATGCAGGCTCATACAGCCACTCTGGTGAGCCGTCTGGAGATTCTTAAAGAAATTAAAGATTGAAATGCCATATGACCCTGCTATCCCACTTTTGGGAATAACCCCCCATGCAGCAGAGGTTCGCCTCGATAGCACAAGCTCGACCATGTTCATAGCAGCACTGTTTACAATAGCAAAGTCATGGAATCAACCTAAATGTCCAACAGTTGACGAGTGGATAAGGAAACTGTGGTACATCTATACAATGGAGTACTACTCAGCCATCAAAAATGATGAATTACTGGAATTTGCTGGGAAATGGATGTCATTAGAAAGAATTATATTAAGTGAAGTATCCCAAACCCAGAAAATTAAGCGCTGTATGTACTCCCTAATAGGTGGCTCCTAGTATCAAACTCACAGTAATTGCAAGGATTATGAACAAGAGAGATGGGTTAGGAGGGCCACACCAGAAACAAGGAGAGAGGGGACCATGTTACAGCAGAGAAAATAGGCCTCCATCAAGGTCTGCAAGTAAGTAATGAGAAACCTGGTTAAGTTCAGAGACGTTCTTTCCTGATCTCACCAGAAGGGGAGGGCATATAGTCTAGCAGATAAAAAGTAATCATTTTGCAAATGGGTGATGGACCCCTCCCTCACTGAGGTTTCCTACTCTTATTACATCTACCCTTGAATGTGCTATTACAACAAGACTCCAGTTTAACAGCTTTTGTCTCTGGCCAGGGGGTGACATACAGTGCCCAGCAGAATGGAGTGAAGGGAATTGCAGGAGCAGCAAAACTGCAAAAGAAAATCAACAAACCACAATCCAGAACTTCAGAGACTCTATATCAATCACATAGAACTAGGACAGCCTAATCTCTCCCCATCCTGGAGCTCAGGGACATTTGCGGAAGAGGGGGCAGTAAGATTGTAAGAGCAAAAGGATGGGAGGAGCAACGATTTGCAAGATTCTCAACAATAGTTGGGGCCAAAGCAATCATAATGGGACTTTGCATGCCCTGCGCAATGTCCAGCGCACTGTTGCCCTCATAAAGTCTAGCATCTGTTAAGGGCACCGAGACCCCTGGAGGCAAGGGATTGACAGCCATAGTAGTGATCTTATGCTTAAGGGGAACAAGAGAAAGGGCTTATGGAAATGCCACTGGGTCCTTATATGTCATCGGAGAGGAGGACCCAGTGGAGAGTTAGGCGTACACAATAAAGGACTCTCTGGGAATTGGGGGGGAGGCACTGGGGGAAGGGAAGGGGGAGGAGGGGGGAGGGAGGGAACTGGTAAAAAATTTTAAAATGTATAATTAAATTTTTAATAAAAAAAAAAAAAAGCAAGCTAGGACCTAACAGGAGAATAAGGAAATGGGGTCTGCCAAGATCCAACCAACCACAGCAGTTCCCGGTAGAAATCCAGTGAGGAGGAGAAGGGAATGAAGGCTGTCCATGAGCACAAAAGGGGTTGGGGGAGGGGGGAGAGAGAGAGAGCTAGAGAGAGAGAGGGAGAAAGAGAGGGAGACAGGGAACATCCACAAATTAGGCTAATGGTGGCAAAATGTTATGTTGGATGCAGAGGACAGAAAAATATCAGATCCAAACCATTATTGCTAGTATCTTTAATATGATCCAGGTGTTTCTTTATTGATGGCTCTGCTAATTTAGCTATCTCTCTCCTGAAGACTGTTTCCCTACCTGATCTTCAGCTTCATGAAACACTAGGAATGAAATGCCAGCCATGTGAACACTGATATGTGATATGTGACTGTATGGGGCGTGTGACGTTTCGCCAACAGGGAACTGAACATAAGCTTCTGGAAAGATTGCAATTGTAAGGCTGATCGAGTTGATTGACACCTCCAGTGAAGTGGAGAGAGCTGGACTGTTGCAAATCAAGAGTCTCGTGCCTCTCGTGGAGCCCTTATTGCCCTTCTCCGTACATAACCTAACGTTCTGACATGTTATTAGATAAGCTAAACCAGATCTTGACATGACTTCCAAATGTACTGCAAAAGCAAAACTTTTATGTTGTGATATTTGCCTGGTTGCAGTGACCTCTGATTTATGCCTATAACTGGGAAAAATCCTGGAGAGAATAGTTGTGTGAGTCACCAGGGTCTGGTACCCTAAGAGGAAGGCAACAGGTGGAGATTTAAGTCACAGGAGCCATGCTAAACTTGCTAAGACAACCACAATGGAACACAGCAGACTGAGCAGCTTTAACAACAGAAATCAATTTCTTTCTGTTCTGGATACTGAAGGCCGAAGATCAGGGTGCCAAGCGGGCTGTCTTCCTTGCTCCCTTCTGCCTGTCTCTGCAGTGGTCTTTCCCTGCAGCACTCCCAGAAAGAGGCCTCTGCCGTCTTCTCTTCAGAATGCTCAGAAAGAGGCCTCCCAGTTCCCTGTCTTCTCACAAGGTCACTAGTTTTGTCGGATTTAGACCCCACACTTATTACCTTATTTAACTTTAATTACCTCACAAAAGGGCCCATTTCCAAACATAGTGACATCGAAGGTCAAAGGCTATGGTGAACTTGGTAGAAAAGATGCCGGTTCTAAGAGACTCAAGATGTGACTTCATTTCTATTACTGGATAAACTGGAAGATTCTTTAATCAAATCAGATCAGAATTCTTTTTTTGTTAACTATAATACAGTCATAAGAGTAGCTGTCTACCCCTTCACTGAATCATGGAGAGCATCTCTGCAGAGGCCGTTGCAAGATGCAAGCAGGATCACACACGGAAGGGCACATGGAATTGTATGACTTCCAAATGCACTGCAAAACCAAAGCAGAGTAGGGGCAAAAAAGGTTGACTTCTAAAGCCTGGATCTTGGGCAGTTGGAGGATTTGGGGGAGGCAACAGGGTAGGCGCTTCAGGTTGTGTTGCTGGACTTTGCTAGTAGCAGGTTCCCGGATGCAGGGTCACAGTAGCACCTGTGCTCTTCAGCAAATGTGCACTTTAGGGCTTCTGCCACCCCCGACTCAGTGGCATAGCTATTTGAGCCAGAAGGCAAGCTTTCCTCAGAGAATCCGATTTTGAATTTAGAATTGAGGATGGGAATATTTCATTTTTGACGCACTTGATGAGTGTTAATGTTAAAAGCATGGCTTAGGGAAGAGAAAGCTATATTCCTAAGCTAAAAAGCATCCCCCAAACTAACTGGTCTTGAGGAGGTCCCTCCTCCACTTTTCCAGGCCTCCGTTTCCCTATCCAACATGTAGGCATTTGGACTGAATCATCTCAGAAGTCCTTTCCACACCAAAGATCCTCAGGAAAGTACATGCTTGGGCGCCTTTCACCTCATCTCCTACCCTGCCTGTACCTCACAGACCTGTCATGAGTGTCTGTGAGAGCAGGGACAGTGCCGCTGACCTGCCTTCTTCTGACACCCTGGGGTGAGAGTCCAATAGGAGATAGCTGCCCATGCAGTGTGTGTGGGGATATATGCACACGCGTTAAAGTGACATATGCAGTAAGAGAAGCCAAGATTTCAAGACCTACTGCCCTTTTAGAAACCACAGCAGCTTCAACCTGAGAAGCTTAAACATGTTTGCAACAGCATTTGCTCCTATCCGTGCTGGATTCTCACTGTCTCTTCAATACCATGTAAGTTATAGTTAAGGATTTCTATAACTATAATGCTCTCTCTTTCTCTCTCTCTCAATGAGGTCAGTCCTAGGACCTCAATCATGGTAGACTCTGTTATTGAACTATGCCCTCCTCCCATAATGAACATTGTAAAAAAAAAAATTCTCTGAGAAAATGCTTTGTGCTCCAACAAATGGCTTACTAACTCTCAACACACAGCTCAGTCCTCATCCAACACCGCCAGGACACTAACTCAACTGTGGGCTCCTAATCCTCACTAACACTCTGAATTTGGTTCAAATAAAATAGAGAGGTCATTTTGTTACTAAGTGTCCCTCATATTGAAACAGTAAGGTGATCAGTTCTCCTCAGATTACCCAGAACTGTCTCGGTCTTAAAATTAAATCCAAGGAGGCTGATGAGATTGCTTAGGGGTTAAAGTCTTTGCCTCAAAAGCAAAGAACCTGAGTTCAAATCCTCAGATCCCGTGTAAAAATACTGGGTGACAAAGGAATGGGTTGATGAAAATGTGGTACATATACACAATGGAATATTATTCAACCATCAGAAATGATGAGATAATGGAATTTTCTGGTAAGTAGATAGAACTGGAAAATATAATATTGAGGAAGGTATCTCAGACACAGAAAAACAAATGCCTCTTGTTCTTTCTTATATGAGGATACTAGCATTGATATATGATTGGAATATTTGACTTGGAATTACTATAAGAATCAGAAAATTCGAAAGGCACCAATACTTTTTTTTTTTATTAAAAATTTAATTATACATTTTAAAATTTTTTACCAGTTCCCTCCCTCCCCCCTCCCCTTCCCCCAGTGTCTCCCCCCCAATTCCCAGAGAGTCCTTTATTGTGTGCGCCTAACTCTCCACTGGGTCCTCCTCTCCGATGACATATAAGGACCCAGTGGCATTTCCATAAGCCCTTTCTCTTGTTCCCCTTAATCATAAGATTACTACTATGGCTGTCAATCCCTTGCCTCCAGGGGTCTCGGTAAAGGCACCAATACTTATAGGAAGGTGGGAATGGAAAGTTAGAATGAGATATAGGATACTATAGCAAGTAGGGTGAGGTAGAGAACAATGAGGAAAAATACCTAGGGGAGATGAGGGGATGGAATGCAGGAGGGGCTGAGGGAATAAAAGAAAAACCCTAAGACAGTAGGATGGAACCAGATAGGAATCTCCTGTATTATTAATGTATCAAGAAACATTTCTTTTAAAAAAGGAATAAGAATGGATAGTCCCTATGCAGAGGAGCACGAAGGGAGGAAAAATAGGGCAAAGTAAAAAAAAAAAAATTAAAAATATGCCTTGGGTTACTTCCATCTAGGACCCGGTGATAATTAAAACTATACTAGAAATAGCAGGTGTCATAGTTAAGCACAGGTGTCAACTTAACTGTTGAGCGTTTGAGCTCTGGGCACAGTTGGAGAGTTGATGGTTGAGTTAAGCCAGAGCAAACTTGAAGGAGAATGTCTAGCTGATGGGGAAGACCCAGCTCATGGTGGGTGGGATTAGGCCCTGGATAAATCAGAGAGCTGATTGAGAGAGTGGGCATCCTTCTGCATACTTGGTCAGACATGGCGATCTGGCAAGTAAGGACTATCTATCTCTCAGCCGTTATGCAGTGATGGTGTGGCCAGTTCCCTTAGCCCTGGTATTGGTGCGTGCTCTCCCATCAAGCTGGACTAAGAACTGTAACCAGAAATCGTAAGAGAATAAACCCCTTGTTCCCTTAAGCTATTTAATGGTCATTTATCAGCAACCATGCAGGTGGACTGCAACAGAATTTGGTACCCAGGAAGTGGGGTGTTGCTGATAAATCTATGTGGATTTTGTGGCTTTTGAACGGTTCTGCTGGACAAAGTTGAAAATGCTTGAGAATTTTCACTTTGTGGATTTACAAATACTGTTCTTCAGAGTTTAGTGGGTCAGTTGCTGAGAGAGATTGTTTGTGATGAGGGGAATAAGGACTTTGGTAAAGCTGAATTTAAAGATGATGGACTAGTTTGCTTGACAGAGGAGAGCTGTGTTGGCAGCCTTGAAGGTTTGGATGTGCAAAAGGCAGGCAGCAGAATATCTGCTCCTCTTGGAGAAATGTGTATCAGTGAAGGAAAACCTAGTGACTTGCACTGGGACAGTGGAAGATGTGAAAACCACCGTATGGCAAGTTCGTGGTTTGAAAACTCAAATTCCTTCAGGGGCCGAAAACCCAAGTTAAAGCCATTTCTTGCCCTTTGGATATTTGGCTGCCTAAAAGAGGCTTTTTCATCATCGGCCTATAAAACTTGGTAGAGCTGTGGCTCACGTGGACTAAGCTATGTTTCAAATTCGCTTTGGAGTCTGGCAGCATCCCCCAGGTTTTGGTGAATGATTTGAGGGGTTCATGGAAAGCAACAAAAGCTTGACACCGAGTGGCAGGCATAGAGTCCTGTAATAGTTTTGGTCAGAGAAGTCTCAAAGTCTCCCCCCACCCCCAAACAGTATAGTCTTTTGTCATTGTTCTTGGTTGCCCTCCAAAAGCTGACAGTCAGATCCTAATACTGAAGACGCAACACATGTAGGTAACAGGACATGGACAAAAAACATCATTTGGGAACAGTTTGGGAGCTTTGTCTTTGCTGCACAGCTTACACAGTTCCGGAGAGTACTGTAGAAGCTACTGGGGGAGAAAAACAATTAAAGATCTCATTAACTTGTGAGATCTGAAAATTGCAATGACCATCACCATGGAAACAGGTGACCACCAGCATAATACTGGCAGGAGTATCAAGGAGACAACCAACAGCTTTCTGATTATATTTGAGGTCCACTTGTCAGAATGGAACACGTTCCTGTTATTGTGAACTAGAACAAGAACCTATGAAAGGGAAGGAAGCAGGTCACAAGGAAAGAGCAGACTATGACTATTTAGTTAGGAAGATACACCAAACTGTTCTGGAAATGCCTGTCATGGTTGGGCACAGTGTCAACTTGATGGTTCAAGCTCTGGGCGTATTTGTAGAGAATTAGTAGTTGAGGTTCGCCCAGAGGGAACCTACAGGAGATTGTCTGGCTGATGGTCAAGGTCCAGCCCATAGTGGGTGAATAAAATGGCGAGAACTGTTTGAGAAAGAGGCATCCTTATGTATACTTGGCCAGAGATGCTAGTATGCAAAGTAAGGATCATCCTTCTCTCAGCTCTTGCATGACTATGATAAGTCCTGGTGTTGGTGTGAGCTTTCCTATCAAGCTGCACTAAAAACTGTACTAAAAACTGTAACTGGATTATCATAAGAGAAAAAACAAAAACAAAAACCCCTTGTTCTCTTAAGCAGTTTTGTTGTGATTTTATCAGCAACATGCAGATGAACTGCCACAACCTGTTAATATTCCCATAGATTGGAAGAGCACTAGCACTCAACTTAGAAGCTTCTTTCACAACAGAAAGTGTTATTACTGAAAAGCATGACTTGCCAAAATGCAGAAAATAAGTGTCTGCGAACTACTTGTCCCTAAAAAGGACATATAAGTCTCACCCATGTAAGTCTCACCTGCTCCCACCACAAGGCTCAGATCCTGAAGTGGGAGCCAGGGATTATCTCCTGGACATGGCATAGTCGTGATATACAAGGTATCACAGCAGATATGTATACTCACACAGGAATGGTACAGGAACTATCTTATCAACATGTTACCATAACATCAGAAAGATCTCAAAAAGCTCCACACCTCTCTGCAAGACTGATGAGGGCTAATACTGCTAGGGAAGTAGAGGAGGATGCTTTCCTCAGTGTATATCCACTGATCTAGGATGCTTATTGGAGCATGAATCACATCAGGCATATGTCAGCAAAGACAAACTAGGTGAAACTTGTAGAACATCCAAGTACACATCAGAAACCAAACACAAGAGCGTTTGATAATGTTGCAGGGATGGCTGTCCCATTGTTGTAGGGTTCTTGTGTTCACAGCCAAAGAAATGAAACCAAAACATGTGTAGAGGATTAAGGTAGGGTTTATTAGAGGAGAGAAAGAATGGAACTCACGGACTCCAGATGTGTAGAGTGCCATGAGGGGCTAGAGCGCCCTGGAGAACTCAGGGACTCCAGAGACAAGGAGCTAGAACTCACAGACTCTATATCTGGAGTACCGTGAGGGGCAGGCACCAAAGATGGCTGCCCAAGTCAGGTATATTTATACATTTAGGCGAGCTAGGAAAATGCTCTTTCCTCATTGGTTAGCTCACACTGGGGCTCAATCCAGTTGAGGTGGGGCTGGAGATCAAATTGTTTCTTTGATGGATGTCATAGCTAGGCACAGGTGTCAACGTAACTGTTGAGGGTTTGGGCTCTGGGCACATTTGTAGAGAATTAGTGGTTGAGTTAGGCCCAGAACAAACCTGAAGGAGATTGTCTAGCTGCTGGGGAAGACCCAGCCTCCGGTGGGTGGGATTAGGTCCTAGAATAAATCTCAGAGCTGGTTGAGAGAGTTGGCATCCTTCCATTCACTTGGCCAGACATGCTGGTCTGGCAAGTAAGGACTGTCCATCTCTCAGCCGTTATGTGGTGATGGTGTGGCCAGTTCCCTTGGCCTTTGGTGTTAGTGCGTGCTCTCCCTTCAAGCTGGACTGAGAACTATAACCAGAAATAAACCCCTTGTTCCTTTAAGCCATTTGATGGTCATTTGTCAGCAACCATGCAGGCGGGACTGCAACAATGGGCTTAGTTTATTTGATGTGGAAAACTCATTTCCATATCCTTTCCTAGGGAAGTTGGCCATCTTATCTCTGGGAGGGTTGGCGTCAGTTCCTCAGCAGGGGTGTTCCTTCAGGGTGATCCCAGCAGTGGAGATGGCCTCCAGGAATTTCAAAGACTTTCAAAGACCGTCCCAACATGGCTGCTCTAAACTTGCCTTAACATCATCTGGACACACACCAACCTTCCTGGTGCCCAAGCCTACCATAGGACTAATGCAGTTTCTTGATGCTGAATTAGTATCAAATTAGGTCAGATAAATTCCTTGCTGAGGAGGGCACCGCTGTCTTGAGGATGTTTAGCAGCATCTCTGATCTTGACTCATGACCTGACATTAACATCCTCTCCAGGGCTGCCTTGCAGGCGAAAGATCCTGAGTTTGGATCCTAGATTCCACATATAGACGCCGGGCAGAAACCGGGGCGGCCTGCGTTTCTGGTCCTGGTAGGGCAGAGCCTGTGAATCCTGGGGCAGAGTAAACAAGGAGGAGGTGGAGGCATCCATGGTGGTTCCCGAATTCATCTGTGGTTCTACACACACACACACACACACACACACACACACACACACACACACACACACACACGCATACACACGTGCACACATGCTGACTACACATTCTACTCCTGTATGACATCCTCAGTCCTTTTAACATGTTTGGGAAAACTTCCTGACATACAATAAATCTTTCCCTTGATAGAGAGTCAAAATGCATTACAATATTGGAAGCACTAAACTGTCTCACAGTAAGGAAATGCATTCAACCCTAATCTGCAGACGTGGCTTGTTCGTAGCCAGTGATGACTTTAGACTCTGAAATTTAGAGATTCGTCTCTCAAATCCCAGGTACTCTGAATTAATGGAACCCATCTTTTTCAATCCCAAATCTGAAATCCCAAAACAATCCATGCTAAAGAAGACATGGATTTTTCCTCTTTCAAGGCTCAGAATAGGGTTAGCCTGATAATAGCTTGTGAAAGGTTCAATACCCAGAATCAGAACACAGAAGTTTTCCCAATTTATGTGGCCAGAGATCATAACTATGCCCCCTGGGAATTAACTGTTCATGTAATGAGCATCAAATGGGCAAGTTTCTAGTTTGTGGGAAGAAGATAAAATCTGTAGTCCTGGCCATTTAACAAATAGGAACTGTTTGTTAAATCAGTCAATCAAGGTGAGTAATGCAGTTCACCTGCATGGTTGCTGATAAATGACCATCAAATGGCTTAAGAGAACGAAGAATTTATTTAGACTTTCTTCCTTTGCATGCCTGTTCCATTTTCCTTCCTGTGACCTCAGGTTCAACTGGGGTTCAAAGGTTTGAGGGAATTAGGGTGTTGACTTAGTTATCAAGGCACCAGGCCATCTTAAGGATACTGACAGTTTTCAGCTATGGATACCAGGAATGGCCTTGCAACATGTTTTCCTAGGGAGGAGGAAGCTTAGGTGCATCTCACATTGTTAGAAGAAACAGAGCCAGGTCCAATGGACTTGTCCAGCGTGACAGAGAATGGAGGAACACAAACTGCTGCCCCTGAGGCACTCCTTCACCAGGGAGAGCTGTGTGTGTATGTGTGTGTGTGCAGGGAGAGCTGTGTGTGTGTGTGTGTGTGTGTGTGTGCGCGTGTGCGTGTGCGTGTGTGTGTGTGTGTGTGTGTGCCTGAGATTGATATCAGGACTCATCCTCTAATCAAACTCAGAATTGGATGATAGTGCTAGTCTGGTTTAGCCAGCTTGCTCTGGTGATTTTCTTCTTCCAAGTCTGGCACTACAGGCAAGCCACCACCCACCTGGCATCTACATGGGTTCTGGAGAATCCAAACTGCAACCCTCCTGTTTGCACAGAAATCACTTTAACCTTTGAAATGCTTCTAAATTTGAAAACCCACAGCACATGCATTATCAGCAGAACCCAGGAGAGAAAATCTCCACCAGTGGAAAGTGTTTAGCATCTCAACTTTAGGGACTGGCAAACTTCTTTACGAGGGACATAGAATATTTTGGACTTCATGGGTCATATGGTCTGTTACAGCCCCATAACTCTGCCCCTGTAGCATAAATACGTAATGTGGCTTGTGCTAACAAGATCATGTATAAAACCTGGGAAGGTTTCATGTGATCCTCAGACTGTAGTTTGTTGATTGCCCTAACTAAAAGATCATGGAATCATTTAAGCGGTACATCTTAATGATTAGGGAGATGAGTAAAAATTAAAGTAAAAATTAAAGGAAGTGATCTCACTCATCATTATTCTTAAATCTGGTTCATCTTCCTAATTACAGATGTTACTGAACTGGCTACGCCGTCACCATTTGCTTTTGATTCTGGTGTTAGAGGAGCAATAAGGACAAAGGCTCTCTAACAGCTCTCCTGTGATGAAGAAACTTGTATCTGCCAACTTTTTTTTTTTCTCATGGTTTTCAACCAGAGCTAACAAAATTAACCCTGTAAGCGTCATTATACCTTTCTTAAGGCTAGGACCGATAACTTTAGGTAATTCAGGTTAGCAAGGAGAAAACTGAGGCCAAAAGGTAAAAGCAATAACCTCAAGAATCTCCATACTTTTTTACCAAAATCATCCTTCTGCCAAGTATACAACAGATACTGCCTTGGGTCAAAGTCCTTCTGAGTAATTCAAGGCCACGGCCATATCTTCCTCATACAGAAACATGCACTACTTCAGCCTCCAAAAGCTAAGCGCACCCACTTAAATCACAGTCTGCTTAGCTCCTCAGCAACTGACTAAGCAAAATACTGAGTTTGCAGCTCCAAATCCATGGCCTTCACCCTTACTCACACCCTCTCTTTTCAGACTAGAACCTTGGATACAGCCACAGCCCTTAGAGGAGCACAACTGCCCAACGCACTCCTGCAAGAGTAGACATCTCTGTCCTGGTCCATGTGCAAACTGTCAGGATGGTAGGCATGTTTAGAGGAACAATATAGGGATGGACGGTGTGTGTGGTTAACAGTGCATACTTAGGACTACAAAGCAGAGGTTAAAACCATGAACTCTGGAATGGGATTGAGTTCAAAACCCAGCCCTGCCATTTATCAGCTGCAGGATCAATCATGGACTAGGAAGTGGGTATCTCCATAATTGCTCAGCTACGACAAGTACTTCACAGGCTATTGTCACAACTCAAAGATTCATATCAGACAATGGCTTAGAATGGTGTCTGACAGAGTGATTAGTATAGAAAGGGAGCATAGGATCCTCCTGTCACCAGAGTAATTTCTGGCTGAAAGATTCTAGGGTCCCCACCAAAGGAGGCACTGGCCTCCTTCCCTTCCCTTCCTTAACTTTTTTCTGAAGACCTAAAGAATCCTAAAACCTTAAAGGAACCTGTACAAGTGCTAAGGAATTCTACCAATATTTCTTTTTAAATCCATCCTAAAGTGGACAAGTACCTAGCATAAAATAATAACACTAAATTTCAGTAATTAATTTATTAGTATAGAAGAACCCCCACTAGTATTTACATAGTGCAAAAAAGCTGTAATTAACCCCAAATGTGATATAACAATTATCCTTCATACAGTCAAAGAACATGGAAATCCCTTCATATTATATAATTCATACTAATCTTTGCTAGTTTTTATTAGAGCGTTACAATTAAGACATTAAATTATAAGCCCATATGATATATTTAGAAACTAAATTACAAAATAATACAAATATTTTTAAGATGTGATGTGCCAACAAAGTTTAAATTTTTATCATTAATCAGGATTCAGATTTTATATTAGCTTGGCTGGCTCTATAGTGTGTGTCAAGACTGAAAGGATGCAAAGTAAAATATTTCACAGGAAAAGTCTTGAATCAAAAAAGGTAAGCTTTTAGCCAATTAATGTTCTAATCTGTTGGCACAATGTACAGAAAATACTTACATGACAATTTTCTAAAGCAAACACCAGCTTTACAAATAGTAATACTTTATAAATATATTAAAGTAACAATGTGTTACGAGTTAACTTTGTGTTGAGTTGAAAATGAAAGTAGAGATTACTGTTCATTTGCATATCATAATTCCCACCCCACCCACTTCCCCACCTTATTAAGAAACCACACAAGTACATTATTTGGATATTAATTCAATATTTAAATTATGTGAATTCCTTTTGACTAATTCTTTTCCAAATACTGGAAGCATATAAAATACTATCTCTTCAAAAATGACCTCCAGTCAAAGCCTGTAAAAACTTTTCAATGTATAACACACATAATTTTTCCATGTTTAGTCAAAAGAAATTATATTACATCATTTACAGACATTTAAACCAAAAATCAAGCTATTATGAACGTTTGTCTTTGAGGAGTAATCTTCACAATAAACAAGCCTACCAAAGCAAAAATTTAACTTGGGGAGTGTAATTTATACTGCAATTCATATGCTTATGTATTGAAATAGAAATGTAGCATTAGTTATTGCCAGTAAAACTACTTTTATACACTAAAAAAAATTTATTTCTTATGTTGATGCACTCTTACCATTAGATTTCTTTCGAAATCGCCACAGTGAACCATACCAACTTTAAAAAACAAAACTTAACTCTCATATCTCCTCTAAAACCTGTAATTCAAAATGCACAATTTCCAAAATTTATCTAAAGCAAATAAATAACATCATCTCCATGTAGTTAAGCATACTCTCCGCATAGTAGAACTGCCTTTAGTAAATCTTGGGGTGTCCTCTAGAAGACCCCTTTGGTCTAAAAAAGGACATGGTCCCTTGGAATTGTCAGCAGAAGTACCAACTGTGAGAGAGCACTTACCAAACATGTGACTGAGCGCTTCTGAAGTCCATAGCAAAATTAAGTTTACTGGTGTTTTGAAGATTTCCTCAATTTCTCTTTTGGTACAAATGTCAAAAATCTAAAGTGATGATTCATAGCCAGAAGAGATATAAAATATAAGAAATCTTTTAAAGGCTGTTATTACCTCAAGATCAAGAGCTATCTGAATCACTGACATCAAATTAACAATCCTATAAAGCATGAAAGTTTTAAAATTCACTTTCAGTTTGTCAGTAGTTCAAAGACTCTATCATTTCTTTAAAACAAATTAATGCTTCCAAATATGAAGAGACAGTAAGATCTGCCACACATGTATCCATGATTACTATTTCAGAGGCTTCATTCCTTACATGCTGATCTTAAGAATCAGGTAATAGTGCCTACAAGGAAGTCTACACTGGAGCAGAGTTTAGACTGGACTGTGTCCTATGGCCCCTGTGTTCTACGGCCCCTTTAGCACTACTAAAGCTGACACTGACATTTTCTATAGAGCAATGCTCTTAGACTTTCACAAATGCAGTATCATCAACCAAGAATCAAACCTCTCTAGTAATTAAATGCCAGCATTATAAAACCTCAAAGCTATCACAGTAGTCCCAGTAAGTTCAGTAAAGAATTTTCCCAAGTCTTCTGCCTCTGTGAGGCAAAGTCCTGCCCCATAACCAGGGCAGAGAAATACCTCTTCCTCCTCGCTTGTGTCTGGTCCATGGGAGTCTGTGAGTTCATGTGTACGCCTGCGTATTGGCCAGCTAGGGATGAAGTAGTAGACAGAAGACAGAATAATGGGTGATGTAAAATTCTCCCACTAGTACTTAGAGTTTGGAATTTGCTAGATCACTGAAGTCCAAGTATGGGCTGACCAGCAAAAGCATCCAGCTCGGTAAGTTTAATTCCTCCCAAGCAAATACACACATCTTAGAGAAGGGCAGAGATAAATAATAAGAAGAAATTAATTTCTGCATATATTTGTATACTAGAATCATCTAAAAATTCAACACAATTAGACAATTTGCTCTTTTCTTCTAAAACTTCTAAATCTTATCTGGACACATGCTACAAATTGTGCAAAATTCCTTTCCCTGTCTTCTCATAACTATGGTTGTGGAAATGTACATATAAAAAAGAAAAGATGAAAGGACTTGCAGTGAGGATGTGTGCGGCTACCCAAATAAATTTACACCTCAAATCAAGAGGGTTCTAAAGTAGAACCAAGCAAGAAACACTCCAGAATAGCTTTATTTCTGGGTGGTTTGAAAGTAAGTGCTAGAGTCATGTAATCCTGTATTTACCTGTTGAAATTTACCTAATTTTTCATAAATAAGAGCATGTACAAGAGCATTCCTGAGGTAAGAGTAAATGCGACAGAAGCTGGCAGGTCCCAGCAGGGGCACTAGCTTGCACTTCATACACTTCCTGCCTTCCACCACAGTGAGGTCAGCTCCGTTCCAGCACTGCTTCGGGTGCCTAAATTCTGCAGGCTGTGTTGGTCCAGCACACCTTTCTGAAATAAGCACTTGTGGCCCAAGTCAAAGCTGCATCAGTTTTGTAGCACACATACCTGGTGGACCTGCTACCTTCAGGCCTTCTAGCTCTTGGTCCTCCTTCCCTCTCTTCAGCTCCTTTTAGAAGAAGCCGAAACAATTTCTTGATCAGAGTGAAGGAGTTATAATGTTGAAGCAAATACCAGAAATTGTTTTTATTCTTAGAACCTTGACCTTTAGTTTTCAAAATGACCTCGAACTGCTATTTAAATTTCTTTTTTTTTTTCTATAGAATTTGGTCTTTTTTCTTTAATCATTATTTTTCATTACAAAGTTCAAACAAACCTGAATTTTCTACACAATTCTTAAGACACTTAGATGCTAATTAAAAGCAAAGCTGGAGATCATAACAAAACAGGTAAAAGCTACAAAAATCATTGAAAATTTAAAAGACAGTTAAGCACTGGACAGTGAAAATGTGGAGATAAAGCCTCAAGTGCTGGGTTGTAGCTGTTACACAGCTGGAGGCAGCCCAGGCTTCCTGAGTTACATGTTCTGGGCAGGAGGACTGGAATCAGAGAGCTCTCTGCTCAGGGAGCTGCAGCTACCTGGCTTTGGCTGCTCAGGCCCGGCCTGCTGGTCAGCAGTCCAGGTCTCGCTGTCTGTCGCTGGCTCCAATCCCTCGGCTGTTTCTGTTTCCTCTTCCCCACTCTGCTCTACGTTGTCTTCCTCAGAACCTGTCAGGGTTTTACCAAGCTGAAGGGTTTCCATAGTCCTCTGGGTCTCTGAGACCCATGACTCAATTCTACTATTGAGCTGTACTTCTACGGATATGGGTTCATGAGTATAGTCGTCATCTTCTTCCTCATCTTCATCATCCTCTTCTTCAAGCATGCCAGGTACGAGAGTGCTAGTGGTGCTGGTGATGGAGGAATTCAAAAGATCCCGGCAACTGCCATCCAACGAGCCTGTCTCTGTGCTCTGCTGCGAGGCCCACTCCAGCTCATCCGGTTTCACCTCCTCCTTGTCGCTGGTACATTTCCCTAGGTTCAGACTGGGAGCTGAGGTAGTGCTGCTTGCAGTTGCTGACCATGGCTGCTTACCAACAGGGGCTGCATCAGGATGGAAGCTTACTGGGTTTTTCAGAAGTGTTGTGCTTCCAGGAGAGGTCTCTCTCATTTTCTGATGTTTCTAGGCCATCTGAAGTGTCCATCATGCTTCTCCAATTTGTTTCTGCCGACAGTAAGCACACTTTAAGAACCAGAACGCTATTTCAGATCCATAGCATTTAAAATCCCCACATAAGGGGGAAGAACAAAATATAGAAATTGTTGTCTCAGCCAACTGAGTAGGGAAATTAAAAGTGTAATCTGTTTTAGTATCAGATTAAGTGCTACAAAAGGGAAGCAATTCTCAAAAAATGTGTATTAAAAATAAAGGAGTTAGAAACATATTAATGTTTCAGAAAGCAAAAAATTTAGTATCAGTAGGAATATAATAATTACACAGCATACATTCATGAAAATGAATTGTCTGGCTTGTGTGTATATGTGGCTAGAGGTATGTGGACCCTAATTCACAAATGGCAGAGCCAAGATGTCTAACAAAAATAAATTTCATGACTTTGGACTAAATTTAATTAGCGAGTCTTAGATCATGTGTTTCCATTTATAAGTGATAAATCCAAGTATATATTCCTCACTGGTACACTTGGCTTCGTTTACACAGTAGTTTTAAAGAATCCCAAACTTATTTAATACAGTGTTTATATAATATATCCATCTATGTTTTATTTTTAAAGTAAAAATTTTAATCACCTCACAGGTATGTGCACTTTACAGATGTAATATTTTTATCAAGCTGTTGTGAAATGAGATTCCTACAGATATTAAAAGGCAGTTTTTAGAGCAGCCATGCTGGGATGGTCTCTGAAAGGTGTCAGAAGGTCATCCTCCAGGGTTGGGATTACCCTGAACACAATCTTAGCCAACTTCCCAACTCAAGGTTCATGAAAGGATATGGAGATTAGTTCTCCATTACAGATAAGCCCTAACAGGAGACCAGGTACAAGATCAACTGGGTTGGGCTCCAATATGACAGACCAACCAGATGTAAGGACCAAAAGCTCCAATTGGGTTTGCAGAAACTGGAGCTAACCAATGAAGAAAGGCCATTTCCACCCGTCCCCGACCTATAAATAATCCTGACCAGGCAGCCATCTTTGTCCCTGAATTCTTTTCCAGCTCCTTGCCCCTCATGGATTCACGCCCATGAGTTCCACTTTTTCTTTCCTCTAATAAACTCTGCCTTAATCCTCTACACGTGTTCTGGTTTCAATCTTAGACTCCGGAACATGAAAACCAGGACACATAAAGACCCCAGAGAGTCCCTGACAGATCCAGAACCAGACGTCAAAGCCAGAGACCCCCACCTGACAAATCTCTGCCAGAGATCCCACTCACCCTAAAGCCAGAGATCCCACCAATAAATCTGAGATAAGACAGATCTTCACCACAGACCCCCACCAAGAATACTGATCTGATAATTGGTCAAACCTCAAATCCTTCTCCCAGTACTCCAACTATAAAAGCTTGTACCCCTGGCTCTAAGTAAGCAGCCATTTCCATCTGGACGCTGCTCCTTTACTGGAATAAACTTCAATCTACATGGATGAAGCTTGGGTCCGTGTTCTATCTCCCACCCCTGCCCCTCGTTCTTCTTTCTTCCTCTCTTTTGCTAACATACCCCATATAAAAAATATTTAGTGTGATTATCATCACAGTTATATACACCGATACAGTGTATATTTGAGGCATTTCAAGTCAGAACATGTAGTTTATACAGAAAATCAAACTACACCCCATTGTCCTCTATGACTGCTTCAGTACAAAACATTCACTTCATTAATGAATACCTACTTCACTAAAACGTCACCCTCTGAAATAATGGCAATTCTAGTCCTAACTTTCCCCATTACTATACACCTTCATCCTAGTGAAGTCATTACCATCTCATGTGACTTCTAGTTCAAAGACCACCATTCCTTTAACTCTGGTCATCTTTATTCTTCTACACATTTGCTATATGTTCCTAACAGGTTTTGTAAGCTGATTATATCAGCTTTTGATGACCCCAGAGCAAGATTCAAATTCCTTACACAACAGAACCAAGTCCTTCATCACTGCCTTCCCCTGCACCCCACCCCTCTCTGTCTTCTTGCTATTCTTCATTGCCCCTGGTTTGTAGGCTCTCTTGGGCATCACTGAACTCTTGATTATTCCTGCAACTGGAATGCAATTAGAAGCTATGCCTTCACACACATTAGTTTTCTGTGAGCTATCATCCTCCCTCTCATACTTCTATTCATCCTTGGTAGCCACTCAGTTCCTTTGTAAAGACTTTTCTGCAAGAGGCATTCAATAGGAACTCCCACAGCAATTTTTACATAACAATTCAAAGAGACTTATTCTTTTTGTTGCTGCCCTTCTCCTCGCTCCCACTCATTGGTGTTCCTATGGCTGCAATATAGTTAAAAAGAAAAACAGCTACTTCAAATACATTTAATTATGAAAGAAACATCTTTAAAGGTATATTTACATTTCTTTCCAACAGATTCTTTCCATAGAGAGGCCCCATATTTAATTAATTTTCTAGGTAGAATAGGACACTTAAAATCTAACGCTAAACAGCTGAAAGCATTTTTTTCAAGCAATTTTTCCTCCTATGTGCTCACAGAAAGATTATTTATCCCTTTATCATTTGCCCAAACCTGTAACTTTATGAATTCATCTTGCAATTTGTTACTGAGATCTAGCATTTCACTACATACAAAAAATTGGCCTACCTACATCCGTACCACTTTTTCTTCTTTATGTTCAACTACCTATCACTCTAATAGAACAAATAGCCCTAATACCTGTCCACGACCAACAGATTGAAAACAACTTGCTAACTGCCAATGGCCTGAGCTTTATTATTCCCAACACTTACGTACAACCACAAACATGAGGCCAGGGAGGGAGGATTTCTTACAGCTTAAATCTTAGGTGGCAAGAAGCTATTTAATAAATTCCAAGATAAGAATAAAATGCTCACCCCCCAAAATAAGGGAGATGGCTGTAGGTGGTGTCAATTTGACAAGCTCTAGAACCACAAGGAAACAAACTGCTGGGCATGTCTTTGAGGGATTTTCTAAACTAGGTGAGGTGGGATGAGCCATCCTAACTGTGTATGGCACCATTCCATGGACTGGGGTTATTGAGCTGAATATAAAGAAAAGTAGCTGTGAACCAGCACTCATTTTTTCTGTTAACTGACAGTGAATGCAATGTGACCTACCACTTCTGCTGCCAAGACTTTTCCACCACGATGGAATGTATTTGCTTGAATTGCAAGCCAAAACAAGTCTGTCCTTCCTTAAATTGCTTCTATGTGTGGATGTACATTCAGAGACCAGAGGATATTAAGTGTTCTCCTCTATTATCCACCATCTTATTTCTTGAGATACGGTCTCTTACTGATATTGAAACTTGCCATTTGGCTAAGCTAGCTGACCAGCAGTTGTTAGGATCCACCTGTCTCCATTATCCTTCCTTCTCCTCCAATATTGGGATGATAGGCACATGTGGCCATGCTCAGCTCTTACATGGGTGCCTGGGATTCAAACCCAGACACTAATACTTGTGTAGCAAGTGGTCTTACCCACTGAGCCATCTCCCCAACTCTTTAAAAGTTGTTTCCTATTAAGGATTTTCCTTATTAAGGCTAGGGCTAGGGATATGGCTACATTGGTCGAGTGCCTGTCTAGCATGCACAAAACTCTGGTCCAATTCCCTGCACTTCATAAATAGGATGTGGTCATCAACACCTATAATCTCTGCACTCAGAAGGTAGAGGCAGGAAGATCAGAATCAGAAGTTCAAGTTCATCTCCACCTATTGAGTTTGAGGAAAGCCAGAGAAAATATAGAACTTTGTCTCCAAAAAAAAAAAAAAAAAAAAAAGAATACCAAGGATAAAAACAAAAGCTAGAATGGAAAATTCTGTACAAAATGATTTTCATTGCTTGAATTGTTTCACTTTTAAAATGGTATTCAATGACTTACCATACTCCTTCTCATTCACTTCAGAGATGGGCTCAGAAATAACACTGCAAAAGGAGATGGCACTGGCTGCGGAGGGGTTCCGAGAGTGTCCCATGTGGTGTGGCACCTTCTTCACATTCTTCAAGGCTTCCTCAGCTTGCTCTGCTCCATTGCTGCAACCATATCCTTATACGCTTTCCTGGCTTCCTCTGTGAGCTCTACTAACTTATTAAATAGACTCTGCAAAGACAGAGAGTCCACTCTGATTATTTTTTATCACAGTTCTTAGACTTTCAGTCTGATAAAGTTCAAATAGTACACAAACCACAGTGGGTGCATACATGTGTGACTGCATGTATGTGTGATTCTCACAGGTTTATGTAATTTTTCTTATTCAGGACTAACCACTAAGTGGTTTAAGTGAAGGCATCATTCTTTTTAGTTTAACACTACGGAGTATTAAAACCTGGAATACTCCTTCTACTCTTGTAGACACTTGTATGTAACTAGAGGAGACAAGAGATAGCTATAATTCAAAGCAGAATACTTTAAATAGGTTGGATACAAAAATGTTGTCGTTTTTAGATAAGTCTATCTCCTTGGCACCACGAGGAACTAAGAAGGAAGATAATGTCTAACATAGGACTGAGAAACAGTACAATTTTGAGAGGAAAACTCAGAGCAGCTTAAATTAGGTAAGCACGTAAAACCATCAATTCAAAGTACAGACACAAGAGAACACAAGCATCCTGGACTGAAAGTTCTCTGTAATAATACTGACTTGCTGCAGAAATGAAAAAAGATCAAAAGGACATTGGTGACATGAGGGTGGTCAGGGTTGGAAATGATGAAAATACAACATGTATAAGACAGGGAAGCAAGATTACTGGGACAAAAGGAAATTATAAAAACACAGTACAGACCCTAGAAGTGAATGGGGCATTAATTAACTTACTAAGTCCTTCATCAGTGAAAACAAAACAAAACAAAACAGATGAATGAGCTTTTAAATTTTTACCTCAGCACCAAAATAGTTGAAGATCCCCACTACACTAACAGGAACCAACTTGTTCACACAGCGTCCTAGAGCTTTTCTTCCAAGGGCAAACACAAAAGGAATTTCTTGTTCCCGGGCCATGGCTATAACATTATAGAGAGCCTCATCCAAACCACCTAAGAAAATCAACACATGTAGAAGATTATTTAGTCATTTTCTAATCGGAGTTAGTTTAGCTGAAACATAGAATACCATGGCAAAGAATTCTCTCACTTGAATTTGTATTATGTATTAAATGTAGTATGCATTGAATTCCAAATAATGTCAAACCCATTCTCTACAGAGGTTAGGACAGTAGAAATCAAATTTCCATTTAATAAACATTTTGAGACTGTTAACAGTATTCTTTTTTCAGTATTATGACTCATACCAAGGCAGTGCGACACATCATACTCACTAGCTACAGTGACATTTATCCCATATGCATCTGTCTATCACTGCTATTTGATACACCCATCTGTCTACTCAACCTGCCTAAAGTGGCTCTTTTACAAATAGTGGGTGCATGGAATGCATGTATTTGTCTATTTGTGTGCTGGCTAACCCAAGACCCTCTCTGTGAAAGTGCTGGTTTCTGAGCGACCAACCTGCAACCTCCAGCCTAGGCAAGAGTTGAGAGTTCCACTTTTTGTCTACATGGTTTTAAGACGGGAAGGTCATCACAGGAAGGCAGCATCTATGTGTTACAGGGATATGCCTGACTAGCCCGTCTGCTCTCAAGAATCCCTTGTGAAGTCCAGAGGACTTCCTTTAGAAACTACTTAATTACCTCACTTCATTTTAGGTGAAGGCTTCATTTTCTTTTCTCATGCTCACAACTACACTGTACAGAGAAAGACATGATTCCCACTCCATACTATAGTGACACCAAATAAACGGTAAAACATTTCAAGAGCAAAAGTTATGCACCTTTTGATTGTATCTTCTCACAATTTGGGGAAATTATGACGCACTTGATCTTGTTTAACTTCATGTGCTTGGTAACCTCCCTTAGTCCCATAACCAGCCGCCGGCGGGCTTTGGCTCCTACAGGATCCTTTTGGTAGATGCGTTCCTGGAAACTGACAAGCTCTTGGAGAAGAAGGGTCACACATTCATCAATTTCTTTAGAAAGAACCTGATTACAGTATCTGTAAAGGAAGAAAAAAAAAGTGGGCAATTCCATCCTAATTTATTTTCCTGTGATTAAATCATTTAGAAAATATTTTTGAGAAAATATATCAGCAAGGAGTTTTTATGACAGGCCGTCTTTAAAATTTCTAAATAATTCAGTCAAGTAGAAAAACAGTGATATAGACTGCATAGACTGCCTTGTGAATTCACTAACTTTTAATAAATAAAAGATAAAGTAAGTACTATCTGTTCTTCCATTTATTAGATTTCTAAAATTATAAATTAAATGCTAGCTTGCTAAGAGAAAAAAGATACAAGGTTAAAAAATAATGTCAATCCAATAAATACTAAAGATGCTTCTAGAGGAAAAGAAATATAACTTCTCTCTGAATGTCTTAAGAGGAACAATTCATCCCTAATGTGGGGGAAAAGGAACCCTTATATGCTGCTGAGAGAGTGCTAGTTGGTGCAGACACTATAGAAATCAATATAGAGATCTTTCAAAAATCTACACATAGAATTACCAAGTGACCCAGCTTTATCACTCCTAAGGGACTCGAAGTCAACACACTACGGAAATCCTTGTATGTCCGTGTTTGCTGCTTTACCACTCACAGCAGCTGAGAAATGGAATCAACCCAGCTGTCCATCGACAGATGAATGGTTGAAAGAAATATGGTGCATGCACACAATAGAATTTTGTTCAGCAGTACAGAAAAAAAAAATCATGGTATTTGCTAGAAAATGAATGGAACCAAAGATCATTATGTTAAATGAAATAAGCTTGACTTAGGACAAAAGCTATATGTTTTTTCTCTAATTAAATTTGTGCTCTACTACATAAAATATGGAGCATAACCTCTACTCTACTTAAGGACATAAGCAATGATGACTTACCTATTGATTCAAATACTCTAGACTACCCATGAGAAGAGGAAGAGGAACTCTCTTACCTTCTTAGAAAACTATTTCTAACCTAAGTTTTAGATTTTTAAAATCTAAACACTCATGTGTGTATACAGATTATGAAAGTAGAAAGGGAATCATGAAAAGAAGGACAGTATCTGAAGGGATAGGAAGGGGAAGAGAGAACACATGTGACATGAAAGTGGAAAGGAGGACCACATGGGAGAGAGAAGCAAGGAGGGAAATAGTGGAGAGGGAGGCTGCAGAGGAGGGGGATGGATAAGTGCAGAATCTATTGAATATATGTGCACAAAAGCCATAATGAAACCCAATCCTTTGTATGCTAACTTTAAAAAAATCCAGGCTGCAAACAGTACTCCTGTTACTGCCTAGTCTGCTGACCCTGCAGTATACTAACAATCAGGCTTTCTTCTAGGAAGAGGGGGGGAGGCTTTTATAAAACATGTAAAGAACCTAAAATCAAACAAGAAAAATGCATCCTGAGCATAAATAACTCTCAGTCATAGAAGTATTCCTTGACTGTGATTTGGGTAAGATGGCTTCAATGGCTTTTTTAGCCTTAAAGCCTTAAGGCTACAGAAAATGAACTCAATAGCTGAACTGAAGCCCAAATCAAGAGGCCTTGAGTCACATAACTTTGTATCACTCAAAGTAAGTAAATGAGGCTGTTGTGAGCTGTGCAGCTACAATTGGAAAACTAAGGTGTTAGGTGACCTCAGCACTTGACTTCTGGGATGAAAAAGTTGTCAAAGTGCACTTCTCTGTAATGTCAACCTTTTCTGGCTCTCATCACCCATCTCTACAGAAAACAGACATTTATCAAGAAGAACTAAGTAACATCTAATCCAGTGATAAGTAGGCAAGCAGCTATTTCTAAGTAATAGAGTAAAAAACTTGAGAGTTGAAAAAATGTTTTGGGGAATTTTGTGTTTTATGGGAAAAATGTTTAAACAAGTAGGATGTTATTTCAGAAGACACAAGTGGACAGACTGCAGGAAGATTAACTGTCATAAAATACTCAAAGAATAGAACATCAAAAATATGCTTTTATTCACTTTTTTTTCTGTCAAGCTGTTCACTTATACATATGCAACATTTTAGTTCCAAAGTGTTTTAATGCTCTGCTCACATCTGCTATTTGACATTTAATTAATTTCTCAGAGCTGGGCAAGAAGCATTGCACAAACAATAAGATTAAGGAAAAGGGATAGAAGAAACCAGTATGATTTGGAGTCTCACATGTATTTTTCACTGTAGGATTCTTTCATCTATTACTGTTAAAGGCAAAATTAGTTCATCTGCACAAAAATACAATAGCTGTTAGTTCAAAAATTTCATACATGAGTCATCATATTTTGTGATACCCTAACTGTCTTAATTCTAAAACCTAGAAATATTTGTTTAAAAACAACTAACTCTGGGCTGGAGAGATAGCTCAGCGGTTAAGACTCTGCTTCAAAAGCAGAAGGTCCTGAGTTTGCAATCCAGGTCCCATGTAAAAAACGTCAGGCAGAAATAGGAGAGCCTGGTAAATTCCTGAGAGAAGCAAAAGTGAGGTAGAAGCAATCCAGGATGATTCCTGATGTATCACTTTTGGTCCTCCAGAAATACACAGTGCCCTCTGATACAACACACATACACGAAAATAAATAAAATATTTTTTAAAAGGATGAAACTAAACAATCACCTTTAAAAACAAACAAACAAACAAACCCCAAATAGTTAGGATTGGGCATTGTGTAGCTCAGTGGTCAACACTTGACTAGGATGCACAAAGCCCAGGATTCAATCTCTGGCACTACAAACACAAGCAAACAAAAAATGAAACAGCTTTATGTAACAGATTCAGAGTCTTTGAAAAGAAGAATGTTTTTACATATTGCTAGTGGTTAGCAAGCTTTCTGAAGGGTCTAGATCATATTCAGAAAGGAAGAGTATTTGAAGGGACAAAATGCATACGCTTTACATTACCTATGCACATATACACACATACTCATACATAACATACATAAGATGCCTAGCTCTGAGAAGAGGCTGGAATCTGTATGAGATAAAGAAAACATACAGACTGTCAAATCTTTCCACAGAAGATGCTGTTTTAAATATAGCAAAACCAGCTGTTACACTAAATCAGAAAGAACTTACAGATCTTTGGTGTTTCATTTGCTTAACTTACCAAGTAACAATGACTTTACTAAATTAGAACAGTCAAGATCCTTAAGTATTAACCAAAATAATGGGAAAACACTTACTCTCGAAATCTTTTACTGTGGATTTTGGTTATTGTGGATGATGCCATTGGACTGCCTATTCCAGAACTAGCAGGAGAACCTTGCGACACGGGTGTCATACAATATGGAGAGTTCTGACTTGCTGGAGAAAGGGAAGTATCACTGGGCACACTCAGTCCAGCATCTGTGAGATTCGAAAAGAAGAGAAGCAAGTTAGAAACTCAGACTGCTGAACACCTCTGTACTGGCCCATGTGACTTCAAGGATAGTTATCTTTGGGTTACTTCCTAATTCTCTGGTAATTAATAAGTTAGGCATTAGAAATTAATTCTTCTGGAAATCAGTAAGTTGGGCACATCGTAAATTAATACTTCTTATATACTGTAAGAATGAAGTATTCCTATTAAAATATACTCTAAGACACAAAGGTTTGGGTCTAATGTTGGATGAGTAAAGGGAAAAATGCACATATCAGTGGGTGGCTTAAAGAGAGGTAACTTGATATACAATGGAGGCCTGAACCCCCACAGGAGTAGACAAACCAGAGTGAACTCTGAGGTCCATAGATGCATACAGGCAGAGGGGTGGGAAGAAATGGGAGAGTATGATAAAAGGAAGGGAGGGAAGAGAGAGGGGGGAAGGAGAGAAGATGGGATGAATACTAAATATATTTGTAAAAGTAGAAAAAAAAATAAAAATGGGAAAAAATATACTCTAAGAATCAAACACAGCCGAAAAGGTCCTATAGAGCAGTTAAGACCAAACTATTTAAAACGTGCATTCTCCAGAGGATTTAAACTATAGGACAAACCTGCATCTTTCTATACCATGTTACTCATCTCCTTTATTTCCACTTTTCCGAGTGTTGCAGTTCACTCTCATGGCTGCTGATAAATTCATGACCAAAATGCTTAAGGAAACCAGGGTTTATTCTCTTACGACTGTCCAATTACAGTTCTTAGTCCAGTTTGGCAAGAGAATTTATGCACCATCATCAAAGGGCCAAAGGAACCTGACCATGTCATATCCATGTAACTGCTGAGAGAGGGACAATCCTTACTGGCCAGACTAGCATGTCTGGCCAAGTATACACAAGGATGCCTCCTTTCTCAAATGGTTCCCTCTATTTTATTCACTTGCCCGGGGACTAGTCCTGTATATCATGGGAAAGGCCCAGCCACTAAACAATCTCCTGCAGGTTTTCTCTGGGCTTAACTCAACCACCAATTCTCTACAAATGTGCTCAGAGCTCAAACCCTCAACTGTCAAGTTGACACCTGTATCTAACTATGACACCACCTATCTCTTAGAAATCTGTCTTTCTAAAACTATGATTGTGACTAGCAAGTCTGAATTCTATCTTGCTGACTCTACCACACTCCTGACTCTACAATCTCTTTGCTTTTGTGTCTGTGCTCAGAGCCATGCTATGCTCTTAGATGCTCTTAATTCTACAGCTTCTTTCGTTCATTTAGCTACAATTAGCCAAATTACACATCAATAAAACACTTACCAGATTATAAATTCCTGAAATCACATGTACTCGTTTTGTCTTTTCTTTATTTGCCAACTTCTCTATTTCCACTAGTTACTAAAATACAT
Organism: Typhlomys cinereus; assembly: GCA_023101885.1. Classification (NCBI taxonomy): domain Eukaryota; kingdom Metazoa; phylum Chordata; class Mammalia; order Rodentia; family Platacanthomyidae; genus Typhlomys; species Typhlomys cinereus. The sequence goes on along the minus strand of JALPQD010000608.1, from coordinate 197,908 downwards.
ATGGTAGATACTCAATAAATAGTTATTTCATAGATGGAGGGATACATATTTATGAATCATATTAACCGAGAACAAAAGAAAATTCTAACCAAATTATGTCCTAGTTGAACAATCCTTGGAAATCAACTCCTTCCTAAAAAACACTGCTGCTTAAATCTATAGAAGTCAAACTGAAATGTTTTCAAAATCATGGGTCAGCTAATTAAGTATATGAGAATGAATCTTTTTAATTTTTTTTAAAAAACTATTTATTTAGTGCGTGTGTATCAGAGGTCACTGTGTTCCTGTGGAGGACCAAGAGCAACTCTGGGAATCACCCTGGATTGCTTCTACCTCCTTTTTGCTTTGCTCTGGACTTTCCCAGACTATGTCTACCAGGATCGGGAGTGCAGGCTGCCATTTTAGCCTGATGTTTTCACATGGGACTTGAGGTCTGAATTCAGAATCTTCTGCTTTTGAGGCAGAGTCTTAAACCCTGAGTCATCTCTCCAGCCTAGGAGAGTGATTTTTATTATTATTATTATTATTTATTCAATTGTGCGTGTGTACGTATGTATGTGCGCGCACGTGTGTGTGTGTGTGTGTGTGTGTGTGTGTGTGTGTGTGTGTATGTGCGTGTGCCTGTGTGTGTGTAAAACCACGGACGAATTCGCGAACCACCATGGACGCCTCCACCTCCTTCTGCCCTGGGATTCACAGGCACTGCCCTACCAGGACCTGGAAACGCAGGCCGCCCCTGCTTCCGCCCGGCATCTATACATGGGATCTGGGATCGAACTCAGGACCTTCCGCCTGCAAGGCAGAGGCTTAACCCCTGAGCCACCTCTCCAGCCCATGAGTGATTTTTTAATAAAGATATTTATTATTTATTTATGTGTATGTGAATATAAGCATGTATACATGTATATATGCATACATGTACATAATGTATGTATACACACATGTAGGTACATATGTGTGTAAATGAATGCACACAAGCAAGGATGCACACATGGACTCTAGAAGGGAGTGTCAAGTGACCTCTTCCATCACTCACCACCTGTTTCTCAGAGGGAGTCTCTTCCTGAACCCAAGGCTTATGCTTTGGCTACATGGGAAGCCAGCAAGTCCTAATAATCCTTCTGCTTCTACCTCCGTAAGTACAGAGTTACCGGTGATAATGGGAATACCCAGCTTGTATATGGGTGCTGAGATCCAAACTCTGGTCCTTGTGACTGCGATGTACTCTTAATTACTGAGCCATCTGTCCAGCCCAGCTGTAGAACCAAATCTTTGCAGGAATCATACATCTTGGCTATAAACAGCATCTCACTGAGTAGTTGGATTCTGCTTTGCAATTCTTTACTTTTTGTGCATATGTACTAATCCCCCTCGAAAGCAAAGAAGAAAATCAATAAAGACAATTCAATGAAAAATGGCCCTAAGAAGAAAGATCATCAATGGTGTTTTCAGATATAAGAGACAGGAAAGTGAAAAGCATTGACAGTTTCAGAAGTGATGATATTCATTGACAAGATCTTCATTTTGAGCAGTTGCTGCAAATTCTGGATTTAAGTCTCAAAAATATCACTGATTTATATATAATATTAGCTTACCCCTCTTAGCCATCTGCCTTCAAAAGTATCTGTAAAAAAAATCACTCAAAAACAAATACATTTACATAAAATATGGAGTACAACCTCTGCTTAAGAGCATAATTAATGATGATTTAAGAGGAAGAGACACCCTCTTACCTTCTTGAGAAACAGTCTCCTGGGGTAAGTCATCAATAAAATCTAAATGCACTTCTGTTGGTTCCTCAGATCCCAAAACACTGTGGTCCACAGTTAAACGTCCTTTCTTTTCCTCTCTTTCTTTCAAAATAACCTAAAAGTCATTATACCAGATTTAATTATAGCTCACTCTTAAACTAGGTACTGAATTATTACAATGTTACACTAAAACACCAGTAGAGAAATGAGGCTTTCATTTGGCTATATGTTGGTATGTAGAAACTGACTGGCAAAAGTAAATGTAATTTTAAGCACTGTAAGTTGAAGAAAAGTACAAAAAATACAGGGAGGCAAACATGTTTTCCTTGTTCTTTACGTATAGGTAACAAACTAGAGTTTTCAAAACAATGTCTCATTTGATTTACAGTAAGGATTATTTTGTTCTGGGCTTCTAATAACTGAATTAAATAAAGTAGACATTCTCTTCAGTGTTTCAGGCAAAGAAGGTGGGATTTTTAAAAAGTTAAGTTAAAATATACATAAATCACCAAAGTTAATGCTAAGATCTAGGGCTAGCTAGCTAAGAGATAGAGTGCTTTTCTAGGATGTTTGAGGCTTTAGGTTATATCCACAGCACTGGAAACAGGAGAAGAAAGAAAAAGGGGAAGAGGAAGAAGAGGAAGAGGGAGGAAAAGGTGAAAGGAAATGAGAAGAGTTGGGCTTTTGATTTGGGGTAGAGGAATAGCTAATGCTTTTGAATGTGAAGTACTTAGCTTTTACTTTAAACCTTACCACAAAAAAAATCATTCTGCAGGGTAGTCATAATGCTGGTTTTGAATGAACCAATTATGTAGAATAATCTGTTCAGTAAAACACCCATGAATGATTTTGCAAAAACAAATTTAAACCCTTGTTTAGCTTATAAAACCCAACATCTCTGGATTCTGGGTCACCTTTTTAAGTGCTGTTGGTCGTTTCAGTTTTGCAATTTCCTTCTCTTTTCCTTTTTTTGCTTTGCAGGAAGTAATGTCCAAAGAATTCAAGGATGTCACACAGGGTGGACTTTTGGTGAAAGATTTCCGGTTAGCAGAATCTTTAGTGTGAAAAGAAGCTGCAGTAACCACTAAAAACAAACAAGAATATTAGTATTAAGACAGTAGCCAAATCTACATGCATTGTTCAAAACCAAGACACTGTCGCCCAAACCTCCTGGTAAATCCCCAGGACCCCTCAGTATCTGCATGGCTATGTAGGGTGCTCCCTCCTGACCTGCCTGTACCCCTGAATCCCCCCCAAATCAACAAACTAACACCTCCCCCACCAATCATAATAAAACCAAGAATAGACTAGACACTTCAGGAACCGCCAAAGATGGCGGACCAACTTCAACTAACAAAGAACAGGCAAGAATCAAATTATTCAACATATCAAGAAAACGAAAGATAAGTAAACCCCCTTCTTCATTTTTTTATTTGTTTTCCATTTATTCCTGAGATAGTTGCTCCTGATTAAGACTACAAATATCCTACTACTTATGTCCCATACCCTATTCCCACTGGCCCCAAGACATTCACTGTATGTAGTACACCCCTAATAAATCTTAAGAATTTCAATTTGCCCTCAACTATAACTTCCCTACTCCTAATTACTAAACTCACACTATCCTATCCTCTTGTAGCTGCACTGATTCTTAACTTCACTAACTAGACCTGACTCCCAATCTGAAACCTCCCAACTGAATCAGCAGGGCCGGGCTTATACAACCCAAGCACACTGCAACAAACATACCCCCAAAACAAGACCATCTATCTTTAGACTAATCCTTAAACAACTACATCCCATCCAAATTCAGGACCTTTACAACAACACCAGAGTCAGGCAACCCTACTCGACTCAGAAAAGCCAGGTCCACAAACCAAAGAAAGTAAACAAAGACCTAACATAAGATGCCCAAGTCACATCACATCGTAAAACCACAAAGTACACACCAAATACCAGGAAAACATGTCTTCTGCAAAAAACACAACCCCTCTAATAATAGGCTTCAACCAGAATAACCTCCTGGATACCAGCCAGGAAACAACACTCCAGACCGTGTATTTCAAAGGAATATCATTAATATGATCAATGAAATGCAAGAAGAACTACAAAAGGAATGGGCAGAACTCAAGAGAAGAGATGAATATATGATCTTGCATGATTAGGAAAATAACAGAAAGTTAAATGAGATGAAAAGGGAAATAGAAGAAATGAAACTAATTGCAATTGAAAACTCAGCAGAAAGCATCACCAACAGAACCGATCAAGCAGAAGACAGAATATCAGACCTGGAAGACAAGCTGGCAGAACAGGGTCATTCTATTAAAGATGCTGAAAAAACCTAAAAAACACAAAAAAAGAGATCTTCAAGAGCTATGAGATACCCCAAAGAAGCCATAGAAGCAGGAGTAGCCATAACACCTGACAAAATAAGGCTTCAAACCAAAACAACTCATAAAGAGACACTGAAGGATACTACATACTCATTAAAGGATCAATCTATTAAGGAATTCACAATTCTGAATATATATACCCAAAATAGGCACACCCACATTCGTTAAGCAAACACTACAACTTATAAAAGAACAAATTAACCCAAACATGATAAAAGCAGGGGATTTCAACCACCCACTCTCACCAACAGACAGGTCAACAAACCAAAAACTGAAGAGAGACACACTGGAACTAAATCAAGCCATAAAGTAAATGGACCTGATTGATATCTTCTGAACATTCCCCATCCTAACACCAAGAAATACACATTCTTTTCAACAATCCATGGAACTTTCTCCAAAACAGACCACATACTAGGCCACAAAGCAAGCATACACAAATATAGGAAAATTGAAACCACATCCTCAACTCTATCTGACCACCATAGGATAAAGCTAGACATCCATAAAAAAGTAAACACTAGAAAGTACACAAATTCTTGGAAACCAAACATGCTACTGATTAAGTAATAGGTCTGGATAGAAGTAAAAACAGAAATTTAAAAACTTTTAGAATTTAATGATAACTCAACATATCAAAATCTTTGGGATATGATGAAGATGGTCCTAAAAGGAAAGTTTATAGCATTCAATGATTACATTAAAAAAATAGAAAATAAATTCTATTTAAAAAAGCAAATAATTTAACGATGTAGCTTAAAGTTTTGGAGAAACAAGAACAAACAAATCCCCAAAATAGCAGATCAGCAGAGATTAGTAAGATCAGAGGAGAAATGACTGAAATTGAGACAAAGAAAACAATACAAAGAATCAACCAAAGAGATGGTTCATTGAAAAAAATCAACAAGTTGATAAACCCTTAGCCAAATTAACTAAAGCCAAAAGAGAGAAAATCCAAATCAAAAAGAGAAAGAGAGAGACAGAAATGGAGCTATCACAATGGATTCCTAGGAAATTCAGATAATCATAAAGTCATACTTCAAAAATTTATACTCCATCAAACTTGACAATCAGAAAGCAAGAAGGAACAAAGTGAGAAAGACCTAAACAAAACAATTCCATTTACCATAGCTTCTAAAAAAATGAAATACTTTGGAGTAAATTTAATCAAGGATGTGAAAGATCTACACAAAAAAAGAGAGATCATAGAAGGCACCAGAAGGTGGAAAGACCTCCCATGTTCCTGGGTTGGTAGAATTAACACTGCTAAAATGACCATTCTACCAAAAGCAATATACAAATTCACTGCAATACCAATGAAAATGCCAACCCGAATCTTCACAGAAATTGGTAAAACAACTTCAAAATTCATATGGAAGTACAAAAGGCCTATTACAGCAAAAAAAAAAAAAAAATTGAGTAATAAAAACTCACAGGAGGTATTACCAGACTTTAAATTAGGCTACAAATCCATAATAATAAAAACAGCATGGCACTCTCTCCAAAACAGAGATATAGACCAATGGATAAAAATTGAAGACTCAGATATAAGCTTATATACCTGCAGTCAACTGATTTTTGACATGGGTGCCAAAAAACAAAACAAAACAAAATCAAAAAAACACCATTGGTAAAAGGACATCATTTTCAACAAATGGTGCTTGGCAAAATTGGGAATCTATATGCAGAAGAATGAAACTAGACCCTTATTTGTCACTCTGCATGAAAATTAACTCCAAATGTATCACAGACCTCAATGTTAGACAGACACTTTATATAAAAACTCTAGAAGAAAGAATACACTTGAACTAACTGACCTAGCCCAGCATTTTCTTGATAGAACCTCAAATGCACAAGAAACAAGATCAACACTCAACAAAAAGTATTTCAAAAAATTAATAAGTTTCAGTTCATTAAGATATTACTGGGCTGGAGAGGTGGCTCAGGGGTTAAGCCTCTGCCCTGCAGGCAGAAGGTCCTGAGTTCAGATCCTAGACCCATGTATAGACACGGGGCGGAAGCGGGGGGGGAGGGGGGGCTGCGTTTCTGGCCCTGGTAGGGCGGAGCCTGTGAATCCCGGGGCAGAGTAAACGAGGAGGAGGTGGAGGCGTCCATGGTGGTTCGCGAATTCGTCCGTGGTTCTACACACACACACACACACACACACGCGCGCGCGCGCGCACGCACACACGTGCCGCACTACATATGCACATGTGCACAGTTGAATAAATAATAAAAAAATTTAAAAAAAAGATATTACTAATCAAAAATGCGGAATGGGAGAGAATCTTTGCTAACCACATATCTGATAGAGGACTATTATCCAGAATATATAGATTACATAAATAAGTCAAAAAATTAAACACCTGTGTACCTATTAAGTTTGTATGAGCTGAAATAATAATAAAAAATGTATTAAAAAAAAAGACAATACAGAGAATACTTGAGCTGGGATTGAGACTAAATATGAAAAAAAAAAAATTAAACACCAAGGAGATAAACAATCCAATTAAGAAATGGGCCTTAGAAATAAAAAGTAACTTTTCACAAAATGAAATTCAAATGTCTAACAAACATCTAAAAATGCACTCCTCCCTAGTCATTAGGGAAATGCATATTAAAACCACCCTGAAATATCTTCTCACCCCTGTCAGAATGGCTAAAATCCAAAACACAAACAACAACAAATGCGGAAGAGGATGAAGGGAGAAGGAAACCCAAACCTTTGCACCCCATGGGAATGCAAACTTACACAATCTCTATGGAGATCAATATGGAAGTTCCTAAAAAGTTAAAAATTGAAATATCACATAACCCAGCTATACCACTCTTAGGAATATTTCCGAAGAACACTGCATCTTACTACAGAATCACAAGCACGGTTATGTTCATAGCAGCTCTATTAACAATAGCTAAGAAATGGAATCAACCTAGATGTCTTAACAGCAGACAAATAATGAAAATGTAGTACATATACACAATAGAATAATATTCAGCTGTCAAGAAAAATTAATTAGTGATATTTGCTAGTAAATGGATGAAACTGAAATCACAGAGGTAGGCGCTAGACAAGTGAAGGGGTGTGTCCCGATCTGTGGATTTATCCACTGAAGAGCCACTTATACTGCCACAGAGGTCCCCTAATAATACAGACAACCCAAAGAGAGCCCTGTGGTCCACACAAGCAGAGAGTCATGAGGGTGGGAAGGATGGGAAGGCATTGGAGAGGGGAGGGGAACATGGGAGAGAAGGGGGGAGGATGAGAGATGCATGGACAACTCATTCTGTTTGTAAAATATTAGAAAAAAACAAACAACCAAGACATCACAGTAAGAGGAGAACACAACAGCTCACATACAACAGAGTGTATAGTGTCTCACACACAACTTAAGAAAATAAAGCCAACACAGTGAGCCAATTTAGAAGTCTAAAGTAAGAATAAATAATTAGCTCTGCTTTGCTGAAGAAACCCTAAAGCATGGAGCTTTTTGCACTTGGTCTTCCTGTTCCTATTGCTTAGCTGCTCCCCCACCTAATGCTTCTGAAGCCTATGGCTTCTCTCTTCTGCCCAGTGTCAGTGGGGAGTGCTGACTTTCACTCCGGCCCCTCTCAATTGTCTAGTGATTGACTGGTGCCTCTATTTTCCTTACCATTTCTTAGCTCCAATCTCAAATTCTTTCACTATAAGCAGAAGGTTGATGCCAGTTCCCTAAGATGCTATCCAATATCAACTTGCAAAACTGCCCCAAAAGAAGTGATATCTTTGTCCTTATAGGAGGCTCACCAAACACCCCACACTTGTAATTAAAAAATTCTAAAGAAATACTTGTGCCCCTCCTTCTGGCTATTTGAATTTAGGCACCACAGGGAATTGGAATTTCCTCCAGAAATCTCATGCTGGGCACAGGAAATGGCACAGAAAGCCAGAAGGAGAAGAGATTTCACAGAGCGCTGAAAACTTGTCAAACTACTTTCTAAGAAAGAATGGAGCCAAAACACTGACTGGGGGGGAAGGGAGGGATCAAACCTCGACCAGGGTTTCTTTTAATTATTCATAGCTATTTATACTTCATGTTCATAATGGAGGCTGACTTGGGACAATACTGGACTTCTGTGTCCTTCTTCCCAATGTGACCACACTTCATTGTTATTTTTTTAAACTGACTTACTGAGGACAGATGGCAAAATCTTTAAATCTAATCCCATCTTAGTCCACCTTTCTCATTTCTTTTCATATGAATTTTCAAGTATCCCCCAACTTCTGGCCCTGCACAAAAAGCCTTGTCTACCTAAAAAAAAGAGGAGCATGGAGGCAAACCAGCAAAGCTCTTCCCTTGACGGATTCCCTTTAACCTGAGGAACTATCTGCTATTCCTTCCTTCTCTGTTAAACGTCCAATGGTTTCTCTGTGACTGTGGCTTCCTAAACCATTACAATCTGGCTCTGCCCTGCCCTTTCTCTAGAACTGTTACTGTGAAGATTCTATAGAAAGTTGCAGTTGTCAAATGTAGTCCCTTGACCTTCACTCTTCTGAGGACTAGGTCCTTTTCCTCAAAATTCCTCCCAAGCCTGTTTTGACACTGTCTTTTTAAGAGAGAGAGAGAGAGAGAGAGAGAGAGAGAATCAGAGAGGACTGTGTATCCTCATGGAGGACCAAGGGTGACTTCGGGAATCATCTTGGACTGCTTCTGCTTCCCTTTTGCTTCTCTCTGGGATTTTCCAGGCTCCCTCCACCAAGGCTGGAAGTGCAGGTCACTGCCCTTTCTGCGTTTTTTTTTTTTTTTTTTAGGTGGACCTGAGATCCAAACTCAGGACCTTCTGCTTTTGAGGCAGAGTCTTAACCACTGAGCCATCTCTCTAGCCCGCTATTATTTTTTTTTAACCTTGTTCACATTTATTTTCCTGGTTCTTCCTTTTGTCCCTGAAACCTATTTCACAGACTTTATCCCTCATCTAAAACTAGCTGACATCTAACCTAAACTATATATACATAACTACACGACACACAGGCGTCATCAGGACCTCCACTGCTAGTACTTCAAGCACGAGGTCAATGTTGACTCTTAGCAAAATTCCTACTGCATGAAGATACTCTATGGTATCTTCATATACACAAAAGTTTGGGTGATGATATCACATCCGCCTCACCTACATGCCAAGCTTTGGGTGTTGTGTGTGTACATGTACACACCTATGATTGGGTATATATGCATGCGTGCATGCACATATATACATGTGGAAGCCACCAGTTGATGCTGATGTCTTCTATGATTTCACCACACTTTTTGAGATAAGATCTCTCACTAAACCTGTAGCTCACTGATTCATTTTAGTTAGCTGGCCAATGAGCTTTAGGGACCAGCCTGTATCTACTCCTCAGTACTTGAATTACAGTCACATACCAACACATCTATGTGGGTGCTGGGGAACTGAACTCAGGTCATCATGTTTGCTTGGAAAGAACTTTACCAAATGATCCATCTCCTCGCCAGCCCTGGAGTCATCTTTGACTTCCTTCTACATCCTAATGTATCAATTCCTTATAATTTTTCCTTTATAACTCCACCAATAATTTTTTTCTAGTACTATAGTTTCATTCTTTTCATGAATGTCCCAACAGTTTTGTAATCAATACTTCTATTTAAGAACTGGTGGAAGAAGACAGTCTCATTTCTATTTGTCAGGAATCCTAACCTTACCTCAAAGCCCAATTCAAATACTGTCTTACAGGAAATTGTTATAACTCCTATCAATCCACTGACATAAACCACTCCCTCTGAAGGCTAAAGCAGCTCTGCTGGTGTCTTTTAGTGAGTTATTTATGTATACCTTGCTAGACTATTAACTTCTTAATTATCTGGGTAATCCCCAACAGTTCCTCATAGTGTGTGGATATTTACAATTGTTTAAATTAACATTTGCTGGGGATGGTAGCTCAGTGGTACAATGCTGTCTAGTCAAGTACAAAGCCTTGAGGTTCAAGTCTCAGGTCTGAAAAAAGAAAAATATGCATATACACATACAAAAAGATTGTAGATAGCTCAGTAGTAAAGTAAAGTGCTTGCCTACCTAAGAGCAAGGCCCCGGGTTGGGTCTCCAGAGTCAAGATTAAGAAAGTGGTATGAATGACAAATTGCAGGATATGGTGGCTCAACCTGTAGTACCATCACTTGACAAGTTAAGGTAGGATTATTACAGGTTCCAGTTCAGTCAGGGCCATAGAGTTAAAACTATCTTAATAAAATGATAGCATTTTTATTCACATATATAAAATTTGATCAAAATTATTGTGTCATTTACTTAAACCAGAGTAAATGAAACAGCACAAATTATGAGGTAATTTTTTAAAGTTTAGTCTTTGAAGAAGGAAAAAATGAAGATGGTCAGAATGCACACTAGCCGACATGAAGTGAGATGTGAGGGACCCAGGGAACAACAGCACTGCAGAGAAAGGGGACAACAAGTTGTTAGGATACTGAGCTAAGAAGCTGACTGCTCAAGAGAACAGCAAGTGGCCAGGGCCGAAGATGAGGAGCCACTAAATATTCTGAGGAACAGAATGATGTCACCCAGCTGTTATCTTCAAAAGATCTCTCCTTTATATAAAGCGGTTTGGGAAGAGGGAAAGGCAGGAAGGTTGGAGGCTAACATAGTACAGTGTAACAACAGCCCCCCTCAGGCAAGAGGATGTGACGAATACATTACGTTTTTTGAAGGCAGAACAGACAGAAAGTACTGAAGAACTTGATCAAGAAAGGGTCACAGAATTTTGAGACTAAAAGTTTGAACTGACCAAAAAAACCCTCGCATATATACATATTAACATTAGATTAACAAAACATGAGATATTCTCCCAAACAACAGACTGTTCAGGCTGATGATGTCACCTGTGTATGACAGAGGCCTGGTGTTGGTGATCTGCCGGGCTTTCATGGCTTGCTGCTGTTTTTCCAGAGCAGCTAACATGTCCCCCAGGTCTAGCTGGACAGGGGTTTTATTCTTTTTTCCAGCTGCTTTGGATAAGGCTTCCTATAAAGTAGATATGAGAATTTATTTTTGTGATGGTATGGAAGTGTGACAAGTTATAACTACACTTAGCACTCTTATCCATCCCACCAAACGTAACAGGACCCACCACGACAGTTCATAAAAATGACTTAGATACCTGTAATTTTTTTTGCTCCATGCTGATTTCTGAGTATTCTTGAGCCGTGGCCAGGGCTGCAGCTAAAGCTTTCTTCTTCTGACTTTTTGCACGTTTAGGGACTGAGGTTGTAATGGGAATTGGAGTCTGAACTATATTGATGGGTGAGTTTGCAGGCAAATCATCCAACTATAAAAGTCAGAGAAAAACACTGGTTAGTCATTTCATAAAAATCAAAGCATAGGGAAAAGGATCCAGAATGAGTCATGTTCTGTTCTAGATTCATCAGAGAATTCAGTGTTATAAAGAACAAAGTTAGAGAGTAGGACCATTTCAGAATGGGAAATAAAAGACAACACAGCTGAATAGATGAGGTCATGTTCATCTACAGAAAAAAAAACCCAAAAAACAAAACCCAACGTATACTTTGTGACAATTGGGGAAATTTCTATACAAACTATATGCTATATGACATGTTCCTTACATAGTAATGGAACTGTGGATGTCACAGAAAAGTACTTTTGATTAAAAAAAGAACTTTAGCAGGCAAGATGGCTCAGCGAATAAGGCACTTGTTGAGCTTGATCCCTGGAGCCTATGGTGGGAGAGAACTATTTGAAATTTGTCCTCTGACCTCTATATGTGCACCATAGTATTCGTGCCCCCCCCAAAATAAATGAATAAAGTATTTTTAAAAATTAAAAATATGTACCAACACAGTGGTTCCAGTATTTAGGCTGCTGATGTCTTTACATCTACCTTTAATATTTTTTTTTCAGTCACAGTTCAAAAAATGTTTTGTGTTTCATGTTATTTGAAACGTTACTTACTACTTTTGAAGAAAGTTTCTGTTGAATATTCTCATCCTTGGCATTTCCATTCTCATTTAGTTCTTGAAACCCATCTTCATCCTGGAATAGTTTCCCATTCAGTGAAAGCAGCTCAGAACCAATTCCCAGCTTTGTATATGTGTGTGTACACATGTGTGTGCATGTGTATGTAGGTGTGCACATGTGTGTATGGTGCTGTTGATCAAACCCAGAGCCTTGCTTGTGCTAGGAAAGCATTCTACCATTGCGCTACATCTCAAGTCAAAAAAACCCTTTTTCCATCATTGTTTTTCCTTCATATATATGTATATGGTATGCATGTGTGATATGTGCCTGTGTGTGTGTTACATGTAGATGGAAGATTTAAGTGTGTAGGGTGATATTAGGAATCTTTCTCAGTTGTTCTTCTACCTTACTGTTGTGAGTCTGGGTCTCCAATTATACCCAGAATATAGCCAATATGACTAGTCTGGCTAGTCAGCTTACTCTTGGGATTTCCAGGGCTGGAATTATAGGCAGGCTGCCATACCCACCTGGCTTGGAATCTGAGATTTAAATTCAGGTTACTTTGTAAGGTAAGGGCTTTAATCACTGACCCATCTCCCTAGTGCAGAAAAACTTTTTATAATGCTGGACAGTATTGAAAGACAGGGAAATAGTATGTTTTTGTTTATATTTTACTTATGAAAGAGAGAAAGAGAAAAGAGAGAGAGAGAGCATACACAGATGAGTGAGCTGAGATGTGTGTGTTACAGCACACATTTGGAGGTCAGAGGGCAACTCTGAGATCAGTGCTCCTTTTGCCATGTAGACTCCAGGAATCAAACTCAGATCTCCAAGTTTATGCACAAGTTTACCCACTGAGCCACCTCACCATTCCAGAAAATAAATGTACTTTTGTATTCTACTGTTATCTATTTACCAAATAATTTACAAAACTTTCAAACTGGATTTTATCACAGATAATTTGAAAATGATTTTAAACATCTTAATATTAATTTTATTTATTTATTTTCTGTTCTATATTACATATATTTTAAGATTAAAAGCTTAAAATGCTTTTAAAAATATTAATTTTTATATTAATTTCTTAATATCCTTTTGAAGTTACATCTATTATCTTAAAGCATAGAACCAATCATAGTTAAGTTCCTATAATGAAACTGCCACATTTATATCAAAACATTCTTTTTAAGATCAAAATTAACTTTTGTTAAAAGAAGAGAACAGAAGTAACATTTTATCATCCACAAAAATGTTCAACTTCTACAAAACCCATGAACAATGACAGTCTGATAAACTCAAGATTTATAAAAATTCTGCACAAAGTCCATGTATTTGATAAAGAGGAAAGATTATTTGTAATAGTTTAATAAATGGTCTTGTGGACTAGGAAGATAACTGAGTTGGTAAAGCGATTACCTTGCAAGAATGAAGAGCTAAATTCAACCCCAAAAGGCATGTAAAAAAGCCAAGCACAGTGGCCGGTGTCACACAGTCACAATCCCAATGCTCGGGAGACAGATAGGAGGATCCCTGGGGCTCCCTGCCAAGCCTGCCTGATAGGTGAACTCCAGATATATGAGAGATATATGAGTTGATAGCACCTGGGTGACTCGTTTGTCCTTTGCCAAAAGACAGACAGACACACACACACACACACACACACACACACACACACACACACACACACACACACAAGGGTCTTGAACTTGTGGACTCAGGTGATATTTCACCTTAAGTGTCCCTAGCAGCCACAACTATAAACATACTAACACATTCAGAAGGGATTTCAAGATCAAATTATCTTTATAAATGAAAATTAAGGGGCAGAGGGTGTCAGTAGTACAATGTCTGCTCAGTAAAATACCCAATAAATACAAACAAGTGAAACTGACCCAATAAAGTTGTTAAAACAGCAGTCTAATTTCAATATTAACAGGAAACTGCTCATTTCTTGGGATATCAGACAAGAATATCAGCTTCCTAGTTTTATGTTGTAAATGCCATACAAGGTCTTACACTGTAGCTCAAGCTAGCTTTTAACTTAAAGTAATACTCCAGCTACAGTCTCCTAAGTGCTGGGATTACAGGTGTATATCGCATCTGGTTAAATGACTTCTTACTTTTAATTAAACTTAATTTTGAAATGAATAATACACTTCTGAGAAACTATATTCAGAACGGATTCTATGTTTCTATAAAACCATTCAGAACCTGCTCAAGTCAAGAGCTTGCTATCTTCAGTTGCAAAACTATCGCTGGAAAAATACTTAGGAAGAACTCTCAACTAATTGGGATCAGTTATCTAAGCTTATCTAACAATTATTAATCCCTATCCTTAATGTTAATGATTCTTATTTAATTTATTAATCTACTTTATAAATCTATTATACAACCAAAATAAGTTATAAAGCTGCTTACCAGGAATATTTAAAACAACCAAATGCTACTTGTTTTTTAAGGTCCATTGCAATGTGACATATCTTTTTACTACAGAGCAATCTCCTAGTATTATTCACAGCACCTTATGCTATAAGTCACAGGCTGCCAGTAAGAGTTGGTTACGTGAATAAACTTTAGAAGCAGTGTGATTACATATAAACTGCTTCTGAGTTTAAGCACAATGGTCAATTTCTTTCTTATTTCTCCAAAACTCTTTTGAATGGGAGCAGAAATTATCTATACTAAATTATTCAAGTCTGAAAAATTTTACAAATAGACTGAACAACAAAATTAAAAGGAAAAAGTTTCACACTGAAGTCTATAAAACATCAAGTTATGCATCTACATGTTATTAATGGAATATACATGACAAAGTTAGAAAACAAACATGAATGAAAGTCAGTCTACATAAATAAAACCAAAACAAATAAAAATGAGTCAATATGTTTGAGAAACTTATAATCCACAGTAGAATCACATGTTAAGACATGAAAATTACAATACACCAAATTACACAGCTTATGAATAGAGTTTTAAAAAAATACCTCAAAATATAAAGCCTCAGAGTTTGGGTCACTTCCATGAGACTGACTAGGGTTTGAATGCTTATTGTCTTGTCTCTTTTGCAAATTCTGTCTTCGTTCTGAGGAAGTGCTGTGTCCTCGACATCTGAGTCCAATCTAAACAATTCCAAAGGGAAATAAAAATGTTAAGTATATAATATTTTTAACATATTGATTATAACATATTTGCAGAAAAGTATACAAAAGTGGACAACTCAATGAATTTCCATAGAGTACATAATTTATCTTAAAAGATAAAACTTCTGACACACTAAGTAACAGTAAGACAAGGACAAAATGAGACCATTAATGCACAGTATCTTTTTTTACTTGAACATTTATATAAGCCTGATGTCTTTTCGAGGGTAAATAGTTACCCATAGTTCAATATGGTAGTTCAGCAGTTAGTTACAGAAACTATGAGCTAATCAATCTCTAGAAAACCAGGCAAGTAAAAAAAAAGAAGACAAATCCTACAAGGATTAATCAAATAAGAAGATTCATTAAAAAATTATTTTTTAAAAAATAGATCTTCGTTATTTGCAAGGTTTGAGTATGCCAACAGGATCAAATTTAGGTTCCCAGGTTTGTGCACAAGTTCCTTTATCAGCTGAGCCTTCTTGCTGGTCCCAGTTCATAAAATATTCTTGAGACAACATGATAGAAGGGAAATTAAAAACAGTAAAGTAGATTCTATGGCAGTCACTAAGAAAAACAATAAAAATGCTGTAAGCATGTAGACAAAAGGAAACCTTTATACATTACTGGTATGTAAACTAATCCAGCCAACTAGGGAAATCAGTATGGAGGTTCATCAAAAAACTAAAAGTCAATATGCCACATGACTCAGCTATAACTACCCTGGGTATTTACCCAAAGAATTTCAAGTCAATATATCACAAAGCTATCTGCACTTCAATGTTAACAGCAGCACTAGTCACAACAGCTAAGCTATGGAGCCTCAACCTAGATGTACATCAGCAGAGAATAAAGAAAATGTGGCACATGTACACAGTAAGATTTTTTTCAATCACGAAAATTTTTGCAAGAAAATGTACCCAACTGGAGATAATCATATTAAGCTAGTCTCAAAAAAACAATTGTCGTATTTTCTTTCATGAATGTACATGTGACATAAAAATAAAAGTGATACCGTCTAGGAAAACAACAAGAATAATGGAAAGTTAGGGGCATACAAGACTCAAAGTATATTATATACTTGTGTGAAAATGTCCTTATATAAACCAGTATTATACACAATGAACAAACATCAACACAGAAAAAAAAGAGAGTCTACAGGCTGTGGCTATCATTCGGTAGTAGAGTACCTGCCTATATAGCATGCTTAGGTCATTAACTCTATTCCAGTAACCTGAAACCAAAACGAGAATAAAAGACACAGCAAGCGTTATGGTCCACACATGTAAGCACAGCAATTGGGGGATCTGGTAGGAGGACTGCACATGTTCAGTGCCAACCTGAGGTACACAGCAAGAACCTGTCTCAAAAGAAAAAAGCAAAACAACAACCCAGAGAAGAGGATTCTGGGGATAAGAAGTGGATAAGGAGGTGAAGGGAGAGTGGGACTATTCAAAAGACAGCACTTATGGTGAAACTATTCCATATTTTGACTGTCTTAATGTTAATATATTCTTTATGATACTGCATCATAGTTTTAAAGATGTTATTACTACTAAAGAAACTGCCCATTACTTATTTAGTTTATTGCAACTTTTCTGATATTAGCAATTAAAAAAAAGTCCTAGGGAGCTGGAATATAATTCAGTTGGAAAAACGCTTGCCTAGCACACAAGAGGTCCTCATGAGGTCCCAGCATTGTATAAACTGAATATGATGGCACATGCCTCTAATCCAGATAGAGGTAGGAGGACCAGGAATTCAAGGTTATCCTTGACTATATAGGTAGTTTGACACCAGACTAGGCTGAAAGGTATTCCTAGGGAAAAGTACTCAGTAAAAACCTTGCTTTCAATAAGTAGATTTAAAACAGAAATGTTTGTAAATATCTATATTCCCAGGATTAGAGGGATGGGTGGCACAAGGACTGTGAATGAATCCAAGGTAATCTTGGGCTATATGTAGAATTATAGTCAGCCTGATCCTGTCTCAAGAAAAGAAAAAAAGAGAAAGGTTTAAGATTAAAAATTTTATCCAGTCACATAAATTGTTATTAATCTATAGTATATAAACTATATGTCTATATCTATCAAAATTCATGTGCAAAAATCTTAATCCACAATATGTGGATACTAAAAGAGGCCTTTGAAAGATGATCAGATGAAATGAGAATAACAACCTTAGAGAAGACCCTATCTCAAAAAATAAAGGGATTGAAAAGGATGCCCAATGTCAACTTTGGGCCTTCATGTGCAAATGTGCACACACACACTTGCAAGCATTCGAACATATATATAAATATGAACACCACATATGCACATACCAAAAAAATATTCTGAACTAAGTTTCAATAAGGTTTATGAGAACCAAATGGCCTGATAAACTCTGAATGAATCCATAACATCATGACAACAAAATACTTTTTGGCTGTCCTTCTTAGTGGGCACACTAGTTAAGATATAGTAGCAAATGCCTGAAATCCCAGTACTCAGGAGAGAGAGGCAGGAAGACTATCTCAAGTTCAAGGATAGTCTGGTCTACTAACTAGTTCCTGGCCAGACAGGGAGGTAGAGTGAGGAAAAACAGAGGGAGGGAAGGAAAGAAAGGAGGAAGGTGGGAAAGAGTAGGAGAAGAATGCTGACACACGAAGATGATGCAGTATCTGATTTCAGGGAAACATTACAAGGCTGCTGAGCATAAAAGGTGTCTCAAAAATAAAAAAAAAAAAAAGGAAACACATACTATAGAAAATGTTACATCACAAAAAGTTGATTCTCCCCAAATTTACAGATTAACTTGAAGACCATAGGAACATACCCAAAGTCCAGATATCAAGTTTAATGTATGTGAGAATTTGACAACTGACACATGGTTATTTCAAATCAGTGAAGAGATTAACTGTTCAATTATGTTGGCCAATTTGGGCAGCCACCCAGAAAATAAAAACTAGGCTCTGTATTCTGTACCATATACATAGAAAAATCCCAAACGAATGAAGATCCAAAAAATATTTGAGAGAGCAAAAAAGTAAAGAGAAGAGTGGAGAGGATGAGTACACACAAGCTCTGGTGTGCGGCAGAGAACAGCTTTTAAAAGTCAGTACTCCTCTAGATGTGGGCTTCCAGTGACTCAGGTGACAGTGTTGAGCGCTAGCACCTTACCAGCTGAGCTGTATCACTAGTCCCATGAATGAAGGTTTCAATGCAATCAGTACACTAAAGGAAAGCACAAGGAAATACTTCACAACCTACATTTGGGGCAGATACTTTCAAGTGATTTAAACCAAGAAAAAAGAAGACAAGAGAGGAGGGGAAGGAAGGAAGGAGAGGGGAGGAGAAGAGAGAAACAGGGCTGAAGAGATGGCTCAGGGGTTAAGACTATCTCGCAAGCAGAAAATCCTGAATTTGGATCCCAGATCCCATGTAAAAATGCCAGGCGGAAATGGCGGTGACTTGCACTTCTGACCCTGATGGGCAGAGCCTGGGAAATCCCAGAGTGAAGCAAAGAGGTAGAAGCAATCCAGGATGATTCCCAAAGTCACCCTTGGTCCTCTACAGGGACACACAGTGCCCTCGGATACATACAAACAAAATAAATAATTAAATGTTTTAAAAAACAAAAAAGAAACAATACACTTAATGCTACTTAAAAAACTGGCTATAATAATGAGCAAAGTGAAACACAAAGAATGAGCAAGATGTGTACAATTCATATTATAGATCAAATGCTCTAAGAATTTACACAAACTGAGTTATAAATGTACAAACAAGGAGAGGCAATAGCTGCTGCAAATATGGCTACCAGACTTCCACCCTCGGAAATCCACATGGTGTGAGAGAAATGACTCCCAAAAGTTATCCTCTCATCTCCACTCATGGATATGCATGTTCACCTCAGGTTTTTCCTCCACATTCTCCCCCTATCCCCGGTGAGGTATGCACTAATTTCTCTCAAATAAATATATCAGTATATTTGGTAAAAAGAGGTAATGAAAGAAAGGAAAAGAGAATGGAGGAAAGGAAAGAAGATCAAGATTCAGACTGCCTATGATGTCACAACCCTTAATCCCAATCTTCTAAAAGCTGATGCAGGAGGACTCCCAAATTCAAGGCCGTCCTGGGCTACAAAGAGAGATCTGGGCTTACAAATTCAAAGTGAAGACAAATAGGTCACTACTGAACACAAGAAAAGGAATATCAGATGAATTTACAGAAAAAGCAATACAAACAACTCAAGCTTTTGCAGAGACCCTCATTACACTAAGACATGTATTTTCTCTCATTATCATGCTAACTAGTTTGCAACTTTTCTGATTACTGCAAAGATTTCCATTTAAGAACTTAGTTCCTGGTGGCCATGGTGGCACTGGGAGGTATGTAATATTCAAAGGTGGTGTTTAAGAGGCTGGGAGAAGGACTTGGTTGGTAAAGAAAACACATTTGATCCCCAGAACCAATTTATAAAAGCCCACTGTGGTAGTACATGTTTACCAGCACTGGGCAAGTAGACCCAGGAGAATCTCTGGGGATTGCTGATCAGTAAATCAAACCCAGCACATAAGCTTTAGTTCAGTGAGAGACCTTGTCTCGAAGAAGGTTGAACGAAACTATAGTCCTTAAGTTCAAACAAGGCATAAAATGTTGAACTTTTTATAAGGATGGGAAAAGGGCAAACAGTTTTGGAGAAATATGCAATTAGACACAAAGCAGAAAAATAGTTTAACATATTCTTATCCTCACCTTTGTTCAACACTTTATCATTTTGATTATGTAAAGAAGTTTTAGGACTAAGGATAGCTCAATAGATAAAACACTTGGCATATAAGCATGAGGATTGGAGTTTGGATCCTTAGAATCCACATAAAAGTTGGACACATGTAGTAGCATCTGGTAATCCCAGTACTCAGGAGACAGAGACAGGGGATCCCAGGAGTAAGCTGGTCAGATAGACTGCCAGACTGGCAAACTCTAGGTTCAACCAAGACTCTGTCTCAAAAAATAATATAAACAACATAAATGCATGTATGAGAAAGTTGTTTTTTTTTTTTAAGAGGATTAAGGTGAGTTTATTAGAGAAAAGAAAGGTTGGAACTCATGGACTCCAGACGTGGAGTGCCATGAGGAGCTATGGTGCTTCCATGAGAAGCAGAAATAAAACGGAGCTCATGGAGCCCATGAGAACTCACAGTGCCTAGGAATGGAATTCATGAGAAGCAAGGAACAAGAAACAGACTCATGGCACTAGAGGGCCATGAAGGGCTAGATGGCCCGAGAAAGTTTTATCCACTAAGCCATTTTAAAGTTACAGATACTGTGGTAATTCATGTGATGTACATGTCTATACATGTGTATGTACATGTGGAGGTCTGCGGTAAATGTCAGGCATCTTTCTTAATCACCCTCCATACTTATCATCATCATCAGGGAGACAGATTTCTTACTGTTGGTGCTTAGTATTGTCAATCTGATAGGAGGCAGAGTCTAGGATCACCTGAGAGGTATTATTTAATTAAGGTTGGCCTCTGGACATAACCTGTGAGGAACTGTCTTCACTGCTTATTTGAGAGAAACCTAATCCACTGGGGGGAGGGGGAAGATGATTCACTAGGTAAGATATGTGCAACTGTGTAAGAATGAATAGCCCTGGCAAGCAAGCATGCATACATTCATTCCTTCTGTTTTCCGACTGTGGCTGTGGTATGACCAATGACGGCAGCTTCTGTTGCTGTGATTTGCTGCCATGATGGAATGAAATCTCAAATTGTGAGCCAGAATAAAAACCTTACCTTTTGCTTGGGTGAGGTATTATTGTGGCAACAAATAAGGAAACTAAAGCACTCACTTAACCTGGAGCTTACCAATTCAGCTAGATTGCCTGGCCAGCAAATTCTAGGAATCTGCCTGTTTCCACCTCCCCAATGCTGGGGCTGCACATATGCACTGTTGCATGGCTGCTTTCTATATAGTACCAGGGATCCAAGCTCAAGTCCTTAGGCCTACACACCAACAACAAAATACTGTATTACTGACTGAGCCACTATCTCAGCCCAAGACAGTTCACGTACATGCATCTCTAAAAATTAATGATATTGTCCTTCATAAATACTATGCCATTATTAGAACCAATTTAAAATTACTCATCTCACATCTCATCAACATCACTCAGGTTACCTGTGAATTAGTTCTTTGTTCAAGTTGCCTTCCACCTCTAGAAAATGTAAGGTGTTTTTCCATCCAAGGTTTCTTCTGAGTTGCCTGGCAAGTTACATTGGACCAATTTACACCACCTGTACCAAACATTCAAAGTGAACAAAGTAAATGAATTTTTTTAAGCTGTCTCATTTACTTCTTATATTGAAATTTGTCATCTGCGAGCACTGAATTTTTCTACAAATTTTAAGGGCTATTCAAGGACACAGACACGACCAGCTGGCATATTCTCAATGTGTTCAATAAAACTATGCTTTTCAAATTAACTTGAATTGCTAGAAGATTTTAGGCTTTTTTGTTTTAAGTTCTATGCTTAAAAGGTACATTTCAATCTGTACAAAAAAGTATAGGAAAAAAAGATGTGAAAATAAGTACCTGAACAGACAGATGATTCCACATGCTAAAAAAAAAAGAAAAAGACAATTATTTTCTAATTAAGAATCAACATTACATACTCTGAGATATGTTAAGTACACTTACTACTAATTTAGAGCAATGTTGCATCACATTTTCATTAATAAAATACATAAAGTGCTATTAACCATTCTATTACTATAAGAATTGTTATCAAAAGCAAATGTTTAAGTATTAGCAAAAGTTACAAATATAATCCAGACATCAATGACTAATAAAGAAATCAAAGTGCTGGAGAGATGGCTCAGGAGCTAAAGCTTTTGCCCTAAAAGCAGAGTTCACAACCCAGATTGTAAAATCGCTAGGTGGAAATGGTGGCCTTGGAAGGCAGAGCCTGGGAAATCTCACAGCAAAGCAGTAAGGAGATAGGGCAATTCCAGTCACCATAAACACACACAGTGCCCATTTCAACATACACGCAGATGCAGGAGGGAGGGCAAGAGGGAAGGAGGGAAAGAGAGAGGGAGGGAACAAAGGAAGGAGAGAGGGAGGAAAGGAAGGAGGAAGGGAGAGAGACAGGGGAGGGGGAAGGGCTGAGGTAATATTACACACGTTCATGGTCCCAGAGTCAGGATTCCGCAGAGCGCCCGCTGTTGGCTGGTTGTTGTTGTGTTTAGGACTACAGTAACCGCTATCGCTGTCGATGTCCGCTTCACTAGCCCCCTGTTCACTAGAGGATTCAGCAGTAGGGTGGGATGCTCGTCTTCTTCTGCCTTTGGACTTCCACAGCATTGTGGTAGTGCTCTCTGACAGAGACTTATTAGCAATATCTGATGGGAAATCTAAAAGGCAAGCAAAGTGTGTCAACTCTGTGATGTCCAACATGGTAAATTCTTAATTATTATTGAAGTTCTAAGAAAATAAAAATGACAAGGTATAAATACAGAAATATGTGACTTTTTGAAAAGATCACTAAAAGATGTTCTTGATGACTAATAACATGGTTCTATCATGACAAGAATAAAATAACATCACTGAAATACTGAAACCACCCATCATTTGAAAAAGAACATCAGCAATCTTTTGAGATATCGTGTGTGTTCTTCCTCCCCAAGTTATTTTTATTTTAATTGTATTTATCATTCACTCACTTCCTTTACAAATTTACAATGAGCTTTTGAATTCTGAAAACATAAATCTTACAACTTTTAAACTTCTTGCTGAAAAAAAAAAAATCAAGCTGCTCATAATATTGCTCACTGTTACTTCAGCCCTAATTCTAATGTATGGACCTCTAAATTCAATAATGTCACTGGAATTGAGATTGTTTATATATAGATATGTCACAATGTACTTATTCTTTCTACCATTAATGGGATGCTTTGTTGTTTGGTTATTAAGAACAACACTATTATAAACACTTTTAATCAGGTGTACATGTGAAAGTTTCTGCTAGGAAATGTGACTGGGACTTGGAAAATGAATAAATCTAAATTTGACCTGATAATGCTTAATCATCTTCAAAGGTGGTTATAACAAGTTACAATCCAATAGGTAGAAATATACTTGTTGATTCACATACTCATCAAATATTGATACTGTTTCTTAGACTACAACTTTGGTCAATCTGTTGAATATAAAAAGTTGTTTTGGGGGCTGGAGAGGTGGCTCAGGGGTTAAGCCTCTGCCTTGCAGGTGGAAGGTCCTGAGTTCGGATCCTAGACCCCACGTGTACGCCAGACAGAAGCGGGGGCGGCCTGCATTTCTGGTCCTGGTAGGGTGGAGCTTGTGAATCCTGGGGCAGAGTAAACAAGGAGAAGGTGGAGGTGTCCACGGTGGTTCCCGAATTCGCCTGTGGTTCTACATACACACGCATACACGCACACACACGCATACACGCGCAGTTGAATAAATAATAAATAAATAAATAAAAACTTTAAAAAAAAAGTTGTTTTTGTTTTGTTTTTTTTTGTCTTACTGTCATGATTTGAAATGTGAGTTGTCCCCCACAGGCTCATGTGTTTGAATCATCAGTTGTTTGGGAACGTCATGGCATTGTTAAGAGACGGAACCTTGCTGGAAGAATGTACTCATAGGGGGATATGCCTGGAGACTGATTAGCTCTATCCTGTTTCTGGGGAGGTCTGCTCTTACAGTTTGTAGTGAGCAGTTCTGTAGCTCTTTGCAGCTCTCAGCCTCCATGAAGGATATGACTCCGGTTGCCTCCAGTTTCTGCCCTGCTGGAACCATAAGCTGAATAAATCTCCCTTTCCCCCTTAGGTTGCTTGACTTTGAGTGGTGTCTCCCAGCAACAGAGAAGAATAACTGTTACCTAAGTTAAGCTTCTTTTCTGATATTTTCAGCCACTAACATTCTTTAGTAAAATTCAGATTTTTTAGTTTGACTTCTGCTCATTTTTCTAATGAGATGCCTGTTTCTATTTTTATTTTTTTATTATTTATTATTTATTCAACTGTGCATGTGTGTTTATGTGTGTGTGTGTGTGTGTGTGTGTGTGTGTGTGTGTGTGTGTGTGTGTGTGTGTGTAGAACCACGGGCGAATTCGGGAACCCCCATGGACCGTCTCCACCTCCTCCTTGTTTACTCTGCCCCGGGATTCACAGGGTCCACCCTACCAGGACCAGAAACGCAGGCCGCCCCCGCTTCCGCCTGGCGTCTATACGTGGGATCTGGGATCCGAACTCAGGACCTTCGGCCTGCAAAGCGGAGGCTTAACCCCTGATCTACCTCTCCAGCCCTGAGATGACTGTTTTTAATTGTATTTCACAAATTATAATTACAGAAACATTTTTAGAAATGTCTTACTATCATATTCTAACAAATCACAAGTTTTCCATAGCTCTACCTATTCAAAATTTTTATACCACATTGACGCAACTTGGAATTCTCTGTTTAATATATCAGTATGTTGTGATGAGCCTTGATAACCTTACTACAAGATAATATTGTATTATTCTAGAGTGGGTACCCTATGTTTTAAAAGAATCACCACCTGTTACTGGACTTTAAGAAGGTTTCAGTGTTTTTGCTGCATTGCAGTAATGTGCATTTTAAGTTTTTCAGCAGAGAAATTCCACTTGAACACATCTACAATGAAATAACTGAGTCAAAAGAAAGATTCTCACGCAGGTGAAATAGGTAAGTGGGTACTGGCAACTGTTGCTAGAGCCTGGAAACCCATATGGGTAAAAGGGAAAAAATCCACTCCTGAAAACTGTCCCTTGACCTTCATATGCAAACTGGCACATGTGCTCACACACATACACAAACAATAAAAACAGAAGAGATAAAAAATAGACAGTTCTAATGTCATGCCAAATTGTATCAACTCCCTGACCCACAGACCCCAAGGACAAGATACTATTATTTTCTTATTGATTCACTCTAATGCTTCAATGTTTATACACGTGGTGAAAAAATCTTCTCCAAGTTGTGGTTAGCTATTTTAAAAAACAATTTTTCCTGCAGTCATAAAGTTACCATCTATATCTTCTTCCACCATCAGCTTTCTCATTTACGTCTCAATCCATCTGGAACTGACGTGACTGGAGTATGAATCAGAGACTTGGAATGTTATTCTCTCACTTTCGTATCTGTGTTTCTGTACTCTCATTTTTCTAAACTTTTATGATGGTGATATAGACCTATGAGTATAAAGATCTCTCTCTCTCACACACACACACATATGTAAACATACGATTAAGATGACTGTTTTAATATGCACAGGAGAAGTGACTCTTCACAGACCAATGCCACTTTAACTTCAAATTAGCTGGTCAAGTTCTTCAAAAATTCTTACTGAAACTTTTATTAAAACTAGATTTAATCTGTAGACTAATTATGAGAAAATTGATAGTCGATATTCTTAATTTTCTTAAAGTTCAATAAAGAAATGTCTTACAGTGTTCTCCATATATGTCCTGTACTTAACTATGCTTTCCTCTCAATAACTTAGAATTTCTGTTGTTATTGTAAATTCTGTTTTTGCAGCATACTGAAATGCAGTTAACTTTCGTTTATTATCTTCTATCTGGCCATCTTAAACTTTTACTAAATAAAACAAGTTGTGCTCAAAAGTAAAAATCTGAAGATGGAAAAATGGCTCAGGGGGAAAAGGCGCTTGTCACACAAGCCCAGAAGACCTGAGTTCAATCCCTGGAACCTGCATAAAGGTAGAAGAGAACTGACTTCACAAAGTTATCTTACAACCTCCATGCACATGCTCACATATACACTTCACTTACATATGCAATGATAATAAATAATAGGAGAACCAAAAGTAAAAGTCTGCTACAAATGGAAAAACATATTTTACCAAATTATTTAATTCTACCTAGTTGTAGATTCCAGTTAATTCTCAGAAATTAAAACCAAACTAAAGAATAAAAACATTGACAGAATGTATAATCTTCTATTCAGCTTAGACCTTCATCACTTCCATCTTATGCTTCAGAAAGCTTTCTGGTGACTTAAGGAATGAATAAAGGATAATATTTCTAAAAGCTTCTGAGGGTTTAAGGAAGGACGTACAAATGGAATGCTATGATTAGGAAAACTGGAATGTATACTTAGCGATTCTTTCATGACTACATTGACATTGGTCCTCTCACTGCTTTAAGTCTACAGATTACATGATGACTATGCTATCAGCAAAATGGCTTTTAATTGATCCAGATCCCCTCCCTAATCCCTGCTTTTGAAAGACCTAAGTACATGTAAAAGATTAGACGATTAAATATCCAACAGAAAAAGTCGAAGTATAAGCATCATATATGTGTGTCTGTGTGTGTGTATATATATATATACATATATATATATATATGGGGATGTACTTATGGTGTATGTTATTCTTTTAAAAATGTTTTTATCAAGGAGAGAGGGGACCATGTTACAGCAGAAAAAATAGGCCTCCATCAAGGACTACAAGTAAGTAATGAGACACCTGGTTAAGTTCACAGACATTCGTTCCTGATCATTTACAACTGAGGGGGTATGATCTCACCAGAAGGGGAGGGCATATAGTCTGGCAGATAAAAAGTAACCATTTTGCAAATGGGTGATTGACCCCTCCCTCACTGTGGTTTCCTACTTTTATTACATCTACCCTTGAATGTGCTCTTATAACAAGACTCCAGTGTAACAGCTTTTTGTCTCTGGCCAGGGCGTGACATACAATGCCCATCAGGATGGAGTGAAGGGCATTGCAGGAGCAGCAAAACTGCAAAAGAAAATCAACAAACCACAATCCAGAACTTCAGAGACTCTATATCAACCACCTAGAACTAGGCCAGCCTAATCTCTCCCCATCCTGAAGCTCAGGGACATTTGCGGAAGAGGGGACAGTAAGATTGTAAGAGCAAAAGGATGGGAGGAGCAATGATTTTCAAGATTCTCCACACTAGTTAGGGCTGAAGCAATCATAATAGGACTTTGCATGCCCTGCGCAATGTCCAACACACTATTGACCTCACAAAGTCTAGCATTTGCTAAAGGCACCAAGATCCTTGGAGGCAAGGGATTGACAGCCACAGTAGTGTTCCTATGCTTAAGGGGAACACGAGAAAGGGTTCAGGGAAATGCCACTGGGTCCTTGTACGTCATCGGAGAGAAGGACCCAGAGGAGAGTCAGGCATACACAATAAAGGACTCTCTGGGAATTGGGGGGGGGGCACTGGGGGATGGGGAGGGAGGGGAGGGGGAGCAGGGGGTTCGGGGGGAGGAGGAGGGAGGGAGGGAACTGGTCTACCTATTAAGTTTGTATGAGCAGAAATAAAATGTATTAAAAAAAAAAAGTAACCATTTTGCAAATGGGTGATTGACCCCTCCCTCACTGTGGTTTCCTACTTTTATTACATCTACTCTTGAATGTGCTCTTATAACAAGACTCCAGTTTAACAGTTTTGTCTCTGGCCAGGAGGTGACATACAGTGCCCATCAGGATGGAGTGAAGGGCATTGCAGGAGCAGCAAAACTGCAAAAGAAAATCAACAAACCACAATCCAGAACTTCAGAGACTCTATATCAACCACTCAGAACTAGGCCAGCCTAATCTCTCCCCATCCTGAAGCTCAGGGACATTTGCGGAAGAGGGGGCGGTAAGATTGTAAGAGCAAAAGGATGGGAGGAGCAATGATTTTCAAGATACTCCACACAAGTTAGGGCTGAAGCAATCATAATTGGACTTTGCATGCCCTGCGCAATGTCCAACACACTATTGACCTCACAAAGTCTAGCATTTGCTAAAGGCACCAAGATCCTTGGAGGCAAGGGATTGACAGCCACAGTAGTGTTCCTATGCTTAAGGGGAACACAGGAAAGGGTTCAGGGAAATGCCACTGGGTCCTTATACGTCATCGGAGAGGAGGGCCCAGAGGAGAGTCTGGCATGCACATTAAAGGATTCTCGGGGGATGGGGGGGAGGCACTGGGGGATGGGGAGGGAGAGATGAGGGGAGAGGGAGCAGGGGGTTCGGGGGGAGGAGAAGGGAGGGAGGAAAGTGGTGTACCTATTAAGTTTGTATGAGCAGAAATAATAATAAAAATGTTAAAAAAATGAAGTAAAAATTCTAAAAAAAAGTTTTTATTAGAACATACTAAGTTATACACAGTAATGTTTCATTATGAAATTATGATATCCTTTTGAGACAAGGTCTCATTATGTAGTCCAAGATGGTCTTGAGATCATGGTCCTCTGACTGCAATACCAAGTGTAGGACTGCAGGCATATACCACTATATATCCAGCTTCTACTTAGATCTTATTTGAACAGAGGAACAAAAAGCAATTGTGCCTGAATAGATCTAATTTGGCTTTACATTATTAAAAAGGACTTATTTTCTATTCATGTCAATGACAATGGATGACAGATACAAACTGGAATTACATGATATAAATTGGAAACCAGCTAGAATACTATAGGGATATAACTTTTTACCTATTATCAAGACATCACTTTTTTATTTAGTGCTACTGTGACTAGTGTTGCTAGGCTGTAAGCATCACCACTCACAGGTTTCCTTCAGATCCATGAATAAATAATACAGCACAGAAACAACACATGTTTTAGAATATTAGAAGTTTTTTTAAAATATATACAGGAGGGTTTTTGTTTTGTAGCTGGAAGGACAGAGAATTTTTATTTTACCAAAACGAGTCCCTTGAATTTCCACAGTGTCTGCAAAATTCCATGACTGACTTTTGACCTTTTCCACTACCGTAAAGAGAAAGGAAAATCTCACACAGTGTTCAAGAGTATACCCATGAAAGTTAAGAATATAAATTTCATGAGTTAACACAAGTGAAGGAAGGAAGCCTAAAAAACTAAGAAGAAAGTATATAATCTACAACTATAATCCCATACACAAACAGATTCAAAACTCAGTGCTATATGTTAAGAATTTTTGCCTTACCAGTTTGCTGTGAAGCATCCACCAGAAGTACAATTTTTGAACGATTATCAGGACCTGCTGCAGTCGTTTCCTTTTGAGTAGCTACATTTTTCACCTGTGGCCTTTTATTTTTTATGTGCTGCTGTAAAAGCTGTGGCTGATTTGAGTTTTAAAAAAGAACATATTTAATGTATTAAATATTATTAACCACACATCATTATAAAGTAAACCTAAATATGTGACAAATCAGTGACTCTTGATCAACGGGGACAAAGGGTTAATGTTTTAAATAGACTAGATGATATATTTTATAATAATTACTCGTTATTCTTAGGTAACCGTGGGCCTGGTTTAAATGTGAGTTGTCCCCCACAGGCTCACGTTTGCACTGTAAGTTGACACTGATGTTTGGGAAGGTTGTGGCATCTTTAGAAATTGGAGCCTTGCTAGAGGAAGGCACGTCATAGGGGACAGGACTGAGGTTGACTAGCCCCACCCTGCCTCTACTACAGTCCTCTCTTAAAGCCAGATTTTGCTCTGTTTTACTGATCATGTCTGCAGTGACTTGTCACCTTCGGCTTCTGATGCCACTATGCCTTTTCCACTGTAATGGACTGTATCTCCCCTTTGGAGCTACAAACATATATATTTTCCTTTCCCCGCCTTAAGTTGCTTGAGTCAGAATGGTGTCTCACAGCAACAGAGAAGAATAACTGCCACGACCATTAACACTATTGTAATTAATAAAATGTGAGATAAATTCTTGGTTGTTACTTATGATTACTGAGTTATAAATAAACCACCAGGAACTAATCATGTCATATGAAGGATTTTAAATTTTTATTATAAAAGTAGTAATAATTACAATATTCATCCCATAGTTAACCTTTACTTTCATAACAGTGATCTGCAAAGTAATTCTGCTTTGGAGTTCAAAGAGAAAACAGTAAAGATACTAATTTCTTTTTATTTTCAGAAAGAGAGGGCACTACTACCTTAATAACAATTTATACATTATACCTTTGAACTGATCCTTAACTTCCTAGTCTAGTCAGGGCTGCTGGGCAGGCATTCCAAGAAATCATGTTCTTTCAACATCTGGAAATTATATCCTACTTTCTAATTTGCTAACACCTATTTCTTTCTTCTTGGAGGCTGCACAAGGGTTCCCCTTGTGTTTCCATGAACAGTCAAAAAGCTTTTTGATACATCTTTGCAGAAAATAAAGCTTTTTAACTTGGTAAAACCTGTGTCAAAATGCAGCAAGACTTTTCACTGAAGCTGAGTTAACAAACCTGGGAAAGCACCATGCTAACAGCCATAGTGCGTCTTCCATCAGCTCCACAGTGCTGGCAAGGAGAGCTGTCTCACTAACTTTGATATTAAGGACTTCATGGAAAAGCAGAGTAGAGTAAACTGATTCCTTTGTAATTTCTCAACAACAAAACTGGCCCTGAAAATAAGCAGTGCTACTCCTACAAAAAGTCCAGAATAAGAATCAACAAGCAGGACAGATGTACAGGAACTAAAAATGTTCTTTTCCACTCCTCTTGCCAACTTTTGCAAACAGAAACACCTTGAGGTACCATCAGTCATTGAACACTGCCACCACAGGGTCCACTTAATGTTGGTGTCATCATGCAATTGTGCATGATGTTTAGAAATTAATTAATTTAGAAATAATTGTGCATCATGTTTACATAAAACTTTTGCATGACATGAAGATGACTGGACATTATATCATCAATTAAGTATTGAGGCAATCACAATGTAAACAAAATGAACTTCTAAACTACATGCCTTTCTCCTTTTCTATTAGTGAGCAAAATGCTTTGAAGCAAATAAAACAATCAGTCAATACCTGTAGAAACTTACACTAAAACAACAGATATACCAAATTTAAAAACTAAACAAAGCCACTTACTTTTGGCACTACTGACCCTCTGTTACTGTTTCTGCTCCGATGACTGGACAATGGGAAGACCTGTCCAAGTTGACTTGGACGTTCGGTACATTCTGTGGCTATAGCGTTAACAGTATTTGCAGTCTGAAAGGTGTTGGAGTACGGAGTAGGAAAAGGATGATAGAAACCCATAACTTGGGCACAGGGTGCTGGCATCAACTGATAATAGGCATATTCTGCAGAAACTGGTGGCTGAGCAGATATTATGGGGTAGGCAAGGTATGGTCCAGCGGGATTTGGATTGGGCTGTTGCCATCGTATATCATTGTTATATAATGGAAATTGTCTGTAAAACCAAATAAAAAAAGAATAAATCTATTAGCAAGTCTAAAAGTAATCCTAAAGCAAATAAATTTTAAAAAAAGCTACAAACAATGGCTTCATGATACTTCTAAAAAAGAAAATGAAAATTTCTTTGTACCTGTAATAATTTAAATGATAGCATGAAGGAATCCAACCTGTTCATTTTTGGCACTCATTGCTTACAAACCTACCCTTGGCCACTTCAAGATATTTTTGCTTAAAAGTAAAACATCTAGCATTTGGATCTGCAAACATGGTAGTTCAAAGTTCATATTCCATGCTAACAACATGACAGTCTTCTGACAAAAGCAGAGTAAGGTGATCACTGTGTAATGTGAGCTTGACATGGGGTGATTTCCTCCTCATCTCATTCTTCAGCTGAATACCTGGGCCTTCTACTTTACTCCCATATTCTACTCATAATTTAGCCAAGTCTGGCATTCTCTGGCTTCTCTTTTTGGCAGCTATAGCAGGCACAGTAAAAAAAAAAAAAAAAACAGGAGGCAAGCCTTCCTACAGACACCTTTCTCCCAGCATTAAAGCTTGTAATGCCACTCCTATGAGCACCAGCAAGAGTTCATCCTGTCTCAGCAGCCCCTTCACCAAAGTATACCACACAGGAATAGGGATCCTCGAAAAAAAGAGGCTAACCTAGCTTTTCTTCACTTTATTTTTTATTTTTGCACACACACACACACACACACACACACACACACACGAGTGCATGTGTAACAAACTGTACTGTGTGTCCCTGTGGAGGACCAAAAGTGACTTTTGAGAATCATCCTGGATTGCTTTTACCTCTTTTTTGCTTTGTTCTGGAATTTCACAACAGGCTCCAGCCACAAGGGAGCCCACCACCACTTCCACCTGGTATTTTTATGTGGGACCTGGGATCCGAACTCAACTCCTTCTGCTTGTGACACAATCTTAATATCTGAGCCATCTCTTCAGCCTATTTTTCCTCACTTTTGACATGGAAAAAAAAAAGTTTGTCACCAAAATCCTAATATAATGTGAGTGGATGGCTAGGTCATGAATTCTTAAAGATTACCTCATTACAAAGCAAGGAAAAAAAATTTGATCATACTGCATATAGTCTTTTAAGGAAAAGAAATATAGTAGCATTAAATTTATCTTATGAATTACCTTGTATATTATCCAATAGCTCAAAGATTTTTCATGTAAAGCTAACTTCAACTGAGAATACTGTTTCTACTGTTTGTCCAACCTCTAAAACTCATTTGGAACTTCAAAATACTAACGGGAACATATCATCTTTGAGGTAGTTCAGTGACCTCACGAAACACACATCCAAAATTTCAAAAAGAATGTGTCCTGGTATTCTAGTGTGCTACAGTGGGCGACAGATGTGTAGAAATATTGATTCTCACAGCACTTAGAGATGGTTCAGTAGAATTGTACAGCCACAGATGTCTCATCCACATCTTACAGTGCTAAGAAATACATGGCACAACTTGAAACAGGCTGAAAATATTTGTGTATGAATAAAATGAACTATACCAGTGACCATTCCTAAGAAGGATCAGTAAGAGTATCAAGACTATCCCAAGTCTTCCATTTTATCTCAATTGCAGGCATTTTGCTAAATAACCTTGTGATGGTAACACAGGTATCAAACTTAAAATAAAATCAACATCTAAAAATCTATGCCAACTATTAGCTTCAAAAATAGTTTGGGGCTGGAGAGGTGGCTCAGGGGTTAAGCCTCTGCCTTGCAGGCAGAAGGTCCTGAGTTCGGATCCCAGATCCCATGTATAGACGCTAGGCGGAAGCGGGGGCGGCCTGCGCTTTTGGTCCTGGTAGGGCGGAGCCTGTGAATCCCGGGGCAGAAGGAGGTGGAGGCGTCCATGGTGGTTCGCAAATTCGTCCGTGGTTCTACACATACACACACACACACACACACACACACACACACACACACACACACGCGCGCGCGCGCACGCACATACACACGCATATGCACACAGTTGAATAAATAATAATAATAAAAAAAAAATAGTGACTACTCATTGGTATTTTCTTCTAAATCAAATTGTCCTGGCAGTTATTAACTTAGGCATTTAATCCCAAAAACAGGTTTCTAAATATTTTTACTTCTCTCTTTGAGTCAATATACTTCAAACACATTTCGATGATTTACTTTAGGAGGCATGCCCCCTAAACCACATTTTCTCTTAGAAAAAAGAAGTAATCCATATTGGAGTCAGCAAGATAGCTCAGTGGCTAAAGGCACCTACATGAAAAACTGGTGCTCTGAGATTCATCTCCAGAATCCACAAGGTGGAAGGAAGAGAGAACCAACTTCCAAAAGCTGTCTTCTGACCTACACACACATACCAAGGCCCACATGGACCTAATTAGGCATATTGAGCGCTTTCTCTCTCTCTCTCTCTCTCTCTCTCTCTCTCTCTCTCTCTCTCCCTCCCGTATCTCAAATATAATTTTTTAAAATCCATGTTAATAATTTTCAAATGTCAGATGAATGATTTGTTTTAAAGTTAAAAAAGAAAAGACCAAGTGTACTTTGTCAAATTCCATACCCCATCCAATAAATAAAAGAACAATGAAC
Source organism: Typhlomys cinereus (assembly GCA_023101885.1). Classification (NCBI taxonomy): domain Eukaryota; kingdom Metazoa; phylum Chordata; class Mammalia; order Rodentia; family Platacanthomyidae; genus Typhlomys; species Typhlomys cinereus. The sequence goes on along the minus strand of JALPQD010000608.1, from coordinate 163,814 downwards.
TTACCTATTGGATTGGTTTTCCTGAACAAATGGATAACATGTAATCAGGTAACTGGGAATGGGGGTTGGTTCTACACCAGAAACACTTCCATTATCATTTGGGAGAGCCATAGGGATCATAAATGCATCAGGATTCTTCTTCTGAGGAATAAATGGTTCTACTTCAGCTGAGAGCTTGACATTCTTCAAAGAAAAAATAGAGTGCATTAACAACAAATAAACAAAAACTATATAAATTCAGAATTTCACAAATGACACCAACAGTAATAAGGCCTCTCCTGAGTAGTCAAAAAAAATGCGTAAAGAACAGCATCGGTGATTCAAAGTAACTGAATAGTAACAGTTATTTAGGTAAAGCCACCAATAAAGCAGGCAAAAACTTATCAAAGGTTGTGACATTTCAATAAAATAATTTTTATATAATCACAGCTGTGGAAATAATCAAGAGCAAAAGAAAACAGTATTTGACTATCTAAAAATAAAATGGTAGTTGAAATAATGACAATGTGTTTTTAACTCATTTTTTATGAGTGAAAAGTCACTACATGTGAGTTCTAAAGAACAACAATATGTCTGAGTATCCTAATAAGTAGTCTTATTTCATTTCAGAAAATTAGACCAGAATTATTAATTCAAAAGAAAGGAAAACAGACTCTTAATGAACCAAAAAACATACGGGGGGAAATTATGTTTCCCAGTTAAACCTGGAGGAAGAAAATGGGAACAGTATTTGTTTCCCAGTGACGCCAAAGCCAACTTACGCAATTTATAGTATTAGTCCATGTTGCTTTCCTTTTTTATCTTTCCTTATAAATCTATAGATGGTTAAAAGACATAAATACAGGGATATGTGCAAATGGGTGACAAAACTATGACAAAAGATAAATAAGATCCATAAATGTCAGGATAAGAAAGAGGGATCGGAAAATGGGAGACCATATCTTGAGAGTTTTCTGGGTATCTTGTTAGATTTTTTTATCTTAATCAGAGTGAAATTTTATAATATGTTCATCTCATAATTATTAAGCTAACATTTTTTAGCAGTTTTCTGCATGCTATATTTAGCAAATTTAAATCTTTGTGTCTGTGTCTATCAGAGGGCACGGTGTGTACCTATGGAAGCCCAAAGGTAACTTCAGAAATCATTCTGGATTGTTCTACCTCCCTCCTTATTGCTTTGCTCTGGAATTCCCTCAGGCTACCCATTCCAGAGAAGTACAGGCTAGCCACTGCCAGTATTTTCACAAAATGCCATGGGATATGTCTGGGATCTGAACACAGGTCCTTCTGCTTGTGGGACAGAGGTTTAACCCTTGAGTCATCTCTCCAGCCCATAAATTCTGAACTATATATATATATAAAATAATCTATATGTGGTAGCAAAATGGCACAATACCTACAATCTCTTCCTTGAGAATTGTCATGAGTCTGAGGCCAGCCTAGGTAACATAGAAAAAAATAAAAACAAATGTGCTCAATTGGTAGAAAGTGCTTGCCTAGCATTGCTGAGCCCTGAGTTCATTTCCTAGAACCACATGAATGGGGTATGGTGATGCACCCTTCTATGTACTAACTCCAGAGGTGGAAGCAGGAGGATCAGAAGTTGAAGATCATTCTCTGCTACATAGTGGTTCAGGGGATACAGTGGGTTACAGATCTTGCTCAAAGAAAAAAAGAAATGAAAATCTGTTATGCTCTCTCTCAAATAAATATTTTGAAAGATTCTAATCAGACCTCAAAAGGTGCTGTTTATTAAAAGTTCCTACCAAAACAAATATCTCATTTCTCATAAAAGTAGTAACAAGTACATGAAAATCTGAACATAAGATTTGATATAGTCTTTATTCATAAATTAAATTATTCTAAAATTATTCTAAAACAATTCAATGTATCAGAAATGTTTATTTAAAAAACTGGGAGGGAGGAAAGGAGATAAATCTGAACTACAAAATATCCTTTCTCCTTACCTGACTTCACTTGAAATCTACACTTGTACTAACTGAATCTGTAGTAGTAATAAGTATCTGTGAATTGAGTTAACCCTGAATTACAACCTGAGGGAAAAAAAAAGCGCACCTTCAAAAGCTAATAATTCAGGGCTGGAGAGGTGGCTCAGGGGTTAAGCCTCTGCCTTGCAGGCAGAAGGTCCTGAGTTCGGATCCTAGACCCCACGTATAGATGCCGGGCGGAAACTGGGGGCAGCCTGCGTTTCTGGTCCTGGTAGGGCGGAGCCTGTGAATCCCCGGGCAGAGTAAACAAGGAGGAGTTGGCGGCATCCATGGTGGTTCCCGAATTTGTCCGTGGTTCTACACACACACACATACATACACATGCGCGCACACGCATACATGCACAATTGAATAAATAATAAAAAATGAAAATATTTTAAAAAAGCTAATAATTCAAGCTGCTAATTCTCATTCTGTGATATTCATTGGGAATGAAAACTTCTATAGAACACATCAAATAAATGATTCCTCATTAAAAAAGGAGCTGACTTTCAACAATAATGCACAGATACTAGAAACTCCATTATATAGTTAGTATTTATACATTACAACAGAGATAGCAAATCGTATTTTAAAGGCACTAAAATGTAATTTAGGATTTCTTTTAAAAAAATCAAAGAATTCTTTTCAACATATGAGAAATCTCTGAAGTTTTATAAATCTGGGCTAGTGTACATGAGATTTTTGTAAAGTAAGGAATCTAGATCCATCAAATAATCTAAAAAATTAACATAATTAACAATAAATAATTTTAAAGTAACATTTTTAACTGCCCCTCCCAAATCCCACAAAAAAACTCAGTAAAAATAAAAACTCTCACCAATGACATAACAAATTCAAATTCTTGCTCAGATCAAAAGTTGCAACAAAATTCTAAACCCAGTTTCATTTACATTTTATGAAAACAATATGGTATTAGGCAATTCATAGATCAAAAGTTTCATGAATAATTTATAACTAATGTCTATGCATCTATATAGCATGCATCTTTAAATAATAAGGTTTATACTAATTTCTATTCTGAGTACAAAATCAGAGTTCAACAATAAGATTCACAAACACTGAAATGATCTTTTGTTTTAACAGAGAGAGAGAAAGAAAGAGAGAGAGAGAAAGAGAGAGAAATGGAGAGAGATGGAGAGAGAAAGAGCGGTGCAAAAGAATGAGAAGCTGCTGTAATCACCAGCTGCACAACAAAAGACGTCACTAGTAGGATAAACTGACAGACTTTCTATAGTTACAGTTCCGGATCTTTTCAAAAGCTGACTTATTTTGACTTTGAGATGTTTTGTTATCTATCATTCATTAAAATGAGCCACTTGTTTTGAGCCCAAAAAGCAATACTAAGAGGCACATAATTAATAATTCTTAAAATTGCACATAACAAAGCCCACGTACATAAATGTTAGGCAAACAATAGATTCTGGCAATATTTGAATGTTGTTATAGAAATCAAAGAAAAATGTTCTGGAAAAACGTTCTTGGAAAGATAGTTACTTATAAATTATTCCTCAGTATGAATTTCCATGTTTCAGTCTTTATTCTTTATTGCCATTATTATTGAGTTTCCAAGCTGGCCTTAAATTGACAATCCTCCTGCTTTAGACTCTCAAATGCTGTGATTACAGGTGTGCCCCACATGCCCAGTTCATGATGTATTATTTTTAGAGATTGAAAAAAGTTTACAGCAGCAAACTGTTGCCTTAAAGTAAACATAAATACAGAGTAAGTCTAAACTAGTGTATACAATTAGCTGCCTTTTTAAATCACTACTTGCTTCATAAACCCCTAACTGCCTACACAGTAAAATTATCTTTATCTTTCAGAAATCATTTCATATGTTTCCAAATTAACTAAATATCTGAGTAATCCCAGCAACCTGTCTTTGGAAAAATACTGCATCAATTTAACTAACTTTTATTGTACATATTAAAGCAAGTGTCAATAAGTGAATTGTCCTTGATATGAATCATGCTGGAAAATCAATTTATCAGAACATGAAAGTATAAAAACTCCTTAGGAATTCGTTAGCTTGCTTTTGGATCATTGAGAGCCTAATATACGCACTGCATACACTTCTGGAAAGGGACCATAACGCCTTGGAGGGGAAATGGGCACACACCCTTAGAGAATGCTCATGAAAGTGGGAGAATGCCTCCAGGAGAATGCAAATAATCTTCCCAGATTAAGCAGCAGAAAAATTACACCCACTTAAAAATCAAAGCTGAGGCAGAACATAATGAGACATTCTCCCACAGTGAAACTCCAGAGCATGTACCATACACCCACAGAAAAAAAGATGACGACAGAAAACCTCCAGATTCTTTCTATCAGATGCCATGACCAGAGGAAGAGATGCCTGAGGCTGAACTGTCTTCTTCTGCTCTTATTGGCTTACATTTAAAGCAAACTGTCCAACACTCAAATTGTCAAACTGCAGATGTCCTAGGTCTGCAAGGCTCAGAAAACACTGAGGGAAACAGTAAGGCCTTGAGCACACTCTGACTTCTCCCAAAACACACATTCTTTTTCTTAAAACAGGTTAAATTTAATACTAGTAATATCTGATGGTATTTCTTAAACACCAGCTTTCTAGATTTAATATTACTTTTTAAATTATCTACTTCTTAATTTACATTTTTACATTTATTGTTTTTTATTTTGTTTTTATGGTCTTAACCTAACTTCTAACCTTGGAAACAGGTAGCTTTTATTTTTCTTTAAAACTACTTAACAACGACTATACATATGCTTTAGGTATATAGCTTCAGTCATATATTATAGGTGTTTAATTTGTGCATATAGTTAATACTTTCGATAACCTACCATCCTCCCTTTTTAAAAAAAAAATATTTATTGAGGACTGGAGAGATGGTTCAGGGATTAAAACCTTTGCCTCACAAGCAAAAGGTCTTGAGTTCAGATCCCCAGATCCCATGCAAAAATGCTGGGCGAATATGGTATAGGATGCAATTCAGGCCTTAAATGGCAGAGCCTAGGAAATTCTTGACAAAGCAATAAGGAGATATAGCAATCCAGGATGATTCCTGAAGTTGAAGTTATCTTTGGGCCTCCACAGGCATACACATTCAAATGCCCTCTAGAGCGTGCTTGTGCACGCATACACACACACACACACACACACACACACACACACACACACACACTTTTTTTGACAGAGAGTTGGAGGGAGAGAAAGTTAGTATGCATATCCTATAGGAGTATGAAGGTCTGAGGGCAACTTTTGAAAGGAAATCATTTCTCTTCTACCACATGGGTTCATGGGATTAACTCAGGTGACCAGGTTTAAGCACCTTTACCTGCTGAGACATGTCACCATCTCCATTCTATTTTTTAAGTTAGTTTTAAAAGCTTTAAAGTATTTTTTAAATTTGGTTTCTTAAAATGAACACTTTCCAATTTTAAAAGTATTATTTTCAAAAAATCTAATATGGTTTATGTTGCTTACTTATATCCTATTAAAAAACTAAGTATTACAGAATAATGAACATTTTATAGTAATATATAAAATACAGCTGTCCCTCAATATTCAAGGAGGACTAGTTTGAAACCCCCTCCCACTAAAATCCATAGATACTCAGGTTTTAAAAACAAAAGTACAGTATTTACATATACACCTTTCTGCCTAGACTACTTATGATAGCTAACAAATTTAAGTACTATATAAGGACTTCTTCCATAATGTTGTTGGGGGGGGAATAACAAGACCAAAAGCTGGTACAGAACCATTTTTTCCCCAAAAATATTTCTGGCCCACAATTTGTTTATTCTAAGGACATGGAGCCTGCACACATGGAGAGCTGACTGTATATGCTGTATAAAGTACTGAAATTACTTGATCTTTATAAACTACTTAAAGAAAATAGTTATAAGCCAAACAATTTTATGCAGTGCTATAAAAGACACTGAACAAAGTCAGTATTCATTACATTCGTTTTCTAAGAATTAAAGATTCTAAGAATTAAAGATGCTAATAACAATAATTTTGTAAAGTTAATATACTAAAAACCAAGCCAACATTTGGATTATTGTGGCAATACAAGGGAATGTGAACTGTAAGTGTTCTGTCCCTTCTAAGCCCATTATTTACTTTAAAATGCCAAAACACTGTCTTAAATTTTCTAAAAATAGAGACATTAAGCCTTTATAAATAAACAAACTTTAGGATTTACTATTAAAATCCCTTTATACAAGCTTTGGTTTGTTTTTTATTTTTTTTTAAGAAAAAAAAAAAGGGTTAGGGAGATGGCCCAGTCAGTAAAGTGTCTACTGTGCAAACACAAAGACTTGAGTTCAGATCTCAATACCCATGTAAAAATCTGAACAGCCCAGCCCCACAGGTAAGCACACATTCACTGAGAAATCTTGTCTCAAAAAAATAAAGTGGAGGGTGATCGGGGAGACACCAGCATCGACCTGTCCCCTTTATGGCACATGCACACATCAGTAAGTCCACACACACACACACACACACACCTGTCCCCTTTATGGCACATGCACACATCGAGTCCACACACACACACATCCCTGTCCCCTTCATGGCACATGCACACCATCAACAAGTCCACACACACACACACACACACATCTCTGTCCCCTTTATGACACATGCACACATCAACAAGTCCACACACGCACACACACGCACACACACACATCCCTGTCCCCTTTATGATACATGCACACACACACACAGAAGTAGAAAGGAGAAGGTATATCAAATAATAATTGTTCTTAAAACTACCTAATTCTGGCAGTTAAAATGAAGCTACCTGTTTTAATAACCTTATTAAAAGAGAATACTCCCAAGATCCACTTCTGGTTGTAACATTCTTTCAAATAGTCATTATTACAATTAAGATTATCTCCTTTAAACTATATTATCAATTATTAACTTTTTGTAATCCCAACATGAAAGAGGTTTATCTTACAAAAAACTTTATGAAAAGGTTAATTTGTAGTTTTTTTAAAGTTATATTTATGCAGCTCTCAAGGGACTTATTAAGTAGGTTGGGCTAAAATACAACTGTATTAAGAACTACTTTTTACAGAATTAAATGTATGTGGCTTAAAAACCACTACAATATTTAATGCTGCAGCCATTTCCAGGAATTTTGAATATAAGACAATGGTTTAAAAGGGGAAAAAAGGAACCCAGCACACACTCCAAATAGTTTTCACTGACTTTTACTACTATTTTCAGTAGTAGAAATGTAAAAGTATACTCCAAATAATCTAGAAAAATTGTCGTTACTGTTTGATAGTTAGAAAAAAATTTCTGAAATACTGAGAAACTTCATGATTCTCAGTCTTTTTAAGTGCCAGACCCCTTCCAGAAGATGTTAAAAATAAGTCTTGCCCACTGTCCCTACCAAATGCATATATAAAGTAAACTACATTGTTTTGGGGCCAGTAGGGATTCTTGAATTGAGAGCCTACCGCATGGGCAGACACATCAATCTTTTATATCTGTTTTTGTAACACAGTAAAGTGGAGAAATTTAAAATTAATCTCCCACCTCAGGCCAGGCTGAGAATAACATAAAAGATACTGGAAGAAGAAATCTTTATTGGAAAACATCTTTTCATGGCTTTTCTTCCCTAGTTCTTAAATTTCTACAAGGTTTTATAGGTTGCAAACTTTGGAAGGATATGAAATGAAAGAGGAAGGAGGAAGAAGCTCTCCAAATAATTTGGTAACACTTGCTCTTAGATAATCACATACAAGCAGCTAGCTAAATGTTATAAATAATTAATTAATAATGAAAGGAACTAAGTATATATATGCTAGGATTACTGGCTACAGTTCTAACATCTTGGTAAAGGAATAAGGTCCAACCCTTCCATTAGAGACACATGCAAGGATATGGTTCAAGAAATTTCCTATTCCTTTGAAATCTCAAGGATTCTTCAAAAATATTTTTTTTTTAGTTAAACTGGCTACAAGTTACTAGTAGAATACTCTGGAGCCACGAGAAGGTATGTATTTGTTAAGAGGCCCCACATACGTTTTCCTTTGGTAATTAATGTGTTGCTTGATAAAACTGTGTCAGAATTATATTCACATGAAGCCTTTAAAACAAAATTAAATTTGTGTAGTTCCAATGAGGATGCTGAAGGATAGACTGCACCTACTGAATTCAGACCAGAATGCAGAACAAGTCAAGAAAGTATACATACACACACACACACACACACACACACACACACACACACACACTAGGAAGCAGAGCCTTTTCACTACGAAGAGTGCTATTTCAGAACCTTGAAATCCAAACTGTTATCGACTATAGAGGAATTTGGGAGATGGTGTCTCATTTATTCAGTTGCTAATTATCCATTTGCAAAATTAACAGGCACGGCAAATCACTGGCCTTTCTTTTTCATTCAACTTGTGCCTAATTCATCAATGAACAAGGCCTTGGGAGAGTGGAATGAAGACTGAACAAACCAGATTCAATGAAATTAAGTCCTTTTGTGATAAATTTAACTCTGGAAAATTTGGAGAAGGCGGGAACAATTATTTTAGATTATATTTTAACTGTCATTATCTCTGCCTTCCAGAACATATAAATCAAAATCTTATGCGATTAAAAACTACACAGAACGCTAATGGGACTATTGTGCGATTATAAAAACGGACTGGAAATGAATCATGCTCCTTAAAATGTAATCTGCATTTTAAAAAAAATGATAATTTGCAAAATATCACAGCAGGAAAACAAGGAGAAACCACCGTTTATCGTTTCCTCAAAGGACTATCTCCCTAGGCTGTGGCAAAATACCTCGCTCAACTGAACCCCGCTCTGAAAGGTCTCATTTGTAGTTATCCGCAGTTTTCGAGGTCTTCCCGGATAAGAAGACTTCAAAAGCTTTGCCCCCTAAAAAATACGTTCCCAACAGGAGGCGGTGGGGTGCGAGGTGCGTGCCCAGTTAGCAGCCTTGCTCCGGGGCAGCTTCCCCCGACTCCAGGGCAGGCCCCGGCCCCGGGGCGACCAGGTGGCGGGGTCCGGGGGTCATTGGGCAAGGGTGACCCCTGCACCGAGCGCAGGGACAGGGAGCGCCCAGAGCAGGCCAGCAGGTCGGAGGACCCGGGGTGACCGCGCAGGGCGAGCCACCCCGAGGCTAGCAGGGCGGGGCGGGGCGAGCCCCCAACACCGGGTCCCGGGCCCGGGCGCCCGGGGAGGCTGAGCTGGGCGAGTCCCCGGCCCGGGTCAACCAGGCCGGGGTCCCCGCCGGGCAGCGTCCGGCAGGCTGCAGGGCCCGCGGAGCCCGCAGAAGCCCCGCGCGCGGCGAGGCCGGCTCGGGAGCGGCGACCCGCAGGCCGCCGGCCGCGTACCTGCTCGGCCGGGGCTCGGTCCATGGCGCCGGCCGCCGCGCGCGGCCGCTCTAGTCGGTGCGGGGAGCGCCTCGGGCCGCTTTCTCCATGGCCCCCCGCTTGGGTCCACGACGGCTCGGGACCTCCGCGCGCTGCTGCTCCCGCGACGCCGAGCTGGCTGCGCCACTGGCCGAGGGGGCGACTGGGCTCCGGGAGGTGGAGGCGGCGGCGGCCGCCCGGGGAGGGATCATCTGGGACGGAAGCCGCGCAGGGCCGAAAGGGGCGGAAGGCGTTGTCGGAAATGGAGGCGCGCGCGGGGCGGGGGGGAGGCAGCCGGGAGGCTGGGAGCGGGGTGCAGGCGCCAGCCGGCCTGCCCGAAAGAGAAGTGCTCCGCTCGGCCTCCAGCCACGCTGCCAAGCCAGATCCCTGCGGGGCCTCTTCGGAACCCCGGACACGAGATTTGCACCCCAAACAAGAACTTGGAGACTTCGTCAGGATCCAGCACTGACTCTTAGGCTATTGAAAGAGTTTACAATTCATCGACGTGTTTACCATTCACTGGATGCTACCTTATTTACGGGAGAAAGGAAGTCATGACTCTAAAGGAGTGAAAATAATAATCATGCCCCCAAAAACGTGTAAATAAAAAAAATGCATGCACAGAATAGACACGGGAAAGAAATCCTGTTAAAAAATGCCACCAATGATAATAATTGATGCATTGTCCGGTACAGAGCCACGTCTAGGCTCAATTCCAGGCTGATTTTGCCCATCTCAGTACCCTGATTGTATCTAGGATCTGTAAACGCTACCCAGGAGGTGACTGTATACTGCTTTTCTCATCGAGCTGGATTGTACCTGTTAATCTTCAGATCGCCGTCTCCTTGAAGGTTCAGTGGGCCTTGAAACTGAACCCCTCTGTTAGCATGGCAGATGCCCTCTGGGGAGTTAGACACAGCATTCGACACACACAACCTCCCTGAAAAATTCTAGCTTGATGATAGAGTGAATGAGCTAAACTATACTTCAGTGAAGAAAGAGAACAGAGGCGTTCACTGTATGGGACATTAGTGGGGAGATCTATGACAGGAAAAGAAAAAGACATTTCTAAGAAAGTTGATTTATCAATTCTTCAGGAGATCTTGGTAAAGACTAGAATTGTCATTTCAGGTAGTATAGGTTGCTAGTTTGGTTTTATTTGAATAAGACACTAGAAGAGACTGACCTATGAAGTCCCAAACTCTACTCTTGTTGATACTGTACTTTTTACCTGCTGAAAGGGGCTACCTTGTGGCAACAAGAACTAGCAAGGCCAGCACCAGAAACAGTTGAAAGAAGAAACATACAGCTGCATAGAGAAATACGTTATTTATTTGCTTTCATTCTTCTGCCTCATATACATTTGTATTTCAGTTGCACATGCATTTTTGAATGCTATCATGCACAATTACTGTAATGTTAGGTTCTTAGTGTCTACAACACATACCTAGTCAGAATTCAATGAATGCAAAAGGAATTTAGGGTTGCTCCCAAAAAAGAAGCTATTTATATGGTGTAGTTACATAAACTAACAGATGGCCATCCTCCTTCACAACCAAAGGAAAAAAGGAACTCTGAATTTTCAGATCAGCTCCCTTATGGCGTCTCCAGCCGTCAGCCCCATCTGAGTAAAAACTCATAAATGTACTGTATATGCTTTGGGTTTTATACTGAGAATTGATATAAGGATATTTAAACATGGAATCTCTATTCTACATTATAGGATTTTTGTCACTAAAACTTGTTCTTGTTGAGAACCTATATATGATATTTGTGTAGATTATAAAAGTAGAATCAGAAGAAATTATAAGAATTATAGAAACAAAATTTTGCAATATTTGCATAAAGTAATCCTAAAAGTTTTCTTCATAGACCCATAAAATATGTTTATAACTGATATATAGATGAGTGAATTTAATTATTTAATTCAACAACAAAATGTTAATTGATTTAGTGTTTATGTATTTAATGTAGAATTATAGTGATATGCACTGTAGGTACAACAATTAATGTGAGGGCAAAGACCATATTTGTTTTGTGGGCAAGGCACACACGTGGCAAGTAATTCCAACTGAAATGTGTCATGGAAAAGGAATGGAGACCGAGAGTCAGAGAAGCCTGATGTGAAGGAGCACTAAGCCAAGATTTGGAGTATGAGTTACCATAGAGAAGTGGAAAGCTCAGCTGCCTAGGAGACTGAAGCAGGAGGATTATCAGCTCAAGGTTAGCCCGGTCAACAGCATGAGTGAAGGGCTTCCCTGCAACTTCATAAGACTATGGCTCAAAATAGAGAGTAGAAGAAGCAGGACTAGACTGACGTAATACAGGGCAAGTGGTGGTGACTCAGGAGTTAAAGCTTTTGCCTGGAAAGCAAAAGGATCTGAGTTTGCATTCCCAGACTCCACTTAATGCAAATGATGATAACCTACAATCCGCCCTGGAATCCAGAGCCTGGGATATTCCCAGAGCAAAGCAATAAGGAAATAGATCAATCCAGGATGATTTCTGAAGCCATCCTTGGTTCTCTACAAACATACACAATGGCCTCTATACACACATACTATATACCACACACACACACACACACACACACACACACACACACACACACAGGCACGCACACACGCACGCACGCACACATATGCGCATGTACACACAACAAGCAGAAAAATAAAGTGGAATGGGGATAGGCTGGCTCAGCCGTAGAGTGTTAGACCCCTTGTATAGTGGAATGCTTGCCTACTATGCACACAAGGACTAGGTTCAATCCATAGTGCTGAAGAATAAAAAAGGAAAAGAAGAGATACCATATGTTATTATGCAATAGAACTAGTGCTCTGGGAAGTTTGGAGGGAGAGCAGGCAGTTGATACAAATATCACAAGAAGGAATTGGCCTCTTAGAGATGTAGGAACATATTTTCCTGTATAACAGGAAGGAAGAAGGATGGATAAGGCTAGAATTGCTTTCTATTTCATAACTTTTGGTGACAAGAGATGAAGGAATGTGTTCTAATGGCTTTTGTTTTCTCTTTTTTTATATATATTTTTTATTATTTCTGCTCATACAAACTTAATAGGTAGACCAGTTCCCTCCCTCCCTCCTCCTCCCCCCGAACCCCCTGCTCCCCCTCCCCTCCCTCCCTATCCCCCAGTGCCTCCCCCCCAATTCTAGGTGATATAGCAGGCAAAGTGACCTACTGATGGTAAAGGAGGCATGGTTCGAGGGAGCACGCATTAGTTGAAGCCTAGCAAGCAAGCCAGGTGTGCTGGTGCTATGCCAGCACTCCGGAGACAGAGGTAGAGGATCAGGTGTTCCAGACTCGCTTCGACTGTAATCAAGTTTGAGACCAGCCTGAGCTGTGGGAGACCCTGCTTTGAAAATAAAAAACAAAATGAGGACTCAGAAAATATACATTTTTCATCAGATGTAAATTTTATATCAAAAGAAATAGAAGCAATTACCAAACCTAGTTTTGACAAACACATATAGCCCAGATCGCTATCTGGGTTATCAAGTCAGTTCTTTCCTTCTGCCATGTGGGGTTCAGGGAATCAAATTCAGGTTACCGTGCTTGGCAGCGAGCACTTTGCCACTGAGCCATCTTTCCGGCCTAAAGATTGTTAATCTTACTTAAAGTTTAACTTATATGTTTATATTCTTATTATTCGATTACCTATGTATTTGTGGCTCAAAAGGATATAATTTTCTAATATAACACAATCTAAACCTTCTTTTTTAAGCCTTAGATAAGAAAAGCTCTCAGAGCTCAACCAAGTTGCACCTATTACAATGGAAGACTAGTGAGGCAGAAAAATCCCAAGTCAGAGTATAAAATATCAGCAAACCTGAAATACTTAGCCCTGATCAGTCCATCAAAATCTTATCCCACACCAAAACTCAAGGAATCTCACAGAAGAGGGGGCAATAGATTGTAAGAACCTAAAGGTGGGATGAGGTAACTCCTGATCAACACACTACAGGTAGGACAAGGATTCTATACTCAGAAACTTCTACCACCAGATTTACACAATGGCTGATTTATCAACATTTCCTCCAAGGATTAACTAGAATATTAGAAGAAACAGCTGCTCTTAGAGAATGTCTCAAGGGCAGGTTCTGGACAAGAGAAGAGGAACCTTCCCAGTTATAACTTTACCCACTGAAGAGCCACATAAAGTACAACAGAAATCTGACTCCCTTACCAACACAGGCACCCCAAGGGGAATTCTGTGATATATACAAGCAAAAGGTGGGGGGGGGGGACAGAGAAGGATGGATGAAGGGAAGGGAGGGTGGGAGAAGGGCATGTGGATGGGGAGGGTAGGAAAGAAGGGAAGTGGGTGAGAAGGGAGGGATCAGAGCAAAGACATTAACCCAATTTGTTTGTAGGAAATAAATTAAAATAAATTCTTCCTAAGTTCATTTAGTCAAGTTTTCTTACAATTATATTGCCTTTCAATTATTTCCCAACTCTTTTTTAACTATTTGAAAGTTCTTGGTGATCCTTCCTTTAAGATAGTAATTTTTACATCACCATTATTATTGCAGCTTACTTTATAGTTAGGAAATTAATAAAATTTCAACAGAAGAAGCTACATCTAAAATGCATGCCTATATTCAAAAGTACATGATCATAGATACTCTGACCTTAAAACTCCTCTGATGAGATATTATGGATACCCAGTGAAATCGTACGGCAGTAGGCCATACCAAGCTCAGAGTTGCCAGAACACAGCTTGATTTTTTTTTTTAAAGAGAGTAATATCTAAAAACAAGACTGATGGTTGAGGTCAGATCATGGAATCAAAACAGAATAAAGATAGCATTAATCAAAATATAGTAGCAGTAATACTTTGTTTTCAACACATAAAATGAATCAACCCAAAATCTATTAGTGGTAAACTGATAAGAAGGCTCCATTGGTAAAATTAACATTATGGTGGGAAGAGCAAGATCCAAGAGTAGACAACTTGTGGTGTGTGTGTGTGTGTGTGTGTGTGTGTGTGTGTGTGTGTGTGTGTGTGTGAAAGAGAGAAAGAGAGAGGGTACCTGAACATGTGTACCTGTGGAGGACAAAGCAGTCACTGGAAAGCAGCCCAGATTGCTCTACCTCCTTATCACTTTCTTCTGTGGAGTTCCAGGCTCTGCATTCCAGGATCAGAATTCCAGGCTGCCTACCTTCCACCCAGCATCCCTTAATGAGGTCTGGGCATCTAAATTCAGGTTCTTTTGCTTGTGAGACAAAGGCTTTAACTCCTAAGCCACCCCCCCAACATCAACAACTTGGGTTTAAATCTCAGTTTCGTTGTGCTTTTTAATAGGCCATAGAAATCTGAAAGTCACTTGACCACCTTAGTCATATTGCATTGGTTGTCGAGACTCAGCCGAGATAATGAAGGTGATTATACACTTTACAAATATCAGAGAAACAGCTCTTAGGATGGGACACATTTTTGTATGGTGGGTATTAAACCCAGATCCTTGTGGGTACTAGGCAAAGAGCTGTACCACTGAGCTACAATCCCAGCTCAGTCTGGGCACTTTAACAACCGAACTGGTTAGGTCTTAGATTTAGATAAAGGCAGACTCTGGAACAAATAATCTGGCAGTTTAGCACTCTATCTACAATCTTAAATCAGGCAACATTCTTTTCAAATCCTCCAGAAGAGCTTCCCATCCAGTCTCTGACACACCTCTGGCCTCTTTCCTGCTCCTCCCTCTCTTGGCTTCAGCCACACTGGCCCCCTCAGATTCTTCTATAATTCCCAGTACATTCCCAGCTGGAGCCTGTGGTCTTGCTGTGTCTACAGCCTAGAGCACTCTCAGCCCCATGTTCTTACAGTTTGGAGGGAGAGCAGGCAGTTGATATAAATATCACAAGAAGGAATTGGCCTCTTAGAGAAGTAAAAACATATTTTCCTGTATAACAGGAAAGGAAGAAGGATGCCTAGGATCCTGCATGGCTCCATTCTTTGCTTGAAGAGGATCTTAGAGCGAGGCCTGTTTTACTGAAAGCAGTACTCCCTGCCTTCAAGCCAGGCTCCTGGCATGGGGCTGTAACCCCAGCTATGGGAGGCTAGGGCACAAATTCAAGGTCAGTCTTGCTTGCACAATGAGTTCAAGGTCAGTTGGAGAAATTTAGACTCGGTATCATTAAAAAGTCAGAAGACTGAAATGTATTTCAGTGGTAGAGCACTTGGTTCTGCCTGGGTTCAGTCTTAGTACCATAAAACAAACAATAACAACAAAAATAGCATCACCTTTCCCTTTCTATCCCTTTCCCTACAGAACTCATCACTCTATAGTGTTAGACATGTCATTTGTTTTGCTTATTGACTGTCAATTTCCAGATGAATGAATCTAAGCTTAGTGAGGGCCAGGATTTTATTTCTTCGCTTGCTTTGCCTGCCACTGGGTATTCTCTGTGTTTCTGTGACTGCCTAGTTCCTAGTTTGAGGTAAGTTCTCAGTACAGATCATCACTCATCTGAGCTTGTGCCTTGAAAGTCTAAAACCTTCAGTGATGGTCTTCTGCCTTCCTTACTGCCTTCTGGCTTTTCTGACTCCTTTACTCATACAGTACTTCTTGTTTAACATGTCCTTCGCATATTGTTGTTTCATCCATTTCCTAATGAAAAGGGTCAGACTCGAAATGGTATAGCTTGTGCTACATCTTGTCTTGAATTATTTGTGAAGTGTGTATAATTATTATGTGCTGCTCCCTGATAGTGCCTTCCTTGGAGGCAGTGTGACTTAACGGTGATTGTTGACTGACTACACGAGCTTACCTAATAGCTAAGTCAACTTTGCAAAAAGGAAAAGACGTAACTAAATGGTAGATTAAATGAAAAGCTTTCTGGATCCCTTAAGATTATAAGTTGCATGTGAATAAAATAAAAACAGATGATAACATTCCAGAATGATTTATGGACGGAAAGGTCAAGCACACATATACCAGTCACTGTAAAGTATCTCATGAATACCGTAGTTGAGTAAGAGTGATTTAAAAAATAATGAATTTATTGCATGAATGGACTCTAAGAATCAGGTTAAAAGCTACTCGTGACATTAATTTTAAAGTGGTGAGGTCTTCAGGGCAGGATGGCTAAAAACAGGAAATAATTTTCGAGATTTATTATAATGTCTTCAGTCCATCTTCATGAACTCTTCCAAAGTGCAATCTTTTTTAGAGGATGCTCCCATGAGGGTGAAAGAGTAAATCTCTGCTAGTTGTCTTCATTTAGAAACTGCTGTGTGATCTGATTTGAAAAGCAGCTCCAGCACTCCAATAGCAAGATAGGAGGCCAGCATAGAGTAGCTGTGAAGCACCACAATTGTAGGACAGGAACCCTGCCTCAGAGAAGTGGGGAGGAACGGTGGCCTTCTGCCTTATGCAGACACTCTGGTGCATATCTGTGCCCACACACATACACACACACACACACACACACACACACACACCACATTCAACTCAATGTTTCTTCACCTATCTTTTAAAAAAAATTTTAAATAAATTTTTTCAAAACTTTATTTCAATATATTTAAAATAGGAGGACACTTCATCCTGTTTTTAAAAATCTTAGTAAATGAACGAGCTATGTAATTTTTAAGCCAATGAGTCATATCAATAGCTCCCCAAACCTACATTCTTTCTGAAGAGGAACTTACTTTGTCAACAGTACTTGTTGTTTGCGTTGTTTTGGTTTGTTTTGTTTTGAGCCATCACTCTTGTTGGTTTTGATGTATTAGCCGGTTTCCCTGGACTTCCAAGTAAGGACTGCCAGCCAGGAAGGAAACACAAGTGCCACAAAACTAAGGAAGTGCAGGTGAACCTCTGAAAAGTTCTTGCCTTGCAAGATGATAGACTTTGATGTTTTCTTTTATTGAGTTTAAGTGCTTTTTTTGCATAAATCAAACCAAAGCAAGAATAGCAGAATAAAAAAAGAAAGATCACCACAACTTTATCTTTCCAACATATAAAGTCTTTTTTTTTTCTTGTTTCCTTACAACCTCAGCCTCTCTGCAGCTTCCACAATCTCCTGGAGCAATCTTCGCCCTCTGCTCCTGGCTGCCCTACCTGTTGCTTCATATTGACTGGTAACAGAGGAGCCATTCACTTAACCAGCTGGCCCTGAGGTCTCTAGATTTGCAGTGGTGCCAAGCTCTAACAGGTCACAATCCACAGGCTTTGAATGAATCTGTATCAGCGAAGCAATGGGGACTACCAGACAATCGTAGTAACAACTTTCACTGATTCTGCCATGAACAGTGCTGAACCTTGACAGAAAGCAACTCAAGTAACCTTCACTTCAACCCTTTAGGGGACTATTGTCTTCTTCTATTTATTTTTTTTCCAGAAGGAGAGATTGGCGCTGACATATCTTAATTAGCTTGCACAATCTCCTTGCACAGTCAGTAGGTGGCAAAACTAGAGTTGGAATACAGCGAGCAAAGGAGCTGGTGCAGAAAGGAGACTGCGCGTTCCTGATCAGCACAAGGGGTGGCTTATCTTGGAGTCCAGAGGCTGTTACATATTGACAAAGAGCAGCCTCCTATTTTTTATTTAAAATTTATTTATTTATTTATTTATTTATTTTATTATTATTATTGTGTGTGTGTGTGTGTGTGTGTGTGTGTGTGAGAGAGAGAGAGAGAGAGAGAGGGCACTGTGCGTCCCTGTGAAGGAAAAAGGGTGACTTCAGGAATCATCCTTGATTGCTTCTACGTCTTTCTGGGATTTCCCAGTCTCCATCCACCAGGCTGGAAGTACAAGCCACCGCCATTTCCACCTGGCATTTTTACAAGGAAACTGGTATCTGAACTCAGAACCTTCTGCTTGTAAGACAGAGTCATAACCCCTGAGCCATCTCTCCAACCTGGTTTATTGGGTTTTGATTTGTTTATTTTTTAAATTTTTTTAAATGTTATTATTATTATTATTATTTATTCAACTGTGTGCATATGCGTGTGTATGTATGTACGCGCGCGCGTGTGTCTGTGTGTGTGTGCGTGTCTGTGTATGTGTAGAACCACGGACGAATTTGCGAACCACCATGGACGCCTCCACCTTCTTCTGCCCCGGGATTCACAGGCTCCGCCCTACCAGGACCAGAAGCGCAGGCCGCCCCCGCTTCCGCCTGGCGTCTATACGTGGGATCTGGGATCCGAACTCAGGACCTTCCGCCTGCAAGGCGGAGGCTTAACCCTGAGCCACCTCTCCAGCCCTGTTTGTTTATTTTTTTAAACATGTGTGTGTGTGTGTGTGTGTGTGTGTGTGTGTGTGTGTGTGTGTGTACGAGAGAGAGAGAGAGAGAGAGAGAGAGGCACTGTGTGTGCCACTGGGGGCCCAAGGGTGACTTCAGGAATCACCCTGGATTATGGTACCTCCTCTTTGCTTTACTCTGGAGTTTCCTCGAACTCTGCCTACCAGGGCCAAAAGTACCATTTCTGCCTAGTTTTTACATGGGACCTGGGATATAAACTCAGGACCTTCTACTTACAAGGCAGAGGCTTAATCTCTGAGCCATCTCTTCAGCTGGAAGCAGCCTTCTAAATGTCACACCTTGTGCCTGGAATACATGACTCACACCTGGCCGAAGGACTCACATCCGAGGCTCTATTTTCTCCCCACACCAGCCAGAAAAGCCCTGACCTGGTAAACAATCTCAAAGGAGTGGCACGACCAGACTTAGAAAGAGAAAGGTGCTTCTTGCCATCCCCAACCCCCTTCCCAGCAAGAATGGTTCTGGCTGGCTGATGAACTGGGAACCTAGAGGAACAGCAGAGGGTTCAGTAAAGCTGTCTGAGATGCACAGATCTTAGGCCAGCACACAAGAATGCCTGTGATCTGACCAGAAAAGGAGGCTCACACCTGAAATCCCAGCACTCAAGAATCTAAGTAAGGCAGGAGAGTTTGAGTTTGGCCTGTGCTGCAAAGTCAAACATTGTGTCAAATGCTCCTTCCTAAAAGAGGAGCTAGGCTGTCCTTTGCAGATTATAGCTGTACCTGTTTCAAACAACAGAAAAAGGCATGCAAGGAGGAAAGCAGAGGGACAAGCGATAGGCAGGAAGGAAACCAAAAAGGGAGGGTGGAATTGAGTGTCAAGAGGAGAAAGAATAAAAATAAGACATCTCAGGATGGGCCCACGGCCTGATATGAAGTGGTCCTGATACACTCATTGCTATCCGACTGCAGCATATGGAATCTGGGCAGTGAACAGGAATGAGGTGACGGGGAAGTGTGTTCTACTGGATCCCAGAGTCAAATCTACACACAGTGCCTTCCCAACTCATAAAGTACCCCCACGTTTCTCTCCCTCCTACTTTCTGCCACTCTTTACCGTCGACCGCATTCACTCCTCTCAAACTTGGCTGCCCAGGTGCTATGCTGTTGTCCTGGGAAATAAGACAAGTGAGTCATTTAAGTGCATGTCCTCCTTGTTACTGAGGTCAAATCCCGAGGTCAAAATTTGATAGCATTGCAGCATTTCCAGTGCTGTGACTTTGTCTAAAGCATTGGTCTCCTCCACTCAGAGCCCTGTGGTAACGATACACATTAAGTTAAATGCTTACTACATCTTACTATTGCAAAGAAAGATGCTTCTATGATGAGGAAATCGACTGTTTAAGTTGGGAGTTTTTACTTCTCTGTTATTGACATCATATGTTGATATAATTTGTTTGGACTCAGTATCAAAACTATAAAGATATTCTTCCCATGACTGGGGGGGATATGTTATGAAGGACACCAGAGGAAAAAGATGTCATGCTGTTAGGCAGTGTGTTGATGTTAGGTGCGACAAATTCCCTTTCTGCATCTGGACTGCTGTCCTAAAATATAAAGCTATCCAAAAGTAGTCATCTGTCATGAAAAAAATTAAGCACAGTAAAGAGATAGTAAATGTGAGAAATATTAGACAAAGTGAATAGGATGGTTCCACAGGACAGTGACAGATAGGCAGAACCATGAAAGAAGGGAGGTGATAAGCTATACAATCCTCTGGAGAAGAACCACATTCAGGGAGAAAGAGAAGCAAGCTCAGTGGTCCTGAGGTGGAAATGAATTTGCTGAGTGTAAAAAGCAAAAGACCAGTGAAGTTGGAGTAAACTTAGTAGCTAAGAGGACCTGGATCTGAGTATATGGATCCTTGAAGTTAGAGTTAGGAGTTTTGATTGCATTGTAGATATCACACCACATGCACATGTGCGCGCGCACACACACGCACACACACACACACACACACACACACACACACACCTTCAGATTTAAGCAAGAGAGCAACATGATCTGCCTTGTGTTCTAGAAAGATCATCTGTCCCATAGTTAATAGGCTTAGTCTCAAAGTAGCTAGAAGCAGGTGACTCAAGTGAGAAGCTACTGGAGTACTCACAGTAAGACAATAGGAGATTTTGTAATTGCAATATATCTTGTATGCATGATGATAATTTGCATGCAAAGGAAGAAGAAGATTTAAGATCAGCTCTAGGTAGTTAGCCTGGGCAAAAAGTAAACAATGGAGCCATTTGCTAAAACTGATGCTGTTTGGGAGAAAGTCCAGCTTTTTGGACATACGAAGTTTGAGATGACCTTAAGATGTCCAAGTGGAGGTGCCAAAAAGGAAGTTGTCAAGTCAGTCTAGAGCGAGGCAACATTTATTAAGACAGTTTCACCTCTGCCATTTGTCAACAGTGAGAGAACTGAATTTCAAAATAGGAATTCAGTCCCTAGTGAAGCGCTGTTGTCCCCTTGAAGAACTTTCTGTTTCAATGCTACAGGTCTGGATAAATTAGATGAGATGTTAAGAGACCACCAAGTTTATGGTGCTCACATTCAATTCCTCTGACACCTCTTGAGGAATTAAAATTTGACATTTCTGAAGGGTCCAAACCAGTGAGACCATGAGTTCCCCGGGCATTGTCCATATTAAAGCAGAAACTCTGGCCAACAGAGGTAGCTGAGCATAAAGAATACATACCCATAATACCTGTGGCACAGTTTTAGACATGCTTACCTCTTTCAGTGGTTGAGTCACAGACCCAAAGGTGTGCTGTGTGGACTCTGGGTGAGGGGAGGCCACCTTGAGAGAGCGTGCTCATCCAGTGGTGCTGGATGGAGCCCAGAATGTGTACCATCCGGACACATCGCCTGACATCACATGATCTGAGTTGTTCACAGGTCACTGGGATCCAAGAGTTGCATCATATCCAGAAGCTGAGTGTGCTCAGATACTATCCTTTCAGAGTGGGTAACAAGATAAGCAAGTGAACAAATGGGTGAATGGATGAAATCCAGCATAACATGTCACACATCAACAAAGGTTTTGCTTATGATTTATTTTGCATGAAGTGTTTTACCAGAACTGCAAATAATCTAAGCTTCCTTCAACAATATTCACATGGCTGACCTTGCCAAGGGCTCCTTTATAGAAAGCTTAAGGAAGAGTACTGGGACCTAGATGCCAAGTGATTAGGGAAGCCTGCATGAAGAAGGTGCCTGCAGATTTCCCAAGATACTGAGTTAAGAACTTATGGAATTCACTCTGGTCATGTCCTCTTCAGTTGGTCAAACATGTTTGGCATCTTACTTTAAGATTATTGCTACACTAGACACTTTTGTAACTAAAAGCACATAGAGAATTGTTTATCTTATCAAATCCATTGTTGCATACCATCATAGACAGTATTATACGGTTCTTAACAACAAGTTAAGGTTTTTTAGTTAGTCACATTGGATACTGGAGTCCCACCATGCTGTGAATTGCTCTGGTGGGTGAAGTTGGACCAATATAGAACAGAATAGTAACTGCACTGAGATCATAGGTCTACTGGGAGAATTAAATGAACTAATTCTCTCAGAGAGATCAGAAAATTACCTAGAACATTGTAAACAGAGTAAATGAAAGCTAATGATGATGGAGATTGAAACATCACTAGTGTAAAGCCCAGTGGAAAAGAGACTTTTGGAACTATAGACCAATACAAGCAACAGGTTCTACAGCTAGTTAACATCAGTCAGTAATTTCAGTGGAGGAAATTCAGGTAAATCTTGATGAGGCTCAAGGTCATCAGTGATTTTTTAAAGGTAACAATTATATATTAATGGTAACAAAAAATTAAAACCATCTTCAAGTATATAGAACATTTGTCATGTCATCCAGCATATCTGCACTTTCTACTTTTAGACCATTAGCACCACTTTCAAAAGAAGCCCCCAGTTCATTTAGCAGTCACTTCAAATAATCACCAACAGTCCACTAAAGTTCCTCCTTATAGCCACTGACCAACACTAAAATATCTCCTTTCTCTAAAGATTTAGCTATTATAGATGTTTTATAGAGTGGAATCAAATAATACTTGATCTCTTAGGTCTGTTTTCTCTCTGTTGGAGTCATTTGTTATTGAAGATGAAGCTGCAGACTCAAAAGAATCCCCACATCATGATCCTAAGTATTTCTGGCAGCTTTGGAATTTTCCAAGAAACCCAGAGATCCTAGTCTCTAGACTGGCATATTTTGCCCCCTTGGCAATGATATGCTTGAGTCAGCAGAGGGTGAGCTCTTGGGAAAACTGGGGAAGTTCTAAATCATTCCAACATATCAAGCATTCGAGACAAAGAATGCCCTCATATTCAGAGATCTTGGCAATCATGCCCTTCAACCTTGCTTTTTTGCAGAGGAAGACTGGGAGAGCTGGGATTGTTTTCCTGACTAAGAAGAAACACACAAACATTTATGTGCTCCTTTTTAAAAATTCTTCTCGTAAAAGTGTTTAATATCCTCCTGCCTAATAAGACATACAGTTCTTGACTTCAAGGAAAAAAAGACAAACAACCAGACACTAAAATACAATTCCAAAAGTACTGTGACTGAATCAAGCACAAGGCGCCATCTGAAGCTACCCATGGGATTGCTGATACTTTCTTCCATAATATATGACGCTTTTACTGCAAAGCAAACTATATGCTTCATGAGACAATATTGTTCAGGTAGTTAGACTCCTTGTGCTAATTTATTGTCATGAAAAAGGAGAGCTATGGACCCTGATCCTCAATATATTATGCTGCTCTGTTTGACTGCTGACACCAAGCAACGCCAAGATATACATTGTATCTAAGCTCGCTCTAGCTTTCTCTCTCCTCTCTCAAAATAAATAAAAAATCCTTTCAGCTGGAAAATGACTCAGCAGGTAAATGTGTTTATCTCTAAGCTTGACAATTTCGGTTTTGTCCTCCAAAGCCCACATGGTGGAAGAAAAGAACAGGCTTCCAAGAAGTTGTTCTCTGACCTCTGACCTCCATGAGAGAGAGAGAGAGAGAGAGAAATGTAAAAAAAGTCTTTAATGCTATTTGTTGTTTTAGTAACAAATATAAATGGGTAAAGATAAGCTAAGGAAGGTTTGGAGTGGGGGGAATAGAAACTCCCTGGAGTGTAAGGGGAGCCAGGCAGACAGCTCCAGGTTTCAACTGTGTTTGTTGTGCTTGCTTTGTGGGCTCAGTGCCTTGAACAGGGCTTAATGCTTATTGAATGAATGAAGGAAGGAATGAATAAGTGAATAAGTGAATGAATGAAGTCGTGATCAGACATGACTATGTCTGGATTTGTCACAGGTCAAATTCTGGAGCTTGAGTCTTTGGACCAGCCCAGGGCCATGTTTGTGGCTCTGCTTTGTTTTCAGGCTCGTGTGCTGTGTCTTTGGTATAAACCTTTGCTTGACCCTTTCTTCCAGAAGATGTTTCCTAACTCCAGACTAAACTGAACCTAGAAGATGTAAAAGAATACTGGGAAATATTAAATAATTCTACACACCCTCTTGTACCCTCTTCTTTGTGCTTTCATGGTACCTCCCCACACCCCTTCATTAAGCCTCTTTTTCCTCTCTCATAGACTTCCTTCTAGTTTCCTGACCTGGCCACACTCCCACATAACTCCACATATATAACAATTAGAAGCTGGGCTTTGATGCTGAACATACAGTGTTTGTCTCTCTGAGTCTCTATTACCTTACTACATGTAATGTTTTCTAGTTCTATTCATTTTCCTGAAATTTTCCTTTTTCTTTATATTGAATAGCATTCTATTGTACGCATGTACCACATTTTCATTACCCATTCATCACTGATGGACATCTGGACTGATGCCACTTCCTTACTATTGTGAATGCAGAAGCACTGAACATATTGCAAGTACTTCTGTGGTAGGACTTACAGTCTACTGGGGATATGCCTGGGTGTAGTGTACCTGGGTCATTGTGGTAATTCTATTTTTAGTTTTATGAGACACTCTGCAATGATTTCCATAGTGTCTACACCAGGTTACAATCCCACCAAGAGTATATAAGAATTCCTGCTTCCCCACATCTTCAACAGCATTGCCACTTGTTTTCTTAATGATAGCCATTAGGACAGGGATGAGAGGGAATCTCAGCAGTTTTAATCTGAATTTCCCTAATGGCTATGAATGCTGAATACTTTTCTAAAATGTTTATTGGCCATTTGTGTTTTTATTTTGAGAACCGTGTGTTCAGTTGATAGGCTTATTTACTGAATAAAACATGTTTTTAAAGAATATGGGATCTCTTCAAACTCTTCTGAAGGGGGGGGCTGTAGGGTGGGTTTGAGATGAAATGTAGGCTAGACTCTCAGCTAATAATTGCTGAAGTTGGAGGATTGAGTGCATGGGACTCAAAACTAGTGCACTAAACACGTGTATCTGTGAAGAGCAGACACTGACTGATTACACTATCAGGCTAACAATAGGTATGCTTGCACCAAGCACACACAGCCTTACCTGCCACTGACCTGGACACGTGGCCACAAGGTTCCGGCAGAAAATCTCCACACCAGTCCCTCTGCTTTAGCACTTAGTGTGCCGCCCAGCATCTCTCCTCTCTCCTGAATCTTTCTTCTCTACCTCTTCTCCGGAGTTTCTTTTGGGTTGAAAACCTCACTGCTTTCTTCCCTATACTAAGACTCAAATACCACCACCCTTATCTTATTTTTCTTTTCTCTAGAGCAGTCAAATATGTCAAGAATCATCTCTTTTCCTGTCCACCTTTTTGCTTCTCCCTCAGCTTCTCCAGTATGGCTTCGGTCCTCATCATTCAATCTTAAAAGTAGATGCTACAAAAGTCAACACGTAAGTAAAGCGGTAGCTCTAAATACCCATTCCTAGAGAGTCATTTACATCCAAAAAGTTATTGACATTTGTATTTGGAGATTCATAAGTTACTGCAGCTTAATATATTTCAAATACAACTCATGATCTTGCTACAAACCCATAGTCCTTCATTTTCAATGAACCACCTCTTATCCAAAAAGAAACACTCAGGCAGCTGTTGTCTTTTATTGTTATTTTGTACATTTTCTTTTGTTTTTCTGTGTTTTGAAGCAACATCTCATGTAGTCCAAGCTGGCTTTAAACTCAGTATGCAGTTAAGGTTGTTTTAGAATTCCTAAACTTTCTGCCTTCACCTCCTGAGTGAGTGCTTGGAATACAGATGTGTACCACAATGATGGCTTACTTTTTTAAAAAATAATTTTATTGAGGTATAATACCTCCATAAGCTGCACATATTTGCCAGTAAGCTTTTTCTGTCAGATTAGGTTAGTGTACAATTTTTAGAGTTATTAATTATAGCTGACACATAATGGTTGTACATTTCATGAGACACTCTGTGATAATTCAACAAAAATGCACAAGGATGCAATCAGGGTCTCCTTAGTCACTGTGAGTTTCAACTTCCCAGGACACAAACACATGGAAACAGGGTTTTTTTTTCCAGCTCATAATTCTCCATTATGCCCCTCTATGGGCAGGAGAGTTTCTACCAACCTCAGGAGCCAAGAGAGTTGGATACACTATATATATCAACAGGCATTGCTGAGAGAGAAAAATACTTTTTCTCTTGCCAGTATGTCAAAACACTAAACCAACTCTCTCCATCTTATCTACCTGCCTATAGAATGCTCCCATCCACTATGGGGTGGGTCTTCCCATAGCCAATAGTCTCCCACACTAGCTTGCTTAGGACTTATCTTCACAGATGTGCCTGAGAGGCTCAACCTTGAATTGTCAAGTTGGTGTCTGTAACTAAGAGCCACAACTATTTATCATTGCTTTGCATTGGGAAACTTCTTAAGATGTGTAGTAAATTAATGTGAACTTTAGTCACCCTACAGTGTTACGGAACACTAGAACTCGGCTCTCCTATTTAAATGCACTTTGGCACTGGGAACGATAAGTACAAGGGGCACATGCTGAGTGTACTTTTTATTGACAATTTTTCATATGCGTACAAATGGGTTTAAGTCATTTCTCCTCCCCATCTACCTCTCTCTCCCACTCTCCCTTCCCCTCTTCAATTCAGCCATGCCCCTCCCACCCTCCTGGCCCTCCGTGTGTGAATCACAGGGCTCCCTTTGGGGTGCCTGTGTTGTCAAGTAAATCAGGTATTTGTTGTGTATATGTGGCTCTTCAGTGGGCAAAGTCCTAAGTGGGGAGGTATCTCTTCCTTTGTCTAGTACTTGCCTCAGTGTATTTGTTTTTCCTGAGATCTTCGTAAGTCCTTGGAAAAAGGCGACATATGTAAATCTGGTGATAGAAGTTATTGCAGTGAGCTCCTGGATACAAGAGCCCTGTCATGACTGAATTGCATGGCTTAGAAGTACACCATCCCACCTTTAGGCTCTTACAGTCTTACATCTCCCTTTTTCACAAGGTTCCCTGAGCCTCAGGATAGAGAAAGATTTTGATGGTCTGATTAGGGCTGAGTAATCCATGGTCACCGATATTCTGCACTCTGGCCAGTGCACAATAACTGTATTGAACATGCTAATTCATAAAGAATTTAATCTTAGACTGGAAAGATGGCTTATGGGTAAAAGCACCTTTCCATGGATCTGGTGACCTGAGTTTAATCCCTGGAAGCCCATATGGTAGAAAAAGAGAACCAACTTCTGAAAGTTGTTCTTTGACCTCCTTATACATGCTGTAGCAAATATGAACTTGTTTTCTCTCTCTCTCTCTCTCTCTCTCTCTCTCTCTCTCTCTCTCTCTCTCTCTCTTTGTGTCTCCTCTCACCCTCTGGTAACTACTATTCTATTGTTTCTGTGAAAATCAGCTTTTCAGGGCTGGAAAGACAGGCTCAGAGGTGAAGCCTTGCCTTAGAAGCAAAAAGACCTGAGTTCATATCCCAAATCCCATGTAAAAAAAATATACTGGTTAGAAATGGTCCTGATAGGCAGAGTCTGAGAAACCCTAGAGCAAAACAATAAGAGTAATTCAGGATGATTTCAATGTCACCCTTGAGCCTCCAGAGAGACACACACTGAAATGCCCTCTTCGACATACACATACAGACAAAAAAAAAAAAAAAACTCAAAAACCTTTTTATACTTCTTATATTCTACACGTGAATGAGAACAGATGGCATGTATCTAACCGACTTATTCTGCTTGTATAACATCCTTTGTTTCCTTCAATGCAGTCACAAATTACAGAATTTCATTCTTTTTATGATCAAATAATGTTCCATTGTGTAAATATACCACAGTTTCTTTATCCATTCAGCTGCTAATAGCTACCTCAGTTGAATCCATATTTTGGCTAATGGGAATATGCTTCTGAGAGTCTGGAAGTGCAGGCTTTTCTGGATTTAGAATCCCATACAGACAGAACCACACAGTAGACACTCTCCTTTGGCTTCTTACACTATGCATAAATGCATTAGCAGAATTCCTTCACTTTACAGAATTGCATGCTATTTTATAGATTTGCCATAACTGGCTTATTCACTCATCTTTGGGAGTTGGATTGTCTTAGTTTGAGGCTATCACAAGTAAAACTACCATTTTCACAAAAAAGCCTTTGTATGGATATACCCACTCTCATTGGCAGGCTCCTTCCACACTACCCTTGGGGTGTCCAAGATATTAAATTCCCTAAGGGCTCGTGCCTACCATCCCTACTCTACCTTGTTTTTGCTTTCCTTTTTATTTTTTTTATTCTTTTAGAGTTTTGTATGTGAATATAGTGAATTTATAATAATTTCACACCTTAGTCCTCTACTCCATCCCTTCTTCTATTCCCACTACAATCCTTCCAGTCTCCCTTCTATTTTCATGTCTTCTTGCATATGTGGCTCATTGAGTTTCCCCATTGATGGCATGTGTCTGAGCACTTGTTGGAGCATGAATCATATATCAGTGGGTGCATTACTGAGGAAAACTTCTTTCCTCCCCTATCAGCATTAATCCTCAAGAGTTGTTCAAGGTGAGATCTTTCCTCTTCCACAGTGAAATGTTGATAGGACAAATCCCCCTACCCTACCTTCTGAAAGTCTCTTGGTAGTGCCTTTTAAGTTTTTCCTAGAGAAGGTTAAGGATAGGAAGGGTCTGCCTTTGATGGTATAGAGTGCAGCACTTTGGAGACCATGAGTTGCTGTAGCAATGCATGTATGGCCCTAGTCGCATGTTGGGGCACCGAGCCTTATCTGTAGCTGCCATGCCTCTGGTTGAGATTAGTTTTACCTGAGTCCTTTCTTCGAAGTTCAAGGCATACTAAGTGTTATTCTCCTCTGTCTCTTTCTCACCATAGACCAATCATGTCATTTAATTCCTATTTCCTTAACTGTCCTTCAATCTGTGCATCTCTCTCAATCCCTCTGCCTTGTCCTAGGCAGACTGCTTTAATGTCATCTTAATTTTTAACTAATTATCAAGGGCTGGTGTAGCCAAAGGCCTCTTTTCTTTTTTTTTCTTTTTTTTTTTATTTCAGCTCATACAAACTTATTAGGTACACCAGTTCCCTCCCTTCCTCCTCCTCCCCCGTACCCCTTGCTCCCCCTCCCCACCCCTCTCCCTCCCCATTCCCCAGTGCCTCCCACCCCAATTCCCAGAGAGTCCTTTCTTGTGCATGTCTGATTTTCCTCTGGGCCCTCTTCTCCGATGACGTACAAGGACCCGAACCCTTTCCCGTGTTCCCCTTAGGTATAGGAACACTGCTGTGGCTGCCAATCCTTTGCCTCCAAGGATCTTGGTGCAAAGGCCTCTTTTCTAAAGTTACAAGGAGGGTGGTAGTGGGGGTAAATCTCCTTGCATTACACATTGTTCATTTTAAAATCACAGATGGAGTTTTGGCTTCCTCAAGAAGTGGTCTGTACGTCTCTGCTCGGGGTCAGTTGCATCGCCATGTTGAAGTGCTTTGTGGTGAATGAAGTACTAATGACTTCATGGATATTATTTTTATTTTGCTATTATTTGCTTTTGATGAATTCTTTGCAAGCAAGGGTGGCATCTTCAGTGAAAAAGTTTATTAATATGAAATCCCAGCAGGAGATGAATGTAGAGTCCTACAAACTGTGTATGCCAGTTTGGGAAAGAAGAAACTGTGTATGAAGGAAAATACACAGTGACTGCCAAAAGTTTTAGGTGGGGCTGAAGACAGAGCACGGAAGGTTTAGGGAAATCAGACTATCCTCTGTGATACTAGACTGATGGATGTGGAACAATGAATATTTGTCCAAATGTATAGAATACATGACAATAAGAGTGACCCTAATACAAACCATGAAGTATAAAGTAATGATATCTTAGTAGGTTAGCTATTGGAACAAATGCACTGCTATGCTGCAGGAAGAATTAGATGGAAGCGTCTATACCATCTGTGATAGTTAAGCCTGGGTGTCACCTTGACATACCTGGTATTAACTCAGATCAGCTGAAACCACACCTGGAAAGATCAGTTGAGACCACCTGAAGGGATTATACTGCCCTAGATCCCATAGGAACCTCCCAGCAATAGATCATATAAAAGGCACCAGAGAATATAGGGAGAGAGACATTCCAGGAATGCTTAAGCCATGTGGAGGTCTGCTGTGACTTAGCCTGCCAGCTTCAGCCATGATGCTTCCATTGCCTTGAAAGACTATATCTATTTCCCCTCTGGCACTGTAAGTTCAACAAATCTCCCTTTCTCCCATAAGTTGTTTGACTTTGGGTGCTCTCTCACAACAATAGTAAAAAGTAACTGTTACACCGTTCATTCAACATGTTTGTGAGCCTACAACTACTCTAAAACTATAAAGTACAATATTACCATACTGAGCACTTCCTACTCATGAACCAATTTGATTCTTGTTTGCCTCTGTGTGCCGGGTTTGGAGAGGGGGTGACAGTGAAGCTTTTATTTCTGACTTTGTGTAGGATAAGTAATATAAACAGATAATTATTATCACTGTCATTTGTTTACCATTTAAAAAGTCTAGTGGTAGCTGGGGATCTGCTGTGAGAAAGCGAAGTTTAAGGTGGTACCTTGGCGCGAAAGGAGTCAATCCACTAAAATTGCTCTTCAAAGAGACTAAGAAAAGAAAGACCAGTGCGTTCCAGGACTCAGAGGCAAAAAAGAAAGTAGGTACAGCCCAGGTTCCTTGCAGCACAGCACACTGAGATTAGCCTGGGGAAGTAAGCCAAGCCGGTACTAGGGCTTAGGCCACTGGGGGATTTGCAATAGTGCACATTTGAATTTTTAAGAACAAATTTCTGGGGCTGAAGAGATACTTGCTGAATAAGCAAAGGACCAGAATTCAGATTCCCAGATCCTATGTAAAAATGCTGGATGTGGCAGCCCACCTGTAATTCCAGGAATTTCAAGGAATGATAAGAGTCACCAGAGCAAACTGACTAAGAGACTTGTTCTAACACCAAGCCTTGGATTTTGTGAGAGACCCTTCCTCAAAAGAAAGAGGTGGAAGCAAGATAAACAGTGATTCACAATACCAACTTTGTGCACACATGTGCATACATGCCCCCCCACATATGTGTGCTCACATAGCATGCAAACACTCATACTTGTACATATATATGGAAAAAATAAGCAGAAACAAATCTCTCTGGAAGCTGTTTGGAATGGATCTGGAAGGACAATGTGAAGCCGGTTTGAGTAGGAAGGAAAGAAGCGCGATAGTCCAAGTAAAGTAAATGGCACATGTGAAATACTTGAGCTCCTTTCAGCATTGCATTTGACCTCACGCCATGCAGACAGCAGGTGAAGAAGGACAGGAGGACAAGCAGGAAACGCCATCAGACAGCTCAACTACAAAGAAGCTAAATAGAGACAGATGATCTTTAATGCCTTTTAAATAATATCATTTTCATAATGATGATAAACTATTGCAAAATGATAACTGAAGTAGTTAATGCTTATGAATACTTAACACTTACCCAGCAAACTATGGTCTGCTATTTACATAAATAAATTCATTCCATTTTTCTTTAGTACAAGGGGGCATTCCAAGGGTGTCATCAGGAATCATCCTAGGTTCCTTTACCTCCTTATTTCTTTGCTATGGGGTTTTCCAGATTCTGCCATCCAGGGCCAGAATTGTAAGGCTGCTTTCATATTTGTCCAGGATCTGGGGATCTGAACTCAGGTCCTTTTGCTTTCAACACAAAGGCTTTAACCCCTGAGCTATCTTTCCAGCTCATCATTCTTATTCTATTTATTCTATTGTCTCACAAATAGAGTGCTGAAAATACCTATGGTATATATTTTGCTCCCAAATCTGCAGCTGGGTTGAGGCTTGGCATTCCCAGGAGCCTATTGATGCTTCACATGGTATCAGTGAGAACAGCTGAAGTCAGTGAAATTCTCATCATAATGATGTCAGCGTAAACATATTCAAGTGCTTTTCCTCCAGGCATAACATGCTGCCATCTTGGAGTTACCTTTGGTCTCACCTAAGGAGGGTGTTGTGTAGAATTCAAAACATTCTGGCCTGTAGGAAGGCTTGGTTAAGTCAGAAGATAAACAGCTTATGAGTCTCAGGAATTCCTGAAATGAACAAGATGGGAAGGGGACTTCCTGGCCAGCCCAAAAGTCCGAAGAAGATTCTCCCAGGGCAAGTAGTACAGAGAACTCCAGGGGTATAGTTACTGTAAGTGCCACCCAGGCTAGTGGACTTTTTAGCTGCCTTTGAGTCATTCTTACTCTTGTACATAACCTTTGCCCACACTCCAGGTGTCAGTCAGACACAGGTGTCACCTTGGCAATTGAAGGCCGAGTGACCCTTTAGGCACACCTGTGAAGAATTAGTAGTTAAGACAGGCCATGAGCAGACCACTGGGCAGTTACCTAACTTAGGTGAGACAAAAGTCCATAGTGGGTAGGACCATTCTCTGAGCAAGTGAATAAGACAGAGAGAACTGATTTAGTATATTGTTATACTTCGGCATACAGACAGGACGACAGGTGAGAAAGTATGTCCTTCTCTCAGTAATTTATGGATTCTGATGACAAGTTCCCTCAGCTCCTGCTATGGATACAAACTCTCCTGCCATGCTGGTAAGGTATAACCAAGAATTGTCAGCACTCCTGTAAGTAATGCCAAATCAACTCACACCAAGTTGGACTTTGGTATAATAATTACCTTGGTCTGTCCTTGAATCACTACCTGAGGTAAATAGATGTTTGTGTGGCGGCTGCCCAAGCAAAGTGTCACGCAATGGTCCACTCTTCTGTTCCTGGCTCCCCATGCTTTGCTGCAGTGTATTTGTTCCATGTGTAAATCTGCTGTGCTTTGAGCTAAGAAACAAGACACATCTTACCATCTTTGCAGCGTGGTTGGCTAGAGGTGCCATCTGCCTAGTGGGCACTATGTGCTTGTTCACTGAATACAGAATAGAACATGCATTTGGAGGGCTAGATGTGGCAGTACATACTTTTAATCCCAGACTCAGGAGGTCAGAAGCAGGAGGATTGCTGCAAGGTTCAAGCTCAGCCAAGTCTACACAGCAGGTTCTAGAATAAATATCCAGGATTATGGAGCAAGACTCTATGTTCCCCAAAATAAAATAGTAAAATAAAATAAACAGAAAGGAATCTGGGTCCTATATTTCTTCAGAAAATAATCGGCTCCATCTCCTGTTGCTGCACTCCTAGTGACTAAAAGCTTATAATTTTTCTGAGCAGCTGTTTTGTTGGGAAGTTTTTCTTTATCTTTAGATGGGCTCTTTTTTTCTGTGTCGTTTTTGCTCGGTTTCCCTGGTTAGAACTCAGCTAACTTCCGTAAGGCGTTCACCCCCCCTGGTGATAACTATAACAACACAGCAAATCTTTCTTTTCTCAGTAAACACCCAGTTCCCATATCCGTCCACATGATGTGGTTTCCATGGTTACCACACTCTAAATGGAGTCTTAGATTGCTACTGTTGGTCCACAGAGGTCCAAGGCAAAATGCCTGGGGAAATATTAATAGCGAGCTTAGAGATAAAGCAATGAAGTGGGCCTGAGAACAGTACCTCAGCAAAGGTAGTTAAGATGAGAAGGTGTGGACAAGACCAAGGTGAGAGGAGGCCATGGCATAGCGGACGCTGTGGCTAGACAGACGCCTGACCTGCTGAGAATCCATCTGAGGCACTGACTGAGTAGAAATGGAAAGTGAGGAAGTCATGCCAACCAGATGCGCACTTCTCTCTTGCACCGGAATTTATCCACCAGCTTCCTGACTCTCTTCGCCTGCTGCTAACATGCAGGTCTGCCCGGCTGCACACCTGCTCAGTGCACATTATCACAGACTTCCAGGTCATTCTTAATTATACAGCAAGCCTTGTTTTAAAATTTAGAAGAGGTTTGCAAATGTGCACAGTGTTGAAGCCTCTAGTGTTCTTCAGAAGTTCCTTTGCATTAGAAAACAAGCTCAGCTCTGTGCGCCTATGGCTGAGTGGTGGGATGGTCTATGAGCAGGCCTGTGTATATGGCATGGAAGGCTTCCTCTCCGGAATGTGAGCTGGATTGCCCATGGTCTGACACCATCCCTACCTCTGCTAATCACATGCATACAGGAAATAAGTGCAAATAGAAGATTTCATACAGCACAAACTTGAAGAATATAGAGAGAAAAGGGAGAAAACGCCTCTGAAAGACAGCATAACAGTCACTTCAGAAGACCCATCTGAGACGCATCAACATTCTACAGCCGAGAACACTGAACAACCTACCTTTTTGTTTGTTTGTTTTTTCAACTGAAGGCCCAAACATCTGTTACTTAACACAAAGAAAAACTTAAACGCTATTAAGATCATCCAAATGCTGAAAAATATCATCCCAGATAGAAGACAACCATCATTACCCAGGGACTTCAAATAAAACTGCAATTAACATCTACTCATCATAAAAATGCCAACCTCTCAGAGGAAAGTACAAGAATCCAAGGAAACATGTCTCCCTTCAAGATCATTGATTCCAAGGGTTTAGATCCCACAGAGGATAGCCCATTGAAAGATATCCAAGAGAACAATAATCAAGACAATGAATTTCAAAGATCAATTATAAATATGTTCAAACAGCTCCAAGAGAGCATAGATAAATTCCTAAACAAATTTGAAGAACACAACAAATTCAGGAAAGAAAACCAAAAAAACCCACAAAACAAACAAACAAACAAAAAAAACAAAACAAAACAAAAACACGAATAAGGCACAACTAGAATGAAAATAGCCTGAAAACAGATCTAGAAACACTGAAAAAAATCCAAGGTGATTTACAAGATACACTGAAAAAAGACCACACTAAAATAACACTGGAACTAAAAAAATCTCAACAGTGTAATAAAAAATTCAATAGAGAATCTCAAAAAAGAACAGATCATGTAGAAGACAGAATCTCGAAACTGGAAGATAAGATAAAAGAGATTCATAAGTCAATGACAGAAACTGATAAACTAAAAAACACACTTAAATAGAACATAGAGGAATTCTAGGACACCATCAAAATTCTAACATAGGGATCACAGGTATCCCAGAAACAGACACACAAGAGGAAGATGTACTATACATAATCAGTGAAATAATAGAGGAAAATTTCCCTGACCTTGAAAAAGAGATGCCCATCCTGATTCAAGAGACATACTGAACACTAAATACTCAGGACAAAAAAAGAAACACCCCATTGGCAAATGATAGGCTGCATGCCAAACATACACATTAAAAACAAGATCTTCTTTTTTTGAAGATTTTTTTCCACTCACACAAACTTGATAGGTATCCCATTCCCCTCCCTTCCTCTACCCCTCCCTGGATCCCCCTGTTCTCTCCCCGCTTTTCCCCTTCCTTTTCTCCCAATGCCTCCCCCATTCCTGGAGCATCCTTTACTGTGCATGTCAAACTTCCCTCTGGGTCCTCCTCTCTGATGAGGTGTAAGGACTCAGTAGCATTGCTTAGAGCTCTTTCTTGTGTTCCCCCCTTTGGTATAGGAACATTATCGTGGCTGTTAATCCCTTGCCTCTAAGGATCCTAGTGCCTGTGATCCATGCTAGACTTTGAGGGATCAATGATATGTCAGTCATTGCGCAGGTCATGCAAAGTCCTATTATGATTACTTTGGCCCTAACTTGTTTGGGGTATCTTGTATATCGTTGCTCCTCCCCATATTTACGCTCTTACCACCCCCTCTTCTGCAAATTTCCCTGAGCTTCAGGATAGGGAAAGATTAGGCTGGCCTGGTTCCTGGTGATTAATGTAGGGTTTCTGATGTTCTGAATTATGGTTTGTTTTTTTTTTTTCTTTTTTTCTTTTTTCCAGTTTTGCTACTCCTACACCGCCCTTGGCTCCATCCTGATGGGTATTGGATGTCATCTCCTAGCCAAAGATAAAAGGCTGTTAAATTAGAGTCTTATTAAAAGAGTAGATTCAAAGGTAGATGGAATAAGAATAGGAGACCGCGGTGAGGAGGGGTCAGTCTCCCTTTTGCAGGATGGTTACCTTCTATCTGTCTGACTGGTGAGATCAAACTCCCTCAGTTGCAAGTGACCAGGAAGGAAAGTCTGTGAGCTTGACCAGATGTCTCATTACTTACTTTCAGTACTTGGTAGTGGCCTATTTTCTCTACTGTAGCATGATCCCCTCTCTCCTTCTTGCTGGTAGGGGCCCTCCTTCCTCTTTCCTTCTGTTTATAATCTTTGCAATTACTGTAGGTATTACAGAGATTCATCTTTGAGTGTGTCACTAAGTGGGTTTGGTACTAGGCTCCACCTATTAGGAAGTACATATGGCGTTTAATTTTCTGCATCTGGAATACTTCACTCAATATAATTTTTTTCTAATTCCATCCATTTCCTGACAAATTTCATTAATTCATCATTTTTGATGGCTGAGGAGTACTCCATTGTATAAATGTACCACATTTTCCTTATCCACTCGTCAATTGTTGGACATTTGAGTTGATTCCATGACTTTGCTATTGTAAACAGTGCTGCTATGAACATGGTCGTGCTTGTGCTATTTAGGTGAATTTTTGCTGTATGTGGGGTTATTCCCAGAAGTGGAATAGCAGGGTCATATGGCATTTCAATCTTTAACTTCTTTAAGAATCGCCAGATGGCTCACCAGAGTAGTTGTATAAGCCTGCACTCCCACCAGCAATGTAGGATAGTTCCCCTCTCTCCACATCCTCTCCAGCATTTGGTATTGTTTGTATTGTGGATTTTTGCCATCCTGACTGGGGTGAGATGATATCTCAGGGAGGTTTTGATTTGCATTTCCCTGATGGCTAAGGAAGTGGAGCATTTTTAAAGATATTTGTTAGACATTTCAATTTCCTCCCTGGTAAGGTTTCTTTTAAGTTCCAAGGCCCATTTTTTAAAAAATTTTTTTTGATTATTTATTCAATTGTGCGTGTATGCGTGTGTGCACTTGTGTGTAGAACCACAGGCGAGTTCGGGAACTCCACCTACTCCTTGTTTACTCTGCCCTGGGATTCACAGGCTCCGCCCTACCAGGACTAGAAACGCAGGTCGCCTCCGCTTTCCTCCTGGCGTCTATACATGGGGTCTAGGATCTGAACTCAAGACCTTTCACCTCAAGGCAGAGGCTTAACCCCTGAGCCACCTCTCCAGCCCCCCAAGGCCCATTTTTTAATTGGGCCATTTGTTCCCTTGGTGTTTAGTTTTCTAAGTTCTTTGTGCACTCTGGATAATAGAGCTCTATCAGCTATGTGGTTAGTGAAGATTTTCTCCCATTCTGTGGCTTGCCTTTGTGCTCAGGTTACAATCTCTTTATCTGAACAGAAGCTCTTTAATTTCATAAGATCCTATTTGCTGAGTGTTGGTTGTAGTGACTGTGCTATTGGATTTCTGTTTAGGAACTGTTGGCCTAGTCCAATCATTTTGAGGGAGTTCTCTACCCTTTCAACTAAGGTTTTTTATAGTCTCTGGCCTTATATTGACTTCCTTGATCCATTTGGAATTAAGTCTTATACATGGTGACAAATACCGGTTGAGTTTTAATCTTCTCCATGTGGACGTGCAGTTTTGCCAGCACCATCTGTTAAAGATGTTTTTCTTTTTCCGTTGGATTTTTTGCGCTTCTTTGTCAAAGATCAAATGGCTATAATTGTGTGGACTTATATCTGGGTCTTCAACCCTTATTCATTGATCTATGGGTCTATTTTGGAGCCAGTACCAGGCTGTTTTTACAGCTATGGATTTGTAGTATAGATTAAGGTTTGGTATGGTGATACCTCCAGCGGTGTTTTTGTTACTCAGGATTGTTTTTGCTGTCCTTAGTCTTTTGTGCCTCCATATGAATTTTGAGATTGTTTGGTCAACTTCTTTAAAGAATTCCTTTGGGATTTTCATTGGTATAGCATTGAATTTGTATATTGCCTTTGGTAGAATGATCATTTTTATGATATAGATTCTGCCAATCCAGGAACATGGGAGATCTTTCCACCTTCTGGTGTCTTCTGTAATTTCTTTCTTTAGGATTTTAAAGTAAAAACAAGATCTTAAGAAAGAAGGAACAAGTCACATATAGAGGAGAACCTATCAGAATAGCAACTGACTTCTCAATACAAAAGGCAAAAGCCTGAAAGGCTTGGAGGGACACAATACAAGGGACACAATTTATTCTGAATTAAATACAAATGCCACCCCAGATTATTATATCCAGCCAAGCTGTTGGTCATAATAGAAGGTTAAAAAAATATTCCATGACAGAAACAGACTAAAAGACTATATGGCCACTAAGCCAAGGCTACGGAGAATATTGGAAGAAATGCACAAGATAGAAAACGCATCAAGAAACAAAAGAGAATGAATAATATCAGCAGAAGTGTTGAAGAAGGTGCTAAAAAAGATAAATATAACAATATCAAAAAAATTCAGGAGCCATTAAATACCTTTCGATAATAACTTTAAATATCAATGGGCTCAACTCCCCAATCAAGAGACACAGGCTTATAATTTGGATCAAACATCGTGAGTCATCAATTCTCTGCTTCCAAGAAACACACTTCACCTTGAAAGATAAACAGTTTCTCAGGGTGAGAGGATTGTCACAAGTATTCCAAGCAAATGGAAAGAGGAAACAATCAGGAGTTGCCATTTTAACATCAGACAAAATAGACCTCAAACTAAAGCGAACCATATAAGATACAAATGGATTACATCATAATAGAGGGAAAATTCCAGCAAGAAGATCTTATAATCTTAAACATATACACCAAACATGAGAGCACCCAAATTCATCAAATAAACACTACACAAGACATAACAACTAATCAACCCAAACCCAGTATACTGGAGATTTCAATACCTCACTCACACCATTGGACAGGTCAACCGGCCAAAAACTAAGCAGAGACATATTGGAGTTAAAAGAAGCCACAGAGCAAATAGACCTTATAGATATCTACAGAACATTTCCTCCAAACACTAAAGAATATACATTCTACTCAGCAGCCCATGGAACATTCTTGAAAACAGATCACATGCTAGGACACAAATCAAAACCTCCATAGGTACAGAAAAATTGAAATCATTCACTGCATACTATCTGACCATCAGGAAATAAAGGTAGACATCTATAACAAAAGAAAAAATATAAACCACACAAACTCATGGAAGCTAAATAACACATTTTTGAATGAGAAATGGGTTCAAAATGAAATAAAACAAGAAAATAAAGCCTTCCTTTAAGCCAATGAAAATAAAGATACAACTTACTAAAATCTTAGGACATATTGAAAGCAGTCCTAAGAGGAAAGTTTGTAGCAAAATAGAGAGAGAACTACTCCCAAATTCTTTCTATGAAGTCAATATAACTTTGATTCCAAAGCCACGAAAGACACATCAAAGAAAAAAATTATAGGCCAATCTCAATAATGAACACAGACGTAAAAATCTTCAATAAAATAATAGCAAACTGAATTAAAAAACATATCCAAAAATATGATCAAGTTGTGTTCATATCAGGAATGCAAGGGATGGTTTAATATATATAAATCAATAAATGTGATTCATATTAACAGACTCAAAAAAAATTACATGATCCTCTCAATAGAGTTAGAAAAGGTCTTTGACAAAATTCAACATCTCTTCATGATAAAAACGTTGGAGAAAACAGGAATGAAGGGGACCTATCTCAATTTGATAAAGGCTTTTTACAACAAGCCTAAAACAAGCATCATTATAAATAGGGAAAAACTTGAAGCATTCCAACTTAGATCAGGAATGAGACAAGGCCGTCTACTGTCACCACTCCTGTTCAAGAAGACTGAAACACCCAAACAGAATGCAGCCAAATGTAGTGCAGGAACCACAAAACTGAAAACAACAAAAACAACGACCAATCTTAATTCAGAATGCCAGTGACCCTACGATATTCACCTGAAACCAGACCAGCCAAATCTCTCTCCATCCTAAAGCTCAGGGAACCTTGCAGAAGAGGAGGCGGCAAGATTGTAAGAGCCTAAAGGTGGGGAGATCCACCGATGGACAAGATACCCCACTCAAGTCTGGGCTGTGGCAGCCAGGATCTCACTGCAATGTGATTGGATCTTACATGACCTGCACAATGATTGTCTTGTCAGCAAGCTCCCATAGACTAGTGGGAATCTCAGGGGAGATGGCTTCAGGCAGTAGGATCCTAAAAAGCAAGAGATTAGACAGATATAATGGATTTCCTACATTCGTGGGCAGCCAAGAAGGGGCCCTAAGGTATGCTACAGAGTCCTCAACCCCCACTACTCAAGACAACTCAGAGGGAACTTCAGGGCTCAATTACGTTGAAGTTCTGGAGGGTGGGAAGGGGAGTGAGGGAAACATCAAGAGGGGAGGGAGGGGGAAAAAGGAATGGGAGAGAGGGGAGTGTGGGAAAGAGAGTGGGATGGGGGAATAGAAGGTGAGAGGGGAGAGAGAGGGGAAAGAAGGAGGGGCAGAAGGTACCTACCCATTGAGCTTGAATAACTAAGTAAAAAATAAAATTAATAAAAAATATTGCGCTTGAAGTCCTAGCTAGAGCAATAAGGCAAGAGTAGGAGATGAAAGGGATACAGATAGGTAAGGAAGAAGTTAATGTATTACTATTTGCAGATGATGTGATTCTATACTTGAAATATCCACATGACTTCACCAAGAAACTACTCAAATTAATGAACACACAAAAATGAATAGCCTTCCAAAATACCAGAGACAAAAAAAAAAAAAAAAAAAAAAGCTGAAAGAATCAATTCCATTCACCATAGCTTCAAAGAAAACAAGATACCTTGGGATAAGTTTAACCAAGGAAGTAAAAAAAACCCTATACAATGAAAACTGCAAAACACTGCTGAAAGAAATTAAAGAGGATACTAGAAAGTGTTCTTGGATCGGTAGGCTCAATAGTGTGAAAATAACCATCCTATCCAAGGCAATATACAGATTCAATGCAATTCCAATAAAAATCCCAATGCAATTCTTCACAGAATTGTTAAAAGAATCTTAAAATTCATATGGAAGAACAAAAGACCACAATTAGCCAAAATAATTTTAGACAATAAGAAGATTGCTGGAGGTATCACCATACCAGATTTCAAATTATACTACAGAGCTATAGTAATAAAAACATCTTGGTTTTGGCAGAAAAACAGATACCTCGACCAATGGATTAGAACAGAGAACTCAGATATAAGCTTCTATATATACAGCCACTTGATTTTTGACAAAGATACCAAACAGGCACACTGGGAGCAAGACAGCAATCTTCAACAAGTGGTGTTGGGAAAATTGGACATCTACATGTAGAAGAATAAAAATTGACTGTTACTTGTCTTCTTACACAAAAGTCAACTACAAATGGATCATTATTAAACCTGAAACTCTGAAATTGTTAGAAGAAAGAGTACAGAATACATTTGAATTGATAGGCCTAGGTAAAGTTTTTCTAAACAGAACAGCAAATGCCCAGGAACTAAGACCAATAATCAAAAAATGGGATTTCATGAAAATAAAAAGATTCTTATTCTGCAAAAGAAACTGTTAATTGTACAAAAAGACAATATATGGGAAAAAAACTTTGCTAACTATGAATCTGGCAAAGGATTAATCTCCAGAATATACAAAGAGCTCAAGAAACTAAACACCAAAACAGCAAACATTCCAATTAAAAAAAATGGGCCCTGGAACTAAACAGGAATTTCACTCAAAAAGAAATCGAAATGTCAAATAAATATCTTAAAAGATGCCCAACTTCCCTGATTATCAGAGAAATGCAAATCAAAACGACCTTGCTATACCATCAGAATAGCTAAGACCAAGAACACAAACGAGGTTGTGCAGAAAAAGGGACCCTTA
The DNA here is from genome assembly GCA_023101885.1 of Typhlomys cinereus. Lineage (NCBI taxonomy): Eukaryota > Metazoa > Chordata > Mammalia > Rodentia > Platacanthomyidae > Typhlomys > Typhlomys cinereus. Next base: position 121,826 of record JALPQD010000608.1, on the reverse strand, counting down.
TTCAATGCTGGTAGGAGAGTAAACTGATCTCTTTGGAGATCAGTGTAGAGGTTTGTCAGAAAGTTAAAAATAGAACTGACATATGACTCACCTATTTCACGCCTAGGATTATTCCCAAAAGTCTCTACCTTTTATTACAAAGACACATGTTCATTTATGTTCATTGCAGCTTTATTAACGGTAGTGAGAAAATGGAATCAGCTAATAGGCTGATCAACAGAGGAATGGGTAATAAAAATGTAGTAAATATAAGTAATGGAATATTACTCAGCCATCAGAAAGGATGAGATTATGGAATGTGTTGGTAAATGGATGGAAATGGAAAATTTAATATTGAGCGAAGTACTCAGACACAGAACACCACATGTTCTCTCTTATATGTGGATGCTAGAACTGATGTCCTTGTCAATGTATTTGGATTGGAATTACTGTAAGAGCCAGAAAATTCAAAAGGGACTAATGAGTAGGAAGGTGGGAAGGAGTGGTTAGATGAAACCTTTTTTTTATTATTATTTATTCAATCGTGCATGTGTATGTATATGTGTGCATGTGTGTATGTATGTGTGTGTGTAGAACCACGGACGAATTCGGGAACCACCATGGACGCCTCCACCTCTCCTTGTTTACTCTGCCCCGGGATTCACAGGCTCCGCTCTACCAGGACCGGAAACGCAGGCCACCCCCGCTTCCGCCAGGGTCTATACGTGGGGTCTAGGATCACAAACTCAGGACCTTCTGCCTGCAAGGCAGAGGCTTAACCCCTGAGCCACCTCTCCAGCCCCAGGATGAAACCTTTTAAAAGGGAAATTTAGGATACTATGACAAGTAGGGTGAGGATGGAAATAATTGGGAAAAATACTTAGCGGGGAATGAGGGGATGGGAGATAGGAAGGACAGAAAGACTTACAGAAAAACCCTAAGATTGCAGGAAGTAACCCCAAAGGAACCTGCTATGCTAGTAATATGTAAAAAAATGCCTTTTAAAGAAAGGAACAAGAATGTGCAGTCCCTATGCAGAGGACCACAGAGTAAGGAAAACGGGGAGGGGGAGGAGGGGGGGAGGGAGGGGGGAGGGGCACGGAAGCCCTGAGCTGATCCACTTAGAGCCCAGTGACAAAACTATACTAAAAGTAACAGGATTATGGCGCTTCCTGATAAAATGTTTGTCATAGAGGTCTCAAAGGCCCTCAAACATTTTAGGCTTTTGCCATTGCTCTTGGTTGCTGTTATGGTTTGAAATGTGTCCCCCACAGTCTCATGTGTTTAGCAAGGTCATGGCACCTTGAGAGGTGGAGCCTTGCTGGAGGAAGGCAGTCACAAAGGGTGGGCCTTGAGGTGGATGAGTCCCACCCTACCTCCAGGAGAAGTCTGCCTTTGCAGCAAGCAGTCTGCGACTCTCAGCTTCCAAGATGTCTGCGGTGACTTAGTCTCCTCCAGCTTTGGCCAGCCAGCTATGCCGCCTCTGCTTTGAGAGACTGTCCCTTCCCTCTGGAACCGTAAGCTGAATAAACCTCCCTTTCTCCCTTAAGTTGATTGACTTTGGGTGCTCTCTCACAGCAATAGTTAAGAGTAACTGTTACAATTGCTCTCCAAAAAACTGTCAGTAAGACCCTATTACTGAAGATGCAACACATACGGATCAAAGAACATGGGCAAAATACATCAACTGGAACTGGGCTGAGAACTTTCTCCTTGCTGGATAACTTACACAGGACCAAGAAATACTGCAGAAGTTAGTGAGAGATAACAATCACAGGCATCACCAACTCAAGCGATCTACAAGATGCAATAGAAATCACTATGGCAACAGGTGAACACTAGCGTAATAATGGCATGAGTATCAAGGAGACAGCAAATGGCTTTCTGATTGGACTCAAGGCCTGTTTGTCAGAATGGAACACATTCTTGTTGCTGTTAACTAGAACAAGAACCTAAAAAAGGCAAGGAAATAGTTCAATAGGGTAAAACAGACAATGAACCTATAGGAAGGAAGACAGTATATCATCATATTTAACAAAGATACAATAGGTGGCAAAAAAAAAAAATCTAACACTATCACACGAAAATGTGGCAGGTCAGTTTTTCATGTGTCAAACAATTTTGTTTTTAATAGAATGGATCACGTGACAGCATTTCTTCACATTGGAGCCTCTGCATCCCCAATTTGTTATGATATAGAAGGAGTACTGGTGAGAAGCAGATTCCCCTTAGCAAAGCCCAAGAGAAAGCAATCTTAAATGGGGAGAAAATGGTAGTGGTATTTCCTCACAAATGGCTGGAGGAGGAACAAAATATATGGGTTCATTTTGTTTTTATTTTTGATATACTGGGGATTAAACACAACATGCCCTGCATGTTAAATAAACACTCTATAGCCTTTTAAAAGCCTCCCTCCCTTCCGCCCTCTTTTCCTCCCTTCCTTCTTTTCCTTCTCCTTCTTCTTCTTCCTCCTCCTCCTCCTTTTTTTGAGACAGAGTCTCATGTATCCCAGGCCATCCTAAAACTTGGTAAGGAGCTTAAGTTACCCTTGAACCTTTAATCTTCCTCCTTCACCTCCCACGTTCTGGGATTACAGGCATGTGCCACTATGCCTGACCCAGAATCACTGTTTGGAAAAGAAAGGGATTAGCATGCTTACTCACGTCTTAAACATTTACTGAGCCTCACCTGCTGTGTGCCAGCTAGGGATAGAGACATATCTAAGACAGACAGTCCCTTCCTTCAACATATCCAACACAGTAGCTCACTCCTGTCATCCAGCGCTTTGGGATACAGAAGTAGAGACAGGCTTGAGTTCCAGGAGAACGTGGGCTGCAGTGTGACGCCCTTTTGAGAGAGAGAGAGAGAGAGAGAGAGAGAGAGAGAGAGAGAGAGAGAGAGCGCTTGGAAACCACGGGCCTAAGGCATTAATTACAATCCTGATCAATCCTGCAAAAGAAAAGTAAAAAATGCTCTAAGAATAAATTTATCATTGCTAGAGGGTTAGGTCAGATCTTAAGTGAAAGGACAAATTTTAAAACTTTTTTGTCCTAAACTGCAGTTTGGACTCCTTCTTGACTTTGCAATTTTTCCAAACTTTTTTGATAGAGTGATCTTTTTTTTTTCAAAACATGTGTCGTTCACCAAAGCCTGGCTACAAAACAAAGAATAGAAATAAATGATGTCTTGCTTTCTAGTGGCTTGGATTTGCTGATAGAATCTCCCACAGATATCTTGGTGGAAGGCAAGGAAATCCACATGTATGGAGTGCTGACTCTTCTGGACCTATTGAACCCATTTTTTCCAGAAACCCTAAGATAGCTCTATTTGTTTTTATAAATCAGAAAACTGAGGCTCAAGGGAAGAAAATAAACCCGCAGAGGTGGTTCTTGCCACTACACTAAGCTAGAAAATGTAGGGCGAGGAAGAGTGGCAGATCAAAGGCTAATTTCACTGAGGATCTACTGTTTGTAGAGCTAATGTGTTGAGTCAAACTAATTAAAGCTGATGAAATTGTGCCTTTTATCAAAACAAATACAGGATCTAAAGAAGAAAAACCTCAGGAGATCCTTGGAGAGAAGTAGGAGTTGAGATTTTCTGTGGAATGTAGTTTTAACAGAGATCCTTGAGAGAGAAATAGGAGTTGAGATTTTGTTCAGAATGTGGTTTTTAAGAGGAGTGTGCTCACCTCCAGAAAGGAGACAGAGTGCTCTGTGTCCATTAAGATGTTTGTTTTACCTTTAGAAAAGTTTGCAATAGATGCCAAGGTAAGATACAGAGAACAGATTTTACGAAATAGAAAACAATTGCACAATGTCAACTGATTGCACAACTGATAAAGTACTTAATTCTAAGCAAAGAATTAGAGAAAAAGCTAAAATCATAGAAAGCCTATGTTTGCACTTATTCAACAGTAGTATAGAAAATCTAGTTCTGTTGTGTCTTCCAGATGAGAAGCAAGTGTCATCTGTCTGACAGGGTTTCAAGACTGAAACTCTCAAAGCAGTTGAAGAGCGCCATGTGTTACAAATCTTGCTGCTGACAAAACCCTGCTAAGGCCTCAACATTCAAACTGGCCAGAAAGATAGTTATGAGATACTCAGGGGCTAAGATCAGTCTTGATTTTTATTCTCTACAAAGCCATCACATTGTTTATTTAGTTTGCTGTGAACTCATCAATAGGAATAAAGATATGCTAAGTATATATTTGTGTATGAAGAAATGTACATTATAAAATGGATGTACCAGTTAGATGTCAACTTGACAACTGAGAATAGAACCTTCAGGCACACCCGAAGCTAAGACATGCTTGTGAGAGATCATCTATTTAATGTGGCAAGACCTACCCAATAATGGGTGAGACCATTCCTTGGGTATGAAGATAACATGAAGAGACTTGGTTCAATACTTTGGCAGGCTGTCAAGTTAGGAAGTATGTCCCTCTCTCAGCTATTCGTGTGGATGTGATGTGACCAGTATCCTAAGCTCCAGATATTGGCATGAACTCTACTGCCATGTTGATGAAATATTAACTGAGGGGCTGGAGAGGTGGCTCAGGGGTTAAGCCTCAGCCTTGCAGGCGGAAGGTCCTGAGTTCAGATCCTAGACCCCACGTATAGACGCCAGGCAGAAGCGGGGGGCGGCCTGCATTTCTGGTCCTGGTAGGGCGGAGCCTGTGAATCCCCGGGCAGAGTAAACAAGGAGAAGGTGGAGGAGTCCATGGTGGTTCCCGAATTTGTCCGTGGTTCTACACACACACACACAGGAACACACGCATGCACGTACAATTGAATAAATAATAAAAATTTAAAAAAAAAAAAAGAAATCTTAACTGAGAGTTGGAAGCTGAAATAAACATCTCGTTCCCCTAAGTTGTTTGAATCCTGTATTCATTCAGCAACAGAAAGATGAGACTAATACACTAGGTATGATAGCACATGAGATAAAGGCAAGAAGATATGAGTTCAAGGCCACCCCGTGCTATACAATGAGTACCACATCTATACATTATGAATGTATTGTAATTATGAATGTATTATAAAGGGAAGTGTTGCAGTTCATCCGCATGGTTGCTGACAAATGACCATCAAATGGCTTAAAGGAACAAGGAGTCTATTGTCTCTTACGATGATATGGTTACAGTTCTCAGTCCAGCTTGACAGGAGAGCTCACGCCAATACCAGGGCCGAGGAACTGGCCACACCATCTCTACATAATGGTTGAGAGAGGGACGATCCTTACTTGCCAAACCAGCATGTCTGGCCAAGTGTACAAAAGGACGCCAACTTCCTCAACCAGCTCTCAGTATTTTATTCACCTGTTTAGGGCCTAGTCCCACCCATCATGAGCTGGGGCTGCTCCATCAACTAGACAATCTCTTGCAGGTTTGCTCTGGTATTAACTCAACCATTAATTCTCTACAAATGTGCCCAGAGCTCAAATCCTCAACCAAGCTGACACCTGTGCTTAACTATGACAGGAAGCATATGTATAATGTTAGGAGAAAGGTTCACTTCTATATACAAAGGAGTATTGATGATATTATTCTATTGATTTTGCTACTGGTATATGAAGGACAGAGAGGCCTCACAGATAAAGAGCAGGCCTGTCCAACCAGGGTTCCCAGGTTCTTGTCACCACCAAAGAAAGAGTTCAGAGATGCAACTGACAAGGAATTGGGAAAAGGTTTGGTACACAGGAAAGGTATGCACTCAAGGGGTTAATCTGGATTCTTGACACTTGGAACCCAAATTATGGGATTTAGGTGGCAAACTAAAAGGGAGGAATGGGCCAGGACCCTGGAATAAGGTTTGTCTCCCTTTGCTATCTCTATGTGGGGTTTCCCAGATGTGACTTGTGTCAGGTACATGATGGGAGCAGGTAATTATGTAAGGATTATTACATGGAATTACATTCGAATGACACAGAGAGCAGTTAGCCGTCATCTTGGCCATGCTGAGCTTGTTGGCATTTCGTGGTTCTGCTGTAAGACAGTATTGGGACAGCATCTCCTTAGCCGCACACAGGTGTCCCGTGTACCTCAATCTGGTTAGAAGACATTTTCTTCATTGACAAACTTAGCCACAAAGTGCCAAGTGACTTCACGGGCAGCTGTTGTGCTTGCAGTTTTTCACTTCACCTCCACAGACGTAACCTGTGGCACCTTCCTACTTTAGCCAGGACTATCCCCATCATTATTCACTCTCAAACATCCTCCAAAAAATAGAATTCTGAAATGTCCAGAAATTTCTTTTATTTGTGATTTATTGTGCATAGGACATACCTACTTTCCTGTGTTATTTATCTTAACTTAGTATCTTTACTATCTAACTGGTCAACTAGACATCTTGTCAGGTCTGCTTAACTTCTAGTTCCTATCAACTTGAGCAAAAGTTCTGCTAATTCATACAACAAAAGCAGTTCCCAGTTCAACAAAGTGACTGTTCTTTAAAATATATAAATATATATTTTAAAAAATATATATATATTTCCTGTATATATATTCATGTATGTTTCTGTATGTGCATGCTCATTTGTGTATGTGCATATATATGTATCCTAGGCACATGCATGTATGTACATGTGCATGTGGAGATAGATGTCAATTCCAGGTGTCTTTCTCAGTCACTTTCCATCATTTTTAAAAAAAAAATGTTTATTGATTTATTTATTTATTGTATGTGTGTGTCTATGTGTGTATCAGTGGACACTGTGTGTCCCTGTGGAGGACCAAGAGTGACTTTGGGACCCATCCTGGATTGCTTTTACCTCCTTCTTGCTTCGCTTTGGGATTCCCTAGTCTTGGCCCACCAGGGTTAGAAATACAGGCCAAAGTCAGTTCTGCTTGGTGTTTTTAATGTGGGACCTGGGATCCGAACTCAGGACCTTTTGCTTGGGAGGCAGTCTTAACTCCTAAGCCATCTCTCTAGTCCTTAATTTTATTTTTTAATACATGTTTTCTCACTTAACTGGAGCTCGTAGACGAGGCTGGGCTAGATGGTCAGTGAGCTCCAGGAACTCACCGATCTTTCTTCCCCACTCCCAGTTATAGGTATGCACCCAGCTTTCACGTGGGGTTTCAAGATCCAAACTCAGGTCCTCGTGCTTGCATGTTAAGCATTCTGCTGACTGACTGTCTTCCCATCCCCAGTATGATATGTTTGCAAATAAATTTCAATGTATGTCTAACATTTTCTCTTTCCTTTCATTTAGCCTCTCTCTCTCTCTCTCTTTTTCTCATATACTTTTCATTGTTGTTTTTGAGACAAGGCTTTGCTATATAGCCAAGATTTGCATGGCACTTGCTATTTAGCCCAGGCTGGCCTCAGCCCCCTGAGCACTGTAATTACAGGCATGTTCCACTGTACTTGGCTCTGACTGAACAAAAAAGGAGGATGGAGTTGCAAGGGAGATAAATGATTTTAAATAAATGCTTACGCACAAAAAAAAAAAAAATTCTTTCAGATGAAATAATCAGTATGGTTTAAGTAACTGATTTAAAGTCATTGATTCATGTCTCTTGGAAGAGTTGTGGACAGATAAGCAAAATATACATTTTGATAGAATTCTAACAATGAACTACAATAGAAAAAAACAGCATAAGTCCAGCAGAGGATTAATACGGATGTGTTAGAAGTCCTTTGTTTTTGGTAGAGTAGGGCCACAGACACAGGTCTGATCTTCCTGGAAAGGAAAGGGACACAGTTGGTTACATTATTTACAGGAATTATGGGAGAAACAGAAGCCACTTAGACCTTCCTGAAAGGCTGACCTTGCTGGGGGCACATGGTAAAATATGTTGAGTGAACTCTCAATGAACACAGGCAGATCAGTGGTCCAAGGCTTAGCCTTTGACCCTGGCCTGACATTTTGAAAGCAAACACAGATACTCCATGGAAAGTCTATAAGCTGCAGCTGTTCTAGTGAAGATTCTGAATTAAATTTGACAAATACCTAAGGGGTAGGTATATGAATAAATACCTAAGGGGTAGGTATATGAACACTTAAACATAAGCCACGTGTCTTTTGAGATTTTTTTCAAAACAAATGCTTCTGGTCTAAGAGGCGTTGGCACCTATTCACAGGAAAACTTGCTTGGCATCACACAGCACGAGCGGGTTCTATGTGATCCAGGGCAATGGAATCTTCTGTCTGTGCAGCCTGATGCTGAAGGAACAGCACCCCAGTGCTTGGAGAAAGAGGATGGAATGAGTGGCTGCTTTCAGAGAACGCACTCAGATCCTCGGCCCTTAGCCCGGAAAGCAAGAAGCTGTGGAAAAAAATGACAATCACAGGCATTGTGATGTGCTCAATGCTGTGTGTGATTTCTCGTGGTGCTTGGCATAACAGATTTTGTGGGGGTGCTATGAAAAAGCTTTTCATCCTCCAAAATAATTAAATAAAAAGGGGGTTGCTCCGGAAAGCCACCTAACTCTGGGGTATTTTTCTGCTTGGGAGAAAAGATTGAAGCTGGATATTGACTAGCAGATGACTTGTGAGGCATTCAAGATTTTCATGAATTTCACTCTAAGGAATTTTCAAGTTCTTCAGTCTATAATTTTAAACAACAACGTTGAAATAGGATGGACCAAGGACTTCAGAGTGTTTAAGGAGCAGCACATGGGGAGGAACTGCACTCAATAAGCACAGCAAGGGACTGTATGAAACATGAAAGGATTCTTCTTTATAAAATGTCAAGATTAACTGGAATTTAGTGCGTGATGGATATATATGTTTGTTTTCATGATTGTACAAATAGACAAAATGGCCTCTGGTACAAAAGATAGAGTTGTCTATCTTTCTTCTCATACTACTTTTTCTGTATTTGTTTACTTAAGTACACATGGATATTCATACATGGATTTCTTTTTGCTTCGATGTGGTTGGAGCAGAAGTATTGCTTTAAAAGAAAGTTCAAATACAGGCTGTGAAGATGATGCAGTGCACAAAGCTGCTTGTTGTGGAAAACCTGACAACTTGAGTTTGCATCCCCACAACCCACATAAAAGTGGATGGAGATAACTAACTTCACAAAGTTGTCTTCTACCCTCCAGAGAAATGATACACAAGTGTAAACACATGCACACACACACACACACACACACACACACACACACACATAAACACACACACACACACCATATACAAAGCATAATAAATAAAAAATTTTAAAATTCAAATAGGTCAAGTCTATCAATATATAAGTCTAAATATCTTTATTACCCCCATTTTTTCATGTGTATATGTATATGGGGTATGTGCATGTATATGTATATATTTGCATGTGGGTGGAGCTCAGTGTGTGTTCATGAAAAGGCAGGAGTGTATATACAAGTGGAAACCCAAGGTTGATATTAGGATTCATTCTCCATTCCTTTTGTGTTTTTTTTTGAGACTAAGTCTCCAATATAGACCAAATCTATAAGGCTCGCTGGTTAGCAGCTTGCTCTGGGGATTCTCTGGTTCTGGCCTGGAATTAGAGGCATCCTGCCATAATATTTGGGGATACCAACTCTGTTTTTTTCCTTGAGATGTAAATTCTTCAGAGGCTGACCATTCTTTGTATTCTGCTACAAAGTATCTTAAGTGATACCATGTGACACTTTGAGTGATTGATGTCTTAAGCCTTGCTGAAACTGAACACTGAATTTCCAAGGGATACAAACAGATTCTTTTGCAGTTCTAGACATTTACTATAAAGCTTTCAAGCACAAAGTTCAAAACTGCGAATAAATAAAAGTTAAATAGTCAATTTTGGGTTTGAACCCAACATAGTTTTCAGTATTAACAAAGTATTAAAATTTTTTAAAAAGCTAGAAATATTTTATGTTTTTGTTAAAGTGTCTTTTGTCAGATTAACTACTTATTTTGATTTTAGTTTATCTTTCAAAGTCTACTGTTACATAACAACAAGCATTATTCCATATTGTATAGTTTACCTACTCAATAAAAATGTCTAGAGGGCTTGTCATGTGTAAGCCCTCAGCTAGACTGGGAAGCTGGGTGGGCGGTGGGAGGATGTAATGGCTGGTTGTTTTCTTCAAACCATAATAATTGAGGTAGTTATGCAACTACCACCTAAACTCTTTTCAGCAGGAACTTGCCATTTACAGGACAGCATATTCTTCTGCTCTCAACTGAAGTTGAAACAAATGATTTCTCATTATAACCCAGTATCTCCCGCCCACTGGCCTCCGAGCTCTAGCTTCTAGAACAACTTAGGCAAAGCCAGTTTCTCTTTGAAAATGTTTAAATATTTGCAAATAGCTGTTTTGCTCACCCTGTCTCCTCTGGTCTTGGGTAATAATTCCAAGGATTGCAACTTTCTATTTTGAACCCAAATCCAATATTTTATCTTAATTGCTGTTAAATATCACTTTATTGTTTTCGTCAATTAGTTCACTGCAATATCCAAAGAGTTATCCTCTTCGTCAACACATTAAACACCACTCCAAATGTAGCTTCCTGTTTTGGTATTACAGTGGAAAAACATTTGAAATCAGAAAAAGAAAGTTGTTTCTTATTTGACAGCTTATGAAAAAAATTGATGGTGAAGATAAAATTGTTTACTCGATTTTTAAAATCTCTCACATTGACCCATTAGAAATATTTAACTTTCGGGGCTGGAGAGGTGGCTCAGCAGTTAAGCCTCTGCCTTGCAAGCAGAAGGTCCTGAGTTTGGATCCTAGACCCCACGTATAGACGCCAGGTGGAAGGGGGGGGACCTTTTGGTCCTGGTAGAGCAGAGCCTGTGAATCCCAGGGCAGAGTAAACAAGGAGGAGGTGGAGGCAGTCCATGGTGGTTCCTGAATTCGCCTGTGGTTCGACACACACACACACACACACACACACAGACACACACACACACACACAGACACACAGACACACACACACACACAATTGAATAAATAATAAAAAAGCTTTTGAAAAAAAGAAATATTTAACTTTCATCTTCAAATGGTTCATTATCATGTATATGTGCTCACTTTTTAAAGTTTTAGAGAATATCTGAAGTTCATCTTTACTTTAAAAAAAAAAAACTTTATTTTGCCAGGGTATGTGTGTGTGTGTGTGTGTGTGTGTGTGTGTGTGTGTGTGTTTTGGAGGAACAAGAGTGATTTTGAGAATCATCCTGGATTGCTTCACTACTTCCTTTATGCCTCACTCTGGGATTTTTCAGGCTCTACCCACCAGGGCCGGAAGTGCAGGCTGCAGCCATTTCTGCCTGGAGGTTTTTTTTTTTTTTTTTTTTTTTTTTAACATGGGACCGGAATTCTAACTCAGGACTCTCTGCTTGTGAGACAGAATCCTAACCCCTAAGCTATCTTTCTAGCTCTGAAGTGTATTTTTAGTCTAGTGTAAGAAGTTAGATCTTATAATAGTGGCAGAGGTTCTACTACATTCAAATTTTTCCTAAATAATCAGATTGACTTTATGAGTTAGAAATGATGTCTTGCGATTTTATAGACATTAGTTTGTTCAGAAGCATGGAAGTGGTACAGATTCTATTTGAAAGAGACAAAAATAATGAGATTTTCAAAACTTCCTGAATAAATCTTAAGGTTGCTAAGGGTACATTTAGGGTTTTTCCAAACCATATTTTTACTTTTTACAGAAACAGCATAAATTAAATCTATTTTAAATTCTCCTCTCTCTCTCCCTGTTCTCGACAGAGTTTTACTCTGTAAACCTAAGTTAGTCTGAAACTTATGAGAATCCTCTAACCTCAGTTTCTCAGAGTGCTGGGATTACAGGCATGACTCCCTATGCCTGTCAAGCTATTATCCCCCCCCCCAAAGGAATCATAAATAGAGCAGGGGTCGGGCACTTTCAGTCCTCTCTAGAGGCAGATTAAAAACCTCTTAGGAAGGTCTGGCGTTGGCTGTAGTGCAGGAGACACACATACCACAGTCATATCCTCACTGCGGGCTTTAGGTCTTCATTTGTAAATTAGAAAATTTTCAAGATCTTTCTATTGAGCCACCTGCTCATTTTAAGCAAATCTGTCAGTCGAGAATTGATTAAACTACCTTATGCCCACCATACCTGTTTAATGTGGGTCAAACTTGCAGAGAACCGTATCTCACCTGGTCCATGATATTTCCCTTAAAAGAGGGAGATTGGAAGCTGGTTTTTGGTATCTTCACAAAGAAAATACTTTTAAATAGAAGAATACAAGAAAACAAATATGGGGTTGTCTTATGTGGCTATAATCGTCAAATTGACCTTTTTGCATACAATGAAAAACAACCAAAAACTCCAAAAAGAATATAACAAGGAGACTTAACTTCTCCTTTTCTGCTCCCTATCTCTGTAATATCTTTTCTCCTCTTTTAGGCCCTATAGAACTTTGCTTTTCATAGTTCTATAGATTCCTTTGTCACAAGAAAAATAAGTAGATAAATTAACAAGTAAGTGGAGCAAGTTCTCTGCACAGAGGTGCATGTGCTGTCTCTCCAACATACTTCATTAAAAATTAAACTATTAACTCAGCGTGCAACTCCACCCCCCCCCAGAAAAGAAAAAAATTAGAAGAATGCTATGTTGTTCTAGGACAATCCTTGTCCTTTTCTCCTATCCTGTTTTAATTTCTTCTAAATTTCCTTGACATTTGAATGAGGTGTTGCTTGGATCTTGTGTGCTTGTTTTCTGTGGGCTGTGCGCTCACTTCCCAGACGAGGCAGTAGAAGCTGTTGCTCAGGGTATTCTGAGGACTGGATGAAATGGAATGGTTAAAAGGAAGACTCAGGTTTACTGGGTGACAGGATAGAAAATTTTTTCATGGGGTTAATTTCTTTCTTTTTTTCACTTAACAAATAAATTAATTCATTTTTCTGAGAGAACCTAGGCTGACCTTGAACTCACTGTATAACTGAGGCTGGTCTTGAATTCCCAAACCTCCTACCTATACCTCAAGTGTTGGGGTTACAGATGTGAGACACCATTCTCTTTATTATTATTAAAATAAAGCAGCTTTATTGAAATAAAATTTACATGTCAGACATTTTCCATGTAAAATACTCAATTCAGTGCTTTTTTTTAGTGTATTCACTACTCAGCGTGCAAACACCAACATATTCACGTTTACACTTATGACCAATCTCTATAGCTTGTGAGAAAGCAAATAGCTCTGACCTCATGACGTTTGGAATCAGTTTCCATCGATTCATTTTATGGTTATGTTTTAAATGGAGTGTGTCAATTCCATCAAGACCAGTGGATTAATGACACCCCTTAAATCCAGCCTTTCTGGCTCTGGATAGGTACACACGGCACATTTGAGGTCAGTACACAGCAGTTTTTGCCCCAGGCAGACTCACTTCTGGGTTCCTATCTTTGCCACTGCGTTCAGAACTACCTGGATCGCTGCTGGCACTTGGAAGAACTAACGAATGTTTTCTATCTGGATCACTAGAAGGCAGCAGTGCTGCCCAGGTGCTTGCTGTGAGTAGCCTGGCTCCTGGGCACGCTCGTGCTGCCCCACCGCACTGGTCCTCCTTCGAGGCAGATCCTAGTCCTTAAGCGGGTTGACCCTGTTCCAGAACAAGCAGGTCTGGCCAGTCTCCCCCACCCATGTCACCTTGTATTTTGGGATCCTGAGCAATTTTCCGTACTTAAACAGCATTCAGTTCACCAACTAAAGATTAAAAAAAAAAAGTTCCTAGGGTTCAGGGAAATGCCACTGGGTCCTTGTACGTCATCGGAGAGGAGGACCAAGAGGAGAGGTAGGCATACACAATAAAGGACTCTCTGGGAATTGGGGGGGAGGCACTGGGAGATAGGGAGAGAGGGAGGGGGAGCAGGGGGTTCGGGGGGAGGAGGAGGGGGGAGGGAACTGGTCTACCTATTACGTTTGTATGAGCGGAAATAATAATAAAAATTGTTTAAAAAAGTTCCTATTTTAAAGGTTATGCTCCCAAATTCAAGAATTATAAGACAGAGTAACACCTGGAGGTAAACTAGATTAAGAGCCAGCAGGTAAAAGATGGCTCAGCAGGAAAAGGGACTTGCGGCAAAAGCCTAATAACCTGAGTTCAATGCCTGGAATCTATGTAAATAGATATGCTGTGCAAATTACTTTTCCTGAGGAGATGTCACACAGCTGTCTTCCCACCCCAGAGAGGAATTCCACAACAGACCGAATTAGTGATAAACCAATGTGTTCATTGGGATTACTCACAGGAGCAGGGGGTGAGGGTTACTGACGGGAGCAGAAGCCATTCCCACAGCATGGCTGACTGGACGGCTTCCCTGTGGCTGCCTAGACGGATTTCTCTAACTCTCTCTCTCTCTCTCTCTCTCTCTCCCCTCTCTCTCCTTGATTGCTCTGGAATCTTCTAACTGAACTGCCTGGCTTCTCAGCAGTCTCCTCTAGGCTTCTTCACCATCCAGGGGTCTCCTTCTAGCTGCTTAGCTGGCAGGAGACGCTCCTCCCCACCAGCTGTTAATTTTATCCTGGAAGGAGCCCCTCCCCCTCCCAAGCTTGTCAGTTTGAAGAATTTATGGAGCCTCAGAAGTTGTTTATTGGTTGAGACTGGCGCAAAGGTCAAGAGAGCTGCCCAGAGGAAAAAGTGCCACATAACAGAGTGGAAGGAGAGAACAGATACCATGCAGTTGCCTTTGACCTCCACATGGACACCAGGTCACCCCCCCACACACACACATTACACATGCACACTCAGTAATTAAATAAAAGAACATTAAAAATAGCCTTACTGAGTATTTCATACAAAAATGCTCATCAATTACAAAGTGGAAATATCCAACATGAATGAAGTTGAAGAGAGTATAATAGGTTCCACACCAAAATATTATTTAGTTACTAGTATTAAGGCAATTTGGCAATGAGTTATAGTGCTTTAAGCAAGGATGTAAAATTGAATGCTGAGAATGATCTTAGCTATTAAAACATATCATTTCTTTTAAAGACTAGGAAGAAGTACATGAATTTTTAATATTGATAAGTACTTATCATTTTCTATGAGCTGCTGTACTTTTTTTAAGTGAATATGTGAGCAGGTATGGTTACACCACCTGTGTAATTCTAGCACTTGGGAGGCTGTGGAGGAGAATCCCAAGTCTGAGACCAGGACTGAACTACATAGTTGAACTTACATATTATAAAATTCACTCATTCTAAGTGTACAGTGCTGCCGAGTGGCACCACCACTGTTAGATGGGACTTTTTTACACCCCTGTAAGAGTCCTCACATCAGAGGAAAGTGACAAGTGGGCACTCAGAAATGCAGAACGGAGAGATTTGTTTGTGCATCAATGATTGGTCCAGGGAGAATATCATCCTACAAAAACCGGGGCCTGTTCTTTGCTTTATTTGTTTTTCATATAGTACAACTTAGGACCTTGAGAGTTCTTACGCAAGCATTCCCAATCTCCTCCCCTTCATAGGTGGCCCAGGTTTCTTGCCACTGCGGCTGGACAGGTTGCAGTACAGAAACAGAAAACAGGACACAGCAGAAAGCAGGAAAAGATTTTGCACGAAGGTCACCACTTCACTCACACACATCTACAGTTAAGCTTGTTCCCTACTCTGGCACTAAGCAACCACTACTGTCTTTTTTCTCTTGACCAGTTTTCCTTTTCTAGACATTCCGTAGAACAGAATCAAACAAATGTGTTTTCTTTGTCTGGCTTCTTTAGCTTGGTGTAGTGTTGTGGTGAATAGTCCATGTGGCAGGCCTCAGTCTATTTCCTTTCTGTCTCAAGAAGGAGTCACATTTTGCCTACTTCTGTTACCGGATGGTCATCTAGATGGCTGTATGGACACTGTCAGTGTGAACAGTCACAGATGAGTCTTTATGTAGACCTACGCTTTTGTTTCTCGTGGGAATTAAATGTGGGCTCTGTGAACAGCTTTTGGTTTGACTTACAAGAAGCTGCCACAGAGTTCCCAAAGGGGGAGAATTAACTTTTGGTAAATGCTTTGCTGTGATTTCCTTGCCTGGCTTTTGACCAGGTACAGTGTGCATCTGTAATCCTGGTCCTGGGGAGGCTGAGGCAGGAGGGTCACAAGCTGAGGCAGGAGGGTCACAAGCTGAGGCAGGAAGGTCACAAGCTATCTGGGCTTCAGCAAGACAGTCAAAACAAAACAAAGAAGTCCAGTGCTCGGCATTTAAGACATACCTGGAGCTGGATTCTTTATTCTTTTCTCAGCAGATTCAGCTTTTGACTGTTCAAGTCGTGTTTACATCATGTTTATGGCGAGTCATGTTTATATGCCGCAAGGCATCACCTGTGTCAGTGATGATCCTGTGTAGCCTTAGTCATTCTTAAAGCTCACAACAAACAACATACTCTCCTTGGCCTTTTTCTTTTGAGGAATCTTTTTTAAAAAAATGTTCATTATTTTTAGATTATTTAAATGGAAAAATAAGATTTTATGCTTTTTTGTTGTTTGTTTTTGGGAGAGGATTTCATGTGGACTGGGCTGGCTTGGTACATAGCAAAGGATGACCTTTAACTGCCACCCTTCTGCCTTCACCTCCTGAGTGAAACGTATTAATGTACTAGTCATGTACACATTCTAAAAAATGGGTATTTAAATCAAGCTAATTAACATATGCATCACCTCATAGTCTTCTCAATTCTCAGTAATGAACATTTAAAATCTATCCCCTTAGTAGCTTTCAAGAAAAGAGAAAGATCAGTTGAAATAGAATTTGAGACGTAGAAGTGACCCCTTTGAAGCATATGAGCCATATATGCCCTTGACACAGTGTACCGTCATAACTACAGACATCTAGACTTATGTCGTCACCCCATATCCTTTACCAGTCCCTCCCAGGTTCCCTCTTGTCTCCAGCTTGTAGTTGCCACTGATCTATTCTCTGTCTTTGTGCACTTGCTTATTTTGGATATTTCATGTTAATTGGAACCATAAGAAATGTGGCCACACATGGCTGGTTTCTCTGAGGTTTGCTCAGGCTACAGTATATGTTCACTTGTATGGTACTTTAAAAATTGTGAGCTGGCCATGAGGTGCACTCAGAGTCCTAACACCCAGGAAGCTGAGGCAGGAATACTATGAGCTTGAGGCCAGCTGTGCCACAGCAGGACTCTCTGCAAAGGGCTTTCAGTCAACAGCAGCAAGGTGGCCTCCTTTGTGAGTTGTGACTTCTGTTCTGTTGTCCCTTAGCCTGCTTCTGTTTTTTCCTTTTTGTCGATTCACCCCAGTGAAAACATCCTGAAATTCTCTACCTGACTTTTCTCAGAGGTGGAGATTTCTGTGATGAAGACTTGCATACTCAGGAGTAATGGGCACCTTTTGCCCAGTGACCTGGCCCTTTTGGAAGTTTTGTATAGTTATCCAATAGGCAGACTTATTTTGAAAGAGACCGACTCACTGTAGATAGGATCTAATCATGGAGAATCTAATGAAGTTGACTGCATGCCCAGTATTCTGGGAAGAGCCACAGATTATAGAAATCTTGTGTTGTCTTTGCCTTTTGCCCTCTGCCCTCAAGAAACTTACCACTTGACTGGGAAGATAAAACTGAACTAATATTACGCAGAACAACTGAGGTCTCAACAAAGTGGGGGCAATACTAGTGTGATTCAGGGATGAGGAATAGAAAAGTTGCATCAGAGGAAAAGGAAGGCAGAGGTCTTGGACTGACCTGATTTGTTGAGCACATACTTCTACCAGGCATTGCTCTAAGCACCAGAGATACACTATGAACTAAGCAGACATACTCCCTCCCTTTGGAGAGCTGATTGAGAAAGTGCAAGGAGACCAGGCTACTTGAAGATGGCAGGGGAGTGGTCACAGCCATCAGAGAAGAAAGATAGTGGAGAGACACCTGGCAGGTCCTGGAGGCGATTTTAACCACACTGTCTTTGGCCCGGAGAGAGGTGGAATCTGGTGGAAGTCTGGGGTAGAAGGGTGAAACAATTGGCCATACTTTGGCAGAGTCACTGTTAAGAGTGGATAGAGAATAAACCAAAGGACAAAGGGCAGAGACCGACTGGGAGACTTTTTAAATACTTTCTCAGGAGACAATGGGGGCTTGACCCTGGTTAGTTGCAGTAGGTAACATGCAGCTAGAAGTCACCAAGGACGAAAGTCACAGGAACCTAGGGAACATTACTGGTGCAGGCAAAACTTAGTGGGGGGACCACGGACATTATGTGCCATTGAATTTGGTAGTGGGTGTACAAGCGTCAGGAGTCAAGTGGGGAGTTACCTTGTCTCCCTTATCTACTGGCTATGAGAAAAATCCTAGACTGGGAGCTAAAACACCCAGATAAAACTCAGTGGGCCGCACATGTGAAAAGACACAAAAGTAGAAGGAAAATTGGCAGGGAAGAGAAAGGTAATGGGAAATGGAGGGGGTATGGAATTGGGAATTAAGTCATAAAAATACCCCAAATTCCCCAAATTAATATGTAAAACTCTAAAAGAATAAAAAATGAAAATAAGGAAACCCAACAGAAACACTTTTCACAGTTCTGGAAACTAGAAGTCCATTATCAAGATGTGAGCTGATTTACCTCTTGGTGGGGACTTTTTCCTAGTTTATAGACAATTCCTGGCTTGTTTTGTTCTCAGAAGGCCTTTCTACTGCATTATATGTAGAGAAAAAGCACCATCTCTTTTCTTTTTCTTTGTGTGTGTGTGTGTGTGTGTGTGTGTGTGTGTGGTGTTTGGTGTATTGTTATTGTGGGTGTGTGAATGTGCATGTGGAGACCTGAGGTTGATGTTGGGTGATGTCCTCAGTCACTCGCCACCTTTTTATTTTTGAATCTGGGTCTGTCATGGAACATGAAGATCATCATTTTGGCTGAATTTGCTGACCAATAAATGAGTTTCAAAGATCTGGCTATTTCTGCCTCCTGATTAGTTCTGGATTTTCAGCAGGCATGCAAGACCATGCCTGGCTTTTGTATGGGGTATGGGAATCTAGACTCAGCAGGTACTTTACTAAATACATTTCCTTAGCCTTCTCTTCCTTTTCTTACTAAGATACCAATACTCTTAAATGGGGTACCTATACTAAATCACTTCATTTAACCTTATTTACTTCCTTGAAGGACCTATCTTCTAATATATTCTTGGGGAGGTTATGATTTCAACATATGAACTTGAAAAGTGACTCATTGTATGTAACAGCAGAGCTCTTAAGCAGTTTTATTTTTTAAAGACATTAATTTTTAAAAAACATTTTGTGGGGCTGGAGAGGTGGCTCAGGGGTTAAGCCTCCGCCTTGCAGGCAGAAGGTCCTGAGTTCGGATCCCAGATCCCACGTATAGACGCCAGGCGGAAGCGGGGGCGGCCTGCGCTTCTGGTCCTGGTAGGGCGGAGCCTGTGAATCCCGAGGCAGAAGGAGGTGGAGGCGTCCATGGAGGTTCGCGAATTCGTGCGTGGTTCTACACACACACAGACACACACACACACACACACAGACACAAACGCGCGCGCGCACATACACACGCGTATGCACACAGTTGAATAAATAATTAAAAAAAATAAAAAAAAACATTTTGTGCATGTGTGCATGCACATGCGTGTGTGTGTGTGTGTGTGTGTGTGTGTGTGTGTGTGTGTGTGTGTGTGTGTGAAAGGGCACTGTGTGTCCCTGTGGAGGACCAAGGGTGACTTCGCGAATCATCCTGAATTGCTTCTATTCAATCTGGATTTTCCGAGCTCTGCTCGCCAGAGCCAGAAGTACAGGCCATAGCCATTTCTTCTTTTTTTTTTTTACATGAGACCTGGGATCTGAACTCAGGACCTGCTGCTTGCAAGGCAGAATCTTTTTTTTTTTTTCATTTCCACTCATACAAACTTAACAGGTACACTGGTTCCCCCCCCCTCCCTCCAACCCTCTATCCCACTGTGCCCACTCCTCTCCCCCTTTTCTCCCCATCCCCTAGTGCCTCCCCCTCCCATCCCTGGAGCATCCTTTAATGTGCATGCCAAACTCTCCTTTGGGTCCTCCTTTCCAATGAGGTGCAAGGACCCAGTGGCATTTCCCAGAACCCTTTCCTGTGTTCCTGTTAAAGATAGGAACACTACTGTTGCTGTCAATCCCTTGCCTCCAAGGATCCTAGTGCCTTTAGCAAATGCTAGACTTTGTGAGGTCAATAGTGTGTTGGACATTGTGCAGGGCATGTAAAGTCCAAATATGATTGCTTCGGCCCTAACTTGTGTGGAGTATCTTGCATATCATTACTCCTCCCATCCTTGTGCTCTTACAATCCTACCGCCCCCTCTTCCACAAATTTCCCTAAACTTCAGGATGGGGAGAGATTAGGCTGGTCTAGTTCCAGGTGATTGATATAGAGTCTCTGATGTTCTGTATGGTTTGTTGATTTTTTTTCAGTTTTGCTGCTCCTGCAATGGCAAGGCAGAATCTTAACCCCTGAGCCATTTCCCCAGCTCAGCAGAGTGTTTTAGAAGACAAATTTGAAATTATATATCCGAATGAGCTGAAAGAGTGAAGTTAACAGGATCAATCTGGAAGTATTGTTTTTTTATGTAAAGAATAAATTTAAAAAAGCTTTGTAAAGATCAAGACAAAAGATGTTGCAAGCCATGCCTAGGGCAATGAGAAGTTTGCCACAAATGAGTAAGAGAAATCCCCTAGTTTTCTACCACGTATTTGTTATTTACATTTCTAAATACATGCTCCTTGCCTCTCTCTCTTTCCCCCTTCCCTTCCTCTCTTGCTTCCCTCACACTTCCATTCCATCCCAACCCACCCTCCCTCCCATCCCTATGTGAATTTCCCCATCATGTTTCTTTCTGTGGAACCCATTTGCCACCACATACAGAGTAAGCTTCAGGACGTGTATTTGAGAATGTACTAGGTACATAAATATTCACCTACCTCTCTACATACATACATGTGAAGACATTCAACAACATTTACTGTCAGTCACTCATACCCTTTGTATATATCTGTGTTCATCTGAGAAAGATGAAAATGCAGAAGAAACATCTCATGATATGAGTCTGTTAATACAAAAGACTGGTTAGATAAGAGGACTCATGAGTATGGTAAATAAGGGAGCGGACAGAGATTGAGGATTCCTGAAGTCCACAAGAGGATTTGGGATCACATGCAATGAGCCTTGTTTTGAGCTGCTGTGTCCCCTAAGTTAGACTTCACTGTGTCTGTGGACATGGGCCATCTGAAAACTTGTGCTTGGGGCATAAGTATGTGGATTCACAAGGAAGCAGCTTCTTCCTCTGGGTTTAAAAAGAAACCATCTTACCAGTGTAAGTATCCTTGCTCCTTCTTTGATGAGCAGCATCTGCTGACTCCTCTTCTAGAGGTTGCTCTAGACTGACTGATGACAGTATTTACTAGAAAATTTCAACATAAATAGGTAAGAGATGGAAAAGTCAAGATGCTTGTTTAAGCTGACAGGGACCTCTATAAGCCTTTCTGTTTTTTTAACTGAGAGAAAATGTAAAAGAACTGTATTTGTTCCAGAGGTGTCTGTGAGGATTCATCGAGAGAATGTACACAATGCATTCCCAGGGGGGCTGGCATATAATAAGCATTGCAATAATGAACAGTGAGAAGTTGTTATTTTAGGAGCACATAGTAAATACATTATTAATGTAAAAGTAAGAAGCATTGAGCTTGTTGGGGAGTTTTCTTATGTCGTTGTTTTGTCTAAATCTAGCTAGCTCAGAAGTCTTAAGAATAAGGGAAGTATCTTGGTCAAGATTTTTTCATCAAGCACCCCACTGACAAAATGAATTTCCTCACAATTCTATTCTTTGTGAGCCTGGATGTGGAATGTAGTAGAAGTAGACAGGATCCCACTCTAAGCTTGCTGACCACCAGATGCACGGTGACATTTCCCCAAGACATTTGCTGGATTTTTCCCCCAAATAATGAGCCATTATTGTGAGATATTGTTTATTGTAAAACTCTTGTGCTCTTGCCATACATACTAAAACAAAAGGTCATTTTAAAGGCATTTTATGTCTCAGTAAAGAACAATAGCAAAAAAAAAATACAATGCTGTGAGATGTCCTTCTGGCTGTTAAATACCCACATTTATAACAAAGCTCATGGCAGAACATTTAGTCAGACACCGTCTATGCACACACTACATTCCTTTATATGTGCAAATAATTTCTCTGGGACAGATAGTAATTTGCTGTCAGTAATCATAGATATCTAAGATCAGAGATTAAGGTTTGTTTACCTTTTTATATATCTGGATTCTCTTGAGATCAGTTTTAAAATAGTGTTGCAGTTTGCCTGCATAGTTGCTGATAAATCACTATCAAGCAGCTTAAGGGAACAAGGGGTTTATTTTCTTACTGATACTCAGGTTACAGTCTTTTGTCCAGCTTGATGGGAGAGCATGCACCAATACCAGGGCCGAGGGAACTGGCCACACCATCTCTATGTGATGGATGATTCTTACTTGCCAGACCAGCATGTCTGGCCAAGTATACACAAGGATGCCAACTCTCTTAATCAGCTATCTGTATTTTATTCCAGGACCTAATCCCACCCACCATGGGCTGGGCCTTCCCCATCAGCAAGACAATCTCCTGCAGGTCTGCTCTGGGCTTAACTCAGCCACTAATTCTCTACAAATGTGCCCAGAGCTCAAACCCTCAACTGTCAAGTTGACACCTGTGCCCAACTGTGACACTCCACCCCTTGTCAACTTGACACAAAAACATAGCATTTTTAAACTGCAACTTTCAATCTTTGTCCCCACAGATGTTAAAAGTTACCTTAAAAATATAAATACATTTCATAGATAAATTTAAAATGTTCTCTCATTAAAACTTTAGTTCCAACATTTTCAGAGTTCAAAGTTTCTTAACTTTAAGAATGTTATTAAATCAAAATAAGTTAAATACTTTAAAACAGATAAAACATTAAAACAGAAGTATCTTGATGTAATGAAACATTAAATTAAGATCAAAGCCCAGCAAATCAAATACTGTGTCCTGTACTTCAATGTCCATCTTCTGCTGCTCATCACGTAGTCAAGTGGTTCAAAGATTCTAGGCATTCCCAGTCCCTGTTTGCAGCTTGTAGTTGTAAAAGCAGAGTTCCTCTGAACCAGGCTGAATCTCTACTCACAGCCGTCCTCAGCATACATCCCATGGTTCTGGCATCTCCAACAATAATCTAGATTCACGTCTGCAGCTATAAGCTTCACCTCTTGCAGGAACTCTAAGCCTACCACTTGGTGTCAAGCTTTTGCTGCTGTCCACGAACCCCTCAATAGTAAAACAAAACCAGTATCACTTGGGGGACTCTGCCAGATTCTGAAAGGAGGTTGAAATGTAGCTTGGTTCACTCGAGCTACAGCTGTACTAACTTTAGCACGCTGACTCTGGAAAAGCCTCTTTTCTGGGCAGCCAAACTTGCAAAGGCAAGAAACAGCTTTAACCTGGGCTTTCAGCCCCTGAAGAAATCTGGGTTTTCAACCCACAAATGGTCTTCCACCATCCCAGTGCAAGTCACTAGGTTTTCCTTCACTGATATTCAATTTTCCAATAGCAGCAGATATTCTGCTGCCTGCCCTTTCCACATCCAGAGCTTCACAGCCATCAAGACAGCTCTCCTCTGTCAGGCAAACCAGTCTATCATCTTTAAATTCATCTTCACTAAAGTCCTTGTTCTCCTCATCAGAAACTGGGCCCAAATAATTCACAACTCTTACAGCATCGCTATTTTCCAAATGGCCACCAAACTCTACAGAACATTTCAAACTTTGTCCAGCAAAGCCACAAAATCCACAAAGTCAGATTTATCAGCAACACCCCACTTCTCCAGAACCAAATTCGGTTACAGGTGAACTGCATGGTGGCTGACAAATGACCATCAAACAGCTTAAGGGAACAAGGGGTTTACTGTGATTATGATTATCTGGTTACAGTTCTCAGTCCAGCTTGATAGGAGAGCTCACACCAACACCAAGGCCAAGGGAACTGGCCACATCATAATGGCTGAGATAGGGATGATCCTTACTTGCCAGACCAGCATATCTGCCCAAGTGTACAAAAGGATGCCAACTTCCTCAACCAACTCTCATTATTTTATTCATCTGTTCAGGGCCTAGTCCCACCCATCATAAGCTGGGCCTTCCCTATCAGCTAGACAATCTCCTGCAGATTTGCTCTGAGTTTAACCCAACCATTAATTTTCTATAAATGTGCCCAGTGTTCAAACCCTCTACAGTAAGTTGACACCTGTGCCTATCACACACACACACACACACACACACAAACACACACACACACACAATGTACATTCATAAGTGCTACACTATTCTATTATCAGTCACTTAGGGTCTCACCCATGCTGAGAAAAAGAAGTTTCTGTTACAAATTGTCTCTGGGTTAGAGAAATGTCTCAATGGATAAAAACACTTGCGATAAGAGTTGAAACCCATGTACAAAGCCAGATGCAGGGATGTGCACCTGCAATCCCAACACTGTCATGGCAACATGGGAGGCCGACACAAGAAGATCAGCTGGGAGCCCATGAACTAGCTAAACTGGAGGACACAGAACAGCAAAGACAAGAGAGACCCAGCTTCAACAGTCTGGAAAGTGAGAACTGATTCCCAAATGTTCTCTGTCATATGTGCTATGGGTTACACATACATCACATACAGCACACACATACACACACATAGAATGGAGAAAATCTTTTCCATGTGCCTGACAGAAAGGATTCATGGCTAGAATACACATAGAACTGAAAAAAAAAAAAAGAGTAACATCAAGAAGCAAATAATCTGATTGAAAAAAAAATGGGTCATGGAACTAAACAAAGTATTCTCAAAAGAAGAAATACAAATGGCCAGGAAACACTTAAAAGGGTATTCAGTCTCCTTAGCCATCAGGGAAATGCAGATTAATAATGCTTTAAGATTCTATCTTACTCCAGTTAGAATGACCTTCATAATGAAAACAAATGACAGCAAATGCCACCATAAGGTTGTAAGAGTGCTATTGGTGGGAGTGAAAACTAGTGCAGTAACTTTGAAAATCAGTCTGGAGATTTCTTTAAAAACTAGAAACAAAACCACCATAGGACCCAGCTATAGCAATCCCGTGCCTTCCCTGAAGGACTATCTATTCTACTACAAAGATAAGTGTACACCCATGTTCACTGCTACACAGTAGCTTGAAATGAAATTGGCCTATGTCATCAACTGATAAATGAAAAATGACAATGTGGTAGATAGATATATATACACCTGTAAGGAAAATTAAAATTTGAAATTTCTAATAAGTAGATAGAATGGGGAAGGGAAGGAAAGCACTGAATGTTCTTGCTCATGTGCAGATGCTAGCTTTGACATCATTTTAGCCGTATTTAACTTGGAGAACCAGTGGAAACCAGGAGATGAGAAAAGGGTTTTGGAGACTGACAGTAGAATACAGGCAAAAGGAAAATAGAGAGAAAGTGTACTGGGAAGGAAAGACCAAACGGAAGGAGTCAAGAGGGGCAGTCAAGGGTTGAGGGGTGGGGTTATCAAAATGAAAAGTGAAGAAAAAAATTTATGGAAACCTTCCAGGGCCAGAAGTACAAGTCACCTCCATTTCCACCTGGTATTTTTATGTGGGATCTGGGATCCAAACTCAAGAGACTTTCTGTTGGTGAGGTAGAAGCTTAACTCCTGAGCCATCTCTCCAGCTGTTCTAATCTCTCTCTCTCTCTCTCTCTCTCTCTTTTTCTTTCAAGGTAGGGCCTCATGTAGCTCAGGTTAGCCTTGAACTCACTATGTAGCAGAAGCTGACCTTGACCTTCTGACCCTACAGTCTCCACACTGTAAGTATTGGGATTACAGGCATGCACTGCAATGCCTACATTGAAAGATATTGTAAACAAAATTTGGTGATGAGAGGGATAACAACAGGATAGATTTTTACATTATTAAATTTTTATTATTATTAAATTTGTTAAGGCTAGAAACTTAACAAGACTATATAAAACAATGCCTTGGAAAATATTTGCCAGTCTAAAAGATAAAAATAACTTCAATGTAAATAATCTCCCCCAAATCAGAAAAATGATAAAATAGTAAGAATGAACAGTACAATAATTTTTTGTGTACGCTGCATGCACATGTGTGTATATGTGTTATTTCAGAGGTTGATGTTGAGTATCTTCTATTGCTTATCATCTTGTAATTTCTAAACATATATTTACTTATGAAAGAGGAGAAGGACAGGTACAGGGAGAAAGGGAGGAGGGAAAAAAGAACGAAGGGAGGGAGGACAAGGAGGGAAGGAGGGAGAGAGAGAGAGAGAGAGAGAGAGAGAGAGAGAGAGAGAGAGAGAGAGAGAGGTATTAATGATAGGTCTAGTGTCTCTAGCCATCTTGCTTTGGAGAGCCCCAGGCAGGCCACAATGCCCCCACTGGAATTTTATGAAGAATGTGGAAATCCCTACTCAGGTCCTTTTGCTTGTGTGGCAAATGCTTAAATCACTGAGTCATCTCCCCAGTCTCATTTAACCTTTTAAGCAAAGAATTTCCATGTTAGGTGAGATAATTAATCTCACAAATTTAGCCCGGTGACCGGCAGGGGGCAGAGTCTCAACTGCTCCTCTGCAGTGTGGTCTCCCTGCTGCTGCTCATTTCAGAAGCACTGTGACAGCTCCAAGAGAACACAGGCTCCAGACTGGAGCACCTTGCAAGTGAACCCTGCTCCTGAACATTCATTTACCATGCATGTTCAGGCGTGTTTCCATTCCTTCCTGTATAAGTAGAATCAGGTGTCCTTTTGTGTTTGAAGTAGTGCATATGAGTGTGCATGTGGAAGTCAGAGATTGATGTTGAGTATGTTTCATTGCTTACAGTCTTATAATCTTTAAAAAATATTTACCTCCTCGGAGAGACAAACGTGCAGCACAGTATGTACTGAAGGTCAGAGAATAACTACCATGTGGGCTGTAGGGATTAAACACAGGTCTCAGATACCTTTACCCAGCTGAGCATCTTGGGGGCCACACTTCCTTATTTTTTCTCCTCTCACTGAATCTGGAGGTCACCAGTTTGGACAGCTGGCTGGGCAGTGAGCTTTTGGCTCAGCTCTATCACGTCAGTGCAAGGGTTACAGATGCACACTGCTTGGTTATTTACATAGGTGCTAGGGATCTGAATGCAAGTCATCATGCACTTCAGTGTCTGAGCTATCTCCCCAATGGTTGTAGTGTCTATCTTGGATATCTGTAAAGGCCCGTAAGTTTATAGCTTGGCCCCCAACTCATGGGGCTATTGGGAAGTACAGAAGTCTTTTAGGAGGGAAAAACGTAAGGAAGTTAGGTCATGGAGACATGACCTTTAAGATCTTGGGACCCTGGCTCCTCCTATTTTTTTCACTTCCTGGCCACCCTCAGATCAGTTTCTTCCATGTGTTTCTTTCATGATGTTCTGGCTTAACATAGGCTCAAAGCATCCATAAACTGAAACTTACAAAACTATGAAACCAAGTAAGCCTTTCCTTTCTTCCTTTGTTTCATACACAAATATAGTGAATTTATGATAAACACTTAATCCCTAATCTCATCCTGCTTCCTTCATATAAAGAAATCAAATTATCTCACTCTGGTTGTTTGTTAGTAACAGAAAGCTAATTTAAGTACCCAGTCTGTCTCAATGCCAAGTAGTTTATGAAGAGATATTCAAGATATCATTTTAAAAAGTGAAGTGATCTGAGTGTGGGTCGATGGTAGGGTGCTTGTCTAAGCATGTGCAAGGACCTAGGTTTGATTTCCCATAGCACAAAAATGAGTATGATCAGGTGTTATTTAGAGACCTCAAGGATGGGAGACTTCTGGGCTCCTCATTTATTCTAAATCTGAACACAAATGATGAACTATTGGACAGCACTTGAAAAAATAACTATGTTCTAAAAAACATTATTTCTATAGTAGACACATGGCCTTGGGTATCTTGCACAGGTTTATTAGTAGCTTTGTGTGACAAATTCACAGATTTTTCTAGTGTTCTGTCATAGGAAAAATGAAGTAAATTGAGATGTATATAGAATGGAGGTTAAAAAAAACAAATAATGGACTATATTGACAATGTGGATATGAGTTTGTATCATGAAATCATGTCACGTGTATTTTTAAAGACATATATATATTTATAAATATCATGGAAAGCAAATTGGAACACATGCTAGTATGCAATATTCTGAAGGTTATGATTTTTCTCAATTCTGTGTAACTGAATCTAATCTAGAAAACTCACTCAGCAAAGGAAACCAAAGCTCAGAGAAGTTAAGTAACACCATCTCAGTTCACAGCTGCCGAAGATCTCATATGCCAGCTTCTGAGCTTCTGCTCCCCCACACTGCTTGGGAAGCTCCAAATGATGTGTTAAATATGGTTGTCTTTTCCAAAAGCCCATGCACTTTGCTTGCAGAAGCCCATCACATTTACTGAGTTCTGATTGGGGAGACATGGCCATATACTTGCAAACAGGACAGTTTGAAAATGTAATTATATTACTTATAATTGTTCAATTATGTAAACGTGTGAACTTTCAGATAAAAATAATTTTGAACAAATTACATTGATCCACTGACAAGTTTAGGTTATTAAAAAGTACTAAGCTTGAAATGGTATAGTAATGCTTATATTTGAACCAGATGGAGGCAAACCTTAAAATTTCAAGTTAAATGCTCATTGAGAAAACAAACATCTGGTTATAAAATAGCTTATGTACCTTCTGGTATATTCCTAGTACTCCAACCTGAGGCAGATTGAATCTGAGGCCAGCCTGCATCCCTTTTCAAAGAGAAATTATGCAAGATATTTTATAGAAGGCTGTTACCATCTGCTCTAGTTATCCAGCTTAATGTTCGTAAGGGCCATGAAGGGCAGACTTTCACAGGCAAATGTGTGGCTTTACTTACCTGTGGCATCTAAAGTAGCTGAATCCTAGGGCAAAACACAGTTGTTGCAGATGAAGGTTTCAGCTACACAGGTGAAAGTCCTGGTGGTTTGCTGTGCAGCAATAGGCCATGCATTTATATTCCTCATGCCAGCGAAAATGCTTATTAACAAAAACAAACTTGGGTCTTACAGCACTCCAGCTTCTTTGTACCCTCACTTCACTAACCTATTTCCAAATTTTCCATTCCCCTTCTTTCTGTAAAACAAATGGCATTCCCAAGTCCTTTCACTGAGTTTAATGAAACCTTTTACCAGCCACTGAATAAGAAAACTGGGAGCCATGCTTGATGTCTCTTCCATAACACATGCTTTCAACTCATGAGAAAATCCTGTGAACTATCACCTCCAAATTTCAGTTCCCAAACCTCCACCAGTTTTGAACTCATACTTCTGCAGAATGCCTCTGCTGATCTCCTGACCACATCCAGCTCCATGTACTACTTCTAGCACAACCATAACACTTTTAAGATTTTTAATGCTTTCCACTGCATTTGGGGAAAAAAGTCATTACTTCACATTGTAAGACTATACATAATCTGACTTCTGGTCACTTTAACATTGCACACAATCCTATCCTACTTTGCTCAAATTTGATATGCCTGTCACAGTCAAATCATATTCACCCTCTGTCTGAACTACTCTTCCCTCATCTATATATTCAGCTCTTTCCTTCAATCAAGCACGTGACCAACTTTCATTTGGCTAGTAAGCTTTTCCTCTACTTGAAATTAACTTATAGGTTATTTGTTTTACTAGTTTCTTCAGTCTTAGGACAATTCTTAGCAGATGGTAATTACCACATAAATAACTATGAAATCAATAGATAAAGGGGTAGAAAAAGGGCTTGCTACTTTTAGTATTCTAGCACACATTGATCAACAATCATACATGTGGAATGACAGAGTTTTAACAATCAATCTTATCATATCCAACAGTTTATAAATATTTGCTCATATTTAACAAGTCTGAAAATTGCTAAACTGCCATAATTTGAAAACCATTAATCTGGACTGGTAATATGGGTCAGTGGGTAAAGGGACTTGCTGCACAAGCTTGACAACCAGTTTGATAGCTGGAACCTACAGAAAGGTGGACAGACTGACTACACAGAGAGCATGTTCTCTGACTTACACATGTCCCATGACACCACACACAATAAAAATAAACAGAAAACTTCTAATCAAGAGTATCAATCATTATATAAAACCTCCAACAAGTTTCTAGGAAGAAAATTATACATTCCCATTCATTACTCTACAAACTAAGAGTTGGAAGCAGAAAATAATAAAATTTAGTAACAACACAAACTATTAGACACATTGTCCATATACATTTTTCCTAGGCATCAATGTAATTCCATCACCTACCTCTACTGTTTGAAATATCGTTCAGATAAGCTATTTATTTGCTTCACTCTTCTGCAGTCTAGAAGATGTATAGGCTTTGCCAAGT
The DNA here is from genome assembly GCA_023101885.1 of Typhlomys cinereus. Classification (NCBI taxonomy): domain Eukaryota; kingdom Metazoa; phylum Chordata; class Mammalia; order Rodentia; family Platacanthomyidae; genus Typhlomys; species Typhlomys cinereus. The sequence continues at coordinate 91,474 of JALPQD010000608.1, read as the reverse complement.
AGAAAATGAAAAATCTAAAATATTTACTATAGAATTTTGGTCACAAGCTATTAATTTGAAAGTTCTTTAGACTACAAAGCTGGCTAGTTACATTACCTCACTGAGATTAAGGTAGGTCCATTCAACTTCAAAAATTACTTTGAGTTATACAACAAACTCATAAGTGGCTTTGATGGTGCAGCTCAAAAATAGCTCATTTTAGTCAATCACACTATGGTTTTGGAAGAATACATTTTTCCTCCTCTTGCTTTCTTGTCTGGAGATATTTAGTCTTACATTGAAGGACTAATTTCTAAGAGACATTTGTTTGCTGTAAGAATCTTCACAGGATAGGTAACTAAAGAGTGTTCAAAAGGAGGCTGATTTCTCCATTAATACTTCAAATGAGAGTAAAAAGGCAATCTTGGGCTGGAAAGATGGCTCAAGGATTAAGACTGCCTTTATAAGCAGAAGGACCTGAGTTTAGGTCTCAGGTCCCACATAAAAAACACCAGGCAGGGGCTGGAGAGGTGGCTCAGGGGTTAAGCCTCTGCCTTGCTAGGCGGAAGGTCCTGAGTTCGGATCCCAGATCCCACGTATAGACGCCAGGCGGAAGCGGGGGTGGCCTGCGTTTCTGGTCCTGGTAGGGCGGAGCAAGTGGAGGCGTCCATGGTGGTTCCCGAATTCGTCCGTGGTTCTACACACACACAGACACACACGCGCCCGCGCACACATACATACGCACACACGCACAATTGAATAAATTAAAAAAAATTAAAAAAAAAACAAAAAAACAAAAAAAAACACCAGGCAGAAAGGGCTGTGTCCTGTACTTTCAGCACTGATAGGTGGAGCCTGGGAAATCCCAGAACAAGGTAAGGAGGTAGAAGCAATCCAGGACGATTCCTGAAGTTACCCTTAGTCCTCCAGAGACACACACACAAACACAAATAAAAAAATAAATAAAAAGTAATCTTGCAAGAATACTAAATGATGCGCAATTTTTAGTACTATTTTCTGAGAAACATTTTTAAACCACTCAAAAGCTATTTTACAGAAGTGTATGCTACTGTATGTCTGGTCAAGCGCATATACTACACTCAAACAGTGTGGTCTCCTACATACTGTAGCTAACACAAGCTTCCTTAGGTGGTGGATTATGAAGATGCACCTCTCACTACATCTTCACTTAGCCTGTATATTTGATTCTCACGTATTAATTCATGGAACTTTCATTTTGAGTAAACATCCTTTATTGTTCCTAGTCATCCAATATTTCTTACTGCCCAGTTAATGTGAGTTCAAGGACCATTATATATTTTATTATTAGTTTTAAGCAAAATTGGAAACATTCTCAACATAGCCAATTAATAACAATCTAAAAGTTACTGCATTTTCCACATCATAAGCTCATATTTTGAAGTTTAAGAGTTCTAATTATTTTCAAGGAGTTATTTAAAATAGCTGTATAAAGATGTAGTATTGTGGGGCCACTGAGTTAGCTCAGTGGTAAGGTGCTGCTTGCAAATATGAACACCTGAGTTTGATGCCAGAATGCCAACATGGTAGGAGAAAATGAACTTCTGAAAGTTGTCCTCTGACTTCCACCTATGTACCAAGGCATGTGTGTGTGTTCTGTGTGGTTCTTCTCTGTCCTCCTCTTTTCTCAAATAAGTTATGAAAAAAATTTATCATAATAAAGGATAGGCAAGAGGCTGAAGAGGTGGCTCAGAAGTTAAGCCTCTGCCTTGCAGGCAGAAGGTCCTGAGTTCAGATCCTAGACCCACGTATAGACACCAGGCGCAAGCGGGGGCGGCCTGCGTTTCTGGCCCTGGTAGGGCGGAGCCTGTGAATCCCGGGGCAGAGTAAACAAGGAGGAGGTGGAGGTGGTCCATGGTGGTTCCCGAATTCGTCCGTGGTTCTACACACACACACACAAGTGCACATACGCACAATTGAATAAATAAATAAAAAAAAAGTACAGGCAAACATTTTAGCAAAATATGCTGTTAATAATTAAAGCATGATAAAACATTTTACAAATTTCATGGGCTAATCTGATTATAATGAATAGCTTTTAAAAAAATCTCCAAGCTTGAAGCTGGGCATGGGGGCAGATGCCTGTAATCTGTCCTTGAGAGGATGAAGCAGGGAAACCGCTTTTGAGTTTGAATCAGCCACAGTTACACAGCAAGACAGGGCCTCAAGACAGGAACAAAAATGAAAAGAAAGAAAACTAAACCTACAGACCAGACATGGTGGTGCATGTCTGCAATCTCATACTTACAAGGCCAAGGCAGTGTGAGTTTGAGGCCAATTTGGGCTATAAAGAGATTCTATCTTAAAATATCTAAACAAATAAATGAATGAAAAGAACAACAAAGGTCTACAAAAATCCCTAAACTCGCCCAAGATAAATGTTCAATAAATCAGCTTTTATAAATGGATGCAAATACCCTTATTTCAGAATTAATGAATCACTAGATCATTGTATAAACTGGGATAGTCTTTCAAGTGACAATCAGTCATGACATAAAAGCTCTTTCTGGTACATGGGCCTTTCTTTTCATGCACATACCACCTCAGAAACAAATTATAATTAATGGAAACTGGAAAAAAATTATGGGCTGGGAAGTGAATTTTCTACCTCTATAAATCTGTTCACTCAACACACACACACAAACACAAAATACTACTGGCCCACTGACAACCCAGAATTTTACTAAGGCAGGGGATTAGATCCAGGGTCACTTGGGTGCCTGCTGCTCATGGTACTGAGGTGCTTTCCCAGCCTTCCTTATATGTGAATTTGATCACGGTTTACAATCCGCCAACATGAATCAAACTCCAAATACTTCAGTTTTCTTATTTGTCACAGAGTTTTAAGTTAGAATTGGTAACTGTCTTTATTCTGTATGATTTTTAGTTTTCTAGGTTTTCAGATAATACCTGTCACTAACAAAGCAAAAACTTTTAGAGAATCACATATTGATTTCTAATACATTACCTAAACTAATTTAATTCTTTTAGAAATATTTAGAGTAAGTCCATTCTGTGGTGCTTAGTATTATAAAACATAAATTAATATCATAAAACATAAGTTAACATAAATTCAAATGACACTGAAGTTCTACTACTGTAAGATTCCAAAAATTAGAATCTTCCAAATTTTATCAATCTTGAGAAATTAATTCTGAGCTACTGGCAAGCCTAAGTCCTCCAGGACACATACCACCTGTAAGGTGCACAGTGGTGGCACTGCAGAAATAGATCTTCTGAAATGTCCACATAGTTCTTACAAATTCCTAATTATGTTAAAATGAATATGGGGTATAGTCTTGAGAAAAAACCAGAACTCCTAAACCAAAGACAACAGAGACCTTAAAAAAGAGAGGACAATTTCTATTTTAGTTACAAATATTTCTATTTTAGTAACAGTACTTCTCATTCTGACACTTGACAGTGTTTTGTTCTAAACAGCTGGATAGTATTACTTAATACTAATGGTTATTATTATTTTTTTGTTATGCATCTTAGTTTACAGTAACACTAGAGAGCCAGGTGTGGTAGTGTAGCCTGTAACCCTGGCATTCAGGAGGAAGACAGGAGCATCTTAAGTTCCAAACCAATAGCCTGGGAGAGAGGGAGGAAGGAAGGGAGAGAGGGCAGACAGGAGAATGCGACTGGGAATTAAGGTGTGAAAATATAAATTCCATTATATTCATGTATGAAACACTACAACAACAACAACAACAACAAAAAAGGACAAAAATGCTGGGTATTTCACAGTCAAGTTCCTAAAGACTCAAATCAAATGAAAACTGGTCAATTTACAGAGTGAAAAAGAATTATTTTTTAAAGGTCCTGATAAAATACTTCTGAGTTGTTTTTTACAAGACGCTGTGTGAATATAGTGTATGTCACATAAAGACACTTCACCACAAGGAAAGTATGTATACATACTAGTTTTTACTGAAGAGCCATAGTCTTTAGGTTAAAAAAGAAACTTTCTATCATCATGGGCCTTTTTAAGTATCAAGATCAGGTGTGCTGCAGCCTGAGACAAACACATCCTAAGAGTACTATAGCACTCATAGAGCAAACAATTCATTTAAAAGAAGCTTCATTTGAACTACCCTTCCGCTGTGAAATCCAAACTCTCAGTATTCTTTAAAGACACAGCATTGCTATCAGCCTTCAGGTAGAAGGGATTCACACGATGCTTAGTACAGCACTTACCTTGCCTTCAAAAAAGTCAATGATTTTAACAAAATTAGATTCATACACACACACACACACACACACAAACCCCTTAAGTAATTAATTCTTAAAAAGTAATGAATCATTTTCCATTAAGATTGTTAAGGTAGAATTAAAGAAGTGCTATAAAACAGAAGTGGCAAGTGACTAACAAAAAAAGAACAAACATACCTTTGAATATAGGCAATAAAACGTGTGATAATATGTAGCTGCACTGAACTAAAGTTATGATCTAACACTAAATATTATTATGTACTTGGTCTAATTTTCCAATGAATAACAAATACATTGCTTTCCAGAAACCAGAAGATGAACTAATGTAAGCAGTGAAAAGACTTCATAGCAGAACTAGGCATTTTAAGAGTTGAGGGCAACAGTTAAACCACATCAATGAAACCCTTTCAATTCTAATTCCATGAATTCAAAGTTGATCAAGGCTTTGGCTTTTCAAGGTCATCACATGCATACATATTTCAATACAGGCACAGAAACTTGTCATTTTTATTTGGGTAACAAAGGGTCTCCAAATTATATTGAAAAATAAATCCTAATCAGTATCACTCCTGTAAAAAAAATTTAGCACACTTTTCACAAATGATTTGTAAAAGAGGAGAAAATACACATGATTTTATAATATCTTAAAACTTTTTATTCCCTACCATTGACATTTTATCCTTTGTCTGCTTTCTGTTTTCTACAATTTCCAACTTATACCTGTATTTAATACTGCTTTAATCTGCTAAGGACATTAACTGACTGCTTTCCTAGATCTAAGGATTCTATAGTTTTAGTATAAATATATAATCACATATTTTCGTAAAATTTTGACAAAACCAAATAAGCATGCCTTGTTTTAAGTCCATGCTCCTTCTACTGTTTATAAAATCTGATTTAATGATCAAAATTCTTGGTTGTCACTCTTCAGTTACAACAGTCTTTCTGAACTGCCACTCACTTTTTACATAATAACAAGCAATAGAAAAACCAAGGAAATTATGTTATATCTTAGTTCTTTCTTTTGACACTATAAGATAATGTGAACTTTAAAAAAAAATGAAACAAATACATCCACAACTCAATACATTCAAATGAGCTGAGTTCCATCACCTTGGAAGGCCACAGTTCACTCTCTTTACCATACTGCCACTGCACAAGTTACGTTTAAAACTCTTTAAGGATTGCTTTAAAAGTTAGTTGTGTACTTTCTGTATTATCTAAAGTAAGATTTAGTTTTTGAAAACTATCTTTTGGTGCCAAATAAGAGTAACTAAAGGTAAGGTTAATATTTTTTAAAAAAACCTAGGTATAATCAGAAAATTAGTGCATGACTAATAATAGTAACTTGATTGCAAATCTCAAAAAGCAAACCCAAGAGGCTTTGGGCCACGGCTGATTGCTGGCATTAGAATAACCTTCCAGCATGATCACTATGCAGGGTAACATTCATTCAGCTGTCTATGTTCTGGCATTTTTGTTTAAAGTGACATTCTGAGAGTTAAATGTACTCTTTTTAAAAGGAATATCATTCTTTAAAAAAAAAAAAGAATTTTATTCCTTTAAAGCATTTCTGTCAAAGTAAGTACTATGTGAATGGTTTATTAGAAAGTAGTTCTTACTTTATCAATAAAAGATTAATTTTAAAAACTTGAAAACAAATAATTTATTTGTCTCCAGGCTTTTAAATCTTAACTGAAGATAAAATAATCTGCAATTTCTAAGGTACTATAAAACACAACAGCAACCCCAAATGGAATAAAAACACATCCAGAACCAAACTATGATTTCTGAGCTGCACTGTTTATTTTGCTGCTTTCGGCCTAAGTGGCAGTATGCCACTGTGATTACGGGGTTTCGGCTAACCTTTACTACACTGCAGGTACAGAAATATACGGACACATTTGGAGAATTGACATTTTGCAAAATGCAGCAAACATTTTCATTTATACATGAGAAAGGAAGTGTTCAAAAGGGTATGAATTTCAAGTTATTGCAGGTTATTTTTGAGAGAATTTCTGCAGGTAAAACATGTTTAAATTTAACCAACAGTAGCATGTCAGTATATTTAAAATCATGACAAAAATCTTCTCTCTGGTTATGTTGCCCGTGACAAATTACTATGATGTTGTATGTTTAGGGCAAGATGTCGATACAGCATAAATCCCATGGCATTTTGGTTTTCTTCTGGAGATTAAAGCTGTTTTTCTTGGGATAAATGCAGCAGCAAAACACAAACCAGTTGATCAAAAAAGCACTTCTGCCATAACTCCAATAATTTTCAGGACACATCAACCGACAGTAGTTTTGCCATTCCCAGTTCTTTTACGGATTACAACTCTGCACTGTTGTCTTAAGTATGTCTGTAAAAGCTTGTTCTCCGTTAAGCCAGCTTACTGACCACAGCCTGATTCAGAGAATTTAGTTGGTTGGTCCATTTATCTAGTGCAGTATATCGCGCACCACCCCTCTTCTGATGATCCAGTTCGAGGAGTTGGTTGACTTGATCAATTCGGCCATGAATAGTGCTAGAAATAAATAAGAAAGGATCTACTAAGCATGGCTACATAGTTTCACAAAAGTTAAAATGAAAAAACAAACAGTGCACAAACTAATCAAAACCCTGCCACCTGTTCAAATGAGTGAGTTTAGTATTTACTGTAACATTTACTGTCTTATTCACTCTAGAAAGAAACCAGATTTCAGCTACTATATTTCTTTATGGTCACTGAAATACTCTGCAGGCATGGAATTATCCACTGTATGAAGATCCTACGTCAACTTGGAAGTTTTCAAGTTATTTTTTGTGCTTTGTAAGAAAGATGAAGTTTCAAAATATTTTTTAAACATATATTAAGACACTTAAGAAATATTATTTGGTAAATAACTTAGTGGTATACAAGCCATATAGTGTGAAACCCATTTGAAAAATTATCTAGAACATTTTTATGTGTCTAAGATGTTCATTCATTTATCAGAAATCATCAACATAGGAGATCAATTGCTATCTTTGTTATCATCGAACAAGATACTGTTTCAAACATCTTATGATGTTAAAAAGCTGCAAAGTACTTACTTATCCAATATGCACTGCACCAGCAAGCTTTCCACATCAGCTACATCTATGTTTAACTCCTAAGAGAAAATAATTTATCATTATAATTCTACTAATTCACATTTTAAAAGACTTCATATCTTATATAATCATTGTGACTTCAATTTATAACACTGAAATGAAATTTTTGTGTGCCATGGTGATAATTTATCCCAGGGCCTCCCACATGCCAACTAAGTGCTATCTAACTGAGCTATATATACTATCAGCTATGAAGATCTATGATCATTTTGTAAATATTTTATTTAGTTGAGAGAGAAAAAAAGAAAAAGGGAGGTGGGAGAGAATATATGTCATATATAATACATGGGTGGAAGTTACAGGGTAACTTTAAAAATCAGTTTTCTCTTTCTATCAGGTGGACTCCCAGGTGATCAAACTCAGGATTCCGGGTGAGGGAGCAGGGCTTTACCTGCTGAGCTATTTTGTCCGCCCTGATGGTAGGCACTGAAACAGGCAATCACTCTTATCACCTAGCTATATCCCCAATCCTCTTTTTACTTTTATTGAAGACAAGGTTTTAGTTAATTGCCTAGGCTGGCCTCTTGAGTTTACAATTCTGATAGAATTACAGGCAAATGCTACCAGGCCTGGCTTGAGATTTTAAACAAATTCATTACTACATCAAAAATATCTTGCAAACACAGGTCTTTTAAGATTTAATTTAGTAACATTTTTGGTTTGTTTGGTATTGGGAATTGAACTGCCGGGAATTTTCTTTTTTATTATTATTTATTCAATTGTGCGTATATACGTGTGTGTGTGTGTGTGTGTAGAACCACGGACGAATTCGGGAACCACCACGGACACCTCCACTTCCTCCTTGTTTACTCTGCCCCGGGATTCACAGGCTCCGCCCTACGAGGACCAGAAACGCAGGCCGCAGGCCGCCCCCGCTTCCGCCTGGCATCTATATGTGGGGTCTAGGATCGGAACTCAGGACCTTCTGCTTGCAAGGCAGAGGCTTAACCCCTGAGCTATCTCTCCAGCCCCTGCTGGGAATGTTCTAGGCAAATGTTCTAGAATTGAGCTACATTCCAGTCCCTAACGTTCTAATTGTTTAGGTATATTTCTTCTACATTTTCATAGTATTTGATGTTGGTGCTTTTTAATAATGTATTTTAGCAATGACTCTCTTTTGCTTGAAGCTGAAGGAATTTTAAAAAATTGGATGACTCTTAATTTCTCTTCTATAAAACTAAAGCTCTTTTCTGTTAAAGCAATTATATAACACAACAACAATAACACTAAAACATGAAAAAAATTAACAAGTATACAACCCTTGGCCAGGAAGGTGACACAAGCCTGCAACCCTAGAACCTGGTAAGTAGAGGTGGAAAGATTAGGAATTCATGGTAGCTACACAAAACACTGTGAAGTCACACTGGGCAACATGAGACCAAGCCTCCCAAAAACGAAAGGGGTAAAGCCCTTAATTTATACTTTACTTTAAAAATATGCTACTCAATGTTCCCAAATCAGAGTCCCTTTTTAGAAAAAAAGATAGGTGGTATACTGCATTTGAAGGCACAAGTCTATAAATACCTTAGAAATAAAAGGAATATGTATTCTTGTGTAAGGCTTAATTAATTTTATGAGCACTTGAGTTCTGATGTTTCGCAAAAGCTCTGAAAGACAAAACATTTGCATTTAATAATTTGTAAACCTTTATGAATCAGTATTTCAAAGCCATATTAACTAACTATATGATTTACCTTCATGAAACATATTTTTACTTTGTAAGGACATAGGGTGTTTATTTAGATTTAAAAGTTATTTGTGCCAATGACAGCACAGCACAACTAGAGGCTGCCTCTTACATAGTTTGTTAATATTGCCCTGATTTCACTGATATTGCAACTTTATTAACCTTCCCAAAAATACCCCACTACGTACCGCTGCTCTGACAGTGAACAACTTTCAAAAAACTGATTTATTTCAGCTCAAGCTCTTTCAAAACCCAAACCATTATATTTTGCACCCTGCTTTTATACTCCCACAGTTCTTCACACTTTTTTTTTCAAAAAATTTAAAACTAGACCGGAATTCATGGACATAGAAAACATTTTCCTGTATCTATAGAATGTAAACCACTCCAAGTTCATGAAAAAAAACTTAAAAAGTAAAAAAAATCTGTTGAATGAGATAGAAAACTGGAAAACATAAGAAAACTACTTCTGAAGAATTCTTCAATTTTTCCTGATGCATTTGAATTTAAGCACTGAATGGTCTGTTCCAAAGTCATTTAAAGACCCTCAAATAGGTCCACATAGATGAAGTGCTAGAGCTGTAAGACGATCCAAGACAGAGATGATTTTGTCTTTGGTCATTGAGCAGAGCATATTAAAAATAATTTCTCATAAAACCTTCACAGTATTTCCTTGCCTGCTATAGTGAAAGTATTTCAGTATTATCTATAGGTAATAGTAGGTTTTTCAGAGCTCTTTGGCAAACATTAAAAATTAATTTGAAACCTAAGTATCGATAATGAACTTGAAGCAATATCTAAATTAGAAAAAGATCAAGTTTTAAAAAACATCTCAAAATGGTTATCATGTAAGAACCCAAATATAAAACTTGCTAATGATTTCTTCAGACAGTTTCATATACCATGATAGCATTTAGAAACATTTTTGTTCTTTGCTGTAACAATATAATTCTGTGCAACTTCATTAAGAAGCATGTATTTTGATAATAGCAAAGACAGTAATAGAGTTCAGTCAGAAAGAACATACCTTCAATGTGTTCTCTTATGAATGGATCATCCATGATGTTACTGTGATTTGTTTTCAGAATCTTTTCAAACTCAGTGATGTCATTATTCTGATAGGCACTAACAAAAAAAAGTGTAAATTTCACCACACATGAACTATAAGTCATAACCCAGAGAGTATTTCTAAAATTTATACACAAGAATCTAAGTTATAGTAGTTTTATACATATAAATATATATATATATACACACACATATCCTCCCCAGAAATTAATTTCAATGTTGAGGATGCAACTCATTTATATGGTGCATGCTTAACATTCATGAAGGTACAGCTTTCCAGCACCCAAAAAAAAAAAAAAAAAAAAAAAGTCCTTAACACTTGTGTGTTTTTGAAGAGTAAATAAATATTCTAAGTACATTAAACTAATCTCAGCATTATGCTTACTTAATCCTTAATTGCTCTGAATGAACGAAATCGGGTTTTCTAACACTACTACATAAAGGAGTTGGCCTTTCAAATAAAGCATATCCTTTTTGAAGATTATTCAGAAAATGCAGCTTCATAATTTTTACTTACTAGAAAGCTACCAGCAACTGTCAAGACTTTGATTTGATTCTTGCTCTCCAGCCTTAAAATCTCATGATCATAGCTCAACACCAGTGGCTAATAGTGCCAAATGATACACATCCAGAATAGAGAGTGGAGAGTGATGGAAATCCTTGTTGCAGAAGGCCAAAGGCTGATTTATGATTGTAATTCTTAAAAATCTAGTGTCTATTTTTGAAATAATGTGTAAGGCACTATGGGACTGCTAAAGGTGCTGAGAAGGAAGAAGCCAACCTTCTGGATATGGCACCACTGTCTGCTTTATATGTAAGACATATCATCAACCATTCTGCACGCCCTCTGCTCTGCTTCCATCTGTTGGGTCGAAATGTAACTTCATGTTAGGGGCAGGTGATTCAAGTGCTTCAACAGGAAATATTTTCCTCTAGTCTGCTGGCAACTGACTAGGAAGATAAAATTAGGAAGCATTACGTTCTTACCTGTTCCAAATACAATATATAATATATTACAGGAGGATATCTTCATGTAGTGAAAACATCTGCACACATATTTTATCTTACATTTGCAAACATCTATCTATACTTTAACTATGAGATAAAAGATTTTCCCATTATTGAAGTAGGACTTTTTTTTAAGTCTTACATAAGATCGGAATACTACAAGTCAACTATTAGGTAAAAATGCATCATTAAAATAAGTTTGAGTTCCAATAAACAGGCTTTAATACATTTAATAAATATATACACATCACAATTTTCCAAAGGTCAGCTTTTTAATCCATTTAACTGTATTTAACAATATATAAAATATTAATATCTAAGGTGAATTTTTTATTATCTTTTTAATTTTAAATGTTTCAAGTGATGCTTGGCAATCTAACATAAAGAAGAGTAAAAAAGTACTATGAAAGAATCCATCTCTTAATTAGCATTTCATTCAGAATTTCATTAGCTGATTTAGAGTTTTTATAACCCAAGTATCCACAGACCTTAAAAACACTTAATTTGTATTTATGGCTAAAATCAAGGTTACTTAAATAAAAAAAAATCCCAGTAACTTGCAAGCCAAACCTAAATAAAAACAAAATAAACTAGGACATTTTACATCAAGCCTTAATACCATAGAGCAAACTATTTTCTTCAAATATATTGACATGGAGATGACTGCAGTTTATAGTCTAATTGATATTTTTAATTAAAAAATTAGTGTGCTTGCCTAGGATTCATAAGGCCCCAGGCGCAAGTTGCCATACTTGAAAATAAACAGCATAATGAATAGCTTCAAAAGATAAAACTTCATGGACTTTTAAATATTTTATACAAAAAAATACACAAAAATATGGAACAATTAATTATATTCTGGGTAAAATTGATTTCTTTCTCCTTTATAAACTGCTTTAAAGAAATTTACCTTAGCTGAATATAAATTCTTACCTTACTAAATTCGTCATTGCTAGAATTTCTGGATCATTTTTGTACGGCTTGGCCTACAGTTAAAAAACAAATAAATTAAAATGTGTACCAAAAGTACCATTTATTCCCCGTAGAGGATAACCAATAAGAGTAATTAACAAAGCACGCACACCTCCTGTGAGTCAAATGGATTTATTCCTGATTTCATTAGCATATTTGCTAAGACCAAATATTTTAAACATGTTGTTCGTCTTGGACTTCCTGATTCATCATAATTCTTGAAAGCTTCAAAAAAGTCAGTGTGTGCCTTTTCAAATTCACCTTCTCTCAAGTGCATTTTACCACCACATTCTATAAAGAATAAAACATGAGAAAAAATAATTTCAGTTCTGTAATAATAAAATTAACTTTTAAGGATCAAATAAAAGTTATTTCATTAGCTTTTTTTTAATTTCTGTAACCTGAATAACAGTAGCCCATGCGCACATACTTTAACCCATAAAGCACATCAATTAAACATCAGTCAATTATTTACTAAGCTTTCATCCTGTTTCTAATAAAACAGAAAGCAATTTTATGTACATCCTTACAACTCAGGAATGATAAAGTAGACTTACAACTTGACAGGACAAAAATCTACCCTAATTTTCGAGACTAGACAATGTCATCGATTTTAATATTTACTACTTATTTTCAGTATTTTCACTGAGAGTCATTCAGTCATATGCAAAGACATATTATCTTCCCAGATTACCACCAACTTTCTACAAACCAAACTTGCCTCTGATGACTCCCATGATCAGTGGATGAGGGATGGCAGACTTGATGTGAAGTGACTGTTCATAGAGTGCTTTTAGTTTTTTGTTATTTTTCTGTGCCGTGTACATTTGAATTTCCAAAGCATATATTTCTAGTAACTGGGTACCTTTTTTGAGGTCATCTTCTCCATCATCAGTCTAGAAAAGCAAGTATATTAGTCAAGACAAAACTTGGAAATAACCTAGTAATTTTTACTTGAGTTAGTCTGGAAACTATAATCTAGAAATTTTTACTTGAATTAATCTGGAAACTATAATCTGTATGAAAATGCATACAAATTTTATTTGGGAACTAGTTACTAAGAACATCACTTCTAGAGCCTAAAAGGAGCCTCCAACTCCTTTTACTATTTGTTATTTAATAAGAAAAAAATGGCCAGAAGTATAAAGTTTTGATGTTTAAGTTTGTAAGTTGGAAATTTATTTATGGTCTTCTTTATATCTTTGAACTTAGATGCTCTTATTCAACCAAATCACAAAGCACTGAGTCACTACTACTCAGGGAAAAATGAAATAAGCTACACTTCCTCATCATAGAGAGCTCACAATCTAGTAGAAGACTTAATTTGTAATGGACAAATAACAATATACATAATACTGACTACAGTTGAAGCATGAACCAAGAATCACAGAATAGAAAGAATGGAGATCACAATGTGATCTTGAAAATTATCTTGAAAAATGATCACTACATGTGTGCCATGAAAACAGCACAGGGCCTACAGCCTGACAGCTGAAGATAACAAACATGCACATTCACAAAAACAAAATTCATTGTACACTGGGTTGTTTCACTTAAAATTAAGCTTAGTTATCTACTAATAAATTATAACTAGAGCAAAAGATATGATAGGTAAAATAATACCCATATCCAGATCACCATGAATGTACCTCAACAACCAATGAAAACACTGTACTACAAAGCTATTTACAATCCAGATAGAATTCTTCTTGGTTTCTTAATTTCTACAGAGATTTTCTTATTTATCATTGTATGTTTTCTCTGCCAATTCCATTTCACATGGACATGTAAATTTCTTTAAGATAGTACAGATGAGAATTCCTCAGTGACTATGATATTACAGTAACTATAGATGATTATGAAGTTTTTTTCTTCACTTTTCCTACTCACAAAAATGATAAAGATTAAAATAACAGTATATCCCATTAAGTGGTAAATATTTAAAATAATATTTCTATATAAAATTTATTTTTATATAAAATTGATAAATATCAAATTTGATGAATATAAAATGAGAGCCCATTTAAAAAACTATAGTTATACTGTTATGATCTGTGTGATTATTCAAATTTTAACTAAACAGATGCAAAGCTGAAGGCTGGAAATGTGGATCAGTAGGCAGAATGCTTGTCTAGCATTCATGAAGCCATGTGTTTGATCCCAGAACTGTATAAACTGGGTGTAGTGGCACATATATGTAAATGTCAGCACTCAAGGGGAAGAAGCAGAAGCATCAGATGTTTAAGATAATCAACCACAGGGTAAGTTCCAGGCTAGTCTGGACTGTCTTACACATGAAAACTTCCAGTACCTCTTTACACTAGACACATTTCAAACACTTGACAGCTATCACTCTGGATTGCTCAGATATAGCTTCAGGTTTTACTGGTTAGTAATGTACAGATGACGTAAAGCAAAAAGTAAAGAATCTTCATTACTTACACTTACAATATTCTTGCCCCATTTTCTTAGGGTAAATAAGGAAATAGCAAGGTTCAATTTATTATACATTATAAGGGGTCTATTTGTTCACTGAGACCTGTACTTCATTCTAGAAAAGAACTGAAATTAGCATTCACACAAAGAAAAAATTATCCCTACCTATAATACAGAGTCTCATTATGTAGCCCAGGTTGGCCTTGAACTCATGATTCTTTCAAATCTTATTTCCCAAATATTTTTAGAATGAATGTCTGAACACAAACATCACTAAACAATACAGTGAATACACTTAAATTAATATTTTTGAATCACAAAGAAATATTAAGGAAAAAAATAAGCAGATGCTACCTGGCAAGACTGATGTAACTGGCGTAAAATTTTTTGAAGTTTTCCATATTCTTCTCGTTCTAAATATAATTTTCCAAGCTGTAAAAAAGCAAACTTATTAAAATAAGAAGCTTTTAATAGAAAATATACATACTTAGGAGAGATTATTAAAGACACCCACCCGCTCTTCAAAAGGAAAAACAAATGCAACTGTTACCTTTGTGTTTGTTTTAAACCACAGTCTATCATTCTTAGCATCTTTCAAAGCTTCCAGTGTTGTTTCATAAAATTCCTGCAGTAAATCCATCTGACATAAAAAATCAGAATTCTATAATTGTAAACAGCAAATTTGTACCTGTTAATAAAGTTAATTTGAACAAACTAAAAGTGCATCTTTGAACTTTAATACATATTAGACCCACTATTTGTATCTTACCAAATGTCTTCTCTAGTCTAAAAATTAACACAAACCAAACTTAAAATGCCAAGATGTTTTGGTTTGTTTTATAAAATACAAAAATATTTTCCATATAAACCACTCTGCCGTAAGTTCTAATGTTATAACAATATAGGCCTGTCCTTTACAGTCTCATTACCCATTTTATATTCATAGAAGTGCATGTTATAACAGTAAACAATTATTCACTTTGTTTACTTAGTATCTCTACTATATACCAAAAACACTAAGCAAATTGTTGAAAAAAAGAAAAGCTCCTTTCTTCACTCTAAAAGACACTGGCCTGAACTTATGGTGATCCTACCTCACCTCCTGCACCTGCATGCTAGGATTCTGGTGTGAGGTACCACATCCCATACCTGGCTTATGACAGCTTTATTTTTCTCTCAAAGTTTGACTAATCAACTAACTGGATGCTAAGTTCTTAAGTATTAGGTAAACTTTGAAGGTAAACATTTGAGAAGAACAATATAGACATTTTATCTTAAACTTGAAATGATAAGATTACTCAAACAATTCAGCCTTTTTTTGGGGGGGTAGGTCAGAGTCTCATAAAACCAGGTTGGTAGCGGAAAAGCATGACACTAACCTAACTCAAGAAGTCAGTGCCATTAAATGATAACATTCTAACAAAACAGAGGTTTACCCTCCTGTATTCTTACTACATATATAAAATATATGAAGAATAGAAATAAACTTCAAGAAAGAAAAGACAGGAATCAGGAGACTGAGAACACTGAGCATAACAAGAAATACTAAACAATATAGACAGACCAGCTTGTGCTGGAATACCAATGAATAAGAAAGCTGAAGAAAAAAAAAAAAAGATTAAAATCCAGGTAAAAACTACCTCAGTCTCCACAAAGAAAATTAAAAAAAGCAACCAATAATTGCTTTTCTTAACAACCAAAATCTGGAGTAATGAAAGGACTATTACTTTCACACCTGTTTTTTTTTTTTCTACTGTAAGTTATCTGAAGCATTTATTGATCACCTACTGATACTAAGCACTGACAAGAGTATAAAACTGTTCTCTTCTAATCTAATCAAGTCCATATCATCTGTGACTCTATGCTAAGGATTTAATACCTCCCCAAAGGTAAAATGAAATGGATGCTTGAACACAAACATCACTAAATGATACACTGAATACAACTACTCAGATTTTAAGTCTTTGAAGGCCAGGCAGGATTTGCATTTCAATCATAGATCATTTTCCTACATATACAAAGCACTGATTTAATTTCTACCAATGCAAAAACTACAACATCATCAAGTCAATAAGAACCATGAATAATTTTACAGGAATCTAAATACAAGTGTGTGACAGTTGCTTGTACATTATTAAGAAACTATTATTTAAAGAGATTAACCTGCAGTTACTAATTTTTTAAATATTAATTAATACTAGAATCAGAAAAACAGAATGAATTATTTTTCAAGCATACCAATAATTAGTCTGCTTTGTCAGAACCTCTGGTTTTTTCTTTAAAGAACAAAGCCCTTAGCCTGAAGGATGGCTCAGCTGGTAAAGGTACCTATGAGCAAACCTAATGTTTAATCCCCAGAGCCCACATGGTAGATGGAGAGACTCAACTTATAAAAGTTTCCTCTAATATCCAAAACCAAAATCCTGCTAGCATAGTGGTGCATGACTACAGCAGTAGCACTTGGAAGGAAAAAAAAAGAAGACCAGGATTAAGGTCATCTTTGACTATAAAGTTAGAGGCCGGCCTCAGCTGAATGAGATGCCTCAAAAATAAAGCAACAATAACTGCCCCCCCCAAAAAGCCCAAAGAGCTCTTGCTATAAATAATAAATAAAGTAATAGTATCAAGAGGAAAAATAGAGTCTAACCTGTTTAGAAGTAGAAATGTAATCAAGAATAGAATTAATGGACTTTTCAGAATAGTTTCTTGTGACTGCGCTCCGAATATAGGTCAATAGCTGTTTGTATCTATTCATCATTTCTGGAAAGTTTGTCTGTGAGAAAGAAAAAGGTGTAATTAGATACAAATTTATTCACTAAAACTTATACACTAATTTCTGCCTTACTGGAATAAAATTCACATACATTTGAGAAGAACAATAGAGACATTTTATCTTAAACTTGAAAGGATAAGATTATTCAAACAAAACTTATGAATTCAGCCTATAAAATAAATGAAACACATTTTTTATGTGTTTGGATATATCTATTTAAATAATAAAATGACTAAAATAGTCATGGAGTAAAAGAAATTGACTATAACTTTTTAAATGCTTTGTGTGGCAGATTATCAACTCTAATTTCTTGGGAAGATTTTACCCCTTATTAGGAAGCTTTTTAACAAGAGTTACATGTTTTATTCCCTAACTGCTGAATTTCCAGGAAGTCAAAGAATCTCTTCAAATCTCAGGACTAACCTCATTTTAAGAAAGCACTCCCACATTTTAAGAAAGCATGCCATTCTTTGGCATTACTATTTACAGTATTTTGAGTTATTCCAAGAAACGGAAAATATCTGAAAAAAAAAAAAGAGTACTAGAGAGTTGCCAGCAGTTAAATATTTGAGGGGAGGTTTACTATCTCTAAGAATATCTTCTAAGTTAATTTAGGAGTCTTACTTTATAATCTGATGTAGTCCTTATAATCTTGAACTGCCACTAATTTCTCTCCTTACCAAGTTCTGTTTCTTTCAACTGGGAAATGGAGCATTCACAGGTTTAAATGCATTTTTCTTTGGTCATTAGACTAAGGAATAAAGAAATGATAGAAACTTACAAATATCAAATTATTTTTGTTTCTGTGTATGCAAGTTTCAAGAGGTGTTCTAGTTAGATAAATAAGTGTCAACAACTTTGGGCACATTTATGAAAAGTTGCTAATTAAGGTAAGCCTTTGAGCAAGCCTGCAGGAGACTGACTTGTGGGAAGACCCAGCTTGAGATGGGTGGGACCATTCCCTGGGCAGTTGGTTAAGATGGGGGAATCTGGCTCAGTAAGTTGGCATTCTTCAGCATACTTTGGAAGTCTTGCTGGTTGGTAACTGAACTTTGCCCCTTTTTCAGCAATCCTGGTGGATATGGTGTGGCCAGTTCCCTCAGCTCCTGTTGTTGGTATGAGTTCTCCTGTCAGGCTGGATTTAAGAACTGCAACTGAAAATTTTAAGAAAGAATAAACCCCTGTTCCCCTAGGCTCTTTGGTTGTGAATTTATCAGCCGCATGCAGACAAACCGAAACAAGTATGAACAAATGACAGGGAAGGTCTGATTATTAACCTCTAAAAGCTGTTACAGAATGTATCTTTTAGGAAAAGGGAGACCAGTGAATAACACCATCTACTTTGACAAACATTTTTAGACTCAAATAGATTTTAGCAAAAAGGTATAGTTGAATTATCTCAAACTAAGTACCTTTAAAGCTAATTAAAAAAAAATTGTATCCTTAAATACTGAGGGAAGATTAAGTAAACTGGGTTATTTACAGTTGTAAATAAACAGGGCAGTTGAAATTAAACTCTTCCAAATTTTTATTGTCTAAAATTACAAAGCAAAATTACTTTGAATCCGAATAGAAAATGAGAGGGGCATGGATGTTAACTGAAATTATTCCTGTAAAGTGTGGCTTACTTAAAGATGCTGTCATAGCAAACAGAAGGTAAACCAGGTAGACTAAATAGCATAAATACAAATAACCCTTTCCAATCTCGCCTTTGTTCAAGGTAAAACAGAAAATTCAAGTCTTAAGAGGATGCCTACCAATTAAATGACTAAAACTTGGCCACTGTTACTGTATTAAGACAGCAAAGTTTTATAGGAATTCACAGTATTGTTTTAAGTCACAGAACCATAATAGTTGAAACATTCAGCACTTATTGTAATTGTTTATTCAAATCTCTCCAATTCTTAGAACATCTGCTGCTTCTGTCAAAGCCCTCTAAATTATTAAATAAATATTGGTATAATATTCTCAGAAAAAATGAATGGAAAGCATAAGGGCTTTAAGGAATACAAACAAATCAACAACTAACTCCCCTAACTCAAACAAACAGCAAATTTTAGAGATGGAAAGAGAAGCTGCTGGGGAGAGAAGAGGCACATGGGAAAAAGAAAGGAACTGATTTGCCGCTACTTCCCCATTAGCCAGGCTCCTGTACCTTCCAACAGCTTATCCTTTGCTCCACTGTATACCAACTTTATCTCAGTTCTTTTACCAAAACTGTTGGCACACCTACAATTCCAGGACACAGGAGGCAGAGACTGTAAGTTCTACTCTAAGTTCAAAGCCAAACTGGCCTACAAAAAGTTCCAGGCCTACCAGGGCTACACAGTAAGACTCTAGTTCAACAAAACAAACACTCCCCAACCCCCACAAACAAAAAAAAACCATGGGAGCAACAAAATCAAAAAGAAAAAGTCACCAAAAGTTTTCTACCTTTGGTGCTCTAAATTTCATGTGTTCCTAGTTCTTACATTTCCTAACTGATTCCTTTTTAATCTACTTTTTAGCATGTGCATGTGCAAGCATGAATGTGGGTGCATGTGTATGAAGGACAAAAGACAACTTTGGACATCACTCTCAAAAAATGCTGTCCATCTCCTTTGAGACAGGGTCTCTCACTGGTCTGGAGTTCACCAACTAGGCTAGACTAGCTATCAGCAAACCCTAGGGACTCCCGTGCTTGGATTACAACTGAGTGCTACTCAGCCCAATTTTTCTTCTTTTTTCTTTAAGATGGATTCCAGGAATAAAACTCAGGTCCTTACAACACTTGTGAAGCAAGCATTTTACCAACTATGCTATCTCACAGCCTCTTCCATGTCTACCATGTATCTTGAGTTTGTTTGGCTAGTTTAAAGAAATCAAGGCTATAGCAGAGCAAGGATGGATATCAGCAAACCAATTAGGAGGCTATTACAACGACATATGTGGTAAGTATTGTTAGTTTGGACCAGAGTAGAAGAAGCAGAAACTTAATAGTTCTCAGATACTAGAGATATTCTGAAGATATAAGACTTTCTTGATTTCTCAATGATTACTTGTAAGATAACAAGAGAAGTACTTGGCTCTAGTCAGCAAGAGAGGAATTCTGCAATAAAGAGGTTTTAAAATCTCATAGTAAACTGACAAAGTCAACTGTAAACTCACCTAATACTATGCACAAATCTAAAGGATAACTTTTTTATTTTTTTAATTTTTAATTTATTATTATTATTATTTATTCAATTGTGTGTGTGTGTGTGTGTGTGTGTGTGTGTGTGTGTGTGTGTGTGTCTGTGTGTGTAGAACCACGGACGAATTCGGGAACCACCATGGACCGCCTCCACCTCCTTCTTGTTTACTCTGCCCCGGGATTCACAAGCTCCGCCCTACCAGGGCCAGATGCGCAGCCCCCCCCCTTCCACCTGGCGTCTATACGTGGGATCTGGGATCCGAACTCAGGACCTTCCGCCTGCAAGGCAGAGGCTTAACCCCTGAGCCACCTCTCCAGCCCCAAGGATAACTTTTTTAAAACAGAAACTTTTATATTTTATGTAGAATAAAAAATATTATTAAAGTCATGATTTGCAGACACATGGACATGTGTCAATATCGTAATTTTAGAGAAGTAGATGTATAGAATTTACTGTAAAACTTTAATTTTCTTTAAAACAAATCTTACCAGCTTGAAGTTAATCTTAATCATTTGTTTCAGTGCTTTAAATCCCCATTCTCCTTTTTCACCTTCCAGTTCCAAAACCTAAAAAAGGAAGAGATTTTTAGTCTAACGCAATACTTGTGTATTTTTCTCTAATAACATTCAGTATTTAAATCTTGAATTAATTTTATCTATTTAGGCAAAACATTTTCTCAAAAACTTCACTGATTTTCAATGTCATTTTTGAAAGGATTCAGAAAGTGATGTCTTGAGATACTTATGAGTAAGTAACTTCATTTTAAAATTCTTCAACCAAAGAGTAAGAATTGATTATACAAGCCCAGAGAGGATTCCTCTATCCTTAAATAACTTTGGTAAGAACAATCCAATTGTATAAAAATAAAAGAAATCCATATAATCTGTCTCCCAAAGGAACAAGATTTCATAATAACACTTATTTGCCCATGATACTGATTCTTCTCTATCAGAATGACAGCATGATTTTCAGGATAATAACTCTGCCTCATACATAGCTGATTGGAAAAGCAATAGAAAACCTTTTCAAAATACACATTTGTTGAGCATGATGCAACTCTTCTTAAAGGATTGTCACGAAATATTTCTGAACACTGGAACACTTGCTTTCAGGTTGAATTCAGGGAAATAAACATATTTCAGAATGATTTATTTTCTTAACTCTTGTCATCTAGCTTATACAATGAAATAAAATCTACAAAAAATACTCCATTTGGAATTTGGTGTAATGTACCTGTTCTTTGCTTTGGATAAAAATATGCCCATTACAGGCTCACATGAACATTTGGCCCTAAAATGGTAGTATTATTTTGGGAGCGTACAGAACCTTTAGAAGTTGGACCTAGCTAGACACAAGTTTAATCACCCGGGGTTAGGTGGAACATCCTTAATAGGTATAGTCCAGTCCTACTTCAGACTCCAGATTCTCTGCTTTCTGACCCACTGAGATGTGAGCAGTCCCAGCCACATGCTTCTGGCATCATGCCTTCCCTGCCGTGAAGGAATGTACCTTCAAAAAGTGAGCTAAAATAAATACTTTTCTCTTAAGTTGTTCCTTGCCGGCTAATTTGGTCAGGGCATTAAGAAAGGTAAATGATTTAGCTTTCTAAGACAAAGAATCAAAGGAAAAAATAAGAACCTTTTGGAAGCTACTTAATGCTGCTTTTGGGTCATCTTCTTTTAATGCTTTGGAGTTATAGTACTGATTTTCCAAATCCACATTTGGCTCTGAGTTACTGTCTTCGGAATATTCCTGTGTATTGGAAAAAAAGAGATACTAAATGAGAGAAACAACAGAGTAAATAAAAGAAACACAAGTTTCCCTGTAAATAAATGTTAGCATGGAAAAACTATACCAAAAAAAAAAAATCCCATCATGAATAATGAAATTATTTAAAAATGTAGGGGGCGGGGCTCAGGGGTTAAGCCTCTGCCTTGCAGGCAGAAGGTCCTGAGTTCAGATCCTAGACCCCACGTGTAGATGCCAGGCGGAAGCGGGGGCGGCCTGCGTTTCTGGTCCTGGTAGGGTGGAGCCTGTGAATCCCGGGGCAGAGTAAACAAGGAGGAAGTGGAGGCGTCCATGGTGGTTCCCGAATTCAACTGCGGTTCTACACACACATACACGCACACACATACACATACATGCACACACACACATGCACAATTGAACAAAAAAAAATGTAGGGGGAATAAAATATATAGGATAGAAATTATTCTGTAATTTCCAGGGGCTGGGAGATGGTTCATTTAGTAAGAGTTCTTGCTGTGTAACTTGAGTTTAAATCCCAGCATGGGTGTCAACTGCCTGAGTACTTGTAACCACAACACTACAGGAAGTGCTTGCTTGCTTCCAGTCTGGCTCAATAAGAAGTTCTGGCTCGAAGGAATAAGAGTGAAAGAGCAGGGTATTCAATGTCCTCCTCTGGTCTGCACATGTATGCATACACCCCCCACCACCAACAACTGCAATTTCCATAAACTTAGCATAAAAGCAGAACACGAGGAATTCACTAATGACCAGTTATATAACAGCTATCCTTTATAACCACTGAACATAATAAAAATTTTAGTAATTACCTCTGTAACACATTTTTCCCTAGTCCCAAAGCCTGAATTTCATTATTCTAACATTAGTTAACTAGGTAGGATAATCTACATGTAGCAAAAGAGTATAATTGCTAAATATAATTACATGTAAATAAGAAAATTTGTTTTATGTGCACGCATACTCAATTGCTTTTTATAGTATTGTAATTTAGATTTTTAACAAATCAAAACAAACTACAGTGGATTTATATGACTTTGAGATTTTGTCATGTTAATTCAGTTTGTAATGAAAAACAATGTAGCAAAAAGGACAACTGGGATGAAAACAATGGAACAACAGTAAGTTTTTAATAGTTATAAGATTTTTATAATGAAGATTACAAAATATGCATTGCTTGACAGAATCAAAGTTACTGCCACAGCCATTTGTTTCCCCCTTGCATCTATTATTTAATGAAAATACTGTAGTATTGAACAACCTATTAAACTCGTTATTAACTAATCATTGTCTGGTTGACTTTACATGGATTCTGAGGATTTGAACTCTGGTCCTTACAAACACCATCCACTGAGTTATCGCCTCAGCATGTGTATACATCATGGTATGTATGTAGACGATAAAAAGAACAGTTTTCAGGAGTTGGCTTTTATGTTCTATCCTGTGGTTTTGGGCCAGTATTGGAGAGTGAAGTGCTTTTACCCACTGAACCATCTCCCCAGCACTAATACAGCCACAAGATAAAGATTATTTTCTCCTCTTATAAGTCAATAGACAGGAACAGAATCAGATTCCTAAACCCAAAATTTATTCGTACATAAAACTTTGTAAAGTCTCAGAAAGACGGAGAGATGAAAAGTCCATTGAGTGTAGTGTTTAAAAAGTTCAAGACAAGACAAAAATTTTAATAAGTATAACAGTGACGTTGTAGTATATACCTTTGGAGGGTAATTACTTCTTTGTAATTTCCTCATGGTCTCCATGAGATGCATTATATGTCACTAAAGAGGTTCAGCCATATTTAACACCTGGAGACCCCCTGGAACACTTGCTTTCAGGTTGAATTCAGGGAAATAAATATATTTCAAAATGATTTATTTTCTTAACTCTTGTCAACCAGCTTATACAATGAAATAAAATCTGCAATAATCAGCAAAGAATAATAAGCAAATATGTACTAGAGTGACTAAATGGTACTGTATAACTGTAATGGATTCAAAGTTGATTTTAAAAGTGTCAATGGGAATTGACTCCTACACATAATAGGAAAGAGTAAAGAAATAAGCGTACAGTAAAGGATACACAAGAATTGAAAGCAAATTATGCTACTGAAACATTTAAAGTCCTCATGAATTCTACCATCAAAATAAATCTTAAAACACCCTTTCTTTCTTGGCATACATACCCTTCCCTACCAAGGAAGTTTCATCTCTCCACAAACTACATAGCCTTTCTGTTCTCTTCAACCCTTTTACATTCCAATTTCTTCATGTTAAGTAGCCAAAGTAAGCTTCAAAAAATGTCTACCATCTCATCTCCTCAAAAATAACTGATATGCCCATTGACAAACCATTAATGTTCTAGCAAGTGCCTGAGCACAGGTCATTGTAGGTTGTAGATGAAACTCAGTGGGCTTCATGCAGGAGGATGGAGGGAGAATTGCAGGGACAAAGGTCTGTAGCAGGAAAAAAGAGGGTGGATGAAATTAAGCAATAAAGGATGAAAATGACAAATTTTTTATATTCATATATAAAACTGTTAAAGAATAAAAATAAATTTACAAAAGGGAGAAAAAGGGAGAAGGGGTCCTTGGTCAAGTGAATTAGTAAATGTTCTTGAAAAGTCCTAAGACACTGCTTAACTCTTGATTTTCTTGGAACAATTCAAACATATTCCAAAGTTTAGACCTTCTGTTTGTCTGACACTTCATAGCCTATATCGCCACAGAATAGTTTGGGATATGCTTAGCTGTCACAATATCACTATTATAATACCACTATATATACCCAGAGAAGAAGCAGTAGCATATAAATGGCAGGAGTTCAACTTCTGTGAGGGAAGGCCAGGATGACTGTAGCAAAGCAAGTTAAGGAAATGGATAGGAGATACTGGTTTAGAGTAGGAGTCAGGCTTTATTATTTTGATCTTTATTTTATGAGCAGTAAGGAATCTTATTTTTTTTTTACTATGTATTTATATGAAGCAGTATTCTCAGCAATGATAATGATAAATCGAGATATCAACCAACATTGAATAATGTGAAGATGCTCTAGTCTATACCCTATAGTATCAAATTTTCACATCAATAGTATGGAAATTTGCTTTCATCTTTAGTGAATGTAAAAACTGTACCTATACCTATACCAAAGAACAGTTTTAAAATTCTAATGATTTATGATCAGTATGTTTGAGCTGCATGTCCAGGGCTGTGTAAAAGTTGAATGACTCTGACAAAGGATCAGGAAAGGAAAGGATTTAAGAAGTCCTTTTCTATAACTTATTTCGAATCTCAGATTAAGCTTCATCAAATCAAGGGAAGTCAGAGCTGTATAACTTACTAATGTATAGAACTTTCTGTTTTGGAAATTTTTTTTCTAATTGTATCAACTTGGAACAAACAAAAGCACTTCTAAAAACTTATCATCGTGTACGATAAATTATACAATAACTTTTACAAATATCACTTAAAACTGTTTAATAAAATAGAGGAAGTTTTGCAACCCAAACTTTTACCCTGAACCTGGAAAAAAGAATGAAGAATATTTCTGATTTACATTTATCACAAAGTCTAAGAATTTGGACTCCTACTCAAAAGTTTATTTATTTTTGGTTTCTTGGCCCAAACAGATTTAAAAAAATAAATTAGGTGAGGATCCAAGAAAAGGGAAACAGAAATTGAGTACAGTAGAATTATAGCATTTCCAGCAAAGTTGAAACTGAAAATACTTTACAAATTGATAGTGTTCCAGATTCAAATGATACAACTTGTGCTCAACAAACCAGATTTGCCCATACCTGTAAGGAATTAGAATACAAACACTCAAATCCCTCACCCTGACTATCTAGGCTGCTGAAAGAAGGCACATTGGGCAACTGGAATTTCCTCTAGGAATCTGATGCTGGGAGAAGGCAAGGCTTAAGTCTGGTGCCAGGGAGAAAGGAAGAGCATGTCTATGAAAAGGGGAAGGGATTACTCAATTTGTCAGACCACCTTGCAAGAAAATTGAAGCCAACACAATGATAGGCAAATCACGGGCATGGCCACACCTTGGCTGCATGGTTTAGTTATATATATCCCTTACCTTTTATTTAGGTATAAGGGTTATGTTAGGACTACAAAGATAGACTTGGGGAGAAGAGGTGTCACTGTACTTTTTTTGTCTCCCCAGTTGACTATGTTGAATAAATCACCTTTATTTGCTTTTCACTACTGCCTATTTAAAAATGTAATTTAAAGATTTTTCTATACATTCATATGTGTGTTAAGTACATATGTAGGCATGTGGAGGTCAGAAGAAAACTGGGGATTGATGCTCTCCTTTCATTATATGGACATCTAACTTAGGTTACCAGACTTGACAGCAATGCCTTTACCTGCTGAACCATCTTACTGGCCCCCTAATTTGGCTCTTTTAATTGGCTTATTGAGGATGGGTAGCATAGACTGGCTTGTTGGCACAGGCTGTGACACTAAGTTTGATGACATTATGTCAAATTACTGAATCAATTATAACATTGTTGAAAACAAGATCCTTTCTATTTCCTGCCATATTGGACCAAATGCCTTATTGTAGTACAAGACTGGCTATTGGCAATTTCTCAAACCCGACAGATTTCAGATTAAGGAGTTTCTAAATTCTAGATGAAACTCCAGAAAAAAAAGACAATGTATTACAAAATAATCAATTTAATCTTCATTTGATTAATATAGTCTCTTGGTTTGACAATTTACACAATAAAGTGTAATATATAGTATTTTACACAACTGCAATTCAACTATTAAACAAATATCATTGCTAAAATGTATACATACATGAAAACTGCCACACTGATGATCATTGACTGACTAATGGACAAGTAGTCCCTTATGATATATGAATGTATATGAATGATATATGAGTGTAACTATTTTTCTGTTATCACATAGGCATTTTTTAAAATGGCTTTTTTGTTTTGGCTACTTTTTTCTTATGTATTACTTTTTTTTGCCTAATCATACAAGCTCAATTAGTACCCCCTTCTTCTCCTTCCTTCGTTGTCCCCCATTGCGTTCTGACAACTTCTCACCTCCACTCCCTCTCACTCTTTTTCCTTCCCTTCTTCTCTCTTGGTGCTTCCTGCTTTCTTACTCCTATTCTTCAGAACATTTGTTTATGTGGGTGCTGAATTTCCCTCTGAGTCAGTCTACACTAGTGAGGGCTCAAGACTCACTGGCATAGCTTGGGGCCCCTTCTTGGACTGCCTGCTGATATGGGAACTCTATTATGATTGTATAACCTCTTGCCTCTAAGGATCCTACTGCCTGAAGCCTTCTTCCCTGTGATCCCTGCTAGACTTTGGGGGGGGAGGTGTGTGTGGTGTGGTGGTGTTGACATGTCAGTCATTGTGCAGGTCAGGCAAGGTCCAATCACATTGTAGCTCTATCTTGGCTGCTGCGGCTCTGACTTGTGTGGAGTATTTTGCATGTCATTGGTCTTTCCCATCTTCAGGCTCTTACAATCTTGTTGCCCCTTCTTCTGTAAAGTTCCTTGAGATTTAGGACGGAGAGATATTTGGCTAGTCTGATTTCAGGTGAATATTGTAGGGTCTTTAGTGTTCTGAATTATGTGATATACCAATGACCCAACCTAGTGTTCTGAATTATGTGATATACCAATGACCCAACCTATCATTATGCTTACATGAATATATGCTAGTAATTAAGAATTGGGCACACGGATTCATTAAAAGTTCCTTCCTTCAAGATAATTAAGGCCTATGAAGTGAAATGACAAAAAGTTCAAAATTTTACTCCAGTTGAAATTTAAAAAAAATTTGTTTTGTTTTAAAGCTGCACATTGTTTATAGCATTGTAAGACTGAAAATAAACCCAACTGCTATCAATAGGGAACTGGATATAAAATATACTACCTTCATACAATTTATATGCTGTAAAAAAGGTTCTTTGTAGTTCTAAGCTAAACAAAACAATGTGTATACTAACATATCATGTGCTATGTAAATGAAGAAGGATAAGGATGCTTACTTGGTGCTCATGGGAATTAGGCAGATGAGAAACAAGAGTGATAGGAAATTTTTATGTGTGTAATTTCTACATATATACATCATTTCCTGTTTTAGAATGTGTAGGTATGACTTATTTATAAGAGTTAGTTAAACATAGTTGACAACTGAAGACAATTTAAAGAAAGTCCAAAAAAATGTCATGTTGAGCAATGACAGATTCCCTGTTTGGCTCCCAAATCCAACATTTCTGTTTATTATTTGCATGATAAAAAAACACTCCAGTTTACAGCAATACAGGTTCGATGTAAAAAGTTTGCCAATTTTAGAAGTTACAATCACTTATCAATTGGTCTCTAAGCATTTTCTGCCATCTAACAAGATTGTAATACTAGGAATTATACTGTCTTAAACTTTTTTTTAAAGTTGTATGTATTACTACCTATGTTACTGTTCTGCAGGGCACAGTAATGAACCCTTCATCTTCTAGTTACAAAGATTATCCTGTGGCCTCTAAACCATGTAGACATAAGAAAAAAAAATTAGGGCACTAAAACTGCTATAAATAAAAACAAAAACTGCCATACTAATAAATATGGATTCATTAATTTCAATGTTGAATTAGTCTAGAGAAAGATAATAATAAAATAAATATATTTAATCATTCGAAACTATTCTGGTTGTGAGGAGTAACTTCCATGTAACTAATTTAAATAATTGTATTCAAACATACAACACCCCAACTATACAACAAGATTTTAAAGAGTACTTTTGGAATGAAGTCAGTTTGTCTTAAATCCTTTCTAAAACTATCATCAGAAGTACTGAGTAACTTCAAGTTACAATGTCTAAGGTAATTATAATAAACTTATCAATTTCTGACTTAGTGAATGGCGCTTATAATTACAATAAATACACAAATCTGTAATATTTGCACTAGATTAAAAGGCATTTATTAGTACCACCTCCTACCTTCAGATTCACTGCACAATAGATCACAAAAATTCCTGCTTTGCCTCTAATCAAAAATCACAGAGCCCAAGCGTATTTTCTATATATTTTTTAAAAATATAGGGCACTGTGTGTCCCTGTGGAGGACCAAAAGTGACTTTGGGAATCATCCTGGATTGCTTCTACCTCCTTTTTGCTTTGCTCTAGGATTTCCCAGCTCTGCCCACCAGAGCTGGAAGTGCAGGCTGCGGCCATCTGCCAGGCGTTTTTTACATACGACCTGGGATCCAAACTCAGGACCTTCAGCTTGTGAGATAGTCTTAACCCCTGAGCCATCTCTCTAACCCCATATTTTTAAAATATTATTATTATTGTGCGTGGGTGTGCACTTGCCACAGTGCACAACTGAAGGTCAGAAACAACATGGTAGAGCCAACCCTTTCTGTCATTTTTATGTGGGTTTCAGAGATCAAACACAGATCAGGCTTGCTTGGCAAACACTTTTACCAACTGAGTCATTTTGCTGGCCCATTTTTTTCTGTGTTTCTTCTTTCAACTATTAGTTCTCCTTTCTTTTAAACATTAAGTACAAATTATTATTTTTATTTGAACAAAAGAATAGAAAGAGGTTTTTAATTTTTCACACAGTATCCAAAAGCTACTTATTTTCAGAAATTTGGACAAATACAAAAAATGGTTCAGGGGGCTGGAGAGGTGGCTCAGGGTTTAAGCCTCTGCCTTACAGGCGGAAGGTCCTGAGTTTGGATCCTAGACCCCAGGTATAGACGCCAGGTGGAAGCAGGGGTGGCCTGTGTTTCTGGTCCTGGTAGGGCAGAGCCTGTAAATCCCCGAGGCAGAATAAATAAGGAGGAGGAGGAGGTGGAGGTGGTGTATGATGGTTCTACACACACACATACGTACATATACATACATGCACAATTGAATAAATTAAAAAAAATTTAAAAAATGGTTCAGGGATTAAAATTTATCAGTGGATTATTGATAAAGAAATGCTGAGTAACAATTTGGTTGGAAATTTGGTTAACATTTCTTTCATTCATTCATTCATTCATTCATTCATTCACTCACTCACTTCTCTGAACATCTGATAACTGATCTTCTTACTTTCATCTCCCAATCACTGGGATTACAATATGCATGCCACCACAGATATAGTGCTGCAGATCAAATCCAGGGCTTTGTATATGTTAGGCCAGCACTTGTCCAACTAAGCTATATACAATTCAACTTAACATTTAATTAAAATTAATAACCAATTTTCCAGCAAACACATTAAAAAAGACAGCACAAAAAAGGGGTGTAGCTGGGACTGGTGGTGGAGGCCTAGAGTCCTCGCTACTCAGGAGACTAAGATAGAAAGATCACAAGTTCAAGGCCAGCTTGGGCAACTTGGTGTGACTCCGTCTCAAGCAAAAAAAAAAAAAAAAGACAGAAATGCTAAAATGGCAAGTCGATTCTGCAGATTTTTTAAATATGAAGAAAAAAAGGGCTTAGGCAATAAAAATTATTCAAATAAAAGAAAAATGTCTGAAGCAACCATAAAATAGCAACTCTTCTTAATCCTTTTTTAAAAAAGTGTATGACTGAAGGACATTGACCAGGAAATGTAAAAGATTACATAAAAGATGTTACCAAAACTTTTGACTGATAATCAAGGGGCTTAATAGTTTCCACTACTTGACATATGACTGGGAATCTAGAATGGTGTCTACATCAAAAATGGATGAAGAAATCTATTTAATAGAATGCTTAAAAAGGAAAAAAAATTTGCAGTAATGAAAAATACTAACTTTTTCTGCTAATTTTTTAAAAGTTGTAACCACTATATATTCACGTTAAATACTGTGTGTGTAGTATTTACCTTGAAAAGCTGGGGCAACCACAAGTTCAAAATAAGTTGGGCACTTAGTGGTTAAGATTCTTAGTCATTCCTTCACTGAATTTTCAATGACTATCCACAAACTATCATGGTACTAAGAGATACACAAATATTTTAAATAATTACAAACCAAAATTGGGAACATTAAAAAAAAAAAAACAACCAACCTGATAGTTTAAAACTGTCAGGAAATAAAAAAAAAAAGTAACATTCTCAATGTTAAGTGAGATCAGCTCACAAATGCACTCATTTGCACAAACGTGTATTTGCAAAACCCCACGTTTAGCTGGAAGAACACCAGAATCTCTACTAGGACCCTGCTGGGAAGGGTTTGTGGGTTCATTGAGCCCTGGAAGCCGGTGCTAACGCGAAACGCCGGAGCAACGAGGAGCCCGACGGCCGAGCACCTACCGCACGATCCTGGCGACCGGCAGCGCCGGAACGTGGAACCAAGCGAGATGTTTCCCAAATCAAGAAACCAAATCGTCGCCCGGCGCGACCGGGAGAATCGTCTCTCGGTCCCGCCCAGGTGTGTAATTTTGAGTATTTTACCACCGTGAAACACGGAATGGAGTTTTTTAAAGCTCGTAAACTCATTCACAAATGAAACCTCAAACTAAAAGAAATGACCCAAAGAGACACTGTTGAGAATTCACTGTGATGCCGGGTCACTTCTCAAGCCGCGGGGAGAAGTTCGCCTCGCTCGCCCCCCCCCCCCCGGCCCGGACCCCCAAGCTCCTCCACTCGGCCCCGACCCCCGAGCGCCCGGCCCCGGGTCCCCGCCGCAGCGAGGTGCCGGCGTCCAGCGCCTCCGGCCTCCCTCGCCCACCCTCGCCGCTCCCGTGCGGGGGACGCGGCCAGAGCCGGGCCCCGCGGACGCCAGGCCCGGCCCCGACTCGGCCGGAGGGGCCCGGGGCGAAGCGCGGACGCCGGCGGTCGGGGGGCGTCGCGCCCGCCCCGCCGCGCCGGGCCCCGCCGGCCGCGCCTCCCCTCCCCCAGGCCGGCCAGGAAGGCCGGGCCGGGGCGGCCGGCAGCAGGCGGGGGGAAGCCCGTGCTGTCAGCGGGCCGGGGAACGCCATGTGCCGAGCCGCCGCCGCCTCGGCTCGGGGCCGACGGCCGCACGCCGCCTCCAGCCCCAGGCCCCGCTCCCTGCGCCTCACCAGGTCGTAGTCCTCCTCATCATCGCACATGAAATCATCCTCCATGTCAGACATCTTGGCCGCAGGGGGAGGGGGAGAAGAAATTGGAGACAACCTCCTCCCACAATCCTCCGCGGCCCGGAGGCGTCGCTCCAGTTTCTCCTCGCCTTCCGGTCATCTTAGAGGTTTCCGCGCTTATCCGGAACCGATGCACTTGACATCGAGAGGATTCGCTACGAGGCCATAAGAGGTGTGCACCACCTCGCTCTTCCTGCTTGCGGGTTGGTTCCTTAGCAACCAAACATAGCAACCTAGTAATGCGGCTCTGCAGCTGTTAGTCCCAGCGACTGGGAAGCCTTGTGCTCATTTCCTGCAGCTTCGAACTTCCTGGTCGAGGGAACCCTTGCCTGGGGCTCTGGAATCCTCTCATTCTGGTGAAAGTAAGGGGCATCCAGGGGCCAGAAAAAGGCTGATAATGTCGGTGCTGCACGACAGGTAGTATGTTTTCTGCCCTTAATATGTACGTGCCTTAGTTCACACGTCGCTGTGGATTCCTGTTATAATTGAAGTAAACATAATTTACACTTACTTTTGTTATATTTGTAGTTGGCAAAATAGCTCTGAATATTCCAGTTAGGTATGCATTAATCAGCTGAGTCGCGTAAAGTCTTAACTCTGTTACTTCAGAAATTGTACACTGATCTTAACTACCTCAGGCTTAAATTAAAGTAACAATCAGTGACGAATTTTAAAGCATACAATGTCGTCGCAAAAAACCATTAGAGGTCAAAGTGAAAAAAATGAAATGAAGGACAAAGCTCGTTTTTTAAACAAGTGACACTTTCTGCACATACCTGCAATTCTCTTCACTTTAATTCAGAAAGGTGTAGTTACAACATAGATGTGATGTTGGATTTTTTGCCAATATAGGTCAATGTATGTGATCTATTCTTGACGATGGTTATTTTAATGATTGTGTCATCTATATTGAATGTACAAGTGGAACATAATTTATTATTGTTATTCTTAAGGTTGAAGAAAACACAATTCTGTACTGAATATCATTAATTGTTATTTTCTCTTCTTTGTATTTTGTGGGTCTGGTACTAGAACTCTGAGCTTCCCATGAAAGTGCCCTATCATTGAGCTACACCTCCAGCCTGACATTTAACTTTTTTTCCCTAGGAAAAAAATTCCAAGAAAAGGAATTTTAGTAGGATTTTTAAATAATCATTTGAATTAACGTTTTTTCCGGTCATAGGTTTTTTTTTTTGTTTTTTTTTTTGAGATGTCTCTGCAATAATACTACTGTCTCACTTGCAAAACCCAAATAGTTTTCCTAATACCTTTGTCCTTTCAATATTTTATTATGGGAAATTTCAAACAAAAACCAATTTGAAAGACTAGAACAGTGGGGCACATGTATAACTACTATCAACTTTAATGGTGTGTATATTCCATATACATTTTGATATTCCATATCAAAAGATACAGATATAATTTCACATTACTCTTAGGTAATGATTACTTGACTTCTAAAATAAGACTTTTTTAAAAGTAATAATATAATAATTACATATAAGATAAATTATTCTCTGATATCCTGTAATTTCCAGTCTATATTCAGAATCCCTTTACTAAGTATAAAATTTTAAACTTGAAAGAGCTTCTAGTGACATTTTAAAGTCCAAAGCTTTCAAACCCCATACTAAAGACTCAGGTTTAGTAGTTCTGGGGTAAAAATTTACTCTTTGTAGTCTTAAAATGAAACAAAACATAACCTCCTAGTAACTGGAGTGACTGACTATATATCCCACTTTCCTGGGGATGAAACTGGTAGGAACTGCTGACTGGTACAATAATTAAGAGTACTAATTATTTTCAGAAGTTAAGGCAATAAATCATGTGGCTACCCTACCTCTACTCTATAATTCTTTAAAAAGAACAGATAGAATTCCAAGAAAGCTAAGGGATTTATTAACTCATAGGTTTGTTTTTTAAGTCAAGATAACAATGGTGAAATTATTAACCATATGTGAACTGATGATATGTATGGCATGTAGACTTACTTTGCAGTATTTGCTGCTTTTAATATGATGCATTACATTGGGAAGGAATTATTTGAATAGGTGGTGACTAGATACTGTAGAAAAATACTAACTAAAATTTGAGCCCTGTATTTTCTTGGCAATACCCAAACTTACTAAGACCAGTTGACAATTTGATGACAGCAATTGAAAACCTGTGGATTCTGGGAATCACCAGAGCAAGTTGGCTAGTCTGACTAGACCTAATGACATGCTCTGAGTTTAATTGTGGGACCTGAATTGAGTTTAATTGTTGTTGTGACCTAGACTCACAATAATAGGTGGAAAGTGATAGAGGATGATATTGATATCACCATTGGATCTCCAAAGGCACACACCCTCAAATGCACTTTTGTACATACACTGCACACACATTTGCATACAACCCATATACAGATGCATGAAAGAAAAAATGAAAAAGAAAAAAAGGCTTTCATAGTGTTGAGTGGCTTAATGAATTAATGAATTATTTTTTCTGTGCAGAGAATACCCTTATATCTCTGTATACAAAATTATTTTTCTGTCCATAGAGTCCATCTAAATGTTAACTTGTTTACATAACTCACCCTGAATATTTTGTGTAGTTAAGATATTTTTTAATTTTCTGAACATGTTTTTTTAGTAGCAAATAGTTGAGAAACATATTAACAGCTTGCCCTTTTTTAAAGTAGATCTCTGTTTTTATTTTTTTAAAAAATAGCATTATTAAGATTTAACAATGACATGCCACACAGTTTGATAAATTTCATCACATTTACCTGTAAAATCATTACCATACCAAGATAATGAGCTTACTAAGCTGAAGAAATTTCTTCATTCATTTCTTCTAGAGAATCCTCGATTTATATTTATTCCTCTACTTCTATTTTCCCAGGTAACCACTGATATACTATTTGTCACTTAGATTAGTTTACATTTCCAGCAACTTTAAATACATATAGAAATGAACATTAATTTGACTTCTACCATTCTGTATAATACTCATTTACCTGATTTTTTCCATTTAGCATAATTATTTTGAGATTTGCCCATATTATTGCTTATATCATTTAGTTATTTGAATTTATTTCTGATTTCCACTGTGTAGATATATCAAAATTTATCATCCTATTAATTATCATATGGGTCTAACTTTGGCTAATACAAATAAAGATGCTAAGAACATTATCTTTTTGTGTGAACATGTTTCATTTATCTTGGGTGTCAATATATTCCAAAGTTGCTTATTATCTATACCATTTCATAATTCTTTGCCTCTTAAGTGAGGATGGAATCTTTGACTTCTGATTAAAAATATGAATATAAGTTGATTACATGAGTATCTTATATCATATATTATACAGGGTTGTTAAGTCTGCCTTTTTGGGAGAGACTGTCTCCTTTTCTGGGCTCTTGAAAGGCCAGTAGCCATGTTGGTGTGACCTACAACTCTGATTGTCAACTTGACAGAATCTAGAATTACGTAGGAGATAATGGCCATGAAGGATTCTTTAGATAATTCAGTTCTCTGGATTGAATAAAAAGAAGGAAGTGAGTTGAATACTTGTCACCTTTCCATAATGTCTTGCTCCTGTGTTGTCTTTTATGAATTTTATATACTTTATATTTTTAAAATCTACTCCATATTAATATTTATTTCAGCTGGGCATGGTGGTTCATGCCTGTAATCTCAGGATTTGGAAGAATGAGGAAGCAGGATTTTCTGGAGTTCAAATTTAGGTTGTGCTACATACTGAGTATCAGACAAGCCTAGGCTACTGAGTTAGACCCAGTCTCAAAAAATAGGAATAAACAAAACATGCTAATACTTTTGTTATATTGTGTTATGATTATTTTGCCTGTTTTTTTATTAAATTGAAAGCATAGGTGTTTGTGTCATTTCTGAATCCTCAAAACCTTAACATACACCTCACATGTAGAAAATTCTCAGTGAAAATGTGATATATTTAAGTAAACTTCAACTTTTATGACTTTCCATGTTTGAAATGTTGCAGAGTTACAATTTGATGTT
Source organism: Typhlomys cinereus (assembly GCA_023101885.1). NCBI lineage: Eukaryota > Metazoa > Chordata > Mammalia > Rodentia > Platacanthomyidae > Typhlomys > Typhlomys cinereus. The sequence goes on along the minus strand of JALPQD010000608.1, from coordinate 55,133 downwards.
GTAGTTACATTTATTGCTGAGAGACAACACTCATATGCAACATAAGGGGAGAAAGGGAGATTTACTTGGGTTATGGTTCCAGAGGAGATAGTCCATTTTGTCAGAAATTGCATAACAGAAGGCATGGCTGTGACAGAAGCAAAAGCCCAATTCAGGTCACTGCAACCATCATCAAAGTGGGGGTGGGGAGATAGAGAGACAGAGAGAGACAGAGAGAGAGAAAGCTACCAAATCTCAAAGCTTACCACCTTACGGTGTCCTTTCCTCCAGCAAAACTCCCCTCTCTTCCATAACCTTCCCAAACATTAAATCAAGCTAAGGATGCAAACACATGAGCCTATGGTGTGTGTTGGGGGGCAACTTACATCCAAACTATAACATATGACATCCATTTATACCATTTAAATTTACACATTTAATTTTTTTGTATGATACTCAGAGAGGCTAAATACTGGGTGAGAAGAAAAGGAAAAATTCTTCCTTTAGTGTTAGTAAAGATCTTGACAGAAAATTTGTTGCCATTCAAGCTGAAAAACAAGTTTAATGAAGGGACCTATTTGCAGAAGTGGTGGCAGGGTTAAGGGATACCAGGAAGGAGAATACAATAGGTTGGAAGTCATCATTAATATATTGCCTCTTGAAGGCAATACATACATGATGTGAAGTGGAAGGGAAGACTGCTGTGTGGTGCATTCCTTGGAACAAAAACCTGCCATCTTTGTTTTGAGAGCATCAGGAGCACCCGTTGTCTGTGGACTTCTTCAGAGACAGAGGCTCTTACCTGAGGCTCTGGAATGGCTTCACATAATTCTGGCCTGTTTGCCTGTGGCCATCATGTGCCTGAATGTATGAGGGTTGGGAAGGGCTAGAATGCATGTGCATGGGGGCCCTGTGCATGTGCCCATACACGTGCCTGTGCATGTGCTGCCCATGTACCCTCACACGTGAGGATGGGAGGAGACTTAAAGTATATAAACTGAGGGAGCTTAGTTGAGAGCGTTCCATCTAGGTGGAAACGAGGAAACTAGAAGCCACGAGTTGTGCCGTGGGGAGCTGCCCCTGCTTCTGTGAGCAAGCCCAATAAACTGGTTGGTTTGTTGTCAATTTAGTCTGTCATGAAAAGACTGTGTGTGGTGTCTCCCCAGGAAAAGTAAAGACATGGTTTTATCAGAGCCCAGAGTGGAATGTGTATTTTAATGTTGGACTTCTGATCCTACACTTTCTATCTCCCAGGTGCTGGGATTACAGGTGTGTGCCATTACATCCAGTTTTGGTGGTGTTTTGTGTCTAACTGACACTCTACCACATCCCAACCCTCAGTAACTTGTCTTTAAGCCACTTTGCTGGGGTCTTGTCAAAAACATTCAGACCTGGAACGGCTCTGGGCTAGGAGTTCAGGGACCCGTATTTGGCTCCAGTTCTCCTGTGCCTTTTACTGGGGCTGATCTTCAACAATGGGCAATTTTTTTTTTCCAATTCTCTAAAAGATACTTTCTAATCTGCATCAGTTCTGGTGAGATTTCACTAGAAATATATCTAAGGTTGGGGTAGCCAGGTGACTCGCCCAAGCCTAATGGTCTGAGTTTAATCCCTGGAACTTACATAAAGTAAACAGTGATGCTGACTTTACAGAGACTCTGACTTCTACATGCGTGCCATGATGCATGTGCCCTTACTCAACATACACATGCACAATGATAAATTAATAAAAAAACTATAAGAGTCAAATGAATGATTTTCTATTGGGCTTCATTTAGCAAAATCAATGTTTATTTGTCAAATCTACATTTCTGTAGTCACTGCATCCATTTTTTTTACCTTGTATAACATGAATTTACTTTTGTACTGTGCATTTATGTGTGTATTAGCTCAAGTGTGTGTGAATGCAAGTGCATACTTACCAGGGTGCCTATGTGGAGATGGAAGGCAACCTTGAACATCAGCACTGACCTTTCCACTTTAAGATAGGATCTCCTCAAGCACTGCAGATGCAAGTCGGCCTGGCCTGTGAGCTTCCAATTCTCCTGTCTCTGTCACCCATTCCTGAAGGCTTGTAGGAATTACTATTGATGCATAGATCAGGCTTGTATGGCAAGTGTTTTCTACTCATGAAGCCATTTTTCTTTAAACATTTTTTATTATCTCCGCTCATACAAGCTTAATAGGTACACCGGTTCCCTCCCTCCCTCCTCCTCCCCCCAACCCCTCTGCTCACCCTCCCCTCACCCTTCCCTCCCCACCCCTCAGTGCCTCCCCTCCCCCAATCCCTGGAAAATCCTTTAATGTGCATGCCAAACTCTCCTCTGGGTCCTCCTCTCCGATGATGTACAAGGACTCAGCGGCATTTCCCTGAACCCTTTCCTTTGTTTCCCTTAAGCATCAAGCATTGGCTGTCAATCCCTTGCCTCCAAGGATCTTGGTGCTTTTAGCAAATGCTAGACTTTGTGGGGTCAATAGTGTGTTGGACATTGTGCAGGGCATGCAAAGTCCAATTATGATTGATGAAGCTATCTTTTAAGACCTCTAATTTTATACTTTTTTATTTTTGCTTTTTGTGCATGCGTGTGTTTGTGTATGTGTACAAAAGGGCACTTGAATGTGTGTGCCTGTGGAGGCCCAAGGGTTATACTGGAAATCAACCTGTATTATTGTACCTCTTTACTATTTTGCTCTGGAATTTCCCAAGTTCTGTCCTTCAGGGTCAGAATTGCAGACCCTTGCCATATCCACCTGGCATTTTCACATAGGAACTGGGGATTCAACTCAGATTCTTTTGTTATTCAGGCAAAGACTTGGCCTCCTGAGCCATCTCTCCTACCTTACTTTTTTTAATACTATTTTTTAAAAAAGATATTTTCAAAACTTCAAAATTGATTATTTTGCAAATACTCTAAAAAGATAAGGCAACAAAGGAAGCCCCTGTTGTAAGCCAGGCTCAGCCTCTACTGTGGCTGTGAGTTTTCTTTTTCTTTTTTTTGCATGTGCGTCTGTGTGTGTTAGAGGGCATTGTGTGTGCCTGTGGAGGCCCAAAAGTGACTCCAGAATCACCCTTGATTGCTTATACCTCCTATTTGCTTCGCTCTGGGTTTTCCCAGGCTCTGTCCACCAGAGCAGCAAGTACAGGCTGCCACCATTTCTGCCTGGCATTTTTATATGAGATCCGGTATCTGAACTCAGGACCTTCCATTTCCCAGACAGAGGCTTAACCCTGGAGCTATCTCTCCATGGGAGGAAATCATGTAGTTCACAAGGGAACTCACAAGGGGATGTGACTCTAAGTCAGGGCTTAATGACTATCCCTGGAACTGCCTTCGGCAAGTACCAGATGTTCACATGGCATTATCTTAAGTACTTAGTTCCTTAGTAAATAATTGTCAGAAAGGATTTTTGATGTAAGATCTATAATAACCCACTTCAACTCTGTTCAGTGTTCTTCACTTTGGATTCGTGATTCTTGGGACTGGGGTGGGGGAGGAGTTCACTGACCAGTGAAAAATAAATCGACTTTTATTCAGAATTTATATCTGCAGTTCCGTTCTGGCTGGCACCCTATAACCATATTAGACATCTATCTGAATAAAAATGGTTCTTTCCTTTTCCATATTTACTGATTATGCTAAAATTTTTGTTTGTTTCCTTAGATTCCTTATTCAAACCTACTTACTTTCCATGCAATGCTAACAGTTAGACAGAAGAAATATACAAGGTAATATTTGACAATTTTGAGAACATTAGTTAAGCAGAGTAGTGTGCAGGAGATGTGTGTTTCTTTAGATAGGGTGTTTGCAGAAGATTTCTCTAGGTGAGGGGGAAATGAAAGGGTAGAACCATGCCTATGAATTCTTGTAAATTAAGAAGATTCACACTTCCTTCCTTGGACTCTTAATTGTGTTCTAGGAAGCTCTGCCTATGTTTACATGGGGAAATAGGTAAAAACCTATTTACATCAAGTGCTGCATCAATTTTCTGCCGTTTGGGTGGAAATAAATTCCCATAAGAAGCAATAGCTGAACTACTTATGTTCTTTTGGAAATAGCTGCTGGATATTAAGGAAGAAAACAGAAGCGACTGAGATAGCTGTGTGTGGCCTCCGTGTTATAGCTCTTAGCGCACAGGAACGGTCCTTTTGCCCGGTCCCTGCGAGTTTAGGGATAGGATGGGTTTGTACTTGAATTGCTGCTAGGGAACCTAGGCCGGGAGTCCGGGGAGGTGGGGCAGGAGGCGGGTCCGACCTCGGCGCCGCTGCAGGATTTCCGCACAGCCGGTCTGCCGGAAGAAAGCCCCTGTGGTTGCATTTTTCTTATGAATGTATCAGGAGCTTTGCTTCGCCGCTTGAAACTTCAGTGGAAAGAAGGATCTAGTGAAATATGGCTTCGGAGGGCCCTGCCACGCGACGTGTCCAGGTGGCAGAACATCCCAGGTGGGGCTATGGAGAGGTAGAGGCGGGGATCTCCTGGTCAGCTAGGTGCACAAGGGCGTCACGACTTGTGGTATCTCGCTGCAGTCGCGCTTTCGTCCCCGAAGGCAGGGCGCCCGGGGATTCTGGAAAGCCTTGTGGCTGGGCTCACGATCATACTTCCAATATTCGCCCTGGACAGCCTGGGCAAGGGCTGCTGCCCTACTCCTCTTTGCAGCTCCTGCTCTTCCCTTTCTTGCCCAAGCCTCAGGAAGCTGGCCAGATCAGCTGTGAGCTGCTGTTTGTCTGACCAGCCAGTTGGTAACTGCTTTTCAGAAAACCCATTCTAAATATTCGTTGAAGCAAGCAAGTCAAAATCCATGAATCTCGAAACTGTCATTTAAAGAAATAATTGTTGCCAATCACTTGCTACAGAATTGCCGATCATTTAGTAATGTATGCTGCAGAGCCTTTTCAGTTTCAGATACTTCGTTAGCTCTTTGCTCTGTTTTGTCAGGCTACAGTTTCACTGGTCTTTGGCTTGCTGTTTCAGTACAAGGGCTTTTCTGAGATTGACTCCTTTCCCCCTTTTGCTGTTTCTAAGTTTGCCTTTTCTTTTTTCAAACTTCCACCATCTAGCACCAAGTCTTTAAATTCTTTCTGCTTCCTGATGATTCATGCGTGTTAGTTAACTATGTTTGGCTTTACTATAAGTAAAGGAAGCAAACTGTATCTTTATTCATTAGGAAGAAGCAGAAAATTTTATTCTGGAGATTAGTATAATTTTGGACTACTTGAGAATGTCTCTGAAAGCTGTAAGATTCCCTGGAGGTCCTTATATAGTTGTGTGTGTGTGTGTGTGTGTGTGTGTGTGTGTGTGAACAATGAGGACACATTGTGAAAAAGAGTCTTCAAATAAGATTCCTAGGGAATCTGCTATATGAAAATAAATCTGCTCTCTTGCTGTAGTTGTTTTGTTAATTAAAAGATGCCTGTGTATACACTTCCAATATCTTTCCATTTGACATTATCTTAATCATAAAGATTGGTTTCTAAAGTTGCTCTGCAGAGAGGACATTGCTAATAAATATACCTCTATGTGTGAAGAATTGCTCACCAAAATTCCTTAATGTTCTTTTATGTCATTCATGATTTTTGCAGTATCCATATAAATATTTAATGTTAATTGATCTGTGGTATCCACAGAAATGATCATTATAGCATGTAAGTTCTGCTTCCCCCCTTCCTTCCCTTCTTTATTTTTTCTCTCTCTGTTTCTCTTTCCTTTTACCTTCCCTTTCCCTTCTCTTTCCTTTTTCCTTTCTTCTTCCCTTCCCTTCCCCTTTCTTCTTCCCTTTCCTTTCCTTCCCTTCTCTTTTCTTCCTTTCCTTTCCCTTCTTTTCCCTCTCTGTGTCTCTTAATAGTGGTCCTTGTAGCACAGAACTCGTAACTATGCAACTGAGAATTACACTGAACTCCTGCTTCCACTTCCCAAGTGCTGGTCTTACATGCCTGACTATTTCCTTGTTTTTCACTACAGTTGTTAGTTTCAAGCACTTATTTAAGTAGTTTTTGTTTGCAAAAATCTTTTGAAGCACTGTGTTTATTTCAGAAAAGTGTGAATTTGTTTAAGTCTAGATGATATAACCTGCCAATCTACCTAAGGGGTCAAGTGAGCTTATATTCTGGTAGCATGCCTAATCAAGATGACTTTACAACTCATAGGAAACCAGATCCTTCAAGTAAAGATATTAGGAACTACATTATGTGTTTTAGAAAAATAACTTTTTATTCATTTTCTATAAAAATCAAATAGAGGTTTGGGGTTGTAGCTCAGTGGTAGAGCACTTGCCTAACATACACAAGGCCCTGGGTTGTGTTCTTAGCACTGAAGAAACAACAGTGCTAATATTTTCTTTTGCTGTTCTACTCATGTTACTCCATGTTGATGTACAATCATAATTGTCACTCCAAAAGGAGTAAAAAGTCAGATATGAATGATCAAGGTCTGTGAACACAGATTCAGGGTACTCTAAATTCCATGTGTTCTGATGCAGTGACGGTCTCTTTAGGATTTATAATTGCAGAACAAAGAAAATCATAAATCAAGTCACTTTCAAATATGGTTGAAGCATCAAGCAGACTTGTTACAACAGAGCCAGGAAATCTGTTATAGGCCTCAGGTGCTATCTGATGACATTCTTAGCCTGATTATGCATTCCCAAAGATTACCTAATAGTCACAAGGATGTTGGATCCCATATAAAGGTGGGCAATAAATGGCTATTAAGAGGCTTTAAAGACTGTTAAAGGTGGGGCTGGAGAGATGGCTCAGGGGTTAAGCCTCTGCCTTGCAGGCGGAAGGTCCTGAGTTCGGATCCTAGACCCCATGTATAGACGCAGGGGAGAAGCAGGGGCGGCCTGTGTTTCTGGTCCTGGTAGGGAGGAGTCTGGAATCCCTGGGCAGAGTAAATAAGGAGGACCGCTGGAGGAGGTTCATGGTGGTTCCCCAATTCGCCCGTGGTTCTACACACACATACACACATGCACAATTGAATAAATAATATTTAAAAAAAAAAGACTGTTAAAGGTAATTTGATTGTGAGCTCACATTTCGGACTCCACATTACTGAAGTTCTAAGGGTCAATCAGCTGTTCAGGTTCAACTTCTTTCCAGGAACACTTTCTGTGCTGGAAAAATTCAGATTCCACTTTGTAGCTTTACTTACATTCTTGTGTGCGTGTGTGTGCGTGTGTGTGCGTGTGCATGCGTGTGTGTGCGTGTGCATGCGTGTGTGTGCGTGTGTGTGTCTGTCAGAGGGCACTGTGTGTCCCTGTGGAGGACCAAGTGTGACTTTGGGAATCCTCCTGGATTGCTTCTACCTCCTTCTACCTCTGAGATTTTCCAGGCTCTGCCCACCAGGGCTGGAAGTGCAGGTCGCTGAGATCTGAACTCAGGACCTTCTGCTTGGGAGACAGAGTCTTAACCCCTAAGCTTTCCCTCCAGCCCTATTTACATTCTTAACAGTAATATTTCTCTTTTTGTTTGGAATGAAATTTTAAGTGGTTAGATTGGTAAATTGTGGTGGTGCATACCTATAATCTGAACTCTTGGAGGCAGAGCAAGGAAGTTTGCCACAAATTCAAGGCCAGTCTGAATTACACATGGAGATTTTCAAAACAGATACAAGGGCTGGTGTGTGTGTGTGTTAGAGGGGGCGGGGAGACATAGCTCAGTTGTAGATTACTTGCTTAATATGTCCTGGGTTCAATTCTCAGCAACTCAAACCAGGTATGGATGCTCATGTTTATAATATCAGCACTGGGGAGGTGAAAGGTAGAAGAATCAGAAGTTCAAAGTTATGTTCAGCTAGTGAGTTTGAAGAGCATCTAGGGTACAGGAAACTCTGTCTCAACAACAAATAACCCAACCAACAAAATGGTTAGATTATTGTATCTTGACCAACCCTGCTGATTTTCACATACCATGAAATTCACCTGTTTAAAGTTTGCAATTACATGGTTTTTAGAGTTTTCACAGAACTGTTTAACAGTAACAAATTTAGATTTTTCTTCATTCAAAGCATTCTCCATTTCTTAAATTTCACTATGTTTACCTGCCAACTCCCATTTGTTCATTCTGGATAATTCAAATAAATGCAGTCATAAAATAAGTGTTTTCCCTCCTTGGTGTGTGTGTGTGTATGTATCTATGTAGGTATATGTATGTATGTATGTATGTATGTATGTATATGTTAGTATGTTTTCAAGGTTTGACATGATTATGATATCTGGGAGTAAATCATTCCTTTATGGTCAAATATTCTATTATACATTTGTTAATAGACTCCTGGGTTGCTTCTACTTTTTAGTTCTTCTGAGTGAGTAATGCTGTTGTGTGATACTGTATGAACACCTTCTAGAGTCTCTTAGTTCTACCAACCAAGCTGAGTGTCCCAACACTTACTATTGAAGATGTGGAATATTTGAAAGAATATTCAGTAAAGTCTGAAAACCCCACATTTCTTTTTTTTTTTGCCCTAAGGCCAAACCCAATTTATTTATTTATTTATTTTAACATTTTTTATTATTATTTCCGCTCATACAAACTTAATAGGTACACCACTTCCCTCCCTCCCTTCTCCTATCCCTGAACCCCCTGCTCCCCCTCCCCTCACCCTTCCCTCCCCATCCCCCAGTGCCTCCCCCCTTAATTACCAGAGAGTCCTTTATTGTGCATGCCAGACTCTCCTCTGGGCCCTCCTCTCTAATGACATACAAGGACCCAGTGGCATTTCCCTGAACCCTTTCCCGTGTTCCCCTTAAGCTAGGAACACTACTGGGCTGCCAATCCCTTGCCTCCAAGGATCTTGGTGCCTTTAGCAGATGCTAGACTTTGTGAGGTCAATAGTGTGTGAGGTCAATAGTGTATTGCCTAATTCTTTTTTTCTTTCTTTCTTTCTTTCTTTCTCTTCTTTCTTTCTTTCTTTTTTTCTTCTTTCTTTCTTTCTTTTCTTTTCTTTCCTTCCTTCCTTCCTTCTCCTTGCTTCTTCCTTCCTTCCTTCCTTCCTTCCTTTCTTTTCTTTCTCTCTCTCTCTTCTCTCTCTGTCTCTCTCTCTGTTTCTGTCTCTCTCTTTCTTCTTTCATATATATATATATAATTTTATTGTTATGGCTCATGCCCTGGCATGTGTTTCAAAACTGGAGCATATCTATAATCTTCTTATTTCCTTAGAAAGTTTCACATTTGGTTCAGTTCATAAAATCATTGCACTTTATGTCATCACTATTTCTTCATTTTTAAAATAAGAAATGATGTATCTATATGAAAGAAATTATATTTGTTGTTCTGCCATTTTTTCACTTAATCCTTCTCCAAAGTTTCTATACCAATCTATATACAGAGATAGTGCTGAGATTATTTTACACTACAAATGCTATTATCAGTTCATTTAATTTGTTTTTTTACTCTTACAGACGATACTGCTTTAAACATTCCTGTGTATATAAATTTTTAAGCATTTGTGTGAACTTTAAAAAGTCATTCAGGGTCTGGAGAGGTGGCTCAAGGGTTAAGCCTTTGCCTTGCAGGCAGAAGGTCCTGAGTTCGGATCCTAGACCCCACGTATAGAAGCCAGGCGGAAGCGGGGGCGGCCTGCGCTTCTGGTCCTGGTAGGGCGGAGCCTGTGAATCCCGGGGCAGAAGGAGGTGGAGGCGTCCATGGTAGTTCCTGATTCGTCCGTGGTTCTACACACACACATACACACATGCGCGCGCACATACATACATACACACGCACAATTGAATAAATTAAAAAAAATTAAAAAAAAGTCATTCATAGAAATATCAGGGCTGATGATAATAAGCATTTAAAATTGTGATAGCTTCTGACTAATTTGATACTTGTCTCTCTGCACAAAAATTAGCTACCAAAGACCTTTGAGTTCTTCATGTTAATTCTTTGCCAGGTGTATAGATGACAGATCTTCTCCAGTCATGTTAGCTGCCTCTTAATACGCTGCCCCTTCACTCAATTAATTTTCCTTTACAGAACGGAATGTTTTAATATCATGAAGTTCCATTTGTCAATTTTTTTGCCTTATTTCCTGAGTGACCAGAGTTCTATTCAGAAAGTCTTTAATTATGCCTATATCTTGAAGTGTACTCTTTTCTTCCATCACCTTTAGAGTTTCAGTTCTTATGCTAAGGTCTTTGGTGGCGAATTTTTGTGCAGAGAGACAAGTATCAAATTTCATTCTACTTGTAGATATCCACTTTCCTAAACCATTTATTGAAGAGACTTTTTTCTTTCAGTGTGTATGATTTAGTTTTCCTGTTGCTGTCATAAAGTATCCTTACACAAGGAACTTATGGGAAAAAGGTACCATTTTGATTCACAATTTGAGGGTACAGTACAATATGATGGAGAAGTCAAGGTGTTAAAAGCTTGAAGCAGATGGTTACGTTGCATCTGTATTTAGGAAGCAGAGAATGATGAATGCATTGATTGTATGCAGCTTTCTTCCCCGTTTTTTTAATAGTCTAAGATCTTCTGCTTATGTAATAGCTTAATCTACAAGTAAGTTGCTTCTTCCCACATCAATTAATAGATCCAAAATAATCGCTTACAGACTTTCTCAGAGGCTAACCTTAATTTTAAAACATGTCCTACAGGTGTGTCTACAGTCTTGTTTTCTAGTTATTAAATTGGCAATTAGCACTAACTATCAGAATGTATTTTTGGCACCCTTATAAAAAAAACAGGTGTCTGTACTTATTTGGCTTTATGCCTGTGTCACTATTCTGTCCCATTGATCTACATGTCAGTTTTTGTACCATTATCAATCTGTGTTTGTTATTTCTCTGTAATTTAACTTGCTATCAGGCAGGGTGATACTTATAGCACTATTCTTTTGCTCAAGATTTCTGTGGTATCCAGGGCCATTTTTGCTCTTGTATGAATTTTTGAGTGTGTGTATGTTATCAGAGAACATTTGAGTGTGTGTGCTCAAGGTTAACATCGAGTCATCCTGGATTACTTTACCTCCTTACTGCTTTGTTTTGAGATTTCCTAGGCTCCCCATTCCAGTGCTAGAACTTCAGGCCATCACCATTTCTGCCAACCTTTTTATAGGGGAATCTGGGGATTCTAACTCAGGTCCTTTTGCTTGTGAGGCAAGGACTTTAACCACTAAGTCATCTCCTCAGCTTTCTTATATTAATCTTAAGATTATTTTTCATGTTTCTATGAAGAATGCTATTGGAATTTTCATGAGGATGGCATTGAGTCTATATTGCCTTTGGCAAATATTGATATTAATTCTTCCCATCAATAAGCATGGGAGATCTTTCCATCTTCTAATATCTTCCTCAGTGTTTTAAAGTTTCCATTGTAGAAGTTTTCACTTCCTAGGTTAGGTTTATGCCAAAGTATTTTTTTGAGGCTATCATTAATTAGGCCATTTCCCTGATTTCTTAGTATTTTTGTCATTCATATTTAGGAAAGCTGCAGATTTTTATACATTTTTTTATCTTCCACTTTGAAATATTTAGATTTTTCTGGCAGAGTTTTTAGGGTCTCCTATGTATAGAATTATATTACATGAAAATAAAGGATACTTCTTCCTTTTTTGACATTTATACTCATTTATTATATATAATCTATATATTATATGTTTATATAGAATACCTTTATATGTAATATATTTATGTATACTCATATAATCTGCATTCTTTTTTTTAAATTTTTTTTCCCAATCCAACAAGCTTAATAGGTACCCCGGTTCTCTCCCTCTCTCCACCCTTCCCCTGTCCGCCTTGCACCCTTCAACCCTTTTCCCCTTCCTTTCACTCCCTTTCTCCCAGTGCCTCCCCCTTCCCCTCTCCCATCCTCTGAAGCATCCTTTTGTGTGATTGCCAAACTTCTCTCTGAGTCTTCCATTCTAGTGAAGTGTAAGGACTCAGTGGCATAGCCCACAGCCCTTTCTTGGGCTCTTCTTTAGTATGGGAATACTATTATGACTTTTAATCCCTTGCCTTTAAGGATCCTAGTGCCTGTGATCCATGCTAGACTTTGGGGGGGGGTCGTTGAAGTGTTAATCATTGTGCAAATCATGCAAAGTCCAATTGTGGCTGCTGCAGCCCTAACTTGTGAGGAGTATCTTGCATATCGTGGTCCTCCGCATTTTTAGGCTCTTACAATCTTGCTGCCCTCTCTTCTGCAAGTTTCCCTGAGCTTTAGGATGGGGAGAGATTTGGCTGGTCTGATTCCAGGTGATTAATGTAGGGTCTCTGATGTTCTGAATTATGGTTTGTTGTTAGATTCAGTTTTGCTGTTCCTGCACCGCCCTTGGCTTCATCCTGATTGGTATTGTAGGTCACCTCCTAATCAAAGATAAAAGACTGTTTAAATGAAGATTTTACTATAAGAGTAGATTCAAAGGTAGATGGAATAGGAGTAGGAAACCACAATGGTGGTGGTGGGGGGGAGGGGGGGAGTCAGTGTCCCATTTCCAAGATTGTTACCATCTATCTGCCATACTCTATGCCCTCCCTGTAGCTCATTAAGTTCTTTTACCTTTCAGTTTTTATATTTCAATTGTTTTTGCTATCTTAAAGGCACACACTTAAGTGCCATCTTGTACGCATGCCCACATACAGATATACACACACAGATGCACAGTTAAACACATACATGTACAATCATGTTAGCAAACAAAGTTATCATTTGGAAAACTTTGAACTTGGGGTTGAAACCCCAAATGAATCTTGACTTTGTTAGGACAATGTCCTAAATAGTCAAAGGTCAAAAATGCAACTTTTTTTTTTTTAAAAAACAAAACATAAAACCTTGTCATTGACTCAACTGCAAAATGTTACTAAGAAAAGATACATCTTACTTTGTTACTTCTCAGACTGAAGATTTTTATAATCCAGGGTGGGATACTAATCCTCTCTTGAATTCTCAGGCTAGTAGAAATTCCAAGTTCTCCAGATAAATATGGAAAGATCTAGTATTCTTAATTGGTTATAAATGATATATCTATTTCAAGATGTCAAAGGATACCAGACAGTCATTTATGGGTGCAAACTACCTAATATTTTTCTGGGTCTCCAACAGTCATATACTCTAATACCTCACAATAATTTTTATACAACCATTTAATCTATTCACTCTGCATTTTAAGAGCCAACCAACTAATCAGTTACCTTTGGTTATATAGCATTCTCATGACTCCCTGTTGTAGGAATGGTTAATGAATGACTAGGAAAGAAAATCCCAGTTTTGAATACATTCCTAGCATGCATCAGCTTTTTTTTTTTTCCAATCACCGACTTATTTGAAATTCTTTTTTTTTTGAGAATTAAGGTAGAGTTTATTAGAAAAGAGAAAGGTTGAAACTCACAGACTCCAGACGTGGAGTGCCATGAGGAGCTAGGGCGCTTCCATGAGAAGCAGAAATAAAACAGAGCTCATGGCAATAGAGTGCCATGAGAGGCTAGGGAGCCCATGAGAACTCACAGTGCCTAGGCCTGGAATTCATAAGGAGCAAGGAACAAGAAACAGACTCATGGCACTAGAGGGCCATGAGGGGCTAGATCGCCTATTTGAAATTCTTGACTTAAAATTTTCTCAAGGAACAAGTTTTAAGTAATTGGATCAGCATGTCATAAGATCTTACATTGTAGAAAGTGCAGATCCAAAGTCAATTTAAAATAAAAAAAGAGAGTTATGAATAAAGTTCAGAAACAGAGTAAATGCTTAATAGTTATGAGGTTCTGGGTTCAATTCCAGCACAATCTTGGATAACAAATAAAATTGTACAGTAGGGGTAAGAAGAAAAAGAAACCTGTCATTAGAACTTACACATTCACATTTAGCTTCACTGTGGAGTTGTTTTATATAGAACAGGTTCACTCAAGGCCAGTTATTACCATATGAAATCAAAATAAAACAGTAAGTTCATTTGGATCAAGTTTCTTTAGGGAGTAGCACTTTTGATAGGTCAGTATATAAAATAAAAAATGGAAACTCTTTCCAAACACTAAACTTGCAATCATAGTAGTGGGACAGCCAGGTTTTACGGCACTCTTGTTAGCTTGTACTACTTTTTTCTAAGGTAAAGACACTGCCCATACCGTTAACCCAGGGAAAGGAAACATGAAAAAGAATATCTCAGATCAGGTCCCATTCTTTCTCTGGGTTGGTCAGGAACAGGACAGTCACTTTGCTGAGGCGGCAGGAGCGCTCAGGAGCCAGTGTGAGGTAGGAGGTGGGCACCTCGGGCCCCCAGAGCTCTTTATCTTTCCCAAGTGAAGCTCACACCTTGGAAGCTCACAACCAGGACGAACTTGACATTATTCTTAGGTAACAGACAAACCTTAAGTAAACCGAGCATTCTCTGAACTTGTCAGAGCCTGAAGCTAAAAACCAGTATTTAGCGATCAAATTGATGCCTTTATTTTCCAATCAGTGAACAGTCTTTAACTTAGGGCTTTCTTCCCTTTTTACACAATGACTGTCATTCTCCAGAGAAAGTGATGAATCTGCCTCCAGCTTCTTCCTCTTCAACCTCTTGACCAATGGAAGTGAATTGCTGAAGAAAGTGATCTTACCATGCTTAAATTCGGGAATTCCCCTTTTAATGTTTCCAGGCTTGATTGGAGAGGGACTAGACTCAACCCCTTTCTTCTTCCCTCAGTCTATTCCCAGAACCTGAGAAGGCAGGAGGGCCAGCTCTCCTGCACGGCCACTGTGGCAGCATCTCCCTCTGTTCACTCCTCAAAGGCAACTGGGGGCGTCAAAGTCTACATTCATGTCGCACTCTGTAATGCATACAGCCTTGTCAGGTTTGGTCCCTATCACCCGCAGTTCGTAGATCTTCTCATTGTAGCTAATAGCAATCACATCTCTGGTGGTGAGACAGGCAGAGTTTCTCAATGCATTTTCTAATACTACCTTGGGGCTAGTGATGTGCAGGACGTCCCGGCTCTAAGGCTGGAATTTGTAGTATGTGGCCACTTGAAGGTTATCACTCTCTGCCTGATACAGGCCTCCTCCATCCAACAACAAATTCTGCATCATCCAGTGGGGTAGCAGATGCCTTCATCAGCAAGGAATTCCTCTGTATCATACCATCCGAATTCTTATTGGTCAGTTTGAACAGCATGGTAATGTTAAGTTGGCTGAGTTAATCGAGGGCTGAGGGTGGCATAATTACTGTTATTAGACCCTGAGAGAATGACACGGAGAAGCAGTGTACGGTATAGAGAAGCGGTTCTGGAAGACTAAGGAATTGAGTGGTCGAACATGTTGAACGTGAATACGAATGGCGATCCGTGAACCTTAGGATAGAAATTCCGGAACCTCCCTCTTCACAGCCGCCGCTTTTTTTGATACGTTTTTGAACCTTTGAAAAGTTGAATTACATTTAATTTTCAAATTATAAGTATTTTAACACCTTTACAAAGATCAAAAGTTTTTTTAAAATACTTTTATTTCTATAATGATTACTAGATAAGTTAGTAATTGATAATCTTCATAAAATATTAAAATATACACAAACCGCCATTTCGAATTAACAGAAAGCAATTGTTTTCAAAGAAACTGGATGGAAAGAAGAAAGCTGTTTCTAATTCTGCCCATTGCACTATTTTGAAAGGACAACGGATGAATTTAAGTTCAACTGAAAGGACACAGAATAATGAAGGGAAACACTACTTTTAGAAATGTTTTCTTCTTTAAAAATATTAGTTTTCTTCTAGTAAGATTATACATAGCTCATCTAGCATTTTAACAAGTGGAGACACATAGTCATGATTTGAAGCATGAGGAAGTTAGCACCAGATTAGAATAAAACCAAGTTTTCCAGCCAGGAGGTTTCATTCACCAAAGAAAGGTAACTGTCGATACAAAGCAGGAATAAAGAAAGGAGGGCTAACTCCTTATATGGAAAAGGAGGAGATGAAGTGTTCTTTTCTTTTTTAATCAAAATCAGGAAAGAAGCACGCTTCCAAATGAATTTAAAATTTTTTAAAAATTATTTATTCAATTGTGTGTGTGTGTGTGTGTGTGTGTGTGTGTGTAGAACCACGGGCGAATTCGGGAACCACCATGGACCGCCTCCACCTCCTCCTTGTTTACTCTGCCCTACTAAGACCAGTAGTGTTCTTTGGGAATATTCCTATGAATGTAATAGCTGGGTCATAAGGTATTTTGATTTTTAACTTTTTTAGGAACCTCCTCACTGATCTCCAAAGGGATTGTATATGTTTGCACTCCCTGCATCCTTGCCAGCATTTGTTGTTTGCATTTTAGACATTCTGATGGGCGTGAGATAATATTTAAGGGTGGTTTTGATTTGCATTTCCCTAATGGCCAGGGAAGTAGAACTTTTTTTTAAATTTATTTTTTTCCACTCATACAAACTTGATAGGTACCCCATTCCCCTCCCTTCCTCCACCCCTCCCTGAATCCCCTTGCTCCCTCCTCCCTTTTCCCTTTCCTTTCCTCTCCTCCTTCCCTTTCTCCCAGTTTCCCCCTTCCCCATTCCTGGAGCATCCTTTACTGTGCATGTCAAACTTCCCTCTGGGTCCTCCTCTCTGATGAGGTGTAATGACTCAGTGGCATTGCCTAGAGCTCTTTTTTGTGTTCCCCTTTAGTATAAGAACACTGTTGTGGATGTTAATCCCTTGCCTCTAAGGATCTTTGAGCCTGTGATCCATGCTAGACTTTGGGGGTTCAATGACATGTTGGTCATTGTGCAAGTCATGCAAAGTCCTATCGTGATTACTTCAGCCCTAACTTGTGTGGAGTATCTTGCACATCATTACTCCTCCCCATCCTTGTGCTCTTACAATCTTACCACCCCCTCTTCCGCAAATTTCCCTGAGCTTTAGGATGGGGAGAGATTAGGCTGGTCTGGTTCCAGGTGGTTGATGTAGAGTCTCTGATTTTCTGAATTATGGTTTGTTGATTTCTTTTCTTTCAGTTTTGCTACTCCTGGACTGCCCTTGGCTCCATTCTGATGGGTATTGGATGTCACCTCCTAGCCAGAGATAAAATGCTGTTAAAATAGGGTCTTATTATAAGAGTAGATTCAAAGGTAGATGGAATAAGAATAGGAGACCATGGTGGTGGTGGGGGGTCAGTCTCCCATTTGCAGGATGGTTACCTTCTATCTGCCAGACTGTATGCCCTCCCTTTCTGTTGAGATCAAATCCCATCAGTTGCAAATGACCAGGAAGGAAAGTCTGTGAGCTTAACCAGATGTCTCATTACTTACTTACAGTACTTGATGGTGGCCTGTATGTAGAACATTTTTTTAAGATACTTGTTACGCACTTGAATTTCATCCTGTGAAAAGTTTTTTATTTTTTTGAGATCTAAGCCAAGTTTATTCATATCAAGTAATGGTTTTTATCTCCCAAACCAAGAAATAGTACAGAAAAAATTATTTTTTACAGAATAGTTAAACATACACTGTGAATACAGATTATACATTGTGAAACTACAAGAAAGCTAGAAGTGACACATAGTGGATTTATGGATCACACATACTGTTTCCAAGCACAGTTAATTATAAACTATGGTCAGGGTCTGCAATCCTGTAACAATCTTACTATTCTTTTGATCTGCAGGTAAAAATGCCTTGGTGGTCTTAAGACACCAAAGGAGGACATCAAAGGAGGAACATGCAAGAACTGGTCCCAAGCCAGGCTATGTGACAGCCTGAGCCCATTGCTGAGCAAAAATAAGCAGGAAGCATTAATCATCTCTCAGGGGATGGGGGAGAGGTTACAAATGCAACTGCCTATGTCAGGTGCATCAGTTTCAAGAGAGCGGGTCCTAGACTTTGGCATCCCCTATAGTTCTCCCCTTGTTTTTATTTTTTTAAAAAAAGACATGTTGAAGGTATCAAGCTGCATGCAGGTTATGAACTGCACAGTAGATCAAGACCACAATAAAGACAATTAAACCAACTCCTACTGCAACAAGAGCAAGACTGACCAACTAAAATTTGCTCAAAAATCCATTACTCTGCATCCAGGTAGAAAATCCATTAAGCAGATTTTGAGACATCTGTACATATTCAGGTAAAGGAGTAGCACAATCAATAGATGTAATTTGATCATGTAGTTTTGCTACATTAATACTAAGATCATTGTGATTCCATATGCCACTTAAATAAGCTTGAATCTTATCCCAATTGTATTCAGTGTCATTATATAGCTTATTAATAACACAAATCTGTTGGTAATTAGCACAGCAGTGAAGGGTATTCTTAATCTTTAAATTCTGAACATCAGGTCCCCAAAACAACATAATTTGTTCTAAAATATCTAATCTATTTTATAAATCTTTTTTTATTAATTAATTTATTTTTTCCACTCATACAAACTTAATAGGTACCCCGGTTCCCTCCATCCCTGCACCCCTCCCCGGACTTCCTTGCTTCCTCCTCCCTTTTCCCCTTCTTTTTCCCCCCTTCTCCCTATCCCTGGAGCATCCTTTAGTGTGAATGTCAATCTTCCCTCTGGATCCTCCACTCTAATGAGGTGTAAGGACTCAGTAGCATTGCCCAGAGCCCTTTTTTGTGTTCCCCTTTAGTATAGGAACACTATTGTGACTGTTAATCCCTTGCTTCTAAGGATCTTAGAGCCTGTGATCCATGCTAGACTTTGAGGGGGTCAATGATATGTCGGTCATTGCGCAGGTCATGCAAGTCCTATTGTGGTTACTTTGGCCCTAACTTGTGTGGAGTATCTTGCATGTCGTTCCTCCTCCCCATCTTTAGGCTCTTACAATCTTACCGCCCCCTCTTCCGCAAATTTCCTTGAGCTTTAGGATGGGGAGAGATTAGGCTGGCCTGGTTCCAGGAAAAATATAGAACGTTTCACGAATGTGCATGTCATCTTTGTGCAGGGGCCATGCTAATCTTCTCTGTATCGTTCCAAATCGTTTTAGTATATGTGTTGCCGAAGTGAGCACAGTTTCTTTTTATTTTTAAGGCCCGATTTTTTAACATTCTTTTTAAAAATTTTTAAATTAATTAATTAATTGATTTATTTATTTGAGTGTGTGTATGGTGGGTGTATATGTGTATCAGAGGGCATTGTGTTAAAATTATTTATTTATTTAGAGCGTGTGTGTGTGTGTGTGTGTGTGTGTGTGTGTGTGTGTATGTGTGTGTGTGTGTATGTGTATCAGAGGTCATTGTGTCCCTGTGGTGGGCCAAAGGTGACTTTGGAAATCATCCTGGGTTGCTTCTACCTCCTCTTTGCTTCACTTTGGGATTTTCTAGGCTCCACCCACTAGGACCAGAAGTACAGGCTGCCACAATTTTCACCTGGCATTTTTATATGGGACTTGGGATCCCAACTCAGGTCCTTTTGCTTGCCAGGAAGAGTCTTATCCCTTGAGCTATCTCCCCAGCCCATTTTTAAATTGGGTTGTTTGCTTCTTTGGTATCTATTTTTCGAGTAATTTTTATACTTGGATATTAGTCCTGCCAGATGTATGGTTAGAAAATATTTTCTCATATTCCATGGGTTGTCTTTTTGCCCCACTAACAATATTTTTTCCAAACAGAAGCTTTTTGATTTCATGAAATCCTACTTGTTGAGTGTTGATCTTATTTCCTGATACTCCCAAAATGCTGACATAGGCCAATCAACTATTCTAACTGCTCTTTATTAAAGGAATTTTATAGTCTCCTGACTAACATTGAAGTCTTTGATCCATTCAGAGTTAATTTTCACACGGGGTGACAGGTAGGGGTCTATTTTAATTCTTCTGGGAGTAGATACACAATTTTCCCAGCACTATTTGTTCTATCCTTTTAAACAATATTTAGGGGACACTATGTCAAAAGTCAGTTGACTGGGCTAGAGAGATAGCTCAGACATTAAGACTATGCCTTGAAAGCAGAAGGTCTGAGTTCGGGTCATAGGTCCCACATAAAAATGACAGGAAGCTGTAGAGGCCTGCATTGTCAGCTCTGGTGGGGTAGAGCCTGGAAAAACCCCAAAGCGAAGGAAGAAGGGAGGTAGAAGCAATCCAGTATGATTCCCAAAGTCACCCTTGTTCCTCCATAGGAAATATATAGTGCCCTCCTCATATACATGGAATGTGATTCTTTGGTGTTAGTATGGAAAGTTTGATAGATGTCAAGTCTAGATCCATTTGGTTTATGTCTTGATATAGTTCCAGTGTGTCTCAGTTCAGTTGTTGATATGTTGACCTGTCCTGTTGTGTAAGAATGGGGTGTTGAAATTCCCTACTATTAGCATGTTTGGGTTGATTTGTAGTGTTTATTTAACAAATGTGAATGAGCCTATGTTTGGTGCATATATGTTTGGAATTGTGAAGTCTTTCCATGGATTGTTCCTTTTTCACAAATATATAGTGTCCTTCTGTGTGTCTTATGATTTGTTTGGTTTAAAATCTATTTTGTCAGATATTAGAATGGCTACTCCTGCTTATTTCCTAGTTGCATTTGCTTGGAGTTTCTTTGAACAGCCTTTCACCATGAGGTAATATAGTGGGATGTGTTTTGTGGAGGCAGCAGATTGATAGGTTTTTTAAGTTCATGCTGTTGGCCTCTGTCTCTTGATGGGGGAGTTAAGTTCATTGGTGTTTAAAGTTATAATCAAGAAGTATTTGTTGGTTCCTGTCATTTCCTGAAATTTGTGGTTTTTATATTATTTGTTTTTTGCTTAATAGTTATACTGGACTTATTTTGCCTTCTATCCTCTTGAGTCTGTTTTTCATATTCTTTGGTCTTGTGTTTTTTTCTAGTATCTTCTGCAGACCTGGCTTGATGGTCCTGTAGGCCTTCAGCTTGTTTGTCATGGTTTCCCCTTCAATCATTACTGATAATTTAGCTGGATATAGCAACCTGGGTTGGTCTTCATGATTATTCATGACTTGAAGTATGACTCTTTTTTTTTTAATCAATTGTGCATGTGTGCGTGTGTGTATGTATGTTTGTGTGTGTGTGTGTGTGTGTGTGTGTGTGTGTGTAGAACCATGGGCAAATTCAGGAACTACCATGGACCGCCTCCACCTCTTCCTTGTTTACTCTGCCCCGGGATTCACAGACTCCACCCTGGGATTCACAGACTCTGTCCTACCAGGACCAGAAATGCAGGCTGCCCCTGCTTCCCCCTGGATCTATACGTGGGGTCTAGGATCTGAACTCAGGACCTTCTGCCTACAAGGCAGAGGCTTAATCCCTGAGCCATCTCTCCAGCCCTGAAGTATGACTCTTTTTATTGTTTCCATTCAAAGTCAGCTGTTATCTCATAAGTTTGTTTTTAATGTGACTTGGTTTTTCTCTCTTGTAGCTTTAGAACATTCTCTTTATCCCATATCTATAGTATTTTGACCATTATTTGCCATGGAGTGTTTTCTGTTATGGTTATATTCGATTGGTGTGCAGTATACATCTTGTACTTGGATGAGGATCTCTTTTTTTTGATGGGGGAAATTTTCATTTATGATGGTGTAGAAAAATATGTTCTGAGATATTTTCTTGGGCTTCTTGTTCTCGAATTCCATGAATGCACAGGTTTGGCTTCTTTGTAGTGGCCCATAATCTTGAAAATTCCTTTCATGTATTTTTAAAAAAAATTTTCGGGTTCTTTAATTGAGCAATCTTGTTTTGCCATCTTGTCTTCCAGATCAGATTGTCTTCTGCTTCCTAAGTTCTGTTGGTGATACTTTGTATTGAGTTTTCTGTTGCAGTTATCTCCAGCCTAGGAATGAGAATCTATAACGACGGTGGATAAGTTGTGGGCACAAAGTATGGAGGTCTTAAGCAGGAATGACCACCATCTGAGTATTAATTGGAAATAAAAAGAGTTACTTATCTTATAGTTGGGTGATAAGGCTGCCCTGCTTGAATGGCATGTTCCTCTATTTTGCTTGAATGATATGGTTTTCAAAGTCCTCAGTTAGATAATTGTCCATAAGAAGTCTTAGGCTTTTGTGGTGTCTAGTAGTATACTGGATTTTTTAACGATAAGCAGGGGTCAGGGGTGGGGATGGGGTCTTCTGGGAGCTGTTAGGGTGCAGGCTGGAAACCTTGTACGGGTTGGCAAGGTATCCCGAATTGCCCAAGCTCCCATTGAACTAATTCTTGTGAAGGTCTTCTGGAAGCAGATTCAGCTACTGTGAGATCATGGGTACTACAGTTCTATTATATCTAGAGGCCACTATGTGATCACATCTCTTTCCCACCATCTGACTCTTTTGTTCTTATCATCCTCTCTCCACAATGGTCTCAAGAGTCTTGGGAATGGGGTGGGAATGGTTTAAATATCCTATTTAGGTCCAAGTAGTCTGCATTCATTTATTTTTGGTCAGTTCTTGCTTTTCTTTGTGAAAACAGTTCCACAGTTTCCATTTGGAAAGGAGCTTTTGGTTGAATACTAACTGCTCATTTTCATTGTATTTTATAAGCATTTGTCTTGTTACTGTGAGTGTTGATCAGCAGGGAGGAGTTCCAGTTTTTTTTTTTTTTTTCATGTCCTGTGGTCAATGTATGTGGTGCTTTTACCAGTAGGGTCTTACTATTTGCCTCAGGTGGGCATTAAGAGCAATAGCAAAAGCCCATGCTGTTTTGAGGGCTTTCAGACCTAACATGGTCTATAGCTAAGGGTGTTATATATCTGGTACTGGAATTAGTTTTAGTTACTTATGGCTTCTGGGAAAAGCATCTCATGGTAGATTCTGTTATTTGTTTTCCCCTCTGTACGCCCTATGTAGAGTGTCTCTATTCATGTCTTTTACGAAAATTTTTTTTAGATAAGCCATCATAGAGAAGGTTTCGCTGAGTTTGTTTATAGACCCGCTCTCACGCCTCTTGTCATCCTATACATTTCACTTCCCTCCCCGCTAACCCCCTCCCCACTTAGTTCCCTTTTCACCCTTCATTCTTTTATTCTTCTACTTCTCCTCCTTTAAGGCTCTTCTTCCCTCTACTCCCATAGCTCTTTATGATCCTTTTCTAGTTTTCTCTCTTGTAGAAATTTCTTCGTTTAGCACTCAAACCTGAGGATTCAATGATGGTATCTACATGAGAGAATACATTCAGTATTTGGCTTTCTGCATCAAGAATGCCTCCTTTAATATTTTCTGGTTCCATTAATTTACCAGAAAGCTTCATAATTTCATTTTTCCAGCTAGTTAAGTAGTATTCCATTGTGTGTTTACCACATTTTCATTTTCCATTTGTTAGTTGATAGACAT
The DNA here is from genome assembly GCA_023101885.1 of Typhlomys cinereus. Classification (NCBI taxonomy): domain Eukaryota; kingdom Metazoa; phylum Chordata; class Mammalia; order Rodentia; family Platacanthomyidae; genus Typhlomys; species Typhlomys cinereus. Next base: position 31,984 of record JALPQD010000608.1, on the reverse strand, counting down.
CTAGATTGATTACATTTCTTGCTATGTGACTTGAGCTGCTCATGAATTATAGCTGTTCACATGGTCTTTGTGTAAGATATAGAACTCTTTGCCATATGTCCAGAAGTGTAGAGCGGGTCATATGATAATTCAATTTTAGCTTTTCTGAGGAATATCAGACTGGTTTTTCAGAGGACTATACTATTTTACCATTCCAAAACAATAAATAAGGGTTTCCCTTTCCCACCCCATCCTTGTCAGCACTGTTTTTGTGTCCTTGATGTGACACCACTCTGACTGGGAGTTTGAAAATCTCAAAGTAGTTTTAATATGCATTTTCCTGAAGGCTTAGAGTGTTGAATATTGTTTGAAATTTTCTTAGAAAATTAAAATTTCTTTTTTAGTCAGTCTTTCTTTAGTCAGAGAGTACCCATCCTGTGTATATATGTATGTATGTATGTATATATGTATGTATGTATTATGTTGTTGTAGGCATTTGTTGTTTGTTTATTTATTTATCATGTGTATGTGTATATGGTCAGAGGGCAATGTGTTGTCCCTGTGGAGAACCAAGGGTTAAATCATCCTGGTGCATTCTACCTCCTTTTTGTTTCACTCTGTGATTTGCTAGGCTCTGCACCCAGTTCCAGGAGCGCAGACTGCTACGTTTCTCCTCTGGTGTTTTTACATGTGATCTGGGATCTGAACTCAGGACCTTCTGTTTAGCAGTTTCTCTTGTACAACAGAGAAGCTTTTTATTTTTATTTATTATCATTTCCTGTGCAAAGGGGGTTCTCATCATAATGTCATACCTAGAGGTAATGGAAATAAGTTTATTATTCCCTAGTCTTTATTCAGGAGTTTCCGGTTTCAGGTTTTAATTGATGACTTTGATCCCCGTGGAATTAATTTTCATGCAGGGGAAGTTATTTTATTGTCTTTTTTTGTGTTTTAAATGGCAACTCTATCTAGATTGGTATCTTTTTACTATGTTTGGGAAGAAATCGTCTTGATTAAAATGTTTTAATTTTTTTTTCTATCTTTTCAATGGAAATTGAAACTTATTTTTTCTTCTTCTGTGCCCTTGATTCTTAGATTTAATGTTTCATAGTGTCCCCAAATATCTTGAGACTTCTACTTATATTTTTCCTTTTATTGGGAAGCAATAGTTTGACAAACCTATCCATTTGGAAAAAATTAAACAAGTAGATTCTCCCTTCGAAGAGGTTTATGACATCCCTAAGCTCTGAGATTTTGACCAGGTTTACAGTGTACAGTGTAGGCATGTCTCTTCTGAGAGATGCAGGGAAATCTGTTTAACTATGATCCCCTGTAGCAGTCCGCCTGCATGGTGCTGAATAAATGACCATCACACAGCATAAGGGAACAAGGTGTTTTACTTTCTTACGATAGCTGGTTACAGTTCATAGTCCAGCTTGCTCGGGAGAGCAACGCACCAACACCAGGGCCCGAGGAACTGCCACCCTAACGGCTGAGAGATGGACCATCCTTACTTGCCAGACCAGCATGTCTGGCCAAGTATACAAGGATGCCCACTCTCTAACCAGCTCTCTGATTTATCCAGGGCCTACACCACCCACCATGGGGCTGGGTCTTCCCCAGCAGCCAGACAATCTCCTTCAGGTTTGCTCTGGGCTTAATCAACTATCAATCTCTTACACCTGTGCCCGAGCTCAAACCCTCAGAGTCAAGTGCACACCTGGCTTTAACTATGACATCCCCTAAAATATCAAAAAAGCAAATAACATACTCCCCAACATACAATGGCACAGAGTAAAAACATTTTTTTTTCGTCTAATCAAAATATATAATATATGAAACCCCTGTCCCCTCCCTCCCTCCACGCGTTCTGGACCTCCCTGTTCCTACCCTGGCTGTGTCCTTCCATTCTCCTCCTCTATATTTAACCCACGTCGAGTTGCCCCTACCCCATTTCTGAACATCCTTTAATGAATATATCAAACTTTCCTCTGGTCTTCCTCTCTGATGAGGTGTAAGGACTCAGTGGCAATTTCCTAAGAAGCTCTTCTTGTGTTTCCCCTTAAGTATAGGAACCACTATTGTGATCTGTCAATCCTGCTTCTAAGGATCCTCGTTGCCTTTAGTCCATGCTGAATTTGAGGGGTTAATGTGTATGATTGTTGGTTATTGCGCAGATCATGCAGAGTTCCCTGTTACTATTGCTTCAGCCCTGAACTTGTGTGGAGTATCTTGCCTATCACGACTTCTCCCATCCTTGTGCTCTTACACTTCTTACGCCCCCTCTTCCGCAAATTCCTGAGAGCTTCAGGTGGAAGAGATTAGGCAGGCCTGATTCAGGTTGTTATGATTATGAGAGTCTCTGATGTTCTGAATTATGGTTGTTGATGATTTTTTTTTCGTTGCTGTTCCTGAATGTGTCCTTGGTTCCATCCTGATGGGTTATTGGGTGTCACCCCCTGGCCAGAGATAAAAACCTGTTGAATTAGAGTCTTGTATAGAGTCTATTCAAAGGTTAGATGGAATAGAAGTAGGAGACCCATTGCAAAAATGGTTACCTTCTATCTGGCAACCTACATGCCCTGCCCTTCTAAGATCATACCCCATCAGTTAGAAATGATCAGGAAGAGAAAGTCTTTGTGAACTTAATCAGATGTCTCATTACTTACTTGCAGTCCTTGATGGTGGCCTATTTTCTCTGCTGTAACATGGTTCTCTCTGGTTCTGGTGGGGGCCCTCCTTCCCCATCCTCTGTTTATAATTTTACAATTACTGTAGTTATTACCATGAAATTTGTCTTGAGTGTCTCTAAGTGGGTTTGGTACTAGGAGCCACCATTTAGGAGTACATACAGCGCTTAGCTGTTTCTGTGTCTGGGATACTTCACTCATATAATTGTTTCTAATTCCATCCATTCCGGCAGATTGCATTAATTCTCATTTTTGATGGCTGAGTGTTTCCCATTGTTATAAATGTACTACATTTTCCTTATCCACTTGTCAACGTTTGGACATTTGGGTGATTCATGACTTTGCTATTGTTAAACAGTGATTGCTATGAACATAGTCGTGCTTGTGCTATCAAGGTGAAATTTTTGCTGTATTGGGGGGTTATTCCAAAAGTGGCATTTCAAAATTCTTTAACTTTTTTAAGAATCGCCAGACAGCTCGCCAGGTGGTTGTATGAGCTGCATTCCCACCAGCATATGTAGGAAGTTTCCCTCTTCCACATCCTCTCTGCATTTGGTGTTGTTTGTATTATGGATTTTTGCCATCCTGACCGGGTGAGATGATATCTAGGGAAGTTTTGATTTGCATTTCCCCTGATGGCTAAGATGTACAGCATTTTTTTAAAGATATTTGTTAGAACATTTTAATTTCGTCCTTGGTAAAAGTTTCTTTTAAGTTCAAGCCCTTTTTTTTAATTGGCCCATTTGTTTCCTGGGTTTAGTTTTCTAAGTTCTTTGTGCACAGAGTAAACATTTTTATTGAAAAGAGAGGAATGGGCCTGGTAAGGAAAAGATCAATGCAAGATGAACGAAGCATAGTGGTGAAAAATATCAAATCGCAGCTTCATGCTGGATATTTGGGGGTCAGGATGGCCTTAGGTGGCCCCCTTTCTAACTCTGCCACCTTTCCTTGTGGCCCACTTCACTCTGTGTGATGTTTGCTTTTGTAGGCAGAAAAAGGGTTTTTAAAAACTGCTGCTATGGATAAATAGTTAGGCAAATTGTCGCTTCATATCTAACCTTCAGGATAAGACGTGGTTGCAGAGGGAGAGATACAGTCCATTATGGCGGAAAGGAAAAAGGCCTGGCTGACTGGCAGAAGCTGGAGTAGGCCTAGTTTATGTCATCAACAGGACTGAGAGCTGCAAAACTGCCAGTAAAAAGCAGATGTCTCCCAGAAGCAGGGTGGGATTAATTAACCTCAAGGTCCACTCCCTGTGACTGTTTTCCTTCAGCAACGGCTCCACCTCTTAAAGGTGCCATGGCCTTCCCAAACAATAAAGATTTCAACACAAGAACCTGTGGGGACAAACTCACATTTCAAACCATGACTCCCACCAGGTCTCACTGTTGTGATTAAGGGATGTTACATCTGGGAACCATAGTGATCATACTGACATGTGGTTGTAAATACTGTGGAAATGAAAACCTTTTGTTGTGAACGTTATTTCACCCACCTCTTCCCCTCGTTGTTGTACTATAAAGTACGAGCAAACTTGAAAAATCTTTGCTAGACTTCACAGAGCTTTTCTGAAGCTAGTCTGCTTGCATGCATTTCAGTAAATTCTCCTCATTTCTGCACCCAATCAAATTAGTTTCTCAGTTGAAGTGAAGGAATATTCCCACATTTGCCTTGGTGAGCTCCTATTGTTCTCTGACATCTTCCACATCCTGAGATATCCTTCACATCTTAAGCTCTACCTTTACAGCTCCATGCAAATGCTCTCAGAACTCTTTCAGAGAATTAAGAGATTTTTTTCAGCATGTCTTCCCTAAGTTTTTGTGTTCTTGGTGATACCTACTTGGATGGATGGAGAATCTCAGTTAGTTTCAATTTGCATTCCTTGATGCTAATGGATTGAACACTTTAAAAATATTTGTTATCTGTATTTCCTCTTTTAAAAATTCTGTTTCAACCATTTCACGATATTTATTCCAATGCTTGGTATTATCCTTGGCCATACCACTACATTAATCTTTTCAACAACTTTGAGAGTAGACTCGTTCTACCCTATTTAAAGATGAGTGAGCTGCATGAAATTTTTATGTATTGAAAGCCATTTTAACCCCAGGACTGCCTAATGCCCCCCACCTCATAGCTTTTTAATTCTAAAACATTTGCCTATGAGGTCTAATTCTTCACAGTATCTATTATTCTATAACTTATAAATATCTTAATTGTCAGTTTTTAATTTCATTTTTAACTTTTATTTATGCCCCAGTTTTCAATCAATGTACCTATTTTTCTTTTAACTCGTTTCAGATTTAATAAGCAGGCCTTTTCTTTTGGTGTTAGTGGTTTAAGATTATTAATCTCAATTCATTAGCTGTATATGTTTGCAAGTTCTGTTTAGCTATGAGCTAGGATAGTCCGCGCGTTCTTTTCTGGTCTTGGCCTGATTTATTCCTTGACCGGTTCTTTCCCTGCTCTTCCTTCGCTCTTCATTTCATTTGCTCTACTTGTCCTGTCCCTGCCTCCGCTCTTTCATCTCCACCTTTCCTTCATTCCTACCTCCTACCTCTCTTTGGTTCTTTCCTTCCGTCTTCTTGGGGTTTGCCCCTTTCTGGCCTTTAAATTATAGATAAACTGTGTAATATCTATCTTAGTAATAGTGATGATAAACATACTTTGTTATAAGTTTTATGTGTTCTCGTTATTTCCAGAGGCATGTTTTTGTAAGGCAACATTAGTTTAGATAGCTATCATTGTCAAACTTAAGAGGTACACTGGTCCCATCCTCCCTCCAATCCCCTATCCCCTTGCCTCCTCCTCCCCTCCACCTTCCTTCCCCATCTCCTGTGCCTCCTCCCATCCCTGGAGCATCCTTTAATGTGCATGCCAAACTCTCCTATGGGTCCTCCTCTCCAATGAGGTGCAAGGACCCAGTGGCATTTCCCAGAACTCTTTCCTTTGTTCCCGTTAAGCATAGGAACACTACTGTGGCTGTCAATCCCTTGCTCCCAGGATCCTAGTGCCTTTAGCAAATGCTAGACTTTGTGAAGACAATAGTGTGTTGGACATTGCGCAGGGCATGTAAAGTCCAAAATGATTGTGTTGGCCCTGACTTGTATGGAGTATCTTGCATATCATTGCTCCTCCCATCCTTGTGCTCTTACAATCTTACCCGCCCTCTTCCGCAAATTTCCCTAAGCTTCAGGATAGGGAGAGATTAGACTGGCCTAGTTCCAGGTGATTGATATAGAGTCTCTGATGTTCTGGATTATGGTTTGTTGATTTTTTTTTCAGTTTTGCTGCTTCTGCAATGCCCTTGGCTCCACCCTGATGGGTATTGGATGTCACCCCCTGGCCAGAGATAAAAACCTGTTAAATTAGAATCTTGTTATAAGAGTATATTCAAAGGTAGATGTAATAAAAGTAGGAAACTGGTGAGGGAGGGGTCAATCACCCATCTGCAAAATGGGTTACTTTCTATCTGCCAGACATATGCCCTTCCCTTCTGGTAAGATCAGGAAGGAAAGTCTGTGAACTTAACCAGATGTCTCATTACTTACTTGCAGTCCTTGATGGTGGCCTATTTTCTCTGTGTAACATGGTCCCCTCTCTCCTTGTTACTGGTGTGGCCCTCCTTCCCCATCCCTCCTGTTCATAATCTTAGCAATTACTGTAGTTATTACAGAGATTTATCTTTGAGTGTCTCTAAGTGGGTTTCATACTAGGAGCCACCTATTAGGGAGTACATATGGCGCTTAATTTTCTGTGTCTGGGATACTTCACTCAATATAATTGTTTCTAATCCCATCAATTTCTCGGCATTAATTCATCATTTTTGATGGCTGAGTAGTACTCCATTGTATAGATGTACCACCTTTTCCTTATCCACTATCAACTGTTGGACATTTGGGCTGATTCCATGACTTTGCTATTGTAAACAGTGCTGCTATGAACACGGTCGTGCTTGTGCTATCGAGGTGAATTTTGCTGTATGGGATTATTCCCAAAAGTGGAATCGCAGGTCATATGGCATTTCAATCTTTAATTTCTTTAAAATCTCCAGACGGCTCACCAGAGTGGCTGTATGAGCCTGCATTCCCACCAGCTGCTGGTACAATATATGTAGAGTAACAAGGGCACTTCACATCTAATCACTCAATGTCAATAAATCCTGAGTTTCTCAGAACAAGCTAAGCCATAAGAAAATGGTCCAAATGAGCTAGAAGATGTTGGCAACTAACAAAGAGCACTTGTACTCAGCAAGCACCATTCACCTCTAAGTATTCACATAGCTCCTGACAAACCTGATTAACATGGAAACTTCCTCAGGAACCCATTAAGATTTTTGGATATTAGTATTACTGCATAATATGGTCCATTAAATGGTAAATTCAACTCTTCTTAAGTATTTTTTTCAAAGTTTAATCTTTTGTTTATTTATAACTTGCTGTTGGGAAAAGCTCCTTACTCTCCAGTCAGTACATAAAGTAGGTAATATTTACAATGAATTTACAACCTGTTTCATATAAAGAAATATGCCTATGTTTTTCTGTATTAATCAAAATGTTTGCCTAGTTTCTACTTTTTGAGACAGGCTAGTCTGGATCTCAGTCCATAGTCCAGGCTGGCCTTGAACCTGTAGCCAAATGATACGAAATTTTTAAGCTAATGAAGTGTTTCACTGAACAGTAAGTTTGTGTCTTTTTTGACATAATAAAAAAAATGGATGTTGAAAATATTCCCAAATATTTTAATTTTAAATAAATGAAATTACTAAAACTATCAAATTCACTATGAAATAAATGACATAACTGAGTTGTTCTCAGTAACCTGAGAAATAACGATTATTGTTTCATTCATGTATATTTGGTTAGTTGCTAAGTGAAAATTAGTAACAATGGTTAATGTGGCAGGATAGAAGACCTGAAACTGGTCATGTCTAGTAATTGATTCTTGCAATTGAATTAAATTAATGTTTAACAGATCAAAATATCAGGAAACAGTTAGTACATAGACAAAGTACAGCTTACTGTAACCTTGTATAATTTATTTGATTAAGAAATTTGTGTAATGCAAGGTATTCATATGATTTGCCACTGATATGTTATTAACAGAAGATAAGGAAAAACACTTTATAAATTGACTTATTATATCTAACTTCATAATGCTTTTGGGGGGGGATATGTGTATGTGTGGGTGGGTGTGTTTGTGTATAACAGAGGGCACTCGAGTGTATGTGCCTGTGAAGGTCCAAGGGTGACTTTGGGATTTATTCTGGATTACTCCGCCTTATTATTGCTTTGCTGGGGTTTCTGTGTTCTATTTTCCAGGGTCGGGAGTGCAGGCCACAGCCATTTCTACCTGATATTTTTATGAGGATCCAAACTCAGTTCCTTTTGCTTTCAAGGCAAAGGCTTTAGCCCCTGAGTTATTTCCCAGCCATAATGCCCTTAATCTCAAACTTCCTTCATCTTTGTTTCATAGTGGTTAAATACAGACTGATGTAAAGAATTAAGATACTGCAATGTGACCTGGTAAGAACTAAAACTGATCAAATTTCCCATTTTCACAGGTATCCAACATGGAAGATTAAACCAAAAGAGCACATAAATAAGCTGAATTACATATGGGTAAGAGTTAGTGCTATGTGACCCTAGGTGAGGAAAGCAGGGAATAAAGATGAAGCTGACCAAAGCAGGAAAAAAATTCATGTAAATTGATGTTAAGCAGCATTGTAGGAGGTGAAAGTTGAGCACTGATTCCCCGAGGCCGACTTACTGCAGCCTTAGTGAAGTGCCCTGCGGTGCCATGAAGTAGAAATAATAATAACGGCTCCTATATTTGACAAATTTTTTTCAACGTATTATCATTTTATTTGTCTTCATGAGATTTGTGTAGAGCATAAGACAGTTGTAATAGTACACGCCCTTTCTCCCTTCCTGGCCTGTATATTGCTTGTTTGTCTTTTTCTCCCACATTTTATTTTTTTCCTGATCATACAAGCTCAATAGGTACCCCCATCCTCTCTCCCTCGCTCTCCTTCCCCAGTCACACCCATTGCATTCTCCCCCTCTTCCTTTCATCCTCTCCCTCCCTCCCGCTCTGGAGTCTCCCCCTCCTTCCTGCCTATCCCCTGGAGCATCCTTTCATGTGAATGTCAAATCTCCCTCTGAGTCCTTCACCCTAGTGAGGATTCAGGACTCAGTGGCAGCCTGGAGCCCTTCTTGGGTTAATATGGGAACTCTACTATGACTGTTTAATTCCTTGCCTCTAAGGATCCTACTGCCTGGAGCCTTCTCCTGTGATCCATGCTAGACTTTAGGGGTCGTTGACATGTTAGCCATTGTGCAGGTCAGGCAAAGTCCAATTCTGTCTGCTGCAGCCCTGACTTGTGTGGAGTATCTTGCATATTGTTGGTCCTCCCCATCTTTAGGCTCTTACAATCTTGCCTCTCTCTTTCTTCTTCCCTCTTGCTAACCAAATTTTTTTTATTACTTTTTTTGCTTAGTTATACAAACTCAATAGGTTTTAAATTTTTGCATGTGTATCTGTGTGTGTGTGCCTGTCTGTCTATCTATCTGTGTGTGAATGTCTGTGTATATCAGAGGGCACTGTGTGTACCTATGAAGGCTTAAGGATGACTTCAGAAATCACCCTGGACTGTGCTGTCTCCTCTTCGCTTTGCTCTGGAGTTTCCCAGGTTCTGCCTTCCAAGACCAGAACTACAGGCCACTGCCATTCCCACCTGGTATTTTTACATAGGACCTGAGATCTGAACTCAGGATTGCTTGTGAGACAGAGGCTTAACCTGAGCCATCTCTCCAGCCCTAACCAAATATTTTTTGACAAAAAAATTGCTAGGGGGCTGGAGGGGTGGCTCAGGGGTTAAGCCTCCGCTTTGCAGGTGGAAGGTCCCGAGTTCGGATCCCAGATCCCACGTATAGACGCCAGGCAGAAGCGGGGCGGCCTGCGCTTCTGGTCCTGGTAGGGCGGAGCCTGTGAATCCCGGGCAGAAGGAGGTGGAGGCGTCCATGGTGGTTCGCTAATTCGTTCGAGGTTCTACACATACACAGACACACACAACACATACACACACGCGTGAGCGAGCACATACACACACATGTACACAGTTGAATAAATGATAATAGTAATAAAAAAATTTAAAAAAAGAAAACAATTTAAAAAAATTGCTAGAACCACTTTATTGATATCTGGAATCTATGTGTTGATTGGATTAAATTTGACATGTTCCTTCAATTTGATAAGCTCATTGCATAGAATTCTTCTAGTAATGATTATATGTTACTCTACCTGGTAAATAATATGATTATCTACATTTTAAGGTTGAGAAAGTGAGATGAGGAATTGAGGGCAGAGGAGGATCCAGACTTGAGTCCTGTAAGAGACAATAGTCTCAATCTTTATTCTTGCATTCTTAGTGTGCTTTTTTTTTTTCACATGCTTAGGAAATAGTCATTTTATAGCAGTAAAACAAATAAGATAAATATAAACAAAGGGGAGTTACACTTCGGAATTAGTACAGTTTCTTTTCCAAAATTCTAATGAAAATCCTTTTTTCGGGGGTATCTGAAGGGTGCCATTCTCACCAATCTTCCAGATACTGGGAAAACACCCCCTAGGAAAGGCCACAGCGGGAGAAGCCAATGTCTCCTTCATCACTGTTAGTGGATCTGAGTGTTTGCACAAGTTTGTTAAGTGTTGATGCAGCTAAAGTAAGTCTTATTCTATTCTGATGACTCAGCTTCTTTACCCCAACCTGGTCCCTCGAGGGGGACTTGGCAGAGATGGTCCCTGTTTCCTGAAGTCCTCTGTGGTCTGTTTTCCTGAGCGACTGCTTCACCTTTCCTTACTCTGAAAGTCTCCAACAGGGAGACAGGCAGGGCCTGTGCAGTACCAATCCCCCTTGCCCACCAGTCAGTTATCACAAGTTACCCAAGTTCGGTTTTCTCAGATCCCACATACAAATGTCAGGTGGAGATGAGAGCCGCCTGCTTTTGGTTGCAGAAAAATGGAGCCTGGGAAACTCCATAGAAGAGGAATAAGGAGTCAGAGCAAGCGATTCCCAAAGTCACTCTCGGGCTTTCACAGGCACACACACTGATGTGCTCTATGATACACACACACTCATGCAGAAAACAGTTGATAGATCACCACCCATTAATAATACATTTTCTCACCTTAAAAGAAATCCAGCTCTTTAACAGTCTCCTCAGCTCTTTCTCTACTCTCAGTCCTGAAAATGCACTTGAAGATGTCTGTAGATTTCTTGTTCCAGACATTTCAGATAAACCGAATTCTGTGTGGTTGGTATTGCTTAGGATTTTTTTGAGATGGATCTTGCTGTGTTGCCCAGGCTGATCTCAAGCAGTGTTCTTTCCCTCAGCTTCTGGAGGACTGGGACCCCACCACCCAACAGTGTGTGTCCTTATGCCTTGCTTGGCAAATGTTTCCTGGTACTTAGTGTGCTTTTAAGGTTCCTCATGAAATAGAATGTTTAGAAGAAGATAGGAAAAAATATTATGGTATCAAAATTGGTGTTGGGAGAACTATGGATCAAGTAAAGATAAAAATTTTACTTCATTATTAGTTGGGCATGATGGTACATGCCAATAATCCCAGCACTTGAAAGGCCAAGGAAGGAAGATCATGAACTCTACAGCACAAGATCTTATCTCAAGAAAAAATAACTTCTTTAGAAGCTCTTGACAGCAAACGTTTCTGAAACAACAAACATTTTTCATCCCATAATCGCTTACACCTTCCTATGATATACTCAAAGCTCTTCCCACAGGGATTAAGCATTCCTCATTCTCAGACATACCATAGCATGTTACTATTCTAGACTTGGGCTTGTTTTTCTTGCGCTTCTTCACCTATAAAGTTTCGAGTCAGTTCATCACCGCACACTGTTCACCAACTTCTTCTACAGAAAGGCTTTATGATTTCTGAGCCTAGGTTTATATTCCGCCTCTATGTATCCTGTCAGGGATATTATACTGTATGGCTACCACCTGTTCATAGATCTATTCTTATCTCTTGCATCACGGGTCCCATAGAATTTAAGTGCCCATGTTCGTTGTCATGTTCATGAAGTAAACGACAAGCATGTAGAGGACCGTAGCTTTTCACAGTAATCATCTGTGAACTAATGATGAAAGACTTGAGTTACTTACTGTTTCAGCCGAAGTTGGAAACAAAAGATCAATTCAGGAGCTGGTGAGATCTTTCTATTGAAAACTAGAACTTTCAGAAATAAAGCAACAAATATAGAGGTTGTATTTTCTTTTCTAATCTTTTAGATTACCACTCTAAATTCCCTCCTACCATATTTTCTTTTTACTATTGATATCTCAGGTTTAGAGTTCATATTTACTTACCTATTTTCTGCGCTTCATGTCAGTATCATGACATGCAGAAATAAAAATCCCAATATCATTTAGCAAGGGGAACGTTAATGTATTTCTATGTCAGGACATTAATGAATTACCAAAGAAATTGGGCTGCATTCCAATACTGATCAACTCAAAATTTGAAGCAGTTAGCTTTAGCTACACAAAATTGCATCTGCTTACTAGGACATCATAGAACTATGGCTTCTCAAGTGTATCCTTAGGTGAGAAAGTGTGTGGACCCCTGTTCTAACTTGGAAAATGAAGACGTAGTGTTTGTAAGTTTTTCTAGCCTGTTCAGCCTCTCAGTTCACTTTACTATTTGCTCACAGATCCCATTGCAGTGGTCCATCTGAAACAGGAGAACTGAAAATCTCCAACTAGACCAAATTAATGATTGCAAGTTTGAGAGATGACGCAACTCAGGACACTATTAATTTCCAGTAGGTTAGGACACAGGGAGGCTAGTAAACATTGCATAATCATAACAGCCACCCAGAAACCAAAATGGGGCCCCAAATGCCAGGCATTATTAGAACTGAGAAAAATCAATTCTAGTCCAAGTTCACCAGATTCTACCCCAGTGTGGATCTCCTCCCTTGCCCCCTACCATCTCCACACACATCCTGTCTGTCCCCTCTCCTGAGTCTGGTAGCATTCGGTGTAGTTATAAAGAGGGTCGCCCCAGAGCAGTGACACTAACAGGACTCTTCTGCCAAGAGTCTGTTTGAAGGCCTTTGGGTGGAGCTTCCTGTTTGCACAGAGAGCTCTTACAAATAAACTTTTGTGGATTGTGGGGGTTTGTGGAAACGGTATCAGGAGGAAGACATCGTATTTCCTGACTTCTTCCCCTTTCTCCTTTCCTGATTTCTGCCCCTTTTTCCCCGGCACCATGGGTAAGAGCAGACATGTGCTTCCATGTCTTGTTGCAATTCTCCTAGCTCTTCTCACCGCCGTTTCAGTCCATGGAAATCCGTAAGTACTACTCTCTTTCATGTCTTCTTTTCTACAACTTTCCTCTACCCCTAAATCTCCCTGTATTCTTTTCTCTTTTTAATTGACAAGTAATGATTGTATATGTAATTCAAACTTCATATGCTAAAGTCATTTAAACTATCAATTTTGAAAATAATTATTTAAGTTACTGATCCTCAAGGTTGGATTATAAATTTATGTTATAGCTGTACATGGAATAGGTAAGGATTTGGGTGCCTAAAACCTTTATGAACTCTATGTTCTAGCATGACACTCTACAAGGATCAAAATGCTTTGATCCTTACAGAGTACTGATAGAGAGTACTATTTGGTACCCTCCCCCACCAAAAAGACATGCATGTCATGTGAAGGTACACTGTTGCATCAGATTTTTCATTTTCATGATCAGTGGAAAAAAAGAAATTTTAACTCAGCATGGTAAAGACAAAAGCAATAGGGTTGCAATTTACCTTCTGTGATATATTATATTATTTTGGGCAACTTAGGGGTCAAAATTCTTCAGCTACAGCAGAAGAGGTGGGGCATAATGGCTGCAGACAAGCCTTTGACACTTTTTCAGGTATGATGTGGGTGAATTATGCAACTCTGAATTCCACACACATACATCCAGATTTGACAAAAGCTTGAAAATTAAAAAAAAAAAAAGCCTACTGGGTTATTTTTCAAGAACGAAACATAGTACATTTATGTAGAGAATAACCATTTCTCCCTATCTTTCTTTAAAAAAGTAAACTTCAGGAACTGGAATGCTGGCTGTTTGGTGAGGCACCATGTCATGTGAACCCATCTTAAGTGGAATATTCCTGCCTAAGCTCAGTTATTATTATTGCCCCAAGTCAGGATGAGACAATGTTCTTGCCACTCTGCACATTATATTGTCATGCCACCTTCTCAGGCCATGTAGGAATAAAGAATGGACAACAATCTCTGTCCTCGGCTGACTTGACCTCCTTCCTTTCCAGGCAGTACATGGTCCTGATCTCTTCCCAGATCTACACCGACACACCCCAGCAAGGCTGTGTCCACTTGCATCACTTGAATGAGACAGGTGACTGTCAGGGCTTTCTTACAGTCCAGCCAGGGAAATAAGAATCTGTTCAATGACCTTGTGGTTGACAAGGACCTGTTCCACTGCTTCTCCTTCACGGTGAGTTCAAGATCCACAGCCTGACAGGCTTTCCTGTATCCATACGTACACGCGTGGTGTCTGTATATACACAGATGTAATGGAGAAATATGAGACCGAGTAGGAAAAAACATTTGTGACTTCAAAAACATAAATCAAAGAAAAGAACCCTGCTAAGAACATTTACCTAATGCATTTTCCCACCCTATGATTTCCCATTAAAAAAATCCAAAGAATCCAGAAGTTAAACACCTCATAGTATTTTTTAATTAATTAATTTATTTATTCATTTATTTCCGCTCATACAAACTTAATAGGTACACCGATCCCCTCCCTCTACTACCCCTTCCTGGACCCCCTTGCTTCTTCTCCCCTTTTCTCCTTCCTTCCCCCCCCCATCTCCCAGTGCCTCCTTCTCCCATCCCTGGAGCATCCTTTAATGTACATGTCAAACTTTCCTCTGGGTCTTCCTCTCTGATGAGGTATAAAGACTCAGTGGCATTTCCTAGAACTCTTTCTTGTGTTCTCCATGAGTATAGGAACACTATTGTGGCTGTTAATCCCTGGCTTCTAAGGATCCTAATGCCTTTAATCTTGATCAAAAGGAGATTTAACCCTGAAATTGAGAGATAGTGAAGAAAAAGAAATATATAGGATCATGTGTGAGGATGTGTCCAAAAGAAGGAACTAGGCATGTGTCCATATTACACAATGAATAAATGATTAAAATAATAACATCTAGAGAATGGAGCCCTCGTTAATGTTGGTATCACCTGAAAATTTTCACATGGACTCATAAGAAAATGTGACTCTTCCTTAATACACTAATTTTTGACATAGTTTTCCTTCCTCTTATATCTAAATAAGAAGGCATGGCCCCACCTCTTTCCTGAGATGTGGAAGGACAACTAAAGCCTTCAGATGATGAGAAGTATTTTCTGATATAGGTCTGTTTCTTGACATCTCTGATGATCTTTCTCTCCTTAGCTCCCCAGATCCTCACATTCTGAGGGGGAAGTATCCCTTTCTGTCCACATCAAAGGACCAACTCATGAATTCAGGAAAAAGAATGTGGTCCAGGTGAAGAACTTGGAAACTATTGTCTTTGTCCAGACAGACAAGCCCATCTACAAGCCAGGGCAGTCAGGTATAATGCTTCAGGGTGGGCAGCTCCACAGCAGAGCAATCCTTCATAGCAGGTCACCAAAAATGCTTGGATTTCTGCACCTCACTAGGAAATTTTCTCTTTTTCAGTTAAGTTTCGGGTTGTCTCTGTGGATAAAAACTTACGCCCTGTGGATAAGTTGGTGAGGTCTTTTACATGTGTATCTTGTTGGGTTCAGTGGTAGAGGAGAGCAAAGAAAGATGACTTTATACTTCAATTAGCTTATTATCAACAATAGTAACCCTTCCTAAGCAGAGAATGAGTTTGTCACAGAGGTAAACCAAAAGAGGAAATGATGGTTTTAAATTATTTAGTCCTATAAATACCAGTTCATTTTACAAAACTCGTTTAGAAAGGGCTGTACCAGCACAAAGGACACAGGTAATAACAAACATGTCTTCATCCTGGATATCATTTAATCATTGAAATCCTCCAAATCTTTATAATAATGCTATAGCTCCCTCTTTTTACAGCTTCACTTAGACCTCCCTACAAAAGTACTTGGGACTAGATTAAAGTCTTACTCTAGGTCCATAGATAGGTCCATAGAGTCAGATAGACCGTTAGGGCCACTTGCTTGAAACCAAATTATTTCAAAGATAGATTTCTTTGTGGAAACTCATTTTATATACATATGTGTGTGTGTGTGTGTGTGTGTGTGTGTGTGTGTGTGTGTGTGAGTGTGTGTGTGCATGTGCATGCGTGCGTGTGTGTGTGTATGTATGAAAAGCAAGTCGTTTTTATTTTAAATTTTTTGATTTCTTGACAGTTTCATACATGCATACAATGAATTTAGCTCATTTTACCCAACCTCGTCTTCCCTCATTCTCTTACTGAAAATCTTTTTCTGCCCAACTACTCTTCATCCTTTTTTCATGATTTTGTGGGTCATGCACACACAACTAGTCTGCCCAATTCGTCTCTATCCTGTTTTCATGTTTTTGTGTGTACGTGACCCACTGAGCTTCATAAGGGCTGTCTGCATTAGCATGCGCCTGGGCACTTGCTGGGGCCTAGGTGACATTTCGGTGGATGCATGCTGAAGTCGGGGGCTCTCTTTTCCACAGCCAGAATGAACTATCAGTCCTCAGGGAGGGGTGATGCCTTGTCCTACTTACATGTGAAGTGCTGACAGGCCCAATCTTGTGCATAGAGTTCATGGGTGCAACAGCCTGTCATGCCCAGAAGATCTGATTGATGACACTCTTTGCCTTCGTCTTCTCTTAGTTCTTTCTAAACATTCTCCCAAGACTTTCGCTGAGCCTTGAGGGGACAGAGGGTGGGAGGAAGTGGTATAATATAAATGCCCAAGTCTTGATTGTATAATATGATCTCATGACTTCATTACTTTGAAGTTTTAACAAGACAAAGAAAAGTTAGGAAGTCTGTTGAGAGTCTGTTAAGGTATAATAAATATCTTAATTAATTAATTTATACTTAATAAGTCTAGAAAGGTACAAGAATCTCAATGCTGAATATGTATAGGATTGCCCTGTGTGCATATGTGTTTGTGGTGTGCATCCGTGTGTATGTATGTGTGTGTATGTGTGTGTGTGTGCGCGCGCACGTGTGCTTGTATATGACAGGGTCATACTATGGGTAGCACAGCCTGGCTTCGGACTGCGACACTCTTCCTTCTTCAGACTTATGAGTGCTGGCATTTCAGATCAGTGCCACTATACCCAGCTTTCTATCTATTTCAGTTTGGTTCTTCCTTTCTGGTTGATCTAGACAACAACCTTAACCTCAATTCCCTTATAAAATTGGGGAACAAAATAAGGCTTCCTTCAGACTTCTCATTCTAGCAGTTCTCCTTATTTTGTAAATCTAGTTGTGTTTTATGTCTTCGAAGTGAGTATAGTGAAAATGCATAGGAAGAGACTGTAATATGAGTAATGTGTGTCTTTAGTTTTCCAAAATGTCTGCCTCACATTTTGGGATGTGACTCAACAGATAGCAAGCTTACTTAGCATATGTGAAGCCTTGTATTGACTTCTAATGCACATAAAACAGCAATGGTAACTCATACCTACAATCTCAGCATTTGAGAGGTAAAAATGGTAGAATCAGAAATTCAAGTTCATCCTTCGCTGCGCGGTTCAAGGCCAGACGCAGCCAGATTAGACCTGACTCAAATGAAAGAAAAGAAAAAAAAAGGCTATACACTTTTTATCTAAATGTTTAATTTATTGATCTATCAATGAAATGTATTCTCTAACATTATCTTCTTAAAAAAAAAAGCTTCAAAATGACTTATGGACTCTATGCCTGAATGTGGAAACACATCATCTTTTTCCAAATCCATTCCATAACCTGAGGGATTCTCTAAATATGTGTTAAATATTCTGCACATGTTTAAGTCCATTCACGCCTCCCACCAAAGAATAGCTACTTGGTCCCTTGTGTTGGGCTAAGGGGCCTGTTTCAGCAGAGTGATCTTGACTCATGTTTGGTGGCATTAGAGGACTGAAAAATTGTCCCTGAGCGGACACTTCTGATATCTGAGGAAAATCCTTCTTCCACAGGAACACAAAAAAAACTTCTATGTTTATCAGGTGCCACAAATTAGAAGAAAGAACACTGGATTTCAGATCTTCAGTGGAATTTTGGGTCCTTTCCCACCAAACTTAACATAATCCTTTCTCTGTCTTTATCATTAGACTTCATGTCAAATTTCATGTGCATTCCAAGTGCTAGTACTTCCCAAGAATTAGGGTCTGCATTTTCATGCTTCTGTCTCTGTCTATCACAGTAAAGGAATTCTTTATTTTTTTATTTTATTTATTTATTTACTTTGTGTGTGTGTGTGTGTGTGTGTGTGTGTGTGTGTGTGTATGTGTGTGTGTGTATTAGAGGATACTGTGTGTCCCTATGGAGAACCAAGGGTAACTTCGGGAATCATCCTGAATTGCTTCTACCTCTATTTTTGCTTCGCTCTGGGGTTTCCAGGTTCTACCTACCAGGACTGGAAATGCAGGCTGCCATAGTTTCCGCCTGGCATTTTTATGTGGGACCTGGGATACAAACTCAGGACCTTCTGCTTGTGAGACAGTTAACCCCTGAACCCCCAAGTAAGGGAATTCTTATATCAATTCAAATGCAGCTCTTCATTCACCTACACTTTTAAAGAATTCCATGGAATCCTCTTTCTCCTTTCCTTCACTGAATTCAGCTATCCAAAGCCTTGTTGATGAAAAATGATTGTCCTCATTTTGGAGCTATTTTAAACAGTTCTGTCCTGAACATTTTTGAACACATAGCTGTAAGAGAAGGTCTGTAGTGAACATCACTAGAGTTCTTTAAGGATATAAGAATATAAACAACTATCACTTTGGTAGAATTTGTTATTGATGTGCACTACTGCTATTCAACAGAAGTTATTGCCACATTTTAGAAAGTAAAGCAATGTGAACTTCATTGGGACATGATGTTGCTTCAAGGTTGTAACTTCTCTCTGCCAAATAGTGAGTTGATTTTGTTTTCTACTTCGTTCATTTGCCTCTTTAGATCCCTTGCTCAGTTACCACTGAACATTTTGATTTTAATTATAATACATTGAAAGTTCTTTAATTTTGATGAAATCTGTTATTAGCTGAATGTCATGCACATTCATATACATCATCTGTGGTTTTCTTTATATTTAATGGAGATTTTTATTTCACAGAATCTTTCACTTACTGTTCTTTTCGTAGTTTCTGCTGCTTTTCTGTTTTCCTGAATTTTTTTTTCTCTAGCCTAAGTGTTTTTCCTAGATTTTAAAAATATTTTTATAAATTTTTGATTCACACTTAAGCTCTTTTCTAACTGGACTCTTATAAGAATAAACTTTTACTATCTTTAGTTTTTCTTTATAAATAATGAATTACAATTGAACCATTTATTGAAAATCCAAAGACACTGGGTTGTCCCAGTAATCTGTTGTATGGGTCTATCAAGTATATTTTCAAAGATTCGTTATATTTATGTATGTACCATTCATTTGCTGACAGTCTATTCTGTTCTACCTGTCTCTATCTATCACAGCAGTCTTATGACAATGCAAAATTTCCATTGCAGATCTTTGGTTCACTTCCTAGTATTTTGCCAGCCTCTGTGTATGTGTGTGCATGTTCAAATGTTCATGTGTGTGAAGGTGCTTGCACATGTGTGCGAAAGCCATAGGACAGCTTAGGTCTCATTCTTTAGATGCCAATCACCTTGGTTTTTTGAGACAAGGTTCTGTCACTGGCCTAGGCTGGCTGGCCAGTGAGTCTCAAAAATCATCCTGTCTCTCTGACTAGGATTATAAACAAGTACTCACACCTAACTTTTTATGTGTATTCTGGGGATCAAACTCAAGCCCTTAATGCTTTCTCAACAAATACTTTGTCAACTGACCTCCCTCCATTTTGTCCCTCAAAATACTTAATTACTATGGTAAGAACTTGTGCCCCAAAAGGCTCAATTCTACCACCTGTTATCAGTAAGTCAATTAAAAGAACTAAATTGATAATGAAAGGCCAAAAGAGGAGATTTTTCAATGTAGTCACATTGGGAAGAAGGCCAAAGATGTCCATTGACCTCCAAGTCTATCTTATGAGTATAATCATGATGATAAGGTTTAAATGGGAGGCAAGAGATATACATAATTAGACAATCTTGATCAAGTTTGGTCCAACCCATCCCTGACCTATCAGTGTCTTGGCTCCAGTGTTTCCTGCAAGGTTGTCTGACAAGATTCCCCCTGGCTAGCACAAGGCCTCTCCCAGCATGAAATTCCTGAAGGAAACTCCAGGTCCCTAGAATGTCTGGTTTAACAGTACACATAGCCAGCGTGAAGGACACTAGTGTTTCTTTACAATATTTTCATCCATTCCAGTTCAGCTACATTTGTAACACTTTAATTTTTAATTAGATTAAATATTTCCCTTATTTAAGCCTTTCTTCAAAATTTCGCCACCCACTCTTAGACAGTTCACACAAATTTTGTTATCAATTGTATCTCCACAGTTGACCTTGGGAATTTGATTTAAATACTCTTATATTTATATATTAATTTGGAGATGATGTACATCATTTAGCAAGAATTTTTTTCCTGTCAATACATAGGCACCTACTCACTAATTTAGTTTCCATTTTGTGCATTTTTTCATGACTTGAAATATTCTTCTAAGGCCTGCTTCAGCTTTTGATTTATTCCCCAAATCATTAAGAAATGGAATTTATACTTCATTGTATCCTTTCCCAGGATGAAGAAGTAAGGAAGGGTGCCAATAATCAGGGTCAACTCCTCCTTTCATGATATATTTTTATGAATGTTAAGGAGCTGTGACTTGCATATCATTAAGAGTTCCTCACTGCTGGAGAAAATGCTCTACCCCTCTTCTCAACTGCCAGAAAGGCTTGTATTCTTCTAGCTTATCCTCACCTAAAATCGGTTTCTGTCTCCTGACAGCTCAATTGTCACAGAATTTAAAACAATCCCTTTACTGCTTTTTGTCTACTGTGTGGTTCTCGACTGGTCAATCAGAAATACTCAGGTTTTTTTTTGTCAGAAAAATTTCTGAAAGTGCAGCTCTTATCTTACAGATCAGCAGGCACAGCTGTACAGCCATTTCTTCCCTCACATTTCTAAGATAAGTTATCCAATGCTTTGTTGTCTTGAACCAAGTGCAGAAGGTAAATGAGAAGTGCAATGAGAGGCGGGTGTGTTGTTAGGATAAACATACATTCTGACTTGCCCAAGACAGCTCTAAGTGATAAAGGTTGACACATGTATGACTAGAAACCCCATTCGATTTTTAAAAGTTTCCCAATTTGGACAACAAATTTTTTTATCACTGCACTCTAATGGCTCAGGAAAGGTCCCCCTGCATATGAGGCAAATTATATTTATAAAACATTTTGCAAATTTCTGTTTCTCAATACTTTTTCATTTATGTGGTTTGTATTACACATTCAGTTCTGCGACTTCTTAAAACTCGTGATTGATGGTGTAACTTGAAATTTGCTTTATTATTAGAATTTAAGTTCATCAAATTTTGGCTGAAACGCTCTTTATAAGACCCATTCCTTAAAGCTTTTGAACTTGCTGTATGCATGAGATTTCTAAACTAATTATTTTTCTTTCGTTTCAGTTTCCTCTGTTTTACATTGAGGTAAGAAACATAAAGCATTTTTATTCAGTAAGAAATAAATCCACTGAAAATAAATTATTGTTGAAATGTTACAAATTTACTCCATGGAAAGAACTATGAAACAGAAATCTTCCCACATTCGTCTGCCTAAGAAAAATATTAGAAAGTTCCATGTTTTTCCATCAACAATATGTCGATACCCTTATTTTATCTTTATTTGTTATCTTTACTTAGTGGGAACATTTAAGATCTGTTTCATACTTGCAGGATCCAAGAAAGAACCGAATTATGCAATGGCAGAATATCAACACAGAGCATGGACTTAAGCAGTTGTCTTTCAGCCTGTCGTCAGAGCCCATTCTGGGCTCCTACAAGATAGTGATACTGAAGCCATCAGGAGTAAAGACAGAGCACTCCTTCACCGTGGAGGAATTTGGTATGGTTTGGGAAGACTGGAGAGTGAACGTGAGCATCTTCTGCTTCTGATTGCTAGTATATGAATCTTTATGAACAAACCAGTTCCTGTGGGTGGTGAGACTGGGCTTCATCTGACTTTAGCCAGAACCTTCTGCTGTCAACACAGAGCTTTGTGAAAGCTGTGGGATTTTTCACAAAGAAATAATTCACCCCTATTTGGATGCTCATTTTTTTTAAGTTAAGGCCTTTGTGTTTTGTGAGGACCACCCATTTTTTAGTTTACTGGGGGTTACCTTATGATTATGAAGTCACTATAAAGTTAACTCACCAACTGCTATGTTTCTCTCTGTCTCCCAATAGTGCTTCCCAAATTTGAAGTGAAAGTAAACGTTCCGAAAATCATCACTACATTGGAAAAAAAAATTAATGTGACCGTGTGTGGAGTGTAAGTTGTTTCCTGTTTTCCTTTTTACATTAAAAAAAGTGCTTAGGACTAAACATACCTGGGATGATGCCACATTGCATCTGATTTTTAAAAAAATGCATGAATACAAAGACTGATGTCTTCTTCATTTTAAAATCTTCTCATGACATTCTATTTTTTCTTTACATTCGCCTTATCATTACTGGTGTACATTTGTTACACTTTATCATTCATTGCATAATTAAGATATGAAGCCACAAACTAAATTCTTTCTGATAACCGATACCAATGATGAAATCAAGTTTCTGAGTCAACAGTGCATTCTTGTCTTTGAAGAGAGAAAAGCTTGGAGGAAAAAAGCTAGTAGGATCCTCTGACTCATCATACAAAGAGCATCAAGCATTAAGTGCACCCAACGTACTACCATGTGGCAGAAGAACACAGGGCTGAGAATTCACACCCTTTCTTTAAGTTCAGCAACTTTCACTGAACTTTTTATTTTTTAACATGTATACCACGGATTTTTTTAACTTTAAAACATATATATGTTTATTTAGTGTGTGTGTGTGTGTGTGTGTGTGTGTGTGTGAGAGAGAGAGAGAGAGAGAGAGAGAGAGAGAGAGAGAGAAAGGTCACTATGCATCCTTGTAGAGACCCAAGGATGTCTTTGGAAATCATTGTTTCTACCTCCATTTTGCTTTGCTCTGGGATTTCTCAGGCTCTGCCTTCCAGAACCAGAAGTTCAGGCTACTGTCATTCTGCCTGACTTGTTTTTACCTGGGATCTAGAATCCAAATTCAGGTCCTTCTGCTTGCCAGGCAGTTTTAACTCCTGAACAATTGCTCCAGAATCTAAGCTTATCTTATAAGCATATTACCTTTCTGCTTTGATCTTTGATTTCTCTATCCAACAAATGAGAATGTTGTGATATATCACTTGAAACCGCTATTTTAATGCATTGTTACAATAATTGAAAAATACACTAGATGATGTAATTTAGAGTGTTTTCTGAAAGAAGTGGAGGAAGTAGCTCAATTCACATTCTTGGTGGGCTTTACAATAAACATTCTGAGCAGAGTAAAGAACTCAAAAAGAGAAATATACAAAAAGTGCAAAGATTTAGAAGGTTTGTTAAGACTTTTTTTAAAGTAATTTGTCATGCTTCCAATTAACTGGAGTCATTACCAAGAATTCTTGGGTGAAATTCGAGAATATTTGTCAAAGGCTAAGATCTGCCTGAGTTCAAAGCTCAGTTCTTCCATTTACCAGCTGAGAAATCTACTTAAGTTACTTAATCTCAGTGTGCGACCTTCATTTCAGAACTACAAGAGAGAGACAGTTATATATCTTCCATGATGGCATTAGGATACAGTTAATATTTATAAAGTATTTAAAAATATCGATCCACACTATTGTTCCTTTTTTTGTTATCATGGAATTGTAGGAAGTTGATCTTCATTAATAATGTAGAACATGCATGAAGAGAAAGTAGATTTTTGCTTCAAGAAAATCCTTGATTACTGAGAATTTTTCTTGTGACAGATATACCTATGGGAAGCCTGTGCCAGGACATGTAAATGTACAAATATGCCATGATTATTTTCATCATGCCAGAGAGTTTGAGGATGGTTGCAAAGAAAGTGAATACCAAGTAAGTGAAAATTGTTCCAGGGCTTTTTTATTCATTATAACTCTACATAGAACTATAGAAAGAAATGTTGAAGGAAAAAGATATGAAAGGAGGATTGTCCAAGAACCCCCAGGAGTAGTTAAGTGATAATGCAGTAGCCTGCCACATGTACAACCCTAATACTCTCCCATCAAAAAAGACAATCGTCCTGTGAATCCACACTATTAATGGGAGATTTCTATAACTTTATAGCTAAGCTTTTAACCAAATATTAGTCATAAATAGGAAGTAATGTGAACTCTTTATTTTTATTGAGCAAAATAATGGCTTTTTTCCTGTAATATTTTCCTGCATGCATGTCATGTATGTTGATGATAGTCACCCTCCCCATTATACTCTCTGCTCCCTTACTCCTTACTCACATCAGTCCTTGTCATTATCCTCCATAGTGTTCCTACTACTTTTATATCTTGCATATTGTATTTTGAATGTAAATTTTGATTAACATCTGTAAAATTGTACAAAATAATGGACTTCATTTTAATACAATAATACACAAATAGCATGCACTTAATCATATACATCCCTCCACTAACCCATCTGTCCTTTTTCTTTTTTTAACTTTTTTTGCAAATGGATGATCAAAGTTTATTTACTACCTGCATACAAAAACATATCGTGTCCTTTTTGTAGACTTTTCATTCCAAATTGTCTATATTCTGCGTCAGTTTTTTTAAATTTCGTGATCATATATAGCAAAAAGTATGCAATTTGACTGAGTCCATTTTGCTTAAAATGATGATGTCCATATGTACATACTTTCCTGTCCAATTATTGCAATTCATTGACCACTTGATGGACTCATTTGGCTGTGGATCCTATAAGCAAGAAATAAAGGTGGATATGCCAGAATCTCTTTGACATGCTGGTGTAGACTCCTCTGAGTGAGTATATTCTCAGGTGCAGTATACCATGATCACATGGTAATTCTATTACACATTTAATAGGCTTTTGAGAAACCTCCACACTGATCAGAATAGTGGCTGTATTGGGACAAGACAATATATTAATAGTTTGGAATTGAATTTAAATTTTTTTCATATTTTTATCATATTTTAAGTTACTATTTTGACAATATTATGTCAAACTTATATACAATGAACTGCTATTCACCTTGAACTACCCTTTCTTCTCTGCCTCCCATTTCTGCCAGCCTTTCTTCTTTCCAAGTAGCTCACCTCTACCCTCATGCCCTTTCCTTCCTCACTCCCTCCTTCCTTTACTCATTCCTTCCTTTCTCTCCTTCATCTCTGTTCAAGCAGTCACAGCTTCCATATACTCTTGATTTCAGTGACCATATAACATCTGTAAGACAGTGTCCCATTGCACTATCTCCCTTCCTCCTTCAGTCCTTCTAATCGCTCTTCTGTGGTGATCCTTGGGCTTCAAATGGGATGACATAGATATCATATCTGGGGCAAATCACTAAGTAGTCACTTATTCTTAGCATTTTCATCAATTAGAAGCCGCTGCTTTGACTGTCATCCGTTGACATATCCGTGCAAGTATTTTATGTCCTTTGTATCTGTTGCATTATTGTCTGCATATTGCTGATAAACTAACCATCAAAAAAGCTTAAAGGAACAAGGAAGTTTTATTCGTTCTTGTGATTCTCAGTTAGTTATGAGTTTTATTCTTTCTTATGATTCTCAGTCCTGTTTGGCAGGAGAATTCATTCCAACACCAAGAACTGAGGGTATCATATCCACACCATATCTACATATATTGCTGAGAGAGGGACAAGCTCATTTGCCAGACTGCATGTCTGCCCAAGTCTGCCAACTACTGAGTCAACTCCCCGCCTCTTATCCACCTGCACAGGGAATGGTCCCACTCACCATGGGCTGGGTTCTCCCACAAAAATTAGACAGATTTTCTGAAGGCTTGCTCAGGGCCCTAACAATCAGGTCCAGATGTGTCAGGAGTTCAGCCTCCACTTATCAGGTTGACACCTCTGTATCACAGCCATGCTGATTAGGCTGGAAAAGAATCTTAAAGTCGTTTCAGTCTGAAATTTCATGGTGGCTAAGAATGTTGGACCCTTTTCTTTTTCTGTTTCCCACCCATTTTTGTTTCTTCTTTTGAAAATTCTATTTAGTTCCATGGCCAGATTTTTTTTTTATTTTGAAAGTATTTTAATTCAATTTCAGGCATTAAGATGGTTTAACACAAACCCCTTCAGTGCTACAAACCCCTCAGCTTACACTCATTCTTTTTTTTTAATTAAAAATTAATTATACATTTTAAAATTTTTTACCAGTTCCCTCCCTCCCCCCTCCTCCCCCCCCCCCTTCCCCCATTGCCCCCCCCCCAATTCCCAGAGAGTCCTTTATTGTGTATGCCTAACTCTCCACTGGGTCCTCCTCTCCGATGACATATAAGGACCCAGTGGCATTTCCATAAGCCCTTTCTCTTGTTCCCCTTAAGCATAAGATCACTACTATGGCTGTCAATCCCTTGCCTCCAGGGGTCTCGGTGCCCTTAACAGATGCTAGACTTTATGAGGGCAACAATGCGCTGGACATTGCGCAGGGCATGCAAAGTCCCATTATGATTGCTTTGGCCCCAACTATTGTTGAGAATCTTGCAAATCGTTGCTCCTCCCATCCTTTTGCTCTTACAATCTTACCGCCCCCTCTTCCGCAAATGTCCCTGAGCTCCAGGATGGGGAGAGATTAGGCTGGCCTAGTTCTATGTGATTGATATAGAGTCTCTGAAGTTTTGGATTGTGGTTTGTTGATTTTCTTTTGCAGTTTTGCTGCTCCTGCAATGCCCTTCACTCCATTCTGCTGGGCACTGTATGTCACCCCCTGGCCAGAGACAAAAGCTGTTAAACTGGAGTCTTGTTATAATAGCACATTCAAGGGTAGATGTAATAAGAGTAGGAAACCTCACTGAGGGAGGGGTCCATCACCATTTGCAAAATGATTACTTTTTATCTGCTAGACTATATGCCATCCCCTTCTGGTGAGATCAGGACCATGGCAAGATTTTTAATTGGCTTGTTTTCTTTATTTTTTTATTCATTTATTTATTTATTTTACAAAGTTTTATCATGAAAACTACAAAGGATGTAGAGAAACATGGAATTAAAAGCAGTTCAGTAGAATTTTTCCTTAATTTTTTTCAGTACCCTTTACATTCTATATGCCAATCTTCTGTCAGAAAAAAAATGTAGCCGCAAATATTTTTGTTTCTCATTCAGTGCACTGTCTGTTCACTCAGCTCATAGTTTCCTTGCTGTACAGAATATTTTTTTTTGTTTCATGAGACTCCTTTTCTTGATTTCTTGAATTAAGTCCCATCCAGAAGATTATTACTTATACCTACATAGTGAAAGACACCACTTCTTTTTTCTCTAGCAGTTTCAAAGTATCAGGTTATACATTGTGGATTTTGACCCATTTGGAGTTAAGTTTTTCAGAATTATTTTGTACAGGATTGTGTGAGATATCATAGGTCTTTTGTGCTTCCATATTTGTTTTAAGATTGTTTTTTCTATTTGTGAAAATAGCCTTGGAATTTTGATTGGATTTGCATTGAATCTGTAGATTGCTTTGGGTACTCTGGCCATTTTCACAATATTAACTCTTCCTATCCATAATCATAGAGGGTATTTCTTTCTGTCTTCTACTGTCTTCTTCAATTGATTTTCCAGTGTCCTAAAGTTTTCATTTTAGGATCCTTTGTTTCTTTGGTTAGATTCATTTCCAGGTATTTTATTTATTCATTTATTTTGGTGGCCATCATGAATGCAGTTACTTCCTTAAGTTTCTTTTTCATGGTGTTGTCAGTATTATAAAGGAAAACTATTGGTTTTTATGGGTAATTTTGTAATTTGCAAGTTGTCAAGGTGTTTATCAGGGGCTGGAGAGATGGCTTCAGGGGTTAAGCTTTGCCTTGCTAGGTGGAAGGTCCTAAGTTCAGATTCTAGATCCCACTTTTGACGGCTGGGCGGAAGCAGGGGTGGTCTGCTTTTCTGGTCCTGGTAGGGCGGATCCTGTGAATCCCGGGGCAGAGTAAACAAGGAGGAGGTGGAGGTGGTCCATGGTAGTCCCCAAAACGCCCATGGTTCTACACACCCACACACGCGCATACACACAACACATACACCACACGCACACACACACAATTGAATAAATAATAAATAAAATTTTTTTAAAAAGTGTTTTCAGCTTTAAGGTTTTTTTGGTGATGTCTTTAGGGGGTTATGTATAGAATCATATCACCTATGGATAGAGATACTCTTTGTCTTTTCCTATTTTTATTTATTTTATACCTTTTCTTGTCTTATTGCTCTAGTTAAGACTTGTACTTTGATGGGGCCGTGATTGCCTTAGATTTGGAAAATTCTCTTTTATTATATAATTAAAGATCTGTTCTCTACCTTTGTCTTGGGTGTCTTTTTCTGCTATTTCCATGGTATATATATTTGGTCATTTCAGGATGTTCTGAAGTTCCTTATACTCCTTTCATAAATTTATCTAATTCATAAGTTTATTTGATTGGCTGATCCAATTTTACCCCCTTCCTCTCAGTTCTAATGTTCTGTCTTCAGCTTATCTGTTTCATGGTCACTTTCCATTGGATATGAAAGAGAACTCCAAGCCAAAGCACAGCCAAGAATTTCAATAAAATCACCAAAACTGATAATTTTTCATGTTATGTATGTATAAATTTTACTTGGACATCTGGAGTTAGGTCTTTGATAGTTTTCTTTAGTAGTGTTTTCTGGGACTACAGTGCCAGGTAGAGTTGTAAGCCTCTATTGTTGTCAACATGCTCCACCATATTTGCATGGGTTGATGCTGTTTGATGGTTAGAATTTAGCACGTGTAAAGTCCACTTCTGCTGCTGAGGTAGAGGTGATGTAGTTTATGATATGATTTCAGTTGATAAAATTAGGGTTGGAAAATCAGAGCTGGTGGATAAAGTTTGAGTTAAGTATTGTAATGGGTTTGAAAAGAAAAATAGAAGTGGGTACAGTGGCTGGGGTGGAGGGCTAGGGTTTTGTTAGTGACCGCAAATTTTAGAGATTTTTTTTTAATTTTTATCTATTTCCGCTCATACAAACTTAATAGGTACCCTGGTCCCCTCCCTCTCCTCCCCTTCCTGGACCCCCTTGCTCCCTCCCCCCTTTCCCTTCTTTTCCCCTCTTCCTCCTTATCTCCCAGTGCCCCCTCCCCCCAATCCCTGGAGCCTCCTTTAATGTGTATGTCAAACTTTCCTCTGGGTCCTCCCTCTGAGAGGTGTAAGGACTCAGTGGCATTTCCTAGAACTGAGATTGTTAATGTTATGAAAGGTTATTATTATTAACTTATAATGATGGTAAGGAAGAGATAATGAAGGGAAGAAAAAGAACTTAAGAACCAGTAAGGATGGATGAAGTTGAAGTTATATGGTAAACTATAGTGAGCTTTGTGGAGAATCAAAGATAACAATCCTATCACATAATTGAGCTCTATACAATTAGAAATCCAGCCATCATGAGACATCTTGGTCAATTAAAAAAGTGTAAAGATAATTGAAATCAAAATAGAAAATAAAAGGTACTTTTCATGTCACTTGTTGGTGCAATTGCCTTGGTTGAAAGGTGAAGGTCTCAGTACGCTCTCTTGGTAAATAGGTAGTTAGCTGCATTAGGTTTCTGTGCATCTCTGTCCCTTCAACAGAGTTCTTGCGTGGGGGTACTGAGTAAGTCCTTTCCTGTTAGTAGTCTGAATCCTCACTATTACGCTGTGAAAACCTGCCTTCGGTTTGGATGGTGGTTTCCCTTGGGGCTATTAGTCCCATCCACACACGAAACTAGAATCTCAGATTAAAGGGGACACTTCCCTCTGATATTATCTATCTATCTATCTATCTAATCTATCTATCTATCTATGCGAGCTATCTATCTGGTCTCTTTTCTAATACTCACCTTCAGTTTAGAAATAGATTGACAGTTTGTGTGGCCCCTCACTGAGTTTGTTGCTTCTGTGGCAAACTGCTGATACTTCCACCATTTCTGGCACCACCATGTTTCTGCCACTGCTGCCTCTACCAAAGTGACAGCTACTAGTACCTTGATTCAGAGAAGATAGCAAAGAAAGCTTACCACTAGTGTTAATCAGTTGAGTTTTACAGATTCAAGAAATAAGTGTGATACACATGTGCTTTCTTAGTTTCATACCTACAAACCAATTCTAGCTACAACTCTTTGCTGCTATCTTATTCTGATACTAAATTTTTATGATATGCTAATCACTGCTTTAATCTATCACATTTGCAAATTTATTTAACTACCTTAATGTGCCTGTGAAAGTAATTGCGATTTTTACAGATGGCTAAGCCAAGCATCTCTGTGACTTGCTCATGATCACATTACGTATCAGTTCAGTGCTTTTAACTCTCAGTCTTCTAAAGAAGGCTTCACATATTGGTTAACACTGACTATTAGTCTAACCAGTGTGCCATGTTAGTTTTCTTTGTTTATCTTGCATTTCAGCTAGACAACACAGGCTGTGTCACACAAGAGGAAAGCACTCCTGATTTCCGAATAGAAGAATCATTATCCAGATAGGAGTCTTCATGTGAATGCTAAAATTACAGAAGAAGGGACGGGTATGTGAATAACCTAAGAATATAAAGGTATCGATATAGGAATATTGATAACTTTTCTCGTGAGGATAGAATTAATAATTCGAAGAAGAAGTAACAAGTGATTTGAAAGCAAATGATTCCTGTACAACTTTCAGGGGTGGAATTCACTGGCAGTGGAACAAGTGAAGTCACAAGAATTGTAACTGAAGTCGTATTGGTGAAGGCGGATTCGTACTTTAGACAAGGCCTTCCATTCTTTATGAAGGTACAGTACTTTATAATTATGGTTATGCTATATGACTAAATTGTATAGTAATACTCCAATCTTATCTTCAGACAAAGGTTTGTCTTAGTTTATTTTTCCTTGTTTTGATTAAAAAAAACACTGATTAAAAACATCACTTTTTGAAAAGAAGTTAAGGTAGCAGGAGCTCAAAGTGGCTGGTGATATCACATTCATAAAAATCAATGAATTAATGCATACCTCTCTATCTATCTCACTTTTATACAGGTCTATATCCCCTGTCAAGGAAATAGTCCTACCCATAATTAAGCCAGGTTTTCCCACATTCTATCAGTTAATATTGTTGAGATAATGCCCCACAGGCATGCCAAGAGACACTTCTTCCAGGTGATTCTAGATTTTTTCAGCCACTGTCACAAAATTAGGCCTGCCATCATTGGTTGCAATGTAGGGAGTGTAGTTTAATGATAGAGTTCGGGTATCAGGGGCCAAGCTTAATCTCTAAGACAAGGAAAGAAGGGTGTGTAAGGAAGGGAAGGAGGTGGGGAGGTAGGGGGGAAGGGGAGGGGAGGGGAGGGAGGGGGGGAGGGGAAGGAGAGAGGGAGAGAAGAGAGGGAGGGAGGAGGGGGGAAGGAGGAAGGGAGGGAGGAGAGGAGGGAGGAGGAGGGAGTAAGGAAGGAAAGAAGGTTAGTTGTCAATGTGGTCAACATCACAAAAATATGCATACGAGACTTTTGTTTATAATTATGGAAAGTCATAAATTCCCAAAGTTTTGGTATATTTAAATAGTAAAATAACAGATACTATATATTCTTAATGAATTCATACTCTACAGTACCTTCATGAGTTGTTTCTGTTGAACATATCAGAGCATCTGCTACTTTTAGTTCATAGAATGAATGCATTTTGGGGGGGCAAATGAGTGGTTTTCTTCTGATAAAGTATAGTATAATGTATATATGCATAATGTGTTTGTTATGGCTTTAACAATATAAAACTTTCAACTTTGAATTTTCACAGCAAAGACAGTTCTATTGGGCTGGACGATATAGTGCTTACTTTTCATTGGTAGACCTGCTTTGATATTTATGTAATGTCAGAAAAAATTGTTCTTCTGTTCTCTGTGGTACCATCATTTTTAGACAATACTTTCC